>CM065372.1:20028777-21228777 GCA_033032245.1 Poecilia picta | reverse complement strand
TAAAAATAAAGAAAAACATTAAAGAGATTTTTAAGAGTTTAACAAACCTCTAAAGAAAAAAACATTATATATATATATATATATATGTATATATATATACTGTATATATATATATATATATATATATTAATATATATAATATATATATATATATATATATATATATATATATATATATATATAATATATATATATTAATATATAAATCAATCAAATTTATTTGTTTAGCACATTTCAGCAGCAAGGCATTTCAAAGTGCTTTACATAATTAAAATAAAAACAGTATGTGACATTAAATAAACAGTGTGGAAGAGAAAGAGATTTTAAACAAGAAACAGTGAGAAAGAGAATTAAAAAGAAATTAAATTAAAAATAAAGAAAAACATTAAAGAGATTTTTAAGAGTTTAACAAACCTCTAAATAAAAAAACATTTTATATATATATATTAATTGTTCCATGAAATGGCTATAAAATTGTAAAATAAAATAGTTACAAAAGTTTTTTTTTGAATTCACAATAATCTTTCAAGAAGATTTGTCAAAATTTAATGGGTGTTTTATAGGGGACCATTTATGCAAAATGCATATTTTAGAGAATTTTGTACTTCTGCTTTGGTCTCAACTGCTTCCAAAAACAGTCCAGTTGCTTAAGAAAAGCACCAAGACCTTGTTTGGCAATAAATAGATATTATTTAGTGTCTAGAAACGCCATTTCAGAAACCTCTCGATTACATGGGATCTGCGCCGTTACCTAGCAACCCCTGGCTCAGCCCAGCCCGTTACCTAGCAACCCCTGGCCCAGCCCAGTCCGTTACCTAGCAACCCCTGGCCCAGCCCAGCCCGTTACCTAGCAACCCAAGCTGAGTTCCAACTAATTTACCGTATTTCCATACTATAGGGTGCATTGGATTATAAGACGCACTGTAAATAAATGGTCTATTTTGGATCTTTTTCATTGATAATGTGCACTGAACAATAAGGCGCATTGAGCGAAACAAACCAGTCAGATAAGTCAGTCAGTCAAAGCTCAGTACATATTAGTACTGAGGACGATAGTGAGTAGTACTCACTACTCACTATCGTCCTACTTTCTCCAGGAACCAAGTCAAACCCGGAGCCCGTAAAGATCAACTTTCCTTCCCTGGATTTTCATAGGAACTACACATTATTTCTGTTAGCAAAATAAAGATGAGTTTTTTGGCATCTTGACAGAGCACCACACAAAAATCACTTCTATATCAGTAAACACAGCCTGAATGAATCCTGATCGATTCATTAATTTTCTATATTGCTCTCTTTTACTTCAGAACAATATATAAGGTGCTCTGTCGGTTTTTGATAAACTTGAAGGCTTTTAAGTGTGCCTTATAGTCCGGAAAATACGGCACTTGGAACAGAAAACTTTCCTGAAACTTTCAGGGTTCTTTCCCTGAACTTAATTTGTACTTTCACAAAAGTAATATGTCACTTTCTTGGAACATAACAGGTGCTTTCTGAATCTTACTAAATACTTACAATACTAATAAATACAAATACTAATAAAATGCACAGAAATTTCAGACAGTATACTTTGCAAGTGAAATTTTTTAAATATGTTTCTTCCAAACTTTTTAAAAATCTTTGAAAATATTCTTGATCAATGAGTTAGTTTTAGAAAAGCTTTCACTTTGGCTGCTTATTTTACTATTTTCTGTCCAGTCCATCTTTTTGCATTTTTCTAAATAAAATGAGATAAATGGACAAGTGGAGGACAAAAAAAGAGGAAAAAATATCTCCTGTAAACATTAAATTACCCTCTAATAAAACTCCCTAAAAGTTCAATAAAATGACACACTAAGATGTCTTCCATACCTTCTCTATAAGTTGGCACATATTTCACTCTATACCTCATTTAATGTGCACACATTTATGAATATGGAAATTAGTCTCCATCTATTTGTGCTTCTTGCCTGCAGCAGCTTAGACTCTAGTTTACTCAAACATTATAAAACCCCAATATGCTACAAAATGGAAAATATTAAAGCAAATTATCTGCACAGGAAAGCAGGAACATTGAGCAAGAAGAAGAGAAGGGAATATTTTACTCTTTATAACAGATAATATGCATTTTTTGGCTTAATAGAAAATATGGATGATATTCTTTTCAAATGTTAGCTGTAATAATAATTTTTTTTTGACAATTTTAATTACGTTTTAACTTTTTTGATATGCAAAAATAGAACCATGGAACTTTTTATTATTTGTAATGTATATAATCTGTATACATATTTGACGGTACTTGAAAATAGTGAAGTAAAATTGATTTTTTGAGCTTTAAATCGTGTTATTATGTTATTCCCTCATCAAAACCAAACCTAAAGTGTCTCATAGGGCCTTCCCCTCTCAGCTCCTTCAGACTAGCGGCAGCAGCAATTAGCAAACACCTTTTGGAACCTTGAGTCTGCTGAGCTCTTTTTAAAGACCGCTTCTCAGTGAAATACTCTTAAAAATGATGTTAAAGGCTTAATGGAGGAACATTGTTGTGATGACTTCCTGAAGGCGGAGTGTCAAAAAGAGTAGGAACTTCTTAAAGAGACAGAGACCCAATTTCAAGGTGTTAAATTGCATATTTGATGAAATTTTGTTCTATTTATTGAAAGTTAGATTCATTTTGTTTTAAAACTAAGAAAATTTAAATACATTCTATTTAAATTTTCTTAGTTTTAGAAATAAAACATTTCATTTACTACATGTTTGTAAATAAATCAGTCACTTCAGGAACAAGGCAGTTCAAAGTGCTTGACGTCATAAAAACAAAAAAAAAATCCGTTGATTTAATCATGTTTACACATTAAATACTTTGTTCAACTGGTGTTTTGGGGCTTTAGTTAAGTATTTTTGAAGTTGGGGGGATAAAAGTGAGTTTTGCACTTTGACTTTTAACCCATAAAAGTGATATTTCTGCTTATAGTTATGCAACAAATAAAATAAAAGTTTGCTGCTTTTCTTTGATGAGAACCACAGGCTTGTGTTGTCATGCTAGCAGACTCTTAATTTACTCCTCCTTCATGTGACGCTACGTCTGTCTCCATCTTCCAACTGCCAACATCTTGTGCTGACTTGGTAATTTGCAGCCTACCTGGCAGCGTTGCTGCAGGTACAGGATGAATCGCTCTTTTCCCTCCTTCTGCCTTCCTGTTCACGTCTTCTATAGTTCAGTCTGTAATTACTTGATGATAAGCTTTCCGCAGGCTTCGTGTTGCACTCTGTAGGGTCATTACAAATATCTGCCGAGTCCTATTAGAGCTTGATTAGGCGCTGTGCTGGACCGGAAGAGCGTGGGCTTGTTTCAAAGAGAGAGGAAGAGGATCCAGAGGACTCTAATTAGCAGGCAGAATTATAAGCAAGTTTCTGGTTTCCTGGTCAGGTAGAAGACCCCTGGCCTCAGCAGCAATTAGTGCTTCACTTTGAGTTGTTTTTTAATTTAATTCCCCTGATTTACTTCATCTGCAGGCGAAGAGGAGAGCCGTGTTTGATACATGTGGACGTTTAAGTGCAGGAAGTTCAGATGTAAGATGAGTAATTAAAGTGAATTTTTAATGTAAGTGGCAAAAGATTTTAATGTTTTTTGTTAAAATTATTATTTTAAACTTAAAGCCTGAAATTATGACATTGATACATTAATTACTTAACATTAAAAAACCTTAATAAAATATGTCAAATTAGTAATTTCCAGTTTTTAAAAACACTAATAATTATTTTTTTAAACAATAATAATGTTTTTTTTAAAGTTTTTCAAATATTACTTAAATGTTTAAACATGTTTAAACATTGTTAATGTTTAAAAACATTTTTTGAAAAATGTTTTAAAAACAATGTTTTTAAATATTAATAATGTTTAATAAACATTAATAATAATTTTTAAACATTATTAGTGTTTTAAAAAATCTAATCATTATTAGTGTTTTTTAAACAGTTCTTTCAACTCAGCAAAAATATCTGATATAATTTTTTTTCATGGATCAATGTGTTTGTATGATGACTCAGTCCTCTGCATAAATAAAAGTAAAGTTTGAGTCATTACAATTTTACAGTGTTTGTTTCTTTCCCTCAATATTTAAAAGCTGTGAACATTTTAATGCATTCTTCTATTAAAAATATTAAAGTGGGCCAACAAATTAAACTGAAAATATAGCATGATGAAAAGTAAAGTGTATTTTCCTCTGTTCTATAACAGCCACAATAAAACCTTTTAAAAAAACAGGAAATATTTCTTGTGTCATCTAACTGTAGACCTTCAGCATTTTACCTGTTTTTAAAGCATCAACTAAAAGCAGCATTTCTTTTATCAATGCTTTGATTGATAGAAACAAGATCCAGAGGAGGTGAGAATAAAAATCTGTCATTTTGTGACTTGCAGGTGAATCTGTGCTGCAGAGTTGCAGCTCAGCTGGTGCTGTGCTGAATGCGGGCGGCCATCTTTCTTTCTTTTAATGCTATGTGACGTCGTGATGTTTACTCACGTCTGCAGAAGCTTGATAAGATTCCCAGTCAGCATGCTGAGCTTAAAACACCATCATGCATAATGTCGCCTCAACTCAAGTCAAAGTGTTCCCAAAGCACTTCAGCTGAACGGTATGGAAGCCCATCTCTGCCATGAAAAAAAAAGCCCAGCGGCAACTTTTAAAGTTGTAATTTTGTCCTTAAAAGTTGTAATTTTGAGCTTACGATATAATTATGACCTTAAGTCATAATTTTAACATTCAAAGTCATAATTTTGAGCGCAAGTTAAAATGTTAGGTTTATAAGTTTAATTTGAGCCTAAAAGTTGTAATTTTGAGCCTAAAAGTTGTAATTTTGAGCTTAAAAGTTGTAATTTTGAGTTTAAAAGTTGTAATTTTGAGCCTAAAAGTTGTAATTTTGAGCTTAAAAGTTGTAATTTTGAGCCTAAAAGTTGTAATTTTGAGCTTAAAAGTTGTAATTTTGAGCTTAAAAGTTGTAATTTTGAGCTCACGTCATAATTATGAACTTAAGTCATAATTTGAACTTTCAAAGTCATAATTTTGACTTCCAAAGTACACTCTAAAAAGTGTTTTTTGAGCTTAAGTTCATCTAATGGACTTATTTACATTAATTTAACTTAATTATTTTTGCTTTTGCTATTCTAACTTACTTTTTTGTGTTCATTTAACTCAAAACTTACGCTAAATAGTTGAACCAACTTAATTGAATTGGTTCCATAGGCAACAAGCAATTCAATTAAGTTTATCCAACTTAATTTATTAAGTTTATCCAATTCAATATATTCTAATCATCCAACTTCATCATCCATAAACTTAATTGAATTGCTTGTTACCCATAGAAGCAATTCAATTAAGTTGGTTCAACATTTTCTTTTTAGAGTGTATACAAAGTGTTTTTTGGGCTTAAGTTCATCTTATGGACTTATTTACATTAATTTAACTTAATTCTTTTGCTTTTGCTATGCCAACTTACTTTTTTGTGTTCATTTAACTCAAAACTTACACTAAATAGTTGAACCAATTTAACTGGATTGCTTCTATAGGTAACAAGCAATTCAACTAAGTTTATCCAACTTAATTTATTAAGTTTATCCAACTTAATTTATTAAGTTTATCCAACTTAATTTATCAAGTTTAACCAATTCAATATATTCTAATCATCCAACTTATCATCCATAAACTTAATTGAATTGCTTGTTACCCATAGATGCAATTCAATTAAGTTCGTTCAACTTTTTCTTTTTAAATTGTAAATTATGAGGTAGAAATTCACACCTGTTCTGACAGTCAGAATTATATCATCTCCAGTTATTATCAATACATTTTTGCAATTTAAATCAAGTCTAAGTTGATCAAAAATAGTTTTAAATGGATTAAAAATCACATTTGTGTGATTTGTGATGGTGACATGCTGACTATGATCTAAATTCAGTTATTAAACCTCATGCTAATGTGAGCTTTGAGTGTTTTGCATGTTTCTGTTCTGAGCTCTCGCTTGCTGGTCTGACAGCGTGGTGCGCGCCGGTAAAAAGGTCCTCACCGGTGGCCATGCAGGCGTCCCGATGGCAATTAGCTTGTCACGGTGTTGCCTGATTGACAGCTGTCACAGCCGGGATGCAAACCGCTGTGAACGGAGCCGCGGGGGGCGACCGGGTGCAACCGCACAACCTGCAGCAATCTGTGGGAGTTTCTCAGACACGTGACTGTCACACGGCGTTAATGAGATGGGTCGTATTCGCTTATCTCTGCAGGTAATGAAGATGTCAGCTCTGTAACAGACACTGATTTGTTTTATCATTAGAAAAGCCGTCAGCAGCTGACGGATAGTCGCCTTATCAGGAACAGCAGCTGAAGATGCTGTAACCGTTTACTGCACACCTCGTTATTTCTCAGTGATTTGATGCATTTTTGCCTTCAGCTTGTTGTGAAAACAGCGACATGATTAACTCCTGCTAATGTAGAGTAGCATCATTCCTGCACACAGCTGAGCATGGGCTTTATTTTTATATGGTCTATAGTTTCAAGACTTTTTATGTATCTGTTAATTCTTGCAAATATTACTTTGAGCTAAAAGTTTTTTATTTTATTTTATAATCTTCATAAAATATGAATATGCAAATGTAACGGTGTAAATTTATGAAGATTAAAAAGGAAGAAAATAATAGTAGCACAATGTTATATATATATATTCTATTGCAAATATCTTAGTACACTTAAAATAAGACAAAACTAACTTATAAGTAACTTTTCACAAAGAAATACTTGTCTTAAGTTTAAAATGCCTTAACATCAAGTAAAATGTAGTTTCATTGCCAGATTATTTAACTTATAACGAGACATTTTTGCTATAAGTTAATTTAACTGTCAAAAGAACAAGAACATTTCCATCAATATTAAGGAATAATTTACTGAGAACGAGCTCTTTTATCTTGCTGAAAAGTTACTTGTAAATTATTTTGTCTTATTTTAAATGTACTAAGGTATTTGCACTGGAAACTAGATAAAAAAATACTTGGTAATATGTTGTGTTTTTGCAGTGTATTTGATGACTTGTTGAAATATCTGTGGTTCACGACTGAGATCACGTGAATGATGGCGGGTGGCCAGGCGATGGGCTGCTTCCCCGTTCGCCAAACGGTCTCTGGACTGGGACGAACGGCCAGAGCTATTCCTGGCTGTCCTGTCACACACGCTGAAAATATGCAAACACACACACAAATACACCTGTCTCTGGTCGTTTCCTCTCATGTCTCCATGAGGTGGGCATATTAAGAATGGCTGCTGCGCCGAGCACCAGCTGTCCTGAGGAGACGGCCGCAGGGCAATCAGAGATAAAACCACTGCAGCTTCAGCCTGGAGGGTTTTAATGAAGGCATCTGCAGCGCTGCAGACTAAATAAGAAGGAAAGACTTCAAATATTTTACCGGTACATTGTTTAGCTCTGATACCCACAGGATGTGCAGCCATCGCACTTCATTAAGCCACTCCGTCACTTGGTTTGATTTCAGAGAGCCAAGCTTGGTGTCACTGGTGGATAACTTCTTCCAGTTTACACCAACATAATAAAGAAATTTAATCTGAAGCTTCATCAGGTTAGAAACCCAGGATACTTTCTAAATAATTCACTATAAATGGCCCAGTTAAAGTCTGAACAGATATTAGTCTGGTCCTTTGACTGTGAAATAAGAGAATCAGAAGAACAGATTGTTGAGATTAGTGGTTAGAATAAGAACTTATCCATCCATCCATCCATCCATCCATCCATCCATCCATCCAACCAACCAACCAACCAACCAACCAACCAACCAACGTCATCATCCACCAACCAACCACCACCATCCATCCATCCATCCATCCAACTCCGTCAACACCAACCAACAACCATCCAACAACACACGTTCATCCAATCCATCATCCATCCATCCATCCATCCATCCATCCATCCATCCATCCATACATCGATCCATCCGTCCATCATCCATCATCCATCATCCATCCATCCAACCATCCATCCATCCATCCATCCATCCATCATCCAACGCCCAACCAAACCAACCAACCAACCGTCTCCATCCATCCATCCATCATCTCATCCATCCATCCATCCATCCATCCATCATCCATCATCCATCATCCAACCAACATTATCCATCCATCCAAGTTGACTTACCATTCAGAAACCACCTGCTACATTCCCATTGGTTGTGCAGTAGGCTCCACTTCTGCTTTTCAAAGATGTATTATAACAGAATAATTATGCATCTGCCTTTGTAAACATTGAGTTGGCCAGCAGCCACATAAATGGCTCAAAATGACTAAAATCTCATTTTCTAATAATGATTTTATTCAAAAAATGTACTGAACATGTTTTGTATAGACCACCTGCCTCAACTTGTTCAAGGAAGCACAACAGGCCAAACAAACATTCCATGAAACAGTCAGATACGAGAGAAAACTGAAAAACTAGTGATGGAAGAAAGTTTACGAACCAGGAAGCTAAACATGAAGAAATCAGGGATAACTGAAGATTATGTTTAAAATATAGTGTTCCCATAAAATGAAGGTATTATTAACAGTTTAAGCCTCATGAAGAACTTCAGTGGAGTTAATTTGTAGAACTTGTTCATTAAATACCGACCTGATAATTACTTTGGGTCTTTGAGTCTTGGCAGGCCTCTCCTGGCTCCGTCAGAGAGCTCTGCAGAATGAAAAAGGTTTTCCGAAACCACCAAGGAGCTTGACAAACTGTCAGAAATAGCAGCAGACCTCCAGAGCTTGGTCCACTGCTGCGTTTACACACCTATGGAGAGTCTCTCTCAGTCAGGTCACAAACACTTCGCGGTGCGTCAAGTGTCTCTGGAAGTACTAGAGCTATTTTGAGTCCTGCATCGTTTCTTAGGGATTGTGCCATATTATTACTCCTTTATCTTCAAAATAATAAAGGATAATCAGAATTTTATAGATAAATTCATGCACACGCTAGACCAGGGGTGCCGCCAGGAATCTTGGGCCCCCGGACAAAAAAATTGATTGGGCCCCCCCATTTAGAGCTGCTGTTACAATATTTTGAGTCCATTTGATCCATCAAAAGCATCACAATTTTAAAGGCTTGCAACTTGCTTTCTTTGGTTCAATACTGATACTAGTACAATATTTTCTGCTCATGAATTTTACATCTTACAGTCGGCACACAGTATGCAAGTAGGTTGTTTAATCCTTTCTATTAGTTTTAGATTACTGAAATGCAGTGGTGGAGAAAGTGCTCAAAAATTAACTTAAGTAAATGACAGACAAAAATGTACTTGAGTAAAAGTAAAATTACCACATTAACATTTGTACTTAAGTAAAAGTAAAAAAGTACTGGCTTTTAAAAATGCTTAAGTATTAAAAGTAAAAGTACTTGCTGAATACATTACCTAATCCCTAATACAATATCATTAAGTGAACCAATCGTATTTAATTTTAATACATTAGAAATGTGTCATTCTAATGAACAATGCCACAGATAAAGCATGTTTTTATTATGTTTACTCTCTGTTACATAGTTTAGACTTAGATATGTGATTCTATGCATCATAATTTCAGGGACGGAAACATCTGGTCTCCTGTCCTAACAGCATGAACTTCAATTTTTTTGCCACTAGTGGCAAAAAATTTTTGAAAGAAATCCAACTGGCAGGGGATGGAAAGAAGGTGGGTGGGGGAGGACATGGAACCGAGGAGCCACGTAGCAGAGTTGTAGTCAAGACCACTGAACCTAAGACCAAGACCAGCACCCCGCACTCTGTGACACAAAAAAATTACTTTTACCTATCAAAATTGTTTCTCAAATTGATCTGAAAGATCCACATTCCCATAAAACACCTAGATATTAAATACTTAAGAGCTGAAATAATTTTAATCAGTAAAGATCCATCCAGAAGAATCGGATCGTTTGTGAATGTCATATCAATGCAGACTTTGGTCACAGCGTTGTCCCATATATGCGACACTTAAGTCACCACCTCCACACAATAATTCAGTGCATGAGTGACAACTTAGCTTTGTCAATCAACCTCATTCACTCACTGCTAAATGTGCTAATGGTGGAGAAACAACTTATCATTACAGGAAAATGTTTATCTGGCGTCATTGGTAGCTATGCTAACATTTACAACAGGCTAAGTTAGCTACAGCACAGAGTGAGGGGGAGGGAGGATGAGCAGCACCATGAGATTGTGATTGACAGCACCAAAACTCTCCGCCACTGACTGGTTGTTTCTAGCACTGGGAGAAAGCAGAGAAAATAGATTTTTCACAGATTATCTCTCATATCATACTGTCACAAGATAATGACAGTTTTAACAGATATGTGGAATTTTAATTTTTTTTTAATAAAAGTTATATACTGCAGGTTTAATTTCACTCAGGAGAGGACGAGTCAGGAGGGACGTGGGTTAGAGCTGCTGCTGACTGACTCATCTGTTAAGTGATAAAAGGTACAGGGATAAGTTAAATATATGAAAATCTTGGTAATTATTTTTTCCTTACTTCATTAAATGCTAGTTAAAAGGAGGCAAACAAATAGCTAAGATAACTATGTTGAATGGTTGATAATCTCACACAGTCTACCAACCTCTCGGAGAAAAACTGGGCTATAAATTAACACTCTTACCTTTTTCTCTCTCTGTGTCTATTTTTCAATTTTTTTGAAAACCTGACTTTATCATTTTTCGTAGCAGCATAGTAATAGCTACAGCCATTCCTGTCTTCTACTGACTGCTGCTGAACACCATCACCGTCAAGCACGCCAAGCAGTAACGAACCATTTCATGCAGATCCAGGGGGGTTCAGGGCAAATATGGATGTGTGTTTTTTGGTCTGGGACTGGCAACATAAAATTTTTACTGCTAAAAACAATCTTCAAAAACACAATATGATTAATTTTGTAATTGACAGGGCCCCAATTTTTAAATTTTTGTTTCTAGGAACAATAGAAATAGAAATAAATTGTGAAGGGCCCCATGTCACCAACAGGCCCTTAGAATTGTCATAACTTTTTCCCCTTTTATGGCGCCCCTGTGCTAGACGTCCCAGAAAAGTCATATTTGTTGTAATTAATTAGGCAAAAAAGTCTGAACTTCTCAATACTTGAAAGTTTTTCTTCTGTTTGTTCTTAATGAATGAAGAGTATGTTACTAATTTGATACTTAAAAAATAGAAGAGTGTAAAATGATTACCTCTTCAATAACGTTTTATTAAATTAAAATTAGTTTCAGTAGATTAACTAATCTGAACCAGAAATTACTGATTTGCTACGAAGGTGAGGACGATGTGACAGAAAAGCAGAGATGACGCAAAAATAATTGTAACACGATGGCAATAAGCAAGATTGATATAATATTTTACACAAAATTATGTTAGGTTTTTGTGATTTTATTTCAGCATATTATGAAAAATATACAGTTTCGCTTTTGATATAGGAGAACACTCAAATGCATCCCTAATTGTGTTACATTTACATATTTTTAATGATTTTGTTGATGCGCGGTGCATGTGCTCTTCTGTTCATAGTGTCTGCCGCTCCGTGGTCACGGGTTTGTCCTGGATAAATACCAGTGCCAGTGTAAAAAGGGATTCTACCACCCCAACAGAGTGGCAGTCAATGGCTTCACAAGTAAGTTGCAACAAATCTATGCTGATTTCTGCATGTTAACATTGTTTATGTGTTTGATTTGAATGGCAGCTTCTAGATGATTTTAACTGAGTGAGATAATATCAATAAAATGTTTGCAATTTCAGCACAATTGCACGTGTTTTCAGCAGTACAACTTAAATACAGAGTTGGACAGTAAATAATTACAGTTACTGGAATAAAGTTAAAAATAAACAAACTTTTTGGAGTATTTTAACTATATTTGACTTTTTGCTTTTATTTGAGTAGTTTTATGATGAAGTATGGCTACAATGGTGTAGAATTTCTGGATAGTCTGACTAACTTCAATGAATGAAAAACAAACACATTTTAACCAAAAATTCACCAGACATAAACACACATCAGCAGTTTTTGTTAAAATTTAAGTTTTATTTTGAAAAAATTTATTTTGCCGTATTTTGTTATTTTATAATTCTGCTATGAATTATTTCCACGTAACTTTATATTTTGGTCCATCGATTATGTGATTTTTATATGTTAAATGTTTGATGTTTTCATTAGTTTTGTCAGTAGTTGAGAAGACTTTTTACCAAATAGTTTTTTACTCCTGAATATTTTCTTGGATTCTACTTTTTACTTTTACTTGAGTAACATTTCTGGTTCTCTACCCACCTCTGCTTAAATATTACCTCTACATTATTTGAATTTTTGTTTCAGTTCAGTTTGGTGTGACTTTACACAGACTGTAAGTATTGGTCAGGTGAACATTTAAAAAGATGATCCACCACTTGCTCTCCTCTTAAACATTGTTTTTCCTTGTTCATTTCATTGTCTTGAGTTATTGGCCTTCTTACTCAAACCAAATAAGTAAAATTGAGTAAAATTACAAATAAACAAACTAAAATGTGTTCATTAATTGAACAAAAATTATTGCAAACTAGTTACATTAGCTGCTAAGTTCATGTTTTTCCTCACTACAAAAACACAAAATCTTACCAAGTATTTTTGGTTTAGTTTCTATTGCAAATATCTTAGCACTCATGAAATAAAGCATAACTAACTTACAAGTAACCTAGAAGCAAATGATAGATTGTTTTAAGTTACTGTTCCTTTATTTTGATGAAAAAGTAATTGTTCGACTGGCAGATTATTTCATTTATAACTTGGGAAAAACGTCTCATTATAAATGGTATAATCTGCCATTTGAACTATTACTTTTTCATCAATATTAAGAAATTATTGATGTAAAAGAAGCTCATATTTCTTGCTGGAAAGTTACTTATAGGTCCATTTTGTCTTATTTCTGGTGTATTAAGATATTTCCACTAGAAGCTAAACCAAAATTAATAGTTTATGCCTCGTAGTAAATAACATTACAAACAGTTGCTCATTGTTGAGTTTTTTCTAATGCAATCTATTAAAATTAATTAAATCTCATGAATTCAAACCAAAGATGATTAGGGATTCATATTTCTCAAAGCTAATCTATCCATTTGACAGTATCAGAATCTGCTTACTTTATCTTGCTTCGTCAGCAGTAAATGCATTTTCAGCATCTTTACATACATACAAGAATGTTTAGCAAAGTAGTTTCATACTGTAAATTGTCAAAGAGTTGAGTTTTTATTTCTCAATAAAAACTGTCATTTCTGTAGTTCCTTTAGCATAAATCTGATGTTGCTGATGCCTTCTGGGTTGCACACAGATGCTATAAGTTATGTCTGTTTATGACATTCCCTTGCAAGCAGTTAGGTAGCTGTGAGGTCTTTTTTTAATCCAAAAATATGGCTGAAGATTGAACAGTAAGTCCATTTTCCCCTTCATTAAAGTTTATGATGAGCGTTTATCTTCTCGGTCTGGAAATGGACGCAGCCTCGCCACCTTGGGAGGCTAATCCAGTTCGAGATGGGAAATATCTTTTTAATGATAGTTTCTATCTGCAGTTTATTCTGTCTGCTGCGAGTTAATTAAAAAAGGAGCTTTTTGCAAACACAGACCCCCAGTGGTTTCCACCTGCCCTCTTTCAATTTCCCTACCAAGCTTTCATTTTAGTCATCTTTCCGTCCTGCTTCATCCCACTCAAACTCCCTCTGGTCTCCTTTTCTTTTTTTTACCATATTGTTCGCTTCGTCTTTGCAAAATATGTTTGAGCTCATAGTTAACTTGAATGTTCTTGTTTCATACCTGGAAATGTGTTTATTTCCACTACAATAGATTGGAAATGATAACAGTAATAGGAACGTGTGGCTTGGAAAGCCATAAAAAAACATCCGTAACATTCTTTTTCAGTAGAAGCCATTCTGCTCACTTCTATGTATATAAAGTTATTGTATCCAAGCTTCTTCTGACCATAGTAGCACCAAACCAATGAAAACACGTGTGACTCATTGCTACGGAGATGAGTAGTCCCTTTGAAGCAATTGGTGATGGGCTTTGAAAAAAAAATGGGACAGTTCTTTTTAAAGGCAAAATCCCTTCAAATCTCAAAGACAATAGCTTCTTCCCGTAAAGCCCCCATCAAAGCTCCATAAGTCTGAAATCTGTTATCAATGCAGCCATATTGGCGTCTCTCAAGGGGTTTCTATACAAACCAATAAACAGTTCTCTTTTTACCCGTTTATTTTTGTACAGTTTGTTTTGTTTTCCTGAGCGTTTAGCTGTTGCAATCAAAGCATTTGTTCTGTCCAAGTTTCTTATTTTTAGATTTTTTTTTCAATCCATTTATTTACTTAGATATTCAGTCTCACTGATAGTTTTTGAGTAGTTTTAGGTTGAGGTTGACTTGAAAAGCGCATCTTTACAAGGCTCATTACTGTTAAGGTTCCTTCCTATGGTTTTTGGGTGGACTTTGTTCAATTGGGGGCCAAAATTGCAACATCTGTTTCATTTTACCTGCTGCGTTTCACTTTCACACTCCACTGTGTCAAACAATTTAAGCTAATTGAAAAACCTGTTCCCCTCCTCGCCTCTGGAGGCAGCACACTAAGAACCACTGAAGGAAGCCACATGAAAACCTCTGAAGAAGGCATGAGCACAACTTCCTTCTTCACAAAATATAAACAAAAATGAAGTAGTGTCAGATTTTAGCGGTTGTAGGATTTCACTTTTTTCCAAAAAAGCGTAAAATATTGAAGTCAAATTTCTTTTTAGCCACATATTTGTAACCATTGTATGTTTTGTCTCAGTATGGTTGATTTCAGAACAGACAAATTGAGATTCACTGTAATTATTCCTACAAAAGAGGAAATCAAGTTGCTGGATAACATCAGCCCAGCAGCTTCTGCTACAATACATTAAATAAAATACAATAAATAGCCCTAAACAAACTTCAAAACAATATCTGCCAAGGAGCAGTTAGCACCAGTTAACATGTTAAAATTAAACATAGCTAAAACGGACATTAATTATGATGACAGTGAAAAATGTTTACAAAACATATCAAAATTACTCATGAAACACGGTATGTGATTACATTTGTCTAAAAATATATGTTAAAATATAACACCTGTAAAGAAAGCAGAGAGTGTAGGAAAAAAGTAGCGGCTTATAGTCCGAAAAATACGGTGGGTGAAATTGGATAATTTCTACGGCACACCTGACGATCACTCACGGTACACTAGTGTGCCGCCGCGGCACAGTGGCTGAAAAACACCGTCCTAATACATACATACATAACCACCAACTGCCAAAAGCAGGGTAACAAAACGTAAAACACCAATAAGTATCTGTAGAAGCAATTTCTTCACTATACAAAATGAATTCAAAGAATAAATAAACAGAATTTGACAAGCTTCATATCTATATTATTGTTAAAATAGGACCTTGTTGCATATATAACATTTTTATAACAGCTGAAGGGAACAATTAGTTGAATGTGCTACAAAATGGCACCATGTGCCTGGGAAACATATAACACTTCCCCTTTTCAAGCCCAAAGTTAATAAAACAACATCTTTGTGGCTCCATACGAGTCACTAAATATTACCTGGCTTATTGGGGAGTTAGTTAGGGAGGGCCTCAATACTTCAAACAACAAAATTATAATATACCTACATAGAAATAATTATTGTATCTGTGATACAGTTTTTTGACTGTGGGAGGAAACCGGAGTACCCGGAGAAAACCCACGCATGCACAGGGAGAACATGCAAACTCCATGCAGAAAGACTGGGGCTGGGAATTGAGCCCAGAACCTTCTTGCTGCAAGGCAACAGCTCTACCAACTGCGCCACTGTGCAGCCCGTAATTGTTTCATTTTTTATTAAATAACAATAAAATGTTATTTTTCTGTTATCTTACAATGACCCAGCCCTTACAAAGTTAAGTTTTTTTTTTTTTTTTTTTTTACAAGGTAGCTGTTTTTACAGGAGCTCAGCACAAGTGAATGTTGACTGTCCATGTTCATACATATTGATCAGTTTCTCCTGTGTTGACACATTGTCAATGATACCTGTACAGGTCAAAGAAGGATAATCATATTTATTCAGGGATGCTTCACTCATTGACAAAGTGTCAACACAGGAGAATGTCAATAAATAATAATAAAAAAAACTGTTCCCTCTGCTTGTATTTCCTGAAATGGAAGCAAAAAAATAATGTGAGTAAAGTCAAAATTTATGGGAAAACATTATAGAAACTTTAAATGACTTTTAATAGAAAATGTTAAATCCTTAGCTGAGTGGAAAGGAGAGGAAAGCATAAAAAATAACTGAAATTGAGTTATGTTGTTCCTAATTTTTTCAATCTTTTCTGAGTACTGCAGCACAGCTTGCTGCAAAAGGACATTGGAAAAGCAGCTATCTAAAACCTTTCAGTCATGATTTCTGAAGGGTGAGAACCAGTTAGTACACGTTAAAAGTTTTTAGATTTTTGGAAATTTTCTGAGTTTCAAAAGTCACATTTTCAACTTCTGAAACTCGGATGTCAAAATTAATTCTAGAAAATTTTTGATATTGATGTCAACATTTGAGTTTCTTCTAATAAATGTTCAACTTTTAACACTCAAAAAATTCAGTTTTTTTCTGGAAAACTCTAATAACACATTTTCCCCATGTTTTAAATGAAATAATCTGCCAATAAAACTATTAAATTGTTATCAATATTGAGGAATTATTGACTTAAGCAAGCTCATATTTTTTTCCAATGAGTTAGTTTTGTCTTATTTCAAGTGTACTTGGATATTTTAGAAACGAGACCAAAGATACTTGGTGAGATTCTGTATTTTTATGTTGGGATATAAATGGAAGGATGCCACTGTTTGCTGCAGCTTTTCAGATTAAAATAATCTCAGTATTAGCAGTGTGGTTGGGACCTGAAGCTGTTTGTAGAGAAAAAGTTCTGAATTTGTTCACCATGTTCCCTCGCTGTGTCCCTGCACTCAACTGTAGCAGTGTTACAAAACACATGGTATAAACTTCAACTTTAAAGTTTTAGGACGTTTCCTAAAACTTATCCCAACGTTCGTCAGATTTCCCCAAGGCAACTTAACCTAACTGCTCTGTTGCGAACATATCTTTTTTCCAGCAGCAAATATTCTAGTTCATGGACACAAAATCAATATGTGGAAAAATTGCTTCTTGTTACTTTTTGCCTTCACTTCTCGTTGATGTGTGCAAAGTTTGACCGTGTCGTCGTCCTCCGGCAGAGCCTGGGCGAACGGGGAAAGCTGGATTTGGCGGTCCGGGTGAAGATGAAGGCTCCCCTAGCGACTGCCTGCCCTGCCAGCAGGGCTGTGCTTTCTGTAAAGACGACTCTCCCTGTGTGGTGCTGGAGGACGGCGCCCTTCGCTTGGCGGTGCTCTCCTTCCAGTGTCTCTGCATGCTGATCGTCTTCATCAGCATGGTGCTCATATACCACTTTCGCAGGAATAAGGTAGGCGTTATGAGCTAACCCTCCCCATCGGCCATCAGGGCACCAGCACTTTGAATTGCCTTGTTGCTGAAAATGTGCTATATAATAAATTTACCTTACCTTACCTTACCAGAGCATTAAATCCGCTCAAAGGAAAGACTAAACAAAAGTTAGAGTAGTGTGCAAAAGTCTTGCATCATCCCTCACGTCTTTATTTTGTCTCAAAAAGCTAGACTTTTCTGTAAACCTTCAAAATGACCTTAATTAATATTTTTAAATTTTGTTTTTTAGTTTCTTTATAGAACGTTAACAATTCAGATAATTAATTAATATCTGCATTGCACCGATTGCAGTTTTTTGGCTGATTGGCTGATCCTTAAAAAGTTGACCCTGATTTTGGCTGATACCATTCTTCTGTCTGTATTGATGCTAAATATAGTAAGAAAGTCACTGAGTCGGTAACAAACATGCAGACGTGACCCAGTGGGTCAGTCTGTCAGTCAAACCTGCCAAGAGGACAGAGGTTGATTTCTAGACCTTTGCTGAGGTTGATGAGATCAGTGGATAAAATCGACTTCACGTTTAAATCAATCAATCAATCAATCAATCAAATCAATCAATCAATCAAGGAAATTTACCCCGATAAACCGGTTCACCCCTAATTAATATAACTAATAGTTATATCATTCAAAATATAATCACCAGTGGTGTTTTCACACCAGGTAGTTTGGTAGATTTTGTTTGATTCGGGACCAAACTTGCAACGTTTGTTACATTTTCAGCTGGTGTGCTTCACTTTCACATTACTCTGTGCCTAATGAACCAAACTAAATAAGAAAGCTGTTCCCCTCCTTGCCTGTGGTGGCACTGCGCCAAGAAAACAACACAAAAACCTCTGAGGAAGACACTGACCAGAACTGTTTTCTTTACAAAATGTAAAAAAGGGGAGAAATGTCAGATTTTAGTAGTTGTAGGATTTCTCTCTCGTCTTTGGTATAAAACCATGAGCCATTTCTCCAGCTAGCGCTAGGCTAGCTCATTTGTTTTGTATTCTGTGTGAAAAGAAATCACCAGAAAATATCACAAGTCAACAAATTCAAGAACTGATTTGGAGCAAAGTAAGTGAACTGTATGTAACTGTATGGAAAACTTTAACAGATTACGAAACAGTCCGGCATCTTTGAAGCAAAAAGTAGAGAAATAAATTAATGGCTTACGATGTCTGCGTACAACTGTATATAGGAGAGTAAATATTTTATTAAATTCACCTAAGATGTTTAATTTAATAACTCTACTTGGCAGATTGATATTCTTATTCAATTCATTCATTTTTTGTTAAGACAAAGCAACTTTGGTGAAATGCATTCAGCTTATTTGAGCTTATCAAATTTCAACCTCAAAGTTGGGATCAGTTAAGATCCTTCTCATAAAATTCAGCACAAAAAGGCCAAAACTGGAAAGGTGCAAAATGACAAAGATGCAAAATGACCTGCACAAACAAGGTTTAATTTCTGAAAGCATCTGTGTAACTGAAAATAACTGATTTTGAGTTTTCTTTCCATCATGACGACTTCCACACTGAAGAGTGTTGTATTAGTATTTAGTTTGGTGCTTACACTTTGGCCTTTCAAATCAGCCAGTCGAACATTAATTAGACAATCAAAATCAGTTAATACTGGACAGAATATCTTATTTAACTTTACAGGAATCGTCTTTAAATTTAAATAAAATGATAAACCATGTGCCGCAAAACTTTATTATTAAAAAACTGCTTCCATATCCACATTATAAAACATTAAAACCTCTTTGTATGTTTTATTTTGGTTCAAAATAAAATAAACATCCCTCCTGTGGTGAAGAGAAGTCGGGCTTCACTTTTCTTTTGTATGTATTTTTAATTTGGTGGCACAGCTGTATTCCTCTCTCTGAGAGCCCCTCAAGCATCTTGTCAATTAGAGGACACAATGTTACAAAAATATATTACATAAAGGAAGAACAGGACGTGCCTGAAATGGTGACTCCATCAAAAATAATAATAATAAAAGCTTTAAAGGAAGAGCTTTTACCTTATTCTTTTTCATGCCCAATAATAAAGAGGCAGAAAGTCTTTCTTTCATGTCTTTTAGCTAAACTCTGTAGCCATTTGGTAAACCACTTCGATTTAATATCACACCATAACTTATTAGAGTTTATAGGCAAGAAAAAATGTTTTTATTAAATTGACAATTTGAATATTAAAGATTTACAGTATCTAGAGTCACCAAAGAAAATTTTAACACAGAGATCATGAGTTCAACCATACAGGCAATGAAAAACAATCAGAAAAATAATAAAAACACTTAAAATAATAGAACAGCTGTTTATTAAAGATAACATATGGAAAGGTAACATACGTTTTTACTGGAAATGTTTTGTTTTAACATGTAAAGTCAAATAAATGCCGTTGCTCTGGATGAGAGTTGTTTCACTTTTAGTTTCATTTTGTTTTGACTCATCCTGAGAGAAATAAATTGAAAACCTGTAACGTTTTGTGCTTTGGCAGAGCGTCAGGGCGTCAGGCCTGGTCCTGCTGGAGGCCATCCTCTGCGGCGCGCTGCTCCTCTACTTTCCGGTAAGACTCTCCGCGCAAACATCTACTTTCATTAATTCTGAATCAAGACAACCTGGAGTTAGTCTTGTACTCTACAGCACACGTGTCAAACTTGAGGTCCAGGGGCCAAATCTGGCCCGCTGGAGCTTTTTATGTGGCCCTCTAGACTCCAAGTTACATCAATAAACCTGCAGTTTTTTTTACAAATCCACAAAATTCAGGTAAAATGAACAGATCCCCACAATTTTTTTCCGACCGACTGCAAATTTAAGTTAAAGTAATTTCTGCCTCAGTCTGACTTGATGTCAAGTGATCGATACGCTGACTAATAAAAAGTCACATTTAGCATCGTACATTAGCGCAAAAATTCCTTAGAAATATTTATAAATTAGCACCACAAATTCAAAACAATCATGAAATCCTGGATGGACTGACCAGTGTGAGAAGATGATTCATGTTATTTAATCTTAAGTAACACTTACTGAATGCTGAAACAAACAGCTGGTTATTGATATCTTAACCGTTTAATTAGTGTTATCAAGACGCTCTGGCACAACCGGCTCTTTAAGAACATTCAGATTTTTGATTTGGCCCAAAGGAAAATGAGTTTGACGGCTGATGTAATGGTCATTTTTCCACAGTGACTGTGCGCGATTTCTGCAACCGGAAATACTTTCAAACTTTGTCTTTTTCTAGAGAGAAAAGACATAATTCAGCTTCTGTACGTCTGGTTCTGTTGATGAGCAGAGAGTGAGTGTGAGAGAACAGAAGAGGCAGAAGCAAACATCCTGCGGCTTGTTGGTGACCCCCTGCCTAACATACACCATCAAGTCGCCATCTGTTGAAGAGCCTCACATGCTGCCTCTCAGTTAATCACACAGTTTCTTCCTTTCACTGTGTTTTCATGCTTTTTGGCCTCTTTAATTTAGGAAGTGTTTTAATTAATTAAAAACAGACATATTATGCCAACAACACCCAGACATTTTCTCCCTCCTAGACAGTCAGCAGTGGGAAAAATCTGAGAGGAAACATTGAAATCTGTAATTTCCAGATTTTGTTTTGCATTGACAGGAGGCATGTTTGTTTAATATTTCTGGTTTACGGAAAGTGAGACGTTTCAAAGACCTCCCAATTGTTGAACCACATTTGAGGGCGTTGCCCCGTTACCTAGCAACCGCAGCAAAGCCCAGCCCCGTTGCCTAGCAACCCAAATGGAATTCCAGCATGTTTGGTCAGCTGGTGTTGCCACCGTATGCGCTGTACAATGGCTTCTGGGAAAGATGAGTGTTTGGTTGTTGTCTTGTCATCCAGAAACCACTTTCTGCATTCCTGTTGGTTGTGCAGGAGGCTCTATTTCTGCTTTTCAAAGATGTACGGTTTCTAACTGAGCGACTGTTTGCAGCCATTTTGACATGCGAGTGTAAACACTGTGCTTACTTGGATTTTAAGTGACAAGATGCCCTAAAACATCTCGTACTGATAATTATCTAAGAAGAAAATATAATGAATATGTTTTGTTTTGCACATAGATCTATGTTAACCTGTTCAGGGAAGCATAATAGGTGACCTTTAAAGCACATTTGGTGTTTGAACTATTAAAATAGACAGTTATAATAATTTTTAATGGTATTGTTTTCTAGTTTTACTGTGGGTCCCATTTGTTTCTGGCTTTGGGGTCAAATGCAAGTTAAGCATTTGCTTCTGCAATAAAGTGAGTAAATGATTTAAAACATATGTTAAGCTTTCATATGAAGCTTTTAGATCAACTTCCTTTTGTCTCAGTTTGTCCTGTTTAAAGGATATAATGATGCTTATGACAAACTGGGGGTTTATTAGCCACAAATTGAATTAATATAAAGTGCGAGAAAGTATAATTACTTTAAAAACAAATCAATTTGTGTCGATCAGTTATATTTCAAGTCGAACCTCCGCAGAACCTCATCATTTCTTCAGATGATTAGGCTCCCCCCAACACCCACGAACCCATTGATTTACCTTGAGCCACCATTATATCTTCCTCTGTGTTGCTCAGGGAAATGGATAATTACAATTTAGTTGCAATCATGCAGAGCCGCACGCCTTGTGAAGCGATACAAAGTAAACGTAATTAAAGCCAGCTGATTTAGAGCTGGCTAATCAATGCAATTTGCTGCGACAAGGTCCTGGAAAGTGGTAATGTTTAAAATGTGCAGAATGAAAGTGAGCCTGGGAGCCAGGTTATTGCTCAGCGAATGAATGAAAGGCAGATATTTCTGTTTCCAGCTGGCGTAGTGATGGCAGCGGCTGCTAAAAATAGAGGGCTTGTAAAGGGTTGAGCTTCACTTTGTAGATTCAGTCAGATCTGCGGAGTGAAGGCGTCTGGATTCGGTTTGATCTGTTCTGCAGAAGTGGTCGCTGTCGCTGATCTCGTTTCCATGGTTTAATGTCTTTGCTCGACACCGGGACGATCTGCACCCTGATGCATCTGCATGCGACTCCTGTGCATCGCACACAATCCAAAGCTGCAAGGGCGAGAAGCTCCGCTCTAAATATAGATCCTGAAATATTCCTCCAACCCTGCTGCTGCTGCTTCCATTTTAAATAATTCTACTGTTATTAAGCAGCTGGACACGCACGCTGCTCCCACCGCTTCCTTCATGGAGGAGAAATGCTTGTCCTACCCCAGCACACTGCGAAGGTCTTACCAAGTATTTTTGGTATAGATTCTAGTTCAAATATTTTAGTACACTTAAAATAGGGCATAACTAATGCACAAAATTTGTTTTTTCCATTATTCATGGCTTCTACTTTTTCGATTTCAGCTAATTTGTGTGTGAACGTAACACACCTGGTCGGGGCTCATAGACGGCGGTATTTACAAAAATTAGAAACAGCTAACTTAGAAACCGACCCGAACCGCCTCCCTCCTGACTAGGGCTGTAGTGATGCAATAATCTCACGATACGATACACGATATTCAGCCCACGATACGATATATATTGCGATATTCAGCTAACGATACAATTCAATACACTTTTGCGATTTTCTGAAAGATTTTAGAGGGACAGAGTGATTTTGGTGACATTTTGTGACTGTTATAGAGTTGGACTGAATTAATTTAACTGAAAACTGACTAAAAGCTCCAACTACACAATACCTGGTTCTGGTTGGACACAGACTTAAAGTGGACAGCTGGACAAAATGAATCAAAGAAGTGGAGAGAAAACATTTTTCTTTTTAGTTGAAACAGTCCAAACTGTAGCTGACATGCATTAGTAAAGTAAATAAAGTGAACCAAGTAGCTGCTCTGAATAGTTTGATACCTTTTTAACCTGAACATCTGAAGGAATCACTCTAAGCCTGATGACCTGGTGAAGCAAGCAGTGAGTGAACAAGGTGACAGTTGGATGTTACAATACTTGAGGATGAATATCGATTTTTTCTAGGAAAGAAAATATCGATATATATCGCGATATCGATATTATTATACAGCCCTAGGTATTTCAACTTCAGAAAAAAAAGTAAAGAGCCGCGTTTCCTGACGCGTCTCACAGAACTGGGTGGAAACATCTCCCCGGATCTGAGCAGCGATGAGGAGGAGAGGGAATTGCAACTCGACTCCGGTCTTGCCTTGAGCAGAGGCCAAGCTGGATGTAATTTACACTCAGCCCACCTCAGGGAGCAGCAGGAGGAGAAACCATTACCTCCCTCCAGAAAGCCGGCCGTCTCATGTGGCAGGGAGTGTCAGCTTTCATATAAAAATGGATCCGTTGCTATTACAAGATCCCACCTATCCTTAGCGGCATCCCCTACCTCTCAGTCGCTCTGGAGGAGCTCAGGGAAGAAGAAAAAAAGCAAAGAGTGGGAAATGATGACCACATAAACCGGCTCCACTCGGTTTCTTCATGTCAAAACATTAAAACTAGCATCAGATCTTCTGTTCTGACAGAATGACTCCCAGAGCTGCTGCATTTCTCAGATGGAGAGAAATCCCTCCTCTTTTTTTTTAGCTGGTTGTAGTTTTGATGACAAAAGGCTGAAATTCAGCACCGTCTGATGTTGAGCTGCTGCTGCTGCAAACCAAAAGCAGCGAGTTTACTCTGCGTCACGGACAGATGACTCACGGATGATGTTTTTATTTTGGCATTTTCATTTCAATAAGTGCTTCATTGTGAAGTTGCTCTTCTGCTCATCATGCTCAGCTGCCAGTAGAGACAATAACTCCATTCAGTTCGTAATTTTCAATTTCTACGCTGATTGAATGACTAAATGTGGTTGGAAACTATTACTCTAGAAATCCAAACCAAAGACAATAAATCCACCCATCAGTCCAACGCTTATTCAAAAATGCATTTAGACAGTAGGACTGGCTGATACATGTAAGTAAATTCGATTTTTGAAGATTAATTTTTGGGAAATCTGGATGTTTCTATACTCTTTGAGTTGCCATATGCATGTTTTACAGCTTTTACTTTGAATTTAAGTTATGTCGATAATCGATTACCATATTTTCCGCAGTATAAGGAGCACCTAATAACCTTAAATTTCCTCAAAAACCGACAGTGCGCCTTATAATCCAGTGCGCCTTATCTATGGACCAATATTGAGCCACAACAGGTCTAGCAACTATGGTAAGCAGCAGCCGACTTCATTTTCCCCCATAGAATAAGAATGCTGGTTTGTTAATAAAGTTTGATAATACATTTAAAGCCGGAGGGAGAGGGACGGGGGACAGAGACTGTGGTGGCAGCGTGTCGGTTGGTCTGTGTTACCCAGAAAGCAGTTGGGCAAAGTATCGCAACACCGTGAATGAAACAACTACTGGGGCAGCTACTATATAAAGTACTTGGGGACCACTTCTTTACAAATGTGGATGTGTAATAATAGAGTGCGGAACAAATTGATAACCCAAACTGAAGTGTCTATGCGCCTTATAATGTGGTGCGGCTTATATATGAAAAAAGTTTTGAAACAGGCCATTTGTTGAAGGTGCGCCATATAGTGCGGAAAATACGGTAATCACAATCTGATTAATCGTTTCAGCCCTGCAGACCACAGACTAACATGGATTAGCTGCCAAATCAAAAACATCACTGAGCCAATCAATCCACCTATTGATCTCCCATTGCTCTCTCTCCCTTCAAGACACTTAAACCGCCAACACATCAGAGCCACTTCATCACGGTGAAGAGGTTTGAGTGTCTGGACAACTCCTGGAGCTGTATGCTGTTTAGACGCGTTTCCCATCACAAACTGGATTTGATTGATGGGTAAAATGTGGAGGATACATTTCAAGATAGTGGAGCCTCATTTTGGAGCTAAATGTGATGAAAACCTTCACCAGTTGAGTCCGATTGAATCTGACGACAGGAAGTACCAGAAGCCAGACCATAAATGAGTACGGAAGACAATCAGGGCCACTAAATAAAAATTCTGACTTTTAATTTCAGAATCAGAAATGCTTGAATTGTTTTTACACCACGAAGCAAATCTAGGGTTTCTCTTCAAATCTACCAAATTAATTTGGAACAGCCTTTCAGAGTGGATTAAGTTGAGGTTTACAAATCCTGTAACAAGGAAGAAACAGTTACGTTTTTATATGCTAACAACATAACTGACTTATGCCTAAGAATGTTTGGTTGTTTTTTAGGATTTTTGACAAACTGACACATAGAGTTGTGAGTTTAAAGTCAAAATTCTGAGAAAAAAAATAAAATTTTGACTTGTAGAAATTCTGAAAAAAAGTAAATTCTTAAAAGAAGTCAAAATTCTGAGAAAAACATTAAATTTTGAAATTAAAGTCAAAATTCTGAGATTACAGTAAAAATCCTCAGTCAAAGTCAGAATTTTTCTCAAACTCAGAAAAAATTCTCTTTTGAGAAAAAGTCAAAATTCTGAGAAAAAAGTCAATTTTTAAAAAAAAATCTAAATTTTGAGAAAAACAGTGGACTCTGAGATTAAAGTCAAAACTCAGAAAAAAATCACAAAGTCAAAATTCTGATTAAAAAATAGAATATCTTCCACTGATACTATTATCCAGATTAAAAGTAAAAGGTTTACTTAACTAACTTGGATCTTTCTTGAACTGTAAATTGGGGGTCAGAAAAAAATCAGCCCAATGACCACAAATGGCCCCTGAACCACACTTTGGACACCCCTGCTTTACCGTATCAGTTTATGGAGAAGATATAAAAATGAGAGTGCAGAGAAATTTATTTTTACTTTTCATTTTTTTTCTTTTTTTTCACTCAATAACAAAAATGTAAAGTCCATGTAACAACTAAAAAACTTAATGAATTAAGAGATAAAAATACGTTTAAACTTATATCTGCCTTATATTCAACTCAGAATACTATTAGATATATTCCAAATACATAAAAAAATAAACAAAGACTACAATTTCTTTTAAATACAGAAAGAGATTTCGATTGTTTTATTTCAATATTGCTCCATAACCTGATACATGAAGATATTGATGTCTTTGTAATCGATATCCTGTGGGGTCATGACCTCCATAGGAAGCTGGATCAATCTCTGAACATTTACATTTTCATTGAATTCCTGTTAAAACTTCATTAGAAGCTGCTAACAGCTAAAATAATCCACTTCCTTCCTTCCTGATGTTATTTTTTTAAATGTTTTTTTTCCTGCCCTGCAGCGAGAGCTAATTATCTAAAGCGTCCCGTCGCGAAACACTTGGTGATATTCTCTGTGGTGCTTCCAGTCGTGTTTGGGTTTTTTCCCATTCTCACATGAAACCTTTGGGGCTTTGTTTGTGTTTGGAGCAAACCCAAGTTCTGTTTATGTTAATGCCGTAAT
This sequence comes from Poecilia picta, assembly GCA_033032245.1. Classification (NCBI taxonomy): domain Eukaryota; kingdom Metazoa; phylum Chordata; class Actinopteri; order Cyprinodontiformes; family Poeciliidae; genus Poecilia; species Poecilia picta. Next base: position 21,201,902 of record CM065372.1, on the reverse strand, counting down.
CAGTCGGGTCGCCGTTACAGTAAGGTCACTGTCTGCTTCAGATCTAGAAAGCTGCCAAATCTCTAACCCAGACAGTTAGTATGGGACAACAAAGCATGCAAGTGGCATATAATGGCTCATATTTGTGAAAGACTGAGAAGTCGGAGCCTGACAGAGTCTGACAGAATCTTGGTGTTTCTGAGAATGTCTAAACTTGGAAACAGATTATTCATTTCTGAAGACTGAAAAATGAAAATTTCCAGACTGTTTTGTATGCCACATTAAATTTCATATGATAATAAGAAAAACTGGTTGTCATATGTAAAAATCGGCCCAAATGATGTTATTTTATCATGCTCTCATTATTCTGGGATGCAAAGATTTCAGCGTCCAGCTTTAGCACTGTAGTACAGCTAGCTGCAACAGTAATGTAGGAAAGACTTTATAACTCAAATGAACAATTGCTGTAAAAATCAGAGTTGTTTATGGTCAAAAATGTTTAGTCACAATCATTTTCGCCCTCAACTATCCATCCATCCATCCATCCATCCATCCATCCATCCATCCATTTTCTTTACACCCTTGGCCCTTAGTGGGTCGGGAGGTGCTGGTGTCTATCTCCAGCTAAGGTTCTGGACGAGAGGCGGGTCAACCTGGACAGTTCGCCAGTCTCGGCCTCAACTAGTTGTTTTTAATTAAAAGTTAGCTTTAGCACTGTAGTACAGCTAGATCCAACAGGAATGAAGGGAATAGTTTATAACTCCCATGAGCAATTGCTGTAAAAGTCATACAGTTACTTTTGGTCACATTTTTTTTAGCCACAACTGTTTTTGTTCTCAAGTGGTTGGTTGTTTTTTTTCATAAAGTTAGTTTTATCTTTGTAGCACAGCTAGCTGCAACAGGAAGGTATAAAAGTTTTTTTTGCATTAAAACTCATGGATTTTTTTATGGTGCATTTGTTAATTTTATTTATACAATAATGTAAGTTGGATGCTAGGTCTTATTGTGTTTTCTATTGTTTTTTAGCTTTTATTTGGCTAATTAGGGTTTCTGAAAGTTTCACTAACTCAAATTTAAGACTTTTTAAGACCATTATAAATAGAATCCAAGACCTGTGTTTCTAAAGAAATGTACAAACCTCTTCCAGACAACTGGCATTAAATTTGCACTCACCCATTATAGACGCAAAGAAAAATTAGCGCACTAGCTAGCAATGGTATGTTAGCAATGTTGTGACCCAACTTTTCGCCTGACAGAAAAGGGCCTCAAAAATAAAGAAATACGTAAAATATACGACTAAATAATAGTCCTATCAGGACAAAATTTAAGACGTGTGATTAATGTATTTAAGGCCAACTTACTTTAAAAAAACAATAATTTAAGGCATTTTAAGGCTTTGCTTTCAGGTATGTTAATTTAAAGACTTTTTAAGGATCCGCAATAACGAGTTCTGAAGATAATTTGTGTTAATTTGTAATTGAAGTCTAAAAAGTAAAGCACAAAGTGTAATTCATGGGGAAAGTCTCTATTCCAAAGCAAAGATCAGTTTTACTAACTCAGAAGTGATCTTTAGGAATAAAGTGAAGACAGCAAATCTTGTGCTAAAGTTATTAGCAGTGAATAACAAATCTGGGAGCTGCTTGTTGCACCACAGCTGGGTGGTTTACATCATGGGACGCTTTCCAGGCCCTGAAACTGCATGGCTGCCAGCTGGTGGGCGCTGAAACGAGGAACGGTTCAGAAGAAAAGATAATAATCAGAAATAAAGTGTTGATTGAGCGAGCAGATGAGTGACTCCTTCTCTTCTTCCATCAGGCCTCGCTGATTTATCAACACTTTATTAACAGTTGGAGATAAATCTGTGCATGATAATTTAAATCCTGTGAAATTTAGCACACTACCTGTTGTTATTCTCAGCCTTTCAGTGTTTTCCATTTTAATCACTTCTGTCTGAATACACTTTTTTTATGCTGTGGATGTTTGTTAAATCATTTTCCCTTTTCTTACAGAAACATACAAAGAGCATTCAAACAACATTTGTACATTTTGTGCCACAAACCTCCATTCATTTTATTTGGATTTTATGTGATAAAGTCAGCAACTGTTTTGCTTCTTAGATCTAAAGTCTGGATTCCATCTTCCTCTTTTTAGCATTACTTCATTCTACAATGTTATTACTTTATCAAAAACAAACTTGGAGTGCTGCTTTGATTCTTCCATGCATGTTTAAGAAATCCTTCAGTCTCCATGGCAACCATTCAGCTGTGGAAAACACCTGGGCGGACCTAGCTCCGCCTTTGAGGCGCAGCTCCTCCCCCCATTCAGCTCCTTCAGACTAGCCAGCAGCAGTTAGCAAACACCTGCTGTAGCTACTATACTTTTGTCAACATGGCTCCAATATTGACCCCTAAAAAGTTGTTAAAGGGTTAATAGAGGAGCCATGTTGAGATGACTTTCTGAAGGCGGAGTTTCAAAAAGAGCAGGAGCTTCTTAAAGAGACAGAGGCCCAATTTCAAATCGCAAAGTTACATTTATTTTAAATCATATTTGATGTGTACAGCATTTTAATAATAACTGGTAGTTCATTGAATGTGCTATAAAATCATAGTACTCTCCCTTTAATAAAAGTAAAAGTAATTTCCCAAGTTTCAGTCATCCAATTTCTGACCCAAAAAGTCGACCTCCAAAGGTGGTTGAGAAAGTTTAGTTTTCTGCAGGAGTTTCTCCAAACTTTACTTTGCTTTTTTGTGAATTTTAACACGTAAAAACTGCAGCATATAACTGTTATAAAAAATAGTTTTATTATATTTGTCGAAACTGTCAGCATGTAATGACAGGATGGTGATACAGATCACCTGTGAAAAACGTCACAGCTAGATATTAACTAGCTAGTCATCTTTTAGCTAACATTACCTGCTTCCAACAGGTTTGCTCAACTCAGTCGGTTAGTTTGGGGGAAAACTGAAAAGTTCTTTGTGTTTTGTTGGTTTTCTGCCATGATTCTAACACACCTGTAGCTCCGCACAGGTGTAAACCCAGAGTGAGCGTCGTAGCGCTCATGTTGCGTTTAAAGGCGGCTCGGAAATACAGGTTACCACATGTTAACAATGGATTAAACAGTTTTAACTGCTGGACACAGATATGGGAAGTGTGGAAGCCCCTACTGTATCAAATTGACAGAAGAATAACAGAGACCTGGCCATTCTAAGGTAAAAACCGAGCGCATGTTTTGTTTTGTTTTGCTTTTTTCATCCAGGCGGCTTCCCGCGCCCTCCCTGCAATAGCACAGCGCCCCCCCTTAGGGGGCGCGCCCCACAGTTTGGGAACCTCTGAGTTCAGGTATCCTGAAGAGGCTGAGTGAAGAAACTAAACCTGTCTCATTCACAGCTGAAAATGTAAAACCAAGCGATAAATAAAGAAGTTGTAGTCAAAGTTTCAGAGAGAATTGTCTCCATATCTGTGGTCAAACGCTGTACGTTCACACAGTCCTGAATCCCTTTGCCAGACGCTGCTGAACCTTTAATGCACAGCACTTAGCATCGATTATTAAAGGGAGGTTTGAAAAGTGAAGGAGGGCAGAAACTGATCTTCCTCTTTATGCGCGGTGGCGTTAAGAGAAGCCGGCCTAAAGATCGGGGGCCAGACGCTTCCCAGAAAGCTCCTGGTGCAAAGTGCATCGCCAGAGCAGCCGAGGTTTCTGAGACGTTTGAGGACAAACTCCGTCCCCAGTTGATCTGAAATACACGTCTAATTTTGACTTATGTTCCTCTCTGGTTCTCAAGAGTTTCTCCGTTTTATATTTTGAATTTTGTTGCTCATCAACTTTTATTGCATCTTTTTTGTGGGTGGTTTATGGCATTATCAAGTGGAGTGGTGTATGTCACACATTGCTATTATCGACAAAATCCAGACCAGAAATGAACATTTTAACTGTTTTACGAGGATCTGAAACGCCGAACAGGGGTCTATACTCCAGACTTCAGCTTTTAGACGTCTCTGTTTCAACACACCTGAGTCAAATAACGAGGATTGACTTCAAACTTAGTCTGTAATTCAGTCCTTTGATTCAGGGACAAATCTAAACGGTTTATTAACTGTGATTACACTGCAAAAACACAAAATCTTACCAAGTATAAATATCTGACTAGAAATAAGACAAAACTAACTTAGAAGTAACTTTTCAGTAAGGTGTAAGAGCTTGTTTTAAGTCAGTTATTCCCTAATATTGATGAAGAAGTGCTAATTCCACTGGGAGATTATTTTCACTTACAACACAGGAAAATTGTCGCGTTTGTGTTTTATAGATGATATTTAGAAACAAGTTTTTGTTTATTTAAATCATCTGATGTCTCTTTTTATTTTCCCCCACCACAAACAAAGCCAGCACTAGATTCAGATCCCAGTTAAAAGCGGCCATCTTTTCTGGTCCCTGGTGGTTTTCCTGCAGCCTCTTGGTTCCCATCGGACCCACATGTGCGTCGGCGTGTTGCTCAGTACCGGCCCGGGTTTCTTCCTTTTCGTCATCTCTTGATCTCCGTTTCAAAAAGACGTTCCAACGTGAAGTGAAACACCTGGTCTGCAGGTAAAATGAAAACCTCAGCATTCACTTTCTGCTCCCTGGAGAAGCTGAGTCAACCTCTTCCATTGAGTCAGAGGTTTCGGTTCGGTCGGCTGCGGGGCGAGGATCCGGGCCGCCGCTCCGCTCTCGGCTCCTGCGTGTCCCCTAACTGACTCAAACCCGTTGAGCGCCAGCATGGCTGCGTCTTTTCTGCTGCCTGAGGGAACGTATTAATGCTTCAGCTAATCCGATTACCATTAACAATCCCACAGGGGAAATCACTGCACATCTGCAGCGGACAGATAATTATGTCGCCTCAGATGTTTGTTTCTGTCTCTTCTTTCTTTTTTTTTTTTTTTTCGCGTTGGCTCTTTTCATGTCGCTGGAAGGCCATCAGGGTTTATTTTTTCCTTTTAGTTTTTTTTAGTTGGCAGCAGTGGACCGGCCACATTTCAGTGTGTGGATGTCCTCCTCCGGGTCTCGGCGGAAAAGCTTTCTGTGATGAACAACGCCAAGAACGGCTCTGAAATGTCAGCGCACGTTTTAACTGACTCATGCAGTTTATGAACTTATTCTTCAGATCACGCTGCAAAACGACTTCTACTATAGTGGTTCTTCATCTTTTTTGATGTACCGAACCCTCCAGTTTCATACGCGCATTCACCGAATACTTCTGAAGTGATAAATAAAGTATGATTTTTTTCACCCCCAAATTCAAGATGGGGTGACCCAACTAAGAAAACCCAAGTCTTCTTAAAAGTTAGAGTCTCTGAAGACAGTTCTTCAAAATATAGTCGGTGTTTTCAGCAAAGTTGATCTGATTGTCCAGGAACGAACCAAGTTGTTTAAAATTTGCCACAGTTTCAACAGGTTGGCCATTGAGAGAAACTGGAACCACTTTAAGGTTTAGATCATTTAATTAGCTCTACATTCTTAAGAGAGTGAAAAACTAATAATAAATAACACAGACTTTGCGGTATTGTGATTTAGTAATGTAATTATACTAGTTGTGTTACCACCTCACGCCACTAGAGGCAGCACCAACCCCGAAAAGATGTGACTAAGGAGCAGATTTAGAAGAACAACGAAAGCTACAGAATTTGGTTAAAACTGTGAGTTTTGCTGAAGTAATTAAAGACACAAGTTCAAATCCATGTTGAGAGTGAAGCTCCTCCAATCAGGGCTCCTCCTCAGCTCTGATTGGCTAAGCAATGTAACGTGATCCTCTGATTGGCTAAGCAATGTAACGTGATCCTCTGATTGGCTAAGCAATGTAACGTGATCCTCTGCAGCAAGTGATGGCAAAGCAGCGTCATCAGGACTTTACACAAGTGAGTCTTTACCTCCGTGGCAGCAGAGGCTCCGCCGAACCGCTGGGGTTCAATAGAACCCAGGTTAAGAACCTCTGGTCTAGTTGCTCTGATTCTAGAAAACGCAGCAACAGCAGCCATTCCGGTTGCACTACTGGTCCGTCCATCGTCACTTTACATCACGAATGTGAGCAAAACTTTGTCTGCTCAGTAGATTTGGTTTGATTTTGAACCAAAGTTTGTTACGTTTTCAGCTGCTGCGGTTTGGTTTCACAAATAAAACCATTGGAAAAACTTGTTGTTCCCCTCCTCGCCTGTGGTGGCGCTACACCAAGAACTACAGAAGGAAATAACATGAAAACCTCTGAAGAAAACACTTCTCTCTTCACAAAACATAAATAAAAATGGAGCGGTGTCAGATTTTAGTGGTTTCGGGTTTTCTGTTTCGTCTTTGGTCAAAACTACGACCCACTTCTGCCAGTAGCGCTAAGCTAGCACGTTTGTTTTGGTTGTATTTACCCAGGATGCTCTGCTCTGTAGTCCACTTCCTGCTTTTTGGCGTTCACGTGTCTTATGTCATTTCTTATCCAATGGAAACACCGCAGTTGAGAAATTGTTTTTCAACATATTGACAAGTTTTCTGCACATTTGTAGTGAAAATGGAGCGAATGTTCTGATAATTTTGAACAAAATAATAAAACTACATTTTCATTTTTTTAAAATTCATATTCTCCTTTTCACTTTGACGATTTCAGTTTGCGTCTCTTTGAAAGCTCCAGCCTAGTGAAATATTATAAAATCCTGTCGTATTAACGGAGGCTGTATATTGTATTAGTGTGTTATATTAATGTATATCATATTATCACCAGAGGTTTCAATAATCGTAGCTCTTCTTATATCTGCGGTTGAGCTAAAAGCAGCAACGCATGTCAGCTGAAGCATGAACTGATCCCATCTGCTGGTTTATGTGAGAAATCTCAGGAGGCTCTTCAACTCTATGATTAAAGTTTTTCCTCCTTGTTTGTGGAGACAAAAGATGTTTCATTTTACATCCTAATACCTTTACCTTTGTTGGTTAGAAGAGTGAAAAATGAACGCAGTCTGCGTTAAACGGCGTAGGAAAACGTAGAACCAGCAAACAGAGTTAATGAAACCCTGCTGCTCTCCTCCAGACACAGATCAGAACAAACATTTAAATAAAATCACTTCAGTGTTTGTAGAGCTGTTTGCTGAGGCTGCAGCTTCTTCCGACTTGGATTTAATTTCCCCACTGAGGCTGTTATCTTCCCACGACGGCAGAAAAACGCCACTGGGATCAGAAACAGAAGAGTGAATTTACACCAAAAAAATCTAAAGATTTCTAGAATGATGTTAAAAGTCGCATATTTTCTAGAAGAAAATAAATTTGTCAAAAATGTGGGACTTTTTGAGGCACAGAACATTTCTATAGGTCAAAAATTTATGTTTTTCTATACTTTTTAAAAAAAATCATTTCTGTGATTTTTTAAAAAAATGAACTTTTCCAAATAATATTTCTCTAAAAATTTCTGAGTTTAATTTCTGTTTGTTTTTGTTCTGTAGAAAATTTTGACTTTTCAAACAGATTTTTTTTTTTACGTTTTGTAAAAAAAAAAAAAAATTCAAATCAAAAAAAAATTTTCTGGCAAATTTCTTACTTTTTAAAGTCATAAATTGTCTTGTGTTTCGGTAGAAAATTTGAGATGAAAATCAAAGTTTGAGTTTTTCTAGCAATTTTTTTAACTTTTCATACTCAGAAATATCCTAATTAGAAAATTTCTGGGATTAATCTCAAAATTTATGATTTTTTTTTTGCAGAAATTAGCCTTTTTTTACCATTATTTGTTGGATCCACCGTGGTCCCAGTACGCCGTTGTGTATTTCAAACTCTGGCTGGTTTTTGTCTGCTTCCAGGTCGGGATTCTCTACTTCCACCCGAGCGTTTTCCGCTGCATCCTGCTGCGTTGGGTCCGACTGCTGGGCTTCGCCACCGTCTACGGGACGCTCACTCTGAAACTCTACAGGTCCTCTCCATTATTCACTCCCATCGACTTTATCCGCAGCAATTACACCGAATCTCACATTTTAATTCCAGCTAAAAGAAAAAGTCAAGAGGTTGTGTGATCCTCAGCTACTTCATCACCGGACTTTATTTTGCATTCCTTGCCAAGATAAAGTAATTAAGGAAGCTGTGACCTTCGCTAACCTCTAAATACTACAGAGACAAATGTGACGGCAAGAAGAAGAGAAACGACTGCTGGCAACAAGCGGCGATATTAGTGATTAGCTGCAGGAGGAGCTTCTTTTTTTATTGAAATATTTCAGAAGTAGAGCTGGAGATTAAGAACATGGGGTTAAGAGACGACTAAGTGGACATTAATGAAGCACAGATCAATTTTTGATGGGGCTCATTAGTTATTATATTGTATATATTACATATATATAAATTATATTGATGTTGAGCCTAAGAATAGTAGGTTGTTTTAATGTCTCTCACACCGATAAGTTCAAAAGGCCACCAGGTGGCGCTATGGTGGCCACAGAGGGTTGGAGAGAAGAAGAGAAGGAAAACATTTAAAGTAAAAAATCTAATAGATAATAGATGACATATTAAGGCTTTCAGACATAAGAAAAAAGGTCTAGAAATTTTGAGATTAATCTCTGAAATTCTGTAGAAAAAACAAGATAATTTCTGGGTTTGAAAAGAAAAACAATGATTTACTGGAAAAGAATCAGACATTGTGTGAATAATCTCAGACATTTTCAAGAAAAAACAAGGAAATCTCTGTTTCAAAAGTTGAAAATTTGCTTTGAAAAACTGATCTCAGAAATTTTCAAGACAATAAAGTTTCAAATTTTGATAGGAATGCATACAGAAATTTGAGATTAATATCTGAAGCTTTCAAAAAAATGAAATACATTTTCAGTTTCAAAAGTTGAAAGTTCTCAGGAATTTTTTAGGGGAAAACCCCCAGAATTTTCTAAATTTGAAACATCAAAAATGTGCAAGAAAAAATTACAGAAATCTTTTAATCAGAAAAAACGCTTCAGAAATTTTTGAGTTTGAAAAGTCAAAAATGTTCTTGTTGGTTGTGCAGGAGGCTCCACTTCTGCTTTTCAAAGACGTACAGTTGTGCATGTGATGCAGCCATTTTCAGGTGTGAGTGTAAGGGTCAACCTGGGGTCATGCTCAGCAGCAGCTTATTTGAATTTAAAGTGACAGAGGCCCTAAAACAGCTCGTTATGAAAGGAACTGGTCAGACAAAAACCTCCTTATCTAAAAACGATTTTGTCAAGGACATGTAGTGAACATGTTTTGCATAGGCCACAGATCCGTCCTAACCCAGGTGACTTTTACAAGCGAGCCTTTTTCTCCGCAGGGTGTTGAAGGTCTTCCTGTCCCGCACAGCCCAGCGGATCCCCTACATGACCAGCTGGCGAGTCCTGCGCCTGCTGGCCATCATCCTGCTCATCGTCTGCTTGGTTCCTGGTGGCCTGGACGTCTGCCGTCTGTCAGAACCCAGACAGGAAGTTGGCGCTCATCGACGTGGGCCACACGCCCGATGGGAGTCAGTTCGGCATGTGCCTCCTGGATCGCTGGGACTACATGATGGCTGTCGGTAAGTCCGCACACAAAATATTTAATTCAAGATTAGGATCAAAAAATGTTACCTGATTACATTCTAGGGCTGTAGTGATACAATAATCTCACGATGTGATACACGATATTCTGCCCACGATACGATATAATTGTGATATTCAGCAAGCAATACAATTCAATACACTTTTGCGATTTTCTGAAAGGTTTTAGAGGGACAGAGTGATTTTGGTGACATTTTGTGACTGTTATAAAGTTGGATTGAATTAATTTAACTGAAAACTGATTAAAAGCTCCAACTACACAATACCTGGCTCTGGTTGGACACAGACTTAAAGTGGACAGCTGGACAAAATGAACCAAAGAAGTGGAGAGAAAACATGTTTCTTTTAGTTGAAACAGTCCAAACTGTAGCTGACATGCATTAGTAAAGTAAATAAAGTGAACCAAGTTCCTGCTCTGAACTAGTTTGATACCTTTTTAACCTGAACATCTGAAGGAATCACTCTAAGCCTGATGACCTGGTGAAGCAAGCAGTGAGTGAACAAGGTGACAGTTGGATGTTACGATACTTGCAGATGAGTATCGATTTTTTTCTAGGAAAGAAAATATCAATATATATCGCGATATCGATTATTTTTATACAGCACTATTACATTCCACAGTGATGAAAAATATAAATGTTTACAAAGATATTACAGATTACATTACATTACTGATTTCTTTTAATTTAGTTTTTAGAAGTTTCACATCATTAAAGCTGCAATTTGCAACTTTTATAAGAAATATGTTAAAACATGCAGAGAAATGAGACAGAAAAGATCGATCTCTTCCACTTCCTCCCAGAGCTACTATGCACAAAAACAACAAATCAGAAACAGGAGGAGGGTCTTATCGCTGACAATCAACTCGTGAACACGATGCTAAATGTGCTAACGGCAGAGAAACGACTCACCGTTACAAGAAAAACTGTTTATCATCCACAATTGGTGGTCATGCTAACTAGCATTAGCATTTATGAGAGGCTGTGCTAGCTACAGCACTGCAGAGAGCAACGGGGACATGATTGACAGCGCTAAGACACACCTCTTCACTCTGATTGGTTGTTTGTAGATAGCAATAGAAGAAGGTAGAGGAGCTAATTTTTTTAGACAATCTGTCTCATACCGTACATAGTTTTAACAAATATGCTAATTTTAACAAATATGTTTATAAAAGTTACATCCTGCAGCTTCAACATATTTAATCCATTAAATATCCATTTAATCCATTAAATCCAGAAAGGTCTTTTTCTTCTCCACAACGATGCAGCTTTTATTCGCTGCTCTGTTTGAGAGGAAAGTAGTGGAGGCAGATGAGGAATCAAATATGCTCATCTGTTGTGTCCTGTAGCCAAGTCTTTAAGAGAGAGAAGAAGCTTCTAACAAACAGATGGGCCACAAGCAGAGACACCCTGCTGTGCTACTGTACACTGAGCTCACAGTCTCATTCTGTTCATTAGGCGGTAAAAATAGGATATGCAAGTCAGCCCTGTCTCTGCCTGAATGCGGCTCGTAATTCAGACTCACCAGGAAGCAATAAATCTTTCAGATTTTAAGAAATACACCTGCTCTGGCTCGCAGTCAGAGGTCTGATTCAGCTGCAGTCCTGTGTGGTTAAATTTCCTCACAGCTCCAAAACAATACTATAAATTTAAGGGAGCCTACAGCAAATTGGGCCTGACTGAGCAGGTCTGCGAATGCAGCAAAAACTGCACTTTCAGCACTAATATTCTTCCATTAGAAACAAAATAAATACACGAAATATTGCTGACCAATCAGAAACATTATAAATATTTAATTTAAACGTACTCAGTGAAACAGATACTGTGAAGAAAATTAATCACTCAAAGTCTTTAAGTTTTTAAAAAATTACTGTGTTTTAACTTATTCCCTTCGAGTGCAGTCGGTAACATTCAGGCTGCCTGATTTAGGAAATAAAATCACAAATCTGTCAGGTTTGATTTTTAGTTGAACCCAAATGCAGCCAGAAAGACAAAGAGAAGCAAATAAAGACAGAAATTATATTTTAAAATATTTTTTAGCTTATTTCTTTAAATATTTGTAACTTTTCTGAGATTAAAAAATGTTTTAAAAAAGAAAAAAATCAGATGCAGAAAATAAATTAAATTTTTTTAATAGGTTTTATTGGCTCTAGTGGCCTTTATTTGATAATTAATTGACAGGAAAGTGGGTATTGAGAGATGGGGAAGACGTGCGGCAAAAGTCGCCAGGCTGGGAATCACTAGGGTCTCCATATGTGGGTTGTGCTTAACCCCTGCGCCGCCACAAAAAAAGGTCAGACGCAAAAAAGCGGACAGAAACCAAAGCTGAAACCAACATATTTGTTGAGCAGAAGTTTTCCTATGTGTCTGAGGAGAGAATATGTTGAACTTTAGAGTTGTGGCGTTTTTTATGAGGATTGTTGGTCAGAATGATGTTTTGTTGAACAGCGGAGTTCCTCTTCCTGCTCTGGGCCGTGTACCTTTGTTACGCTGTGAGGACCGTGCCGTCGGCTTTCCACGAGCCGCGGTACATGGCCATCGCTGTTCACAACGAGCTGGTGCTGTCAGCCATTTTCCACGTCATCAGGTAATCCCCCGTTCTGCTCCCAAATGTAACCCAGGTGTTTCAGTTCATCCAGGATGGTGCAATGGGGTTTTTTTTTAAACTAAAATTACAGATTTTCCAGCATCTTTTTTAAAAAGTTGTGCATGGCATTACAAATGACCTTTTCAAAAAAAAGAGACAGGATTCTAATACTTTTAAAGTCTGAAGTGCAAACAACATTTTCAAGTTTTGTGAAGAATTACTTGACCTGTAGACACAATATAAGTGAATTTCTAAATGTTTTAATTTATTATTTTATTTTATTTTTTTTTAAAAAAGAAAAGTATTAAAATATTTCCGTTGCTGTCACACTTGCCTCATCTTGAAACAGGAACTTAATTAGTAAAAGGTTAAGAGGATTAGGTAAAATTCAGCCGAGTTGCACTGATTGGTCAGACAAGAAAAAAAATCCTGAAAATCTTAAAGGGGATTATGCAAAATTCAGATTTTGCTCGATTTTGTTTTGTTATTTGTGTCTCAACTGCTTCTAAAAATAGTCCAAGCCCTTAAAAAACAACAACAACAAAAAACACCAAGCTGTTTTTTGGCAGTAAGTTAATGTTTTTTTGGTGTCTGGAAAATGAGCCGTTTCAAAAACCTTCCTATAAGTCACATTCTTCGAGCACTGCGCCACTACCTACAACCCCAGCCAAGCCCAACCCTGTTTCCTAGCAACCAGAGCAGAATTCCAGCCCATTTGGTCAGCTGGTTTTAACATTTTGTGTACTTTACAATGGCTGCTGGAAAAGACAAGAGTTTTGTTGTCAACTTACCATCCAGAAACCATTTGCTGCTTTATTGTTGGTTGTGCAGAAGGTCGCACTTATGCTTTTCAAAGATGTACATTTGCATAATTATGTGTCTGATTGCAGCCATTTTCACGCCTGAGTGTAAACGTTGATTTAGGAGCAGTAGCTTGCAGAGTAAAACGGTCTTTAAAGAAAATTCTGATAACCACTCCTAACTTTAAATGCACTTCACATGTATGTGCCATTTTCTTTGTTTTTTCACATAAAATCATTAAGCATAACTTCCACAGGCCTGTTTCCTCCATGTGACCTGAGAGCGAAGCCTCATGTTGCTGTTTCACAGTGAAGTTCCTCTGCTCTGCACGTCAAATCGCTGCACAAAGATGTTTTAAATGAACTGACATCACCGCAGCTATTCTTAGCCCCTAGCTTAGAGATCAGCTCCATCACATTACTTACTAATGAAGAGCGCCACAGTGATTTATTTTCTGTGACGGCATTAAAGGTGAAATTATCGGCAGACATATTTTAGCTCTAAAAAAGCATTTATTCGTCTTGAATGCTTTGCTATTCATAGGTTTTCAAAGAAATGTTGAGTTTTGGAGGCTTTTGAACTCCATATAAATACTTTGTCATTATGACTGGTCAGTTGAAACCTTTTTGTTTATTTATATTTATCTGTTACATTTATTTGAGTAACCTTTTGGGAAAAAAATTACTTTTAGGAGTATTTTTATTATGCTGTACTTTTTTATTTTTAGTTGAGTAACCTTTTAACCTTTATGTTTAATTTTAACAAGTCAATGAAACTTGTCAAAGTTTTGGTTTTACCTCTATGCGCTGTACAATGGCTGCTGGAAAAGCCAAGTGTTTTGTTGCTGACTTACCATCCAGAAACCACTTGCTAGATATACGGTTGTACAATTGCACATCTGTTGGCAGCCATTTTAATGTGCAAGGTGAGCTCGTAGAAATATTTGCACTAAAGTATGATGTTAAATGTGACTTTTTATTAATCAACGTATTGACATAAAGTTAGGCCGAGGCAGCAGTCACTTATACCCAATGTTTTTGACCAGTTTTGAGAAAATTTAGCTGTAAAATTAAAAAAAAATTAAAATTTTGTGGATTTGTGAAAAACTGGATAAATTTCATGATGTAATTTGGAATCCAGAGGATCACACAAAGAGCTACTGCGGGCCAGATTTGGCCCTCGGACCTTGAATTTGACTCATTTGATGTATAAGTCTATCCCAACCTGTTTAAGGAAGTGTAATAGATCACCTTTTCTAAATTAAAGTAGCTCCTTGACTCCACAGCGGCCGGCTGGAGCTCAGGCTCTGGGTTTGTGTTTTCCTCGGTTCTTTACCCCAGTGCAGGGAATGAACTGACGACTTGGTCTGAGGAGAGACAAAACGCCGGGGCTATTAAACCCTCATCTGCACAGAAACTCATCACCAAACATGAAGGAGGACAAACTTCAAAGCTTTCGAGACATTTTGCATGCTGGACCTTTGCCTTCATCCTCGCCTTCGAGCTATTACTACAGTAACTGTTCATTAATTACCCATTTGCCAACTTTAATGAAGCTGCTATTTGACATTTGCTTGCATTGTGGCGCTCCAGAGAGGACATGCCTTCAAATCCTGATCATTCCTCTCACCGCTGTTGTCTAATTATCTCACCCAGCGTTCGGCTGTCGGATGCAAAAACAGACCGAATCTCATGTCCAGATCAAGGTCGCTTCGCTTTTCTTGTTTTTGCAAATCATTGTGAACGTTTTGGAAGAAATTATTCCAGCTGCCAAAGCGATAAACCAAATGGAACGATAATTGAAACAAGACGATTTATTCTTTTTTTACAGACAGAAACAGGAAAATACGTAAAAAATGTACATAGATAAAGTTATAATATCATGAGATCACCAACATGAATAAGCAGTCATAGAGCCATGGGAAAGTAAGGAATGTTGAGAAGTTATACTTTGGTATTTGTTTTATAAATAAAGTAAAACTTAATCTGTTAACACATCAGCATCAGATTATTTCAGTAATCCGCTGCTAGTAATAATAATCTGATGCCGATGTGTTTACTACAATTTTATTCTGGTAATATTACGACTTTATTCTCAATTTTATCACTTCATTATAATATTATGACTTTATTCTTGTACAAGTTTTTCCTCGTAACACTGACTTTATTCTCATACTACTATCATTTCGTTCCTATAATACCACATTATTCTTGTATTATTTTGACTATCCGCGTAGAGGTTTATTCACATAATTTGACTTTATTCTGGTAATAATTATGATTTTAGTCTCGAATTATTACAACTTTATTTCTGTAAGCGTTTTTATTCTAAGCCTGGTCCTAATACTCCGTTGTAGAAAAGTCAAAGTTTTTCTGCGGTCTCTCTCTGTGTGTTTTTTTTTTGGTTTGTGCTTAAATTTTTCGGTTTGGTCCCAGGTTCACTCTGGCTCATGAACTCCACCCAGACTGGATGCTGCTGCTGTTCTTCACCCACACCCACCTGACGGTGACGGTGACTCTGGGTCTGCTGCTCGTTCCCAAGGTGGGAAAACCTCGTTTTCATGCAATGTGCCTTCAGACCAAATTCAAACCCTGCAGCTGTTCGTCATAAACCTCAAACCGAGACGTGTTTTATTAAACCAACAGCTGCAAAATTCAGAAGAGGAAGGGAAAAAACAGTTGGCTTACAAATTGTCCTCAGGCAGATTCTCAGTTCAGTTTACTTGGACTAGGCCATTCTGATTTCATTTCTGGTTTAATCCATTCTGTTGTAGGTGGTAGGTGAACTTTCACCCCTGATTCAAATTGTTTTAAAAAATGTTTTTAGAAATCATGTTTATTTATTTGTTATATTGTTATAAATTATTAAATTGAATTAAGCCCATGCAGTGCATATGAAAATTTTTACCGTTTTTATTCCATTTACAAATCATTGAACAATAGAATTAGGCGTTTTTGATACCAAAACCTTACAAAATGTCAAATTCAAAACTGATTTCTATAAAATAATAAAGAAATATCTCAATTTAAATAAGTGTCTGCATAAATGTTTCCTTGCTTGTCTTTTTATGACAGTCACTGGAGACACGTTCACTGCACTCAGTGATCTCCATTCTATGCACCGATTGGCTGGACCTCTGACTGGTCATTTATGGGAAAGTCGATGAATATTTATTCTGTGACTTATTTTATGGTTCATTATTTTATAGAAATACATTTTCTCCTTAATATTGAAGTTGTTTTTTAAAGATATTTTTTGTTGATCATGATTGATTTGTAAAGGCAATAAAAGGAGTAAAACGTCTGTGGAGGTGAAAACTTTTTATAGCAATGTACAAAACTTAAATAAAGTAAATTCTTAAGGTATTTTATGTGCAAATGAAGTGAATTAGTAGTAACTGGGTATTACTCAGCCTCTAGATGACTGCTGGGTGCTTCCAACATGATTCTTGGTTTGTGCTGAATTTGCATCAACAGGCATTAGTGGAACACAAACACCACATTTACAGTTTACAAGGATTTAAATGTTATATTGCCAATAAAACAACCTCTACTAATTAGTTTTAACAAATCTTCTCCAGTTTCTGTTTGCTGGAACCCACATGAGGGATGACATTGCCTCTGAGGCCTACGAGGACGAGCTGGACATGGGTCGTTCTGGGTCTTACCTCAACAGCAGCATCACTTCAGCATGGAGCGAGCACAGCCTGGACCCCGAGGACATTCGGGTACGCAGAGTTGTCATCCGCCTCTTCTTCTCATTTGCATAACCTGGCATTGCGTTTGAATCCTCTACAAATACTGAGCCATGGCAGTTTTTTATTGCAGACACCAGAAGAAATGGGCCATCTCAGTTCTATTAATGGCTGTGGCGTAAGGTCTTGCGACAGCCTTTGGGAAAAACGTACCAACGTGAGCAGAGATATCTGTTTGTCTGTTAGAGCTGAAGAAGTCTCTCTACCAAAAGCTTTGGGTGCCTTTGGAGCATTTTCTTGAGGAAGTGGTGTTATGATCACATCCAGGTTGCTTGGAAGCACTTAATGTCTCGGAAGAAGATACAGATGGAGCCAATCAAGGACCCGAGATTAGAGGCTGTTTCAGACCTAACACTAAAATACGTCGTTTCCTTATTTGATGCTGTCCAGAAAAGTCCTGTCTTTGCTTTTCTTTCAGCACGCATGTGATTTTTTGAGTAGTGCGTCTTTTAGCAAATGTTTGTAGCCATCTGTCATGAAGTTGCATGGTCTAAGTGGAGTAGATTGTGTGTTTTGTCATCGAAATGCGTCTCGTACCTCTCAATGGAGATTCACCAATTTGCTTTTCTGTTTTTATCCATTTTTAGGAGGAACTGAAGAAGTTATACTCCCAGCTGGAGATTTACAAAAGGAAGAAGATGCTAGCAAACAACCCGCACCTGCAGAAGAAGCGAAGCTCCAAGAAAGGTCTGGGGCGCTCGCTGATGAGACGCATCACCGAGATCCCAGAGTCTGTGCATCGGCAGTGCAGCCGGGAAGACAAGGAGGTGGGCGACTACGGGAGCAACCGGAACAGCATCTGCATGCTGAAGAAGAACCCGCTGGATTCCAGTCATCAGGTGAAACCAGCCAAGGAAGAGACGCTAAAGAACAAGGTTTTCTCTCTGAAGAAGTCCCACAGCAGCTACGACCATGTCCGTGACCAGAACGAAGACGCCAACAGGGCCGCCACAGACAAGATGGAGACGCCCACAAATGAAGGGTCCCTACTAGATACGCTGATGGGCAAGAAGCTGGTCAAGAAGAAGTCCAGTGAGAACATCAACGCCCCCAGTGAATCTACGGAGTCTGTTCCGTTAGTCTGCAAGTCAGCGAGTGCCCACAATCTAACAGCTGACAAGAAACCAATTCACCCCAAAGCGTCCATGCTACAGAAGTCTTTGAGTGTCATCGCCAGCGCCAAGGAGAAGACTTTGGGCTTGACTGGGAAGACTCAGAGCTCAGAGGACAGCAATAAGAAGAATCAGCCAAAGAGCAAAGACACGAAGGCGAATGCAGAGGCAGAGAACGACTGTCAGCCAAAGATGATCATCAGCCAATCAGTTGACTACAAACAAAGCGCAGCCAAAGGCAGGATCATGAAGCAGCCGGTGACTGGCAGCCAGCCTGCTATCTGCTCCGATCCAGTCCGGGAAAGGACCTGTACGACGTCTCCGAAGTGTGTCCTTGGGAGTTGGAAGACCTGCCGACTCCATCTGAGAACAAGATCCAGAAACACGTCTCGATAGCACCGACAGAGTCGACGACGATTCATGGAGGCAGCACCAAAGGGAGTAAATCCCAGAAACAGAAGGCCTCTGATCAGTCTCCATCGGGTGGAAGACACTCAAAGGAGAGTCAGAGGACAACGTCTGTACGAGCCGAGGTCTGTCCATGGGAAGAAGGAGGCGAGAGACAAGCCTGTCTCTCAGAAGGACCAAGGCAACAAGTGTCCAGTCAGTCAAGGTCAAACAGGCCTCATTCTACGTTAGAAAGCTCCAAAACAAAGCGAGCAGACATTTGTCCGTGGGACTTTGAAGAGCAGCAGAAGGTGACAGAGATAGCCCGGTCTCCAGATACAATGAAGCAGAAAAAGAGCTCCTCTCCAGTGGACGGACGAGGTAGAAACCCCATTTCAGATGCTCCCAAAGGGGTAACATCTCTGCCCCTACCAACAACGAAAGCCGAAATCTGTCCTTGGGACTACGACAGTGCTGCGGTTTCTCCAAATACAGACAGGACACCCAGTCCGGCACAAGCACCCAAAGCTAAAGAATCGCCCAACCGTCCTTCCACCAGGACGGTTGAGAAGGAAAAGTCAAAAGACACTGAGGATGTGAAAAGTTTAACAAAGTCCTCAGATAAACGTTTGAGCCAGCAGAAATTGTCTGAGGTCTGTCCGTGGGACGTAGAGAGTCCGCAGGAGGAGCTGCAGGTGGAGAAAAGGAAAAGCGCTAATGTTGGAGCAGCCAAAGCAAAGCCGGCTGAAGTTTGTCCGTGGGATTTTGAGGACGTGTCGGGTAAGATGGGCTCTGATAAAAATGCCCCAGTAGAAAAGCAGAGCAATGCAAATTCAAAAGCTGCTCCTGCTAGTTCTGCTAAAAAGGCTGAGGTTTGCCCCTGGGACTTTGACGATAGCAAATCAAGCAAGAAGGCATGACACTCAACCTGAATGGACTTCTGAAATTATAGTTATCGATGTATAATTTTTCTTTTTTCAATTGCAAAGAGTTATATATATATATCCTTTTACTATTTGTATGGTAACTTGGAAGCAAAGTTAACCCACAAGTTGCCTTCCTTTCTGAGGTTTTGTTCCCATTTTACATATTTTGGAATATGTACAAAACGACAAAACAAAGTCAAGAAGAGCATTCCAGATTACTACAGGGAAATTCCTGGAAATAAAATTGTAGACCAATTATGCAACCGTTACACTTTATGAGCAATGTCAGACATCAGCTTTCTCCATCTCTGCAGTCTTTACTTTCTGTTTGCTGTTTGATGTTTTTTCACCCGGATGTGACAGCAAAGTGATATTATTATTGGTATCTGTTGGTTCCAGCTCAGAGTTTTGGTCTTTGTTGTCACATAGAAGAGATTTGGGTTGAAGTGTAAAACAGGAAGAGTCTGTGAAATGTGATGTTGGTATTTAACTTGTATTTAATGAGGATTTGATCCAAAAACAGAAGGAAAGTAACTCAATAGCACCTTAGCAAATGTCATAAATTCAGAACAGATTCTGTCCTTTATGTACATTTTATTCTCTTAATTTCCATATTATACCACTGGCAATCATACACACAGCATATATATATTTTTAGATCTATTTAATTGTAGTTCTCTACAGATTAAAATGCTTCCAAGTCTGTGGAGATGTACTATACGTGCCTAACTATTAGCATCGTCTTGTATCAGTCTAGAGGGAAAACAGTGATTTTGTCTGGATTTTGTGACGGTGGTCTATATTAACAGCATGCACAGCCAGGTGCCGAGTAGCTGGACTCTATTTGTTTGTCAACTGATCAGTACTAATGTTTTAGCTAGCATTTGGCCCCATGAAACAGATATTTTTGGTACTGTTTTTATATCCCTTAAAAGCTAAAATAGAGAACACAGAAGAAGTTAATTTTATACGGGTCAATACGACCCATCACCATCTCCTAGATTATTAGTTTTGGTTGTTTTGTCCCTGATTTTTGGTGCCGTCTACTAAGGGACATTTTGTACCAACTGGGGAGATTTTACACTTTGACCTCCCACAATTTGATATAATTTACTATTTTATCCACCAGAAGTCACTTAGGTTTAGTGTAATAAGGGTGTTTTCACACCAGATAGTCCTGTAGACGCGGCTCAATTGGGGACCAAACTGGAACATTTGTTACCTGTTCAGCAACTGATCTAAACCTTTTGAAAAACCAGTTCCCCTCCTCGCCTGTGGGGGCGCTGCAACAAGAACCGCTGAAGTAAACAACATAAAAACTTCTGAGAAAGGTTCACAAAATGTAAACAAAAATGGAGTAGTTTCAGATTTTAGTGGATGTAGGATTTTTCTTTTGTCTTTAGTTAAAGACTACGAACCAATTCTCCTGCTAGTTCTAGACTCACGTTTGTTTGGTTCTATTTAACCAGAATGCCCTGTGTTGTAGTCCTCTTCCTGCTTTTGGAGCGGTTCCTGGTCCGCTTGCCATTCACATATCCATTCAACCGCACCAGAGTTTGGTTACACTTTCTCACTTCCCCAAACGGACCAAACGTTTAGATAAACAAACCAGAGTTTAATTAAAGCGAACCAAACACGCCTGGTGTGAATGCACCCTGTCTTATTGACTATCCAGAATCTACCTTCCCAAATTGGATCAGCACCAAAATACTGGTGATAATCAGTAAATACTCAGAGTATGAACTGGAGAAGACGCAAACTGAAGTCCGTCTGACCCGGTTTTGTTTGGGAATCCAGCATGGCTCTTTATGTTGCACCCAACGTGTTTGTAGATGCAGCTTAATGAATTATTCATGAGGTTTGGTCATATTTATGACTATTTATCTTCATAATTCATCAAAATGCTTAACCAACAATGGATTGAGTAAATTGCTTGTTTATGGGTAAAAAAAAAAAAGAAGAAGCAGCATTTTGGGATAAAATATGAAATGGGAGGACGAGTTGGTCCAATGTTTGTGATGTCAGCATGGATTTTTGTGTTGCACCAAATGTGTGTTTGTGGGTGAAACTTCATAAATCCACCATAAAGAGGTGGAGCAGTAACTTGGAGATCAACACAACACTAAAACTACTTTCAATTGTTCAGGCACTGCCTCAATAAAAACCTAAATAAAAAGAGTAGAGAAGCCATTTGAACTGATTTACACATAAAATAACATATTTACTTGGTTACATCTTGGGATTTATTGGGAGTTTTGCTCACATAATTTTATTAGATAATCAAAAATAAATCACTTTTCATCATTAACCTGAGTAAAAAAAAATAATAAAAAATAGCTCTCTTTAAAAAATAAAAATCTTTTAATTTGAACCCGAAGGACCAAGCAGTTTTTAGGAACAAACCATAACAGTTTGTAGAAGCTACCAGTCACGTCTCTGTGAAAGGTTGTATCACACTTTGAATGATTGTGGGTGCTTTTTAATTTTTATTTACCGAATTTCACCCTCCCAACAGCTCCGCTTATTTTTCATATCAATTCTGTTGCTTCAACTGATCCATATAGTGTTTAACATTCACTGAAAAACAAGAATGAGTGATCCAGCTTGAAAAAAATTAGTTAATTTGTTACAAGTAATTAAGTTGTCATGTTAAACTTAAATAAATTAAGTTTGGCCAACTTAATTTGATTACATGTAACAAATAAGCTAAATTTTTTTAAGTTGGAGCTCCATTCTTTTTTTTTTAGTGTATTATCTGCTGGGAGCTTCAACAAAAGGGAAATCTGAGTTTATGTGGAGAGTTACCTCTGATTTGTGTGACATGAAAATAATAATAGTAAATAAAGCAATATAATAATGGTAACTTAAAAAAGAGAGATATTTTTGCTTTTACATTCATTTTAATCTTCAAATATGAGGAGAAAATACAATACGTGCAATATCCCATCATGAAACTAAATATTACCACGTTACAGTGAGCCCAGTTTGTTCTTCAATTTGAATAATTTCTGATCGTCAACTTGCTGTTTTGTTTTTCCTCCTGTCCATTGCGTGTGTGTGTGTGTGTGTGTGTGTGTGTTAAACTCTGTGAAGCATACCAGTGTCTGTTAACTGTCGGTCTCTCTGGAAATGATCACTGTATTTTATCGTCATCATCAAGGAATCGATGCAAGTTTGAACCCGAACCGTCGTCCTTGTGCCATCACAGACAATGCCGTCCGCGTCTTGTAGCTTTTCTGTCCACTGATCGTTACCCACGGTGTGTTTCTGTTCGGCTTTCATTTAAACTGGACTCGTTTGACCGGACAGTGTCACACTACGGCAAGTACTAGCAAATCTACTACTACTACTATTCAATGCTGTAACGTCGTAATTCTTGCTCTTGTGGCTTCTGCATGAATTCAAGAACTTAGTAGGACTGATGTTTCACTGCCCTTGATAGAACAAAAAAAGGAAAAAATGTTATATTTTATGGACTGTTACAAGTTGTATAGTGAGTGACACTGTCCCCAACCCACTGTATTTTGTGCTTGTTATGACTATTGCTCTATGACAAGCTTATAGCATCAATATATGGGAATATTTGGTAGATTTATATTGTGTTATATTGTGTTAGCATGTACATAAAAGATACCTCCTCTGCAATAAATATTTATATGAAAAAAGTGTGTGGCCATGGTTATAATAAAACTGAAATAAAAGCAGTAATTAACGGGGGAAACTATACACAGTAAAAATGCCAGTGTTGAATTAACACCCAAAAGTGTCTTTAAGTGTCCAAGTCAGCTGGTGTCAAATTCAACAACACAGCGTTTCACAGTAACATTTACAATGGTATTAGTGTTAAAATATGTTAAAAGTAACACCAGTGTAGTGTTGATCACAAAACATAATCTGGTGTTAAAAAAGTAAATAATTGACCCACAAAGTGTCCATATCAATCAAATCCAGTGGAAAATATTCAAAACAATACACAGAAATGGAAAGTTTAACTTTTCTTAAACCTATTTCAGTATTATAGACGAATGTTAATTTAACAAAAAAAATGGGCGTCAATCTTTTAACACTTTCAAAAGTGTTACTTTAACACCAGCTGACTTGGACACATATTGACACTTTTGGGTCTTAATTCAACACTGGCATTTTTACTGTGTAGATAACTGGAACTATACAAAACTATTATAACCCTGGGA
Organism: Poecilia picta; assembly: GCA_033032245.1. Lineage (NCBI taxonomy): Eukaryota > Metazoa > Chordata > Actinopteri > Cyprinodontiformes > Poeciliidae > Poecilia > Poecilia picta. The sequence goes on along the minus strand of CM065372.1, from coordinate 21,178,636 downwards.
TTTGAAGATTTATACAGATTTCTGTTGAAAAGAACCAACAACTGCAGGATTTTTCTCCTTTTGTTTCTCCAATGGGTCTAATCTGACATCCAGTTGATCCAAGACACTTTCATGATGCATTTATGCCTCATATACCTTCTTGGGTTTGTTTGCTTTTTGCTTGTGCAGACATGCAGCTGGCCTTTAATGGGTTTGCGCATGGTAACCGCAGCTTGGCTACTGTCCTAAAAGGCTTTTATGGCTCACTGTGGCCAGATCAATGCACTAAGGAACAAATGCTGACTTGTTGCAGAACTTCAGAATTACAAACCCAGATTTATTTATCTGTAGCTGGGGATCATAAACTGAGTTGTTAATTCTGTTCAGCTCCACTATTTGCATTAAAAAGTAAAGTTATTAATCCCAGAATATACAGGCAGTAAACAGGTTAGCATTGATCCCAGCATATTGAGCACTTTAGGGACTTTCTGGTTATATATAAGATCAATGCAGCTTGCAGCAGGGATTAAAATTACAGCAATATCACCAAGGAGATCCTGGGAATAAAATGTGATCCATCCAACTGTTGTGCGCTGCAAAAATACAACCTTTCACCAAGTATTTTTGGTCTTGATTCTAGTGCAAATATCTTTGAAATAGACTAAATTCAACATACAAGTCAATAATTCCTTAATATTGATTAGAAAATACGTGTACTACTCTGATTACTTCACTTATAACAAGTCATTTTCCCCATTTTACAAGTGACATAATCTGCCAACTTTTTAACCAATATTTAGGAATTACTGACTGAAAACAAGCTCCCATAAGATGTAAGATAATCAGTCAATCAAATTCAATCAAATTTGATTTCTATAGCACATTTCAGCAGCAAGACATTTCAAAGTGCTTTACATAATTAAAAGAAAAACAGCATGTGACATTGAATAAAGAGTGAGAAAGAGAAAATTTAAAAGAGAAAAACAGTGAGAAAGAGAAATAAAAAAATTAAAAAGTAAAAATAAAAACTTTAGCATTTAAAACTTCTTTAGTCAAACCGCCATTTGACAAGGACTCAAACCTTTAAAACTTCTTTAAACGAGAAAGAGATTTTGAAAAAGATTAAAAAGATAAACATTATTAAAAGTAAAAATAAAAACATTAAAAGCTAATTACAAATTATGCTAACAATAGCATAGAGTGGTTTACCAATGATGAAGCATCTGGTTTTGACATGTTGGTGACCCCCAATGAAAATCTGCTCAGGGTCCCAAAAAGCTTTGGACCGGCCCTGGTGTTGACTCTGCGGGACGGCGGCGTCCAGCAGGACTTATTTTCACGGCGCAGACAGTGATTGGTGCGTGAATCACCGCCTTCTGATGGACAGCGGCTGGAAACACGAGAGGAAGCCGATCGCTTTGTCCACTGACTCATCCGTCTGCCGAGGCCGGGGGAGGAAGGTGGGAGGCGGGGGGAGACTGTGAGGACGGGTCGGCGGTGTGGATCCGTGAGTCATGCGGAGGGAAGGCAGAAACACGCAGCCGTGTGACTGCAGCGGCTCAGACAGCCAGAAAACGTAACTATGGTGAAGTGTTGGCTGAAAGCACGACATGATTCCGCCGTCAGACGACGACCTCAGGCAAAAAATGTAAAAAATAAAATAAAATTGAAGATTTTCCCATTGGAAAAAAAAAAGAATTTTGAATTCTACCGTTTTCTCATAATTTGTATTTTTATTTTTCAGAATTCTGATTTTAAATCTCATTCTAACCTTTTTTTTTTTAGAATTATGGAGTTTTTCTCTGAATTTTGAGATTTTTCTAAGAATTCAAACTTTTCTCTGAGATTCAGATTTTAATTTTTTTGTCAGACTTTGTTTTCCCCCCTCATTATAAATCTCATTCTAACTCTTTTTTGCTGAATTTTCAAGTCTTTCAGGGTTCTACAATTTTTCTAAAAATGAAAACTTTTTCTCTGTTTATGATTTAACCTCGAAATTATAAAATTTTGTCTGAATTTTGATTTTAAATCTCATTCTGTCTTAGAATTCTGAATTTTTCTCATTATTCTTTTGTCAAATTACATTTTTTCTCTGTATTTTGATTTTATCTGAAAATTCTAGTTTTTCTCTTTTCCTGATGACATTTTTTCTGAATTAATTTTTTAAATTTTGATGTTTCTTTTTCAGAATTTAGCTGTTTTCCCCAGAATTCGAAATTTTCGTAATTTTGCCATTTTCACAAGATTTTAAAGAATTCTGAAGTTATTCTCAGAATTCTAAGATTTTTCTATAAATTCAAGCTTTTTGTCCCCATAATTTTGATTTTAATCTCAGAATCCTACCGTGCTTTTCATATTTAAAATCAGAATTCTGCTGTTTTCCCTCAGAATTTAGTCTAAAAATTCACCCATTTTTCCCAGAATTCTGAAGGTGTTTTTCTTTTCCAGAATTCTGACGTTTTATCAGAATGCTGATGTTTTTCTTAGAATTTTGAGATACTTTTCAAGGAATTCAACCTTTTTCCTTATGATTTTAATGCTGATGGCCCTTTGGAGCAATAAACTTCAATGACAGATGATCGAGTGATGCAGGAAAATAACTCACTTTCTGGAGGAATATGTCGGATTTGACTGATTTATTTTGTTCATGCGGTCGATTAAAGTCAGGATTCTTTGTTTTTCCTCTTCCTTAAATTTAGAGCTATAGGGAAAATATCAGACCAGCATTTTACTGCAGAAACAAAATACCTAACTCTCAAGACAATAAAGAAGAGTAGCCTTTATGTGACGACAGAAAGCAGAGCAGGTGGTTTAAAGATGAAACCGTTCAGGTATAAAACGTTTCCTGATGTTTTCTCCAAATCTGTCTGTTATCTCTACGAGCCAGGAAGGCAACGCAACACAAACAGCATCGAGGAGGAGGGATGTGACACACTGTGGGCTGAACACTTTGTGCAACAATCCTTTACTGAGCAAAGCGTGGTGACAGGAGGGAGAAAAGCAGGTTTTATTCAAACCGCAGTCATAAAAGGCAGCAAGTGGGCACCCGGTGAGCTAAACATACATAAAACGCAGCCAGGATTCAAATCAGACGTGGAAACCAGGCTGAGGTTGTTTCCAGGAGGCGCAGTAGGTGGTCGACTATGAGACAATGACTCTGCAGCAACCAAAGTATTCCCTCCTTTTTTCCTGTTTTCATTTTTTTTCATTGCAAATGATAGAAATAAAAGTACAAATTAAAATGTACTGGTTTGATTTCTTGCTGCAATAAAAGACGGTGCTGTCTGTCGCCGAATGTCATTCTTTTCAAAGTCTTTCCATATTCATGACAAACACCACAGGACAATTTAAACACATCTCGCGACACATTTTCCGAGGCTTTTGTCAGTCGAAATGTGACGATCGAGCCCCCGGTTGGCATCTATTCATGCTCAGTGATTGATTGCACCAAATTATAAACCCAAAGGGCTAATAGGCAATTTATCTGAGCGGCTGACAGGATGGGGGCCATTTCTGGCTCTTCTCTAATGTCGACTGACAAACATAATGGATTTGGCCCAAAATGAGATGTGATATTTCTGGAGATGAACTCCGCAAATATTGGCACATCAGCGCTGATGCTACTGCCGGTGAACCTAACACGTCAGTCAGAGGCGGCTCTAGAAAGTCTAACGCAGGAGTGGCGAGAGGTCCAAGAACAACAAAATGTGGCCATAGCAACTGCCAAAAAACGTATTAATTTATTGGATCGGTGGCTGGATTTACATGACATATGCAAAACTGTCAATATCCTGCTAATGTTTCAGCAAATGTTGCAATTTTGGACCTTAATCAAGTTTACTGGACTATGAGGTGTGAAAACACTGAAGTCTGAAGGTATATACCAAAAAGTGTTTCAGGTACATTTTTAAATTTTAAGTTGTTCTGAGTATCTTCAGGGTCTGACACCATTGATTTCTTTTATTTTTTCCCCCACCAAACAAATATTTTGATTAAAAGTTAGATATTTTTTTATTTTTGTAAGATTATGCAACATCATAGATACAACCATATGACACACACACAAAATGGCACAGATTACAATTTATTTACAGGAACTTCATTCATTTTCATTTTAAAATATGTGTTTTACTGACATGCAGACCTGACCTGTCCAGGTTGTCATTAGCTGTGCTTCCTTTACAAATCTGCACTAACAGCAAAAAAACACAATGTAGCAATTATGGTGTTTCCATTAATTTAATTAAAAGTCACATGGGAATAAGTTTGTTGACAAAATAATTCACTAAATTACATGCCATAATCTTACTCCCACTTCCTGTAATTTTTTGTCTTCATTTCTGCCAGTAGTAACATCGTCTAGTTGATCACATGACTCCTGTGATGTGAGTCATGTGATCTTCTCTTTCGGTTTCTTTTTGTTGGTCTGGAAGGTTCATCTACGTTTTGCGCTGCGCTTGCCTATACCAAGATGGCGGTTCACTTCAGGAAGTTAGAAGAAATACAGTTAGTATGTAAACTGATTTATAATGGACTTATATGAAATCTTCATGTGATTAATAGGGCTGTAGTGATACAATAATTTCACGATATGATACACGATATTCTGCCCACAATACGATATATATTGCAATATTCAGCAAACGATACAATTCAATACAGTTTTGCGATTTTCTGAAAGATTTTAGAGGGACAGAGTGATTTTGGTGATATTTTGTGACTGTTATTAAGTTGGACTGAATTAATTTAACTGAAAACTGACTAAAAGCACCAACTACACAATACCTGGCTCTGGTTGGACACAGACTTAAAGTGGACAGCTGGACAAAATGAATCAAAGAAATGGTGAGAAAACATGTTTCTTTTAGTTGGAACAGTCCAAACTGTAGCTGACATGCATTAGTAAAGTAAATAAAGTGAACCAAGTTCCTGCTCTGAATAATTTGATACCTTTTAAACCTGAACATCTGAAGGAATCACTCTAAGCCTGATGACCTGATGCGAAGCAAGTAATAAGTGAGCAAGGTGACAGTTGGACGTTATGATACTTGCAGATGAATATTGATTTTTTTCTAGGAAAGAAAATATCGATATATATCGCAACATCGATATTATTATACAGCCCTAATGATTAACAGGGTTCCAGTGACTGGAGTAACGTACATGTAGGCTATCTGTTCGTCTTAGCTAGCAGATATAAGCTACTAAGCTAATTTCGCTAGTTCGGCAGTAAGTACTACAGTAAATATCTGATATTTATCTTAGAATTACATGGAGATGGAGGAATACTCAAAAAGTTGTAATTGAGTAATACTTGTAACATACTTGTTTTCTCTATACATTAGAGGTGAACGAGGTGATCTAAGCTTGTGGCTCGTTCATTGTTGTCATAGCAACTCCATAGCAACCGCCTTCCAAAACGGCTGTCAGTCACAAAGTTTACGGAAGTGGGACACATTTTTTTTTGTTGGTTCTGTTCTGACACATTGAACTTAGTGGTTGTAACGTGATAAAAAAGTTTGACCATTTTGAATTTAGGCTTTTCGAAATTTGGCAAAAAAAAAAAAAAAAGTGTGCCTAGAAAACCGGAAATGTAATCTAAAATAGCGGTTATTTTATTAACATGTTAAAAGCTCTGTCATCAGACTAAAAGTAGGTGCAGAAGTCTCTGCCTCCATGCTGATGCCGCCTCCATTCTCTCTCGTTCTCTGAAGGAATTTATTTATTGTTAAGAAATGAACTGATGAGAGTAATTCCAGTAAATCATAACATGGATGGACAGCTGGGTTCCCAGAATCACGTGACTCCGTGCAGAGTTGGAGCCACCAGAGGGCGCTGTCAGCCAAAGGAAGTTAGAGGGAAGATGAGAAAAATAAAATAAATTAATCCCATAAATTATTTTTAACAGATTTTTAAAAATTCTTAAATACAAAAAAATTATTTTTAATGATATGAGAACACAGTCAGCATTTTGAGAAAAAGAAAATTTAAAATTCTGAGAGTAAAGTCAGAATTAATTTTCCCAGTGGCTCTAATCCTCTTCCGTACACTTCAAAGTCTTAATAAGAGATTTGTAAATTCATACGTATGTAGATTTTTAAACAGCCGTAGCTCGTCAGGCTCTGAACAAGAGGATGTTCATTTTAAGCTGCAATTACTAAATATGGCCACCAGATGGTGGTGTCGCCTCTTATAAGGTCAGTTTATAAATCAAGTCTTGCAGTTTGGTCTCTTTTTATTTCGTCTTTCATTTTTTTGTTTTGTACAACCACCAGTCCAAAAGTTATAGTTAATATTTAAGACTACAAGAGGTGCTCTTTGTTTGTTTGTTTTTGTGATTACTGTAATTGCTTTAGAGGTTCACTTTCTGTATTTTATAAAACAGTGTTTACGTGTTAGATAACCGTTATTAGTCATTGCCAATTTACCATCTCCAACTGCATTCAGAGGAACCAGCCTCGGATCATGAGCAAACCAGCTAGCAGCAGCTTTAGCCACAGTTAGGAAACATAAACACCGCCGCCTGTCAGTGATGTAACGCGTAGAGGTTCATTTTCTGTTGTTGAGGAAATATAATCGTTTCTAGCATTTAGAAAATATAACCATCTTTTTGTGTTTAGTTAGCTGAATCTTTTACTTAAATTTTGAAGAAGTTTGTGTGGGTGAGTTCAATTGGCAGGAAGAGCCATGGCTGGGTTCAAAATATCAAAGAACAAGTGATGGATGGAGAAAACCTTTTAAGACGTTGTTAAACAATATATCTGTGGAGCTATAGGCTCCTATCTTTTCAGACATCTTGGGAGGACAGGAGATACTCAGGTCTCAGGAAATAAAGAGCCTTCAGTGAACATTGGCATGGTAAACTATTGACCTATAGACTTCTGAACTTTGAAGCTGTGAACTTTTAAACTTTCAGACTGTTATCATATAAAATATTTTAATATTGCATGCTTTCACTGAATATTTTATTTGAATATTGTATGAGTTAGTTGAAGAATTAAAACCAGTCAATGATGAATGCAATTGAAAATGTTTTGTTTAGTATTAGGAAACAGGAACTGTATCTAATTACTTCTTGTAGTTTTGTATGAGTTTAATATCATGGAGGCTTTGGGAGGAATAACAGAGCAAAAGCATATTAAGTTCAGAGATAACTCTTATTGAATCAAATATAGGATTAAGGGTTTGTTTTGGGAGAAAAGGAGCCAGATCCTGGAGAAAACTCTGCAGGATTCAGGAGATAACAGCATTTAGTGAAATAAACCTGAATATATCTTAAAAGTTATAACTTATTCTGGCACATTGACCTGCAGTTTACCCGAAAAGTATTTGTTTAAAAGCTTACAAATGTGCCTTTATCTGTTTGGGTGAATTAACAGGGAATTCCAAAATACGTTTCTTGAGACATCCAAAAGTCATAAAACTTAGCAGGACTTGAAGGATCTGTTTAACTTCATTCGAAGGCGGTCGGAGACAACTTCTAATTGGTCGAGACAAGGGACGCCTTGTTTGAATATGCTAAAACCAGAACACTCCCTCAGGGATATAATCTGAGGACAGGAAGAAATAATTGAGAAAAATAGCCGATCTTTGTTCCTTTTGCTCTGGCTCTTTTCCCGAAGACGTCTTCGTATGTTCGTTTGTCTTTGTATGTTTGTCTCCTAGTATCTCAGGTAACGAAATGTAAGTCTTTTTGTTTTCCTGTCATGCTCTGTTATGTCTGATACTTTGTTTCTGATTGGATTAAATTCTGCACTTCTGTGACGCCAACACGCTGCGTACGCCTCTGTCTCCTCAGGTGGTCTCCAAGACGGTAGCTAGAATCCAGGACCGGGAAAGGAAAAGAACAGAATTGTATTTTCTAATTTAGAGAAATTATTCCTTTTCAACACTGTATTAATGTAAAATAAAGGGCAGCTTCCAACAACGTTGACGGCATTTCTGTTTTTCCAGCAACAAAATGCGCATCTCCATGCGCTGTTCATGTTTCTGTGGCTGCTAACTGTCACAGAGTCTCTCCCAAAGACGCACAGAAAATATTAATGGGCAGTGATTTGGATAAATAACTTTAATCTGATTACTGGACTTGAAATATGAACTCGGTAGATTATTCGTTACCGAAAAAGTGGCCGGATTAGAGGAAGGCATGACAAAGCAGCGGCGGCACCGGACATCTGTGCTTATGTAGCAGTGTGACGTTGTTACACTGGATTGTCATGTGAAAAGCTATCAACGGTGGGAACTCATCTGAGCACTGGCAGCTTTTATTTTGAAAAGACGACAACTCCATTGTAAAACAGCGGGTAACTTCCTGTTTAAAAATTATTATTTTTAGTTAAAAGTGGCATGTTGTGAATGAAAATGTAAATTCGTATATCTATTGTTAAACATAATGAGTTCATATATTGATGTTTTAAGTGTTAGTTCAGGGGTTAAGAAGAAACATTAATGGGTCATACCATTATAGTTCGTGAAAGGTTTTCCAACGCTCGCTGTCGCTCTTTCCGCTCGGATGGACGTTACCACAGCCGGACCTGTTCATTGGCTAATGCCCATTTGACGTCACAGCGCAGCGATCAGTGGGTTACCGTCTCACAAACTCAAGCTAATATACAATGTTCAGTACCGGACCGACAGAAAGGTTTTGCGTCAGGACTCTAAAACAATGGTTCTCAGTCAGTGGAGCATCTGTACAGGTGATGTCAGGTATCCTGATCGTGTTTGTTTAACTAAAATTCACAGATTTCTAAAATCTGAAACGGAAAGCTTTGCTTGGATTAAACTTTTTCAACATGGATGTCTTCTTAAGTTGTAAACCCTGAGTACATACAGTTGAAATAAAATTGATATGCCTTTTGTAAATACATTTTCCTCTATCAGTGGCTTCAATTGTTAACTGTGGTAATTATGTTTGTGTAATGTAGTAACCATGCACAGTGTTTAATATAATTATTAAATAGATGTTTTAAAGAAACAAACCTTATGTCTTTGGTCCACAGCTTTAATTTTAGCATTTCCTCTCCTCCACATACTTCAATGCCAGATGTGTGAAATTTACAAAAAGAAGCAATTTAAATGTAAAAGTTGCACATATGTAGATTACTCAAGAGAAGCTATTAACAATAGTTTTTACAGAACTCTACACGACATCAATTCATTTATTAATAGATTCATACAGATATTAATTACAGAATAGATACACAAAGATTTAATTTCTAACAGCTGCTACCAGTAGTGAGTGTTCATCCAGAGCCTCTCTGCTCCTGGTTTGTGTCCTTTTAAATCAAGAGGCCCATGATACTTTGACTAGGCAGCAGATGTCCCACAGCTGATCGACTGAACCTGCCATGGACAGAGGAACAAAACCATCTCAGATATGGTAGGTTGTTAGGTCGGCTACTGTTGAGAAAGATGAACAAAACAAATGGAGAAATTATGAATCACAACAGAATATTAAATTATTTGGCAGATTGTGCTTAAATCAATATTTAAAATGCTTTTCTAAACAACAGTGTTGGAAGATGTAAGTGATTTTAGTGACGCTCTAAACAGTACAGCACTGAAAGGCAGCGGTGTAGTGTATGTTTCCTAACTGGCTAAAGCTCCTGCTGCTGGTTTACTCTCCGATCGGAGGCTGTTTATTATATGCAGTCAAATAATGGTGGATTGACAATGAGTAATAACCATTATCTAACACTTAAATGTTGTTTTATTAACGTTGATAAAGAAAGTGAATCTCTAAACGTTACAGCACTGACAGGCAGCGGTGTTTATGTTTCCTAACTGCGGCTAAAGCTACAGCCAGCTGCTTTACTCTGCGATTGGAGGCTGGTTCCTTTGGATATAGTTGGAGATGGTAAATTGACGATGACTGATGAAGGCTAACATGTAAATACTATTTTATTACAGTTAATACAGAAAGTGAACCTTTTAATGTTACAGCACTGACAGCAGTGTATAGAAAAAGCTGCTGCTAGCTGGTTTACTCTCTGATCAAAGTCTGTTTATTTCATACAGAGTGAGAGAATGATGGATTAACAATGAGTAATAACGGCTATCTAACACTTAAATGTTGTTATTATACTTACCTTTTATTGTATCTTTAAGATAATGATTATTCGTGAATTTTTCAGTCAGGTTTTCCGAAGACTGTTGAACTGAGGCCAAAAGTGGCCGAGTAGGCAGACATTCACAATCGATCTGCACACGGATAGTTCTGTTTCCTGTTTATTGACCAATAGTAGAAGAGCTGGACATAGAAGACAGCCCACCTCATTAGCATGCGGACGAAGCAGAAATACAGCGAGAAAACAATACCGAAATAAATAAATACAGAAAACAATACAGAAATAAATACAGAAAACGGAAATACAGCAAACGGAAAAGGGAGACGCAATAAAATCAAAGCAAAGTATATATTTCTACTTTTATTTTTATATTGATGCTTTGATTTATTATTATGTTGGATATATATTCTTTAATTGTTTTTCTTTATATATTTCTACTTTTATTTATTTATATATTTATTATTTTATTTATTATTATGGCTGCGTTCACACTGCAACCTGAAGTGACTCAATTCCGATTTTTTTGACGTAATGCGACCTGTATCCGATCTTTTCATGGCAGTGTGAACAGCTCAGGTCGGATTCTTTTAGAATGTGACTGATATCCGATACGAGTCCGATTCAAATGTGACCATAACGTCCAGGACAAACGCCACTATTCTGAGTGCAGGAGGAAACAAAACAGCCATGGCAACCCTGGTATCCATGACAACCATGGCGGACGCTAATGCGGAAAGCAGTCAGTGGAGAGAAAGCGAGGTATCTGACCTAATGAATATATGAGGGATAGGTCTATCCAGGCCAAACTAGAGGGATCTTATCGGAACCGGGTGGTTTTTACTAGCATTTCACAAGAAATGACCGTCGTGGGTATAGACGTTCCTGGCTCCAATGTCAAAGAAAAATGAAGAGACTCCATAAAAATATAAGGAGGCTAAAGATTCAAACAAACGAAGCGGCACTGGACGTGTCACTTGTCCATTTTACACAGAGTTGGACCGCATTTTAGGAGACAAGCCCAGCGTTCAACCTTTGGACCTACTGGATCGCTGCTGCGCCGAAGAGGAGCCGGAGGAGATGAACCCAAGTCCTGCAGCTAATACAGTCCGAGCCAACACACAAAAACCTGAACCGATGTTGCCATAGACATAATATGGCCGCCTCATGCGTTCTCTCGCCTATTGTCGCTGACGAGATTTAGGGCGGCCATCTTGGAGCGGTAGACCACTAAACTCAGCCTTATGTGTTTAGCAGGCAAAATGACATATCAGCGCATTTAATCGATCATAACACACTTTTTTGTTACTGGAAACTATATTCAGACATCTATCAAAGCTACATTTATAAATAATTGTATTATTTAAGTAAAGTCTTAATACATAGTTCAGCATTTTTAAATATGATTGGTGGCTATCAATAGAATAGGAATGGAATATTCTGATATCGATGTATGATGAGCATATTACAAAGCACACAGCCGTGGATAATTTATTGTGAACGGCTGTGTGTATAATTTATTATAATAATACATAGTTATACAACTATACAATCACAAATAAATAATGATTAATACTGAATATTGGATTGAATATTGGATGCATGTTTGTATATATATACGTGATATATATATATATATATATATATATATATATATATATATATATATATATATATCGCACTATATATATCGCACTATTCTGAGTGCGATATATATATATATACGATATATATCGTATATATATATATATATACATATATATCGCACTATTCTGAGTGCGATATATATATACGATATATATCGTATATATATATACATATATATCGCACTATTCTGAGTGTGATATATATATATATATATATATATATATATATATATCGCACTATTCTGAGTGCGATATATATATACGATATATATCGTATATATATATATATACATATATATCGCACTATTCTGAGTGCGATATATATATACGATATATATCGTATATATATATATACATATATATCGCACTATTCTGAGTGTGATATATATATATATATATATATATATATATATATATATATATATATATATCGCACTATTCGGAGTGCGATATATATATACGATATATATCGTATATATATATATATATATACATATATATCGCACTATTCTGAGTGCGATATATACACAGTCCAGTCACATTAATGTGACCACCACGTACTTTCCACTTCAGAGTTAAATAACCAATCACAGAAGGCAGGTGGCAGCACAGTGCAGTTGAGCGTATATAAAGGGTGTGTGTGGGCTTCGGAAAACATTTCAATCGTTGGCGTAATGCAGAAACGAAGCGATTTATCCGACGTCCAAAAGGGCATGATCATTGGCTTTCGGGCCAAGGGTGGAAGCATTTCCGAAACGGCTGAGTTTGTGAACTGTTCCGCGTGCCGCCGTGGTAAAAGTGTACCGTGCATGGCAAAATGGGACTGTCCAAAATCAACGACGTGGCAAATGTAGTGCACCACGGGCCATAGATGACAGAGGCGAACGACGGTTGCGGAGATGCGTTCGGGCAGATAGACGGGCTACCGTTGAGCAACTGACCACTAAAATGAACCAAGGGGCTACCACAAGTGTCTCCCAAACCACTATTCAGCGAACATTGCTGCGTCTGGGCCTCCGAAGCAGACGCCTGGTTCGTGCACCTATGCTGACTGGTGTTCATCGACGACGAAGGCTAGAATTTGGACGCCAGTACAGCAGCTGGACGTCCACTGAGTGGCGACAGGTAGCATTTTCAGATGAATCGCGTTTTATGCTCCATCGGACAGATGGACGTTGGCGTATAAGGCGTGAAACCTCTGAAAGGAACCACCCTGCAACCATTGCAGGAACGGTCCAAGCTGGAGGCGGGAGCATTATGGTCTGGGGAATGTTTTCCTGGCATTCTCTGGGTTCACTGATTATTGTGGAAGGCACGATGGATCAATACAAGTACGCATCTGTCCTTGCGGACCATGTCCACCCCTACATGCGCATTGTTTTTCCTCAGGATGATGGCATCTTCCAGCAGGACAATGCGAGGTGCCATACAGCTGCCAGTGTACGTGCGTGGTTCGAAGAGCACCAGGATGAGTTTACCGTCCTCCCCTGGCCAGCAAACTCACCTGACTTAAACCCAATCGAGCATCTGTGGGACCATCTCGATCGAGTTGTTCGCGCCATGGATCCTCAACCGCGTAATCTAGCGCAGCTGGCCACGGCATTAGAGTCGGCATGGCTCAACATCCCAGAGAAGACCTTCAGGGACCTAAGTGACTCTCTTCCTGCACGTCTCGTAGCAGTTCGCTCTGCGAAAGGTGGTTATTCTGGCTTTCGACAGATGGTCACATTAATGTGACTGGACTGTGTATATATACGATATATATCATATATATATATATACATACATATCGCACTATTCTGAGTGTTATATATATATATATATATATATATCGCACTATTCTGAGTGCGATATATATATATACGATATATATCGTATATATATATATACATATATATCGCACTATTCTGAGTGCGATATATATATATATATATATATATATATATATATATATACATACGATATATATCGTATATATATATATATATATATATATATATATATATATACATATATATCGCACTATTCTATCGCAGTATCTTGGCTGTGCCTAGTACTGCACATTTCTGGACTGAGATGTCTGATGTTGTTCCTGGGATCTGTTTTAGCCACTGCTCCAGTTTGGGGGTTTCTGCCCCGAGGGCCCCGATGACCACAGGCACCACTGTGGTCTTTACCTTCCAGTTCTTTTCCAGTTCCTCCCTGAGGCCCTGGTATTTCTCCAGTTTCTCATGCTCCTTTTTCCTGATGTTGTAGTCACTTGGTATAGCTACATCCACCACAACGGCTTTCCTCTGTTCTTTATCCACCACCACAATGTCCGGTTGGTTCGCCATCACCAACCGGACATTTATCTCGAGATAAATGGGCGAGAGGTAATATATATATATATATATATATATATATTCATCGTACTGGTATATATATATGTCCATCTTACTTGTGAAATGTTGTTTGTGGAGCCTCACATCAATAATCCATCGATCTGAACAACAATATCCCTGTTGTTTTGATTGGCAAAGTAGGAGAGACTACCGCTCCAAGATGGCCGCCGTATTTCCTGCGCCGGAGCAGCCGATGCGGGGTCTATTCTTATATTATGTCTATGGATGTTGCTGCCACTGCCCCACAAAATGCCATGGCCAAAATCCTAGCTCTCTTTCTTTTCGATCTTCTTAAGAGGAGTATGTTATTAAGATGCCTGCGGTTGGACAACAACTGGAACATCGCTAAATATGTTCTATTTCCATCCATGTTTTTATGTCCGTCTCAGGTCGACCTTACGACAGATGCACTCAGGATCAACGTATTTATTCTAACAAGAGAGGAAATCAAGTTGGTGGTTAATATCACTTCACCAGCTGCCCGTTCTCATTAAATAAAATATATAGTTCCCGGTTTCCTATTTAGTTAAAATTTGTAAAATGTAAAATTAAGATACACCTTATAGGTTAAAAAAATACAAAACATCGCAATATTTGTCCATTACCCCTGGTATGTAAATACATTTGCTTAAAATACATTTTATAACTAGAATACGTATAAATACATCACAGATCTGACCATAATACATACCACAGTAAAAGACGGCAGCAGAAAAAGGGGACGAGGTGTCGCGTGGTTGCTATGGTTACACAAACAGTCAACAGCAGTATAACATAATTAATGACTGGAGAAACAACTTTTTGACTAAACAAAGTGAATTTGAAGAATGAATAAAACATTTTTCGATTCACTTCACATCACAGATATAGTCATTTCGCCCTCTACTGCGCATGCGGGACACTTTCAGGACGTTTGCCCGTTCACACTGCAGAACCAATACAGGTCGCATTTACTAGCAGTGTGAACGGCCCCGGCAAAAAAATCGGAATTGGGTCACTTCAGGCTGCAGTGTGAACGCACCCTGTGTCAGTTTTGGTCCTCCATAAAACAGAGCTGCATTTAGCCTAAAGTTTGTTTTTATTCAAACTTCAGAAGTTGTCCTGCTGAGGTAGTGACATCCATTTGTGACATCACACGAATTGATGTCACAAAGAGAATTTTCTCCTAACATTTCAGATAAAGAGGCAATTGCACAAGCAGATTGAGGAGTTTTTCGATTTGGCCAGAAACGAGATTAACAATGAGTGAAACAAGTAAGGCATCGTCTTCTCAACTGACGAACGCTACCCTCCTGCAGGAGAACGCACAATTGAGACAGGAAAACTCTATGTTGGAACAAATGACCACCATCTTCCAACAGAGGAAAGACGACTTTGAACAGAGATGCGTCTCAGACAGGGTGAGAAGTGAAACGCTGCAGCAAGATTTGTTCCAACTTCAGCGTGATAACCGGCAACATTTGAGGGAGTTGAGAGCCCTGGAACAGGAGTACAACACCTTAGCGCATGCAAGTAATTTCTTGCAGAGGCGTGAAACAAACCTGCAGAGGAGAATCACCAATTTGAAGCAGGAAAACACCGTCTTGAAGCAAAGAATGACCACCATGGAGCAGGAAAAAAGCATCTTGGATCAACAAAACACGGCCTTGAAGCAGGAAATTACCACCGTGGAACAGGAACACACAGCCCTGAAACAGCACAACACCACCTTGGAACAGGAAAACACCGCCTTCCAGCAACAAAACTCCATCTTGGTGCATAGAAATACCGATCTGCAGCGTGAAGTGGAAGAGCTCAACCAAAGGCTGAGGGACAGAGAGGAGCAGCAGAACCAGAAGCCATCAGAACTGGAAACCAACAAAGACAGTCAGTCGGTTTCAGACCAGCGACGGGAGCAGCCATCTTTATTCCGACGTGTGGCCAGAGGCTTTGCAAATACATTTCTGAAAATGTACCAAGCAGACACTCTGAGGTACTGGGTTGAGCTGTAGTACTTCTAAGAAGAGTTATGAGGACTTCAGGCTTCATATTTGATTATTGGTGGCAGAAAAGCTTGAGGACATCAGGACTGCGGGGTCATAGGAGCTTGACACTTTGGGGCTGATGGTGTCATGGTTTGATATGGTGAGTGGTGAGGAGAGAATGCAAGAGACCCAGATGAGATGAAAATTAATTATTTAATGAAGCTCGACAGTCCAACAGGCAGGCAGCACGGCAGAGCGGAAAACATAAACAGAGGGAACACAAGGGCGGGTGGAGGGGCGCTGGACGGGGGCTCGAGTCTACGGGAACAAAAACAGCAGGTCAGGGTGGGACCTGCCATGGGCGGCCGGGGGGCGTCCCGGGGGCGGGAAGCGGAGTCTCGGGGGCGGGAAGCGGAGTCCCGGGGGCGGGAAGCGGAGTCCCGGGGGCGGGAAGCGGAGTCCCGGGGACGGGTCCGGCGGTCTCTGTTAAGTTAATTGATTTCTGCAAACCCATTCTCAGGTATGGATATGCATGCATGGTTGAACCCGTCACGAGGGGTCGGGGGAGAGGGGGAGGACATCCGGTCATGAGGTATGGGGACATCCGGTCGCGAGGGGTGGGTGGGGTGAGGGGACATCGGGTCTCGATCGGTGGGTGGGGTGAGGGGACATCCGGTCGCGAGGGGTGGGTGGGGTGAGGGGACATCCGGTCGCGAGGGGCGGGTGGGGTGAGGGGACATCCGGTCGCGAGGGGTGGGTGGGGTGAGGGGACATCCGGTCTCGATCGGTGGGTGGGGTGAGGGGACATCCGGTCGCGAGGGGTGGGTGGGGTGAGGGGACATCCGGTCGCGAGGGGTGGGTGGGGTGAGGGGACATCCGGTCTCGATCGGTGGGTGGGGGTGAGGGGACATCCGGTCGCGAGGGGTGGGTGGGGTGAGGGGACATCCGGTCGCGAGGGGTGGGTGGGGTGAGGGGACATCCGGTCTCGATCGGTGGGTGGGGTGAGGGGACATCCGGTCGCGAGGGGTGGGTGGGGTGAGGGGACATCCGGTTGCGAGGGGTGGGTGGGGTGGGGGGACATCGGGTCGCGAGAGGTGGGGTGAGGGGACATCCGGTCGCGAGGGGTGGGTGGGGTGAGGGGACATCCGGTCGCAGGGGGTGGGGTGGGGGACATCCGGGTCGCAGAGGGGTGAGGGGACATCCGGTCGCGAGGAGGGTGGTGAGGGGACATCCGGTCGCGAGGGGTGGGTGGGGTGAGGGGACATCCGGTCGCGAGGGGTGGTAGGGGTGAGAATCCGGTCAGTGAGGGATGTTGGTGGGGGAGGGGGACATCGAGTCCTGAGGGGTGGGTGAGGGTGAGGGGACATCCGGTCGCGAGGGGTGAGGGTGGGGGGTTGCTCTCTGTCGACACTCTCCAGTGGAACTGCTAAGTCCTGGTTGGTGTCTGCTCACATGTCGTCCTGTAAGTCAGTTGCTACCGGCATTTAGCTGTCAGCTTGTTTCCCCCGTGCTGCCTGTCCTGGATTGATTACTGAGCATTATTATCATTAAATCTTCATATTCGTCATTTAACCCAGGTCTAAGCGTCATCTCCTCACCACCTCAACCCCTCCTCATGACAGATGGCGGAAGAGTTAATCACTTCAAATATGTTGGAAGGAGAGCACCGCAGGACTGAGGTGCTATGCGAACTTGACGTCATCGAACTCAGGTCTCCTTCGTCACCAGTCTTGGCCGACCTCAAGGGTTTTGTTTTGTGTCTCGTCGGCCTCCGGAACCTCATCATGTGTCCCATCGGCCTCCCGGTTCCTGCTCTGCCGCCGGCAGGTACTTGCTCCACTGCCAGTGTCCATGTGGGTATATAAAGTCCAAAATCATGACTGTTAGGTTAATTGATTTCTGCAAACCCATTCTCAGGTATGGAAGTGTGCAAGCATGGTTGCATCCGGTCACGAGGAGTCAGGGTGAGGGGGACAGCCGATCACGAGGGGTGAGGGGGAGGGGTTGGATATCATTTAATATCAATTAATTAAGCCATCAATTAATCATCCGATTAAAATTTGACAGATATTTTTCCATATAGTCTACTAAGGACCGGTTAGAACTGAGCATCTGCTGAACTTGTTATGGAAGTTAAGTTATGGAACTCTCTCTTTTTCAGTGGAACGCTGGTAAAAAATGTTGTGAAAGGGTTAATAGAGGAGCCATGTTGTGATGACTTCCTGAAGGTGGAGTGCCAGAAAGAGCAGAAGCTTCTTAAAGAGACCCAGCCCCAATTTCAAGGTCTTACATTAAGACAAATTTCTTTTAACTCATGTTATATATATATCATTTTAATAACAGCTAAAGTTAACATAGTTATCTGAATATGTTATAAAATAGAACTGTCCGCCCCCGGGACCCGCTTCCTGTGCCGGGGTTGCCGGCCGCCCATGGCTGGTCCCGCCATGACTGTGCGTTTTGTGTTTTTTTGTTGGACTGAGTAATTCTGTTTTTGTTCCCCGTAGACTCGAGCCCCCGTCCAGCATCCCGCCACCTGCCCTTGTGTTTTCTCTCTTTATGTTTTGGGGCGTCTGGTAGCCGCCTTTGGGGGGGGGGGGGGGGGTACTGTTGTGATCGTGTTTCTGTGTGTTTTTGAGTTTTTCTGTGTAATCCTGTTCCCTTTGCATCCTGTCTCTGCATTGTCCCCGTTGATTGTCTCCCAGGTGTGTCTCGTTCCCTTGATTACCCCATGTGTATTTAGTCTCACCTGTTGTCTGTGGTCTTCGTTGGGTCCTTGTCTGCACTGCCTTCAGTTTGAGATTTGCTGTCTAACGTTTTGTTGCTCTCTGTCGACACTCTCCAGTGGAACTGCTAAGTCCTGGTTGGTGTCTGCTCACATGTTGTCCTGTAAGTCAGTTGCTACCGGCATTTAGCTGTCAGCTTGTTTCCCCCGTGCTGCCTGTCCTGGATTGATTACTGAGCATTATTATCATTAAATCTTCATATTCTTCATTTAACCCAGGTC
This sequence comes from Poecilia picta, assembly GCA_033032245.1. Classification (NCBI taxonomy): domain Eukaryota; kingdom Metazoa; phylum Chordata; class Actinopteri; order Cyprinodontiformes; family Poeciliidae; genus Poecilia; species Poecilia picta. The sequence goes on along the minus strand of CM065372.1, from coordinate 21,159,592 downwards.
TAAGCGTCATCTCCTCACCACCTCAACCCCTCCTCATGACAGATGGCGGAAGAGTTAATCACTTCAAATATGTTGGAAGGAGAGCACCGCAGGACTGTGGTGCTATGCGAACTTGACGTCATCGAACTCAGGTCTCCTTCGTCACCAGTCTTGGCCGACCTCAAGGGTTTTGTTTTGTGTCTCGTCGGCCTCCGGAACCTCATCATGTGTCCCATCGGCCTCCCGGTTCCTGCTCTGCCGCCGGCAGGTACTTGCTCCACTGCCAGTGTCCATGTGTGTATATATATTGAGTTCTTTGCTTTCTTATTATGTCGGTTTTGGTCTGCCATAGTTTACATGTTCTCCCAAAGGATGCATAGGTTCTCTCCGGGTTCTCTGGCTTCCTCCTAAAGTCCAAAATCATGACTGTTAGGTTAATTGATTTCTGCAAACTCATTCTCAGGTATGGATGTGTGCGAGCAGTTAACATAGTTATCTGAATATGTTAGAAATGCATAATTCTGCAGGGTTTCTCCCAGAAAACCGGCTTAGCCTGGCGGGCCGCCATGCCTATAATACACTGGGGGAAACCCTGTTCTGACCCTTTAACCCTTTAAGTGTTTCGGCAGTTCAGACCCATAAAGCATACAAATGTGCAAAATGTGAATTTTACATGAAAGGTCCCCTTTAAAACTTGTCATTTAAAACAAAATTGATAGACTTTGCAAAAAAGAGAGAAAAAGGTAATTCCTTACTGTTACTGTTCCTTTCTGTTTAATTGCTGGATCCCCAGCTTTTATCACTGACTGATGAAGGCAGTAAATCCTGGCACCACCTGATTTAGTCTGATCACGATTTTCTTACTTGGCATTTTAGAACATGTAATTAAACTTTTAAAAGTCATCTGACATAATTGAAGGTGCTTAAATCAATATTAATTGGGTGGAGGACTAATAGAAAGTCCCAAATATCAATGGATTTGACAATTAAACCGATTAATGCTTACTGTGATAAACATCTTCATTTCTTTCATTTCCTCTTAAAGCAGGATCAGAGTCGGTTTCTTGTTTATTACGGTGCTAATTCAAACCAAATCCATTCAGAAGGACATATTAACTAAATTGGGAAGCAGCAAGTGAATTCAGGGCAAATTACATTTGGTCTTAGGAACCATTACAAGCAGCAAGAACAGGAGGAGCTGCTTACATCATTCTTGGTGGCACTGAGGGGGAAATGCCAAGTTGAGATAAAAGCAAATCTGACAAGTACCATCAAATATAATATAGTTGGGAATATTTAACACGTCCTGTAAGATTTTTCAATCAAACAGCAACTAGAAACGGTTGTAAAACTAAGAACAGAGGTGTTTCAAACACTAAATGAAACGTTTTTAAAAAATGTTCAGAATACTGAGGAATAAAGGTAAAAATGGTGTGAAAATTCTCCATTATATCTTGTTAAACAAAACAGCTAACCTTTAAAGTCTGCTGGGTTTTTACTGATTCTTAAATGCCTCAAAAGTTATTTGTATCGCCTTTAATATATTTTAAATAATCATGTGTTACAGTAAGGTTTTCAGAACAACTGTAGTTGACAAATGGCTTCGTTCACAGTGAAGCCCGAAGTGACCCAAATTCCTTTTATCCCCCTTAATGCGACCAGGATCTGCTATTTTCTGAACAACACAGATCAGATTTTTAGAAATGTGATCAAAGCCACTAGGAAATGTGGTCATAAATCCAATTCGTGTATATTTTCAAACGTAGTCTGAGTCTGTACGTGTTCTGTCAGATCAGCATAACGTTGTCAGATAGTCATACGCTTTGCTCAGACATGTATAGCTGTCATTACCATATGATTTTATTTAATCAGCAACATAGAATCATGACGTAGATCATCATACACTTTGTTATCAACAGTTATATGGCATTCTGACTTGGCGGTTAAGTAAGTTAATGAGTTTTACTCTTCCTGAGTAATAAGTTAATGAGTCTTGTGACTGCAACTGCAGTTATATCCCACTTTAAATACACTTTGAAATCACGACAACGCGTGTATATCTATCTAGTTATCGTATTATATCATATAAACAATTTAATGACTTATTTTCGTCATAGCTTGTTGCATAATGCTGAACTGACAACTCCTCCAACGGTCGGACTTCTTAATGCGCATGCGCGGGCATGCGCACTCACTGCATGTATGCTATCCTGACAGCGTATGGATCTCACAGAACAACGGCACTAGTCATTGATACTCGACAAACGTCACTATTGTGCGCTCTGATACGAACCAGCGGGAAGATAAACGACAAACATGGCGGACGATAACGAAGGTTAAGCTGTTAATGTGTTGGTTTCGGTCGGACAACAACTTATAACGTGTAAGATTAGCTCCACCGTTAGCATCCATGTTTAATGGTGGTTGGCAAAACCGGGCAAAACACTCAGCATTTTCTCTGTGTGTGACGTTACTGCGCCCTCTACTGCGCATGCGCGACACTACAAGGTCGTTAGCGGTTCACAAGTTTCATCCATCCATCCATCCATTCTCCCACACCCTTGTCCCTTAATGGGGTCGGGAGGTGCTGGTGCCGATCTCCAGCTGGCGTCATACAAGTTTCAAATATTTGGAATTGTGAATCAGATTTCACAAAAAAGAATTGAAATTGAGCTGCAGTGTGAACGTAGCAAAGACTACTAGCTCATTAAAACAGGAACTCAACAGTACTATTAAATTTAAGAAAAAGTATATATGGTATGTTTGCTACAAGAAATCAGTGTGCTTGAAAAAGACATTAAGAAATTAGTGGCTGGTCTGGTAAAGATATTTCAGAACCTAAAACAGAAGGTGTAAATTCTACACAGACTACATTTAATTTGAGAGAGCTTGCCTTTAAGTCCTGCCAGTTTGAAGTAAGGATTTGTTTTATAAGAAACAGATTAATGACTTTGCTGTGCAGGGAAATAAAACCAGAACAGTTAGTGACATTAGAGGCAGCAACTTTCCGTGAGAACGTTTTGCCCCCATACAGTTCAGGTTTGTAGTCGAACCGGCTCTATTTAACTTCAAAATGAGACACACACACACACACACACACACACACACACACACACACACACACACACACACACACACACACACACACACACGTAGGTTACTGAGAAAGCCAGCAGCAAATCAAAGATAATTATAGTGCAAACTAACAGTAGATCAGACTGGGAAATTAATGACTAAATAATTTGACATTAAGACATTAAGAGTCTAATTTAAAGAATAATAAAATTGTTTGTGTTGGATTTATTTCTTAGATAGCTTGATGCTTTTCTAGGCTGTTTTGATTATTTAAATGTTTAGTATAGTTAAGAATTAATTTATTTAAAATTAATGTAGCTTTGCTTAACTGGCTTGGTTAATTTATTTTCAATTAGGTTAGTTAGGTTTTGTTTAATATAACTATATTCATTTTTACTTCAGTGTTTTGTATCTTTGTTTGATCCATTTTATTTTATATGATCTTAGTTTAGTTTGATCTTTGTTTAGTTTGAGTTATGTAGCTTACTTAGCTTTGTTAATCAGCTTAGTTGCTTAGCTTAGGGTGGCTTTACTTTGGTTTTGTTTAATTTACTTTAGTTATATGTGAAAAATATTCACAGCACTTCACTTTTTCCACATTTTGGAATGTGGAGAAAAGAGATAAATATTATAAAATTTGGAATAAAACCATAGCATAACAGCAAAATGCTGTGAATACTTTCTAAATGTATTGTCCATTTAGCTTGAGTTGTAGCTTAGCTTAGCTTAGTTTAGGTTATCTTAGCTTGCCTCATCTTATTTTAGATTATCTTAGCTTAGTTTATCTTTCTTTAAGTTATTCGAGTTTAGCTTGGATTTGATCAACTTTTTAATATTACTAAATACTTAGTTTAGTACTAAGTATTTTAGTAAATACTTAGCCGCAGTTCGATGATTGATTTTGTCGTCGTTTCATCGGATCTGTGGCCGTATGTCTTGGACACTCGGGTGAAGAGAGGGGCGGAGCTGTCCACCACTCTCACCACTACCTGGTGGTGAGTTGGCTCCAGTGGTGGGGGAGGAAGCCAGTCTGACCTGGCAGGCCCAAACGTGTAGTGAGGGTCTGCTGGGAACGGCTGGCGGAGTCCCCTGTGAGACGGAGCTTTAACTCCCATCTCCGGCAGAACACAAAGATAGTATAGCATCTATCTTTGTGACCCCTCCAATTACAGAGGGGTCACACTCTTAAGCCTCCCTGGTAAGGTCTATTCAGGGGTCCTGGAGAGGAGGGTCCGTCGGATAGTCGAACCTCGGATTCAGGAAGAGCAGTGTGGTTTTCTTCCTGGTCGTGGAACACTGGACCAGCTCTACACCCTCAGCAGGTCCTGGAGGGTTCTGGGAGTTCGCCCAACCAGTCTACATGTGTTTTGTGGACTTGGAGAAGGCGTTCGACCGTGTCCCTCGGGGGGCCTTGTGGAGGACTCGGGCCCTTTGATACCAGACTCTGACCAGTGTCAGAGTCTGGTCCTCATTGCCGGCAGTAAGTCGGGCTCGTTTCCGGTGAGAGTTGGACTCCGCCAAGGCTGCCCTTTGTCACCGATTCTGTTCATTTCATGGACAGAATTTCTAGACCAGCCGAGGTGTTGAGGGGATCCGTTTTGGTGGCCTTAGGATCGCATCTCTGCTTTTTGCGGATGATGTGGTCCTGATGGCTTCATCGGATCGTGATCTGCGGCTCTCGCTGGAGCGGTTCGCGGCCGGGATGAGGCTCAGTGCCTCCAAATCCGAGGCCATGGTCTTGAGCCGGAAAAGGGTAGAGGTCCTTCTCCGGGTCAGGGGGGTCGTCCTGCCTCAAGTGGAGGAGTTTAAGTATCTGGGGATCTTGTTCACGAATGAGGGAAGAAGGGAGCGGGAGATCGACAGGCGGATTGGGGCGGCGTCTGCCGTGAAGCGGCGCTGTACCGGTCCGTCGTGGTGAAGAGAAGCTGAGTCAGAAAGCGAAGCTCTCGATTTACCGGTCGATCTACGTTCCCACCCTCATCTATGGTCAAGAGCTTTGGGTCATGACCGAAAGAACGAGATCACGGATACAAGCGGCCGAAATGGGTTTCCTCCGCAGGGTGGCCGGGCTCTCCCTTAGAGAGAGAAGCTTGGTCATCCGGGAGGGACTCAGAGTCGAGCCGCTGCTCCTCCACGTCCAGAGGAGCCAGTTGAGGCTCGGGCATCTGGTCAGGATGGAGCCTCCCTGGTGAGGAGTTCAGGTCCCACCGGGAGGAGGGGAGACCCAGGACACGCTGAAGGGACTATGTCTCTCGGCTGGCCTGGGACGCCTTGGGGTTCCTGGAGGAGCTGGAAGACGTGGCTGGGGAGGGAAGTCTGGGCCTCCCTTCTGAAGCTGCTGACCCGTGACCCGATCCCGAATAATATACCTTATATGTTTGAGGACTAGAGTAATCCAAAATAGACAAAGCAGATTTTCAGACACATATTTGTACAGTTACATGTTCCCACCTACACTGTAGATTTTTAAAACTAAAACTATTTCTGACTTTACCCCACACACGTTGCATTGGATCGGCTGACAAACAATCCTCTGTCTGTGACTATTGACCGCAGGAGGTTGTCAGGCTCCAAATACGATGCGTTTGAGGTCCAAACAGGAGTCTGGATGCTTTGTCAGCATGACATTACAGCCTACAGATTATCAATGCACCCTTTGTTTCTTCCATAGACTGGTACCAAATTCCACCTTCAATAAAGTTGGGAACTGGCGGTCTTGTATGTTAAATTAACTGAAAATAGTCAAATTCATATGTTTTGTCTTCTATCACTTTTTATTTTTTGTTTTCATGATGTAAATCACATTGAACTGCCTTGTTGCTGAAATGTCCTATACAAAAATATTATACCTATATAAAATACCATTGAATAAAACAAACCAAATACTGTTATACATGGAAAAACTAGTATTTATACTATACTTTATTTTTATAGTTGTTACTCAAATAATAGGTTGATTACTTCCAGGTGTTAGTTGCTGAAATATAAGATGAATTGTTAACTTGTTTTTTGCAAATGTATCAGTTGGTGTGCGTTACTTTCATTTGGTTAAAATAATAATCTGCAATTTCCAAAGTATTTATTTTACTACTCCTGTATTGTTACAATCAAGCCACAATAACACTGGTATAGTTTAAAATAAATTATACTAATGTTAATAGGTATGTGACACACATACAGTAGATGGGGAATGATAAAGAATGAGGTGTTAATATTTCAGTATGGAGGAAATCCAATGGAAATCTGCTTTGGGCCTCAAAAAGGCTTAATCCGGCCCTGAACTGAATCTAGTATTTTATTTCATTGTTGTCAAATACTGTATATTGACTTTACATGTCAATATTGTTCCAATAAAACGAGCAGAGAGGTAGTTTAAAAAGGGATAGTTGAGGTTTTCGTGCCAGCAGCTCCGGCCGGGGAAAAGCGTCACACGGGAACGTAACGGTTAACGGACGGTCCGCGGTGACGTCACGCTCCGGCTCCCACTGCTTTTCGGGTCGCACTTTGGACTCGCGACGTGGGGAACGACTTTTCCCACAGACCCACCAACCCGCCGCCGACCACCTCATCCGGTACCGCAGGAACAGAAATGGGCAACTGTCAGGTAAGTCGGCTGCGTATCTCCGAAAACCGTCAAATCTATCTCAGCTCTGACGCCATCTCGACTTTTAACCGTTGGGTTTTGCCGAGTGCGTCGTGTGACGTAACGGACGATGCAGAGAGAGTGTACGTTACGCTTTTTTTACGTAAGCTGCCGAGGAAGTGAAGAGCTTCTGATTTATGAGGAAAAAGTGATGTTTCTTTATTAAGAGTCGCCGTGAGACAGACGCCGAGTCAGAGGAAACAGCCGCTCCGTTAGCTGAGTGGGGGTCTGTGGATCCCACTACTGGGGGGTTACGCCTCCTTTCTACGTAAGTTACGTAAAGAAAATAAAATGGTTTCTTTATGAGGTTTAAAATCAGTTGGCGTTTATAGATTTTAATTCTTAGCAATGATGAGGTTATGATTATTGTATTTCCTTAAGTTAATTATATGTAAGCGTGAAAACCTGCAATGAAAGTAATGATGGTGACTGTAAAATTCATAACTATGGCGTTTATATTCATAAAGAGGAGTTTTAAAGTCATAATTACACAAATGTAGGTTAATTTTAAAGTCAAAAGTAATAAATATAGTTAAATTAAAGTTAATTGTTACTGTAAATATAAAGCTATGAGTACATAAAATAGTCAGAATGATGACAAAATTGCAGTTATGAGATTAAAGTAAAAATATATTTTTAAAAAATCATTAATTATAGGAAATATTCATTAAAAACAATTGGAATAAAGTCGTAATCAAGAAATATAGTTATAATTTAGGGATGTAGTCCTTATTAGATGATGTAAGGTAGTTATTTTAATATTTAATTTTATTGTGATATTTCAGATCAGAAATTTGAGGTTTAAGTCATGGTAAATGAAATTAAAAAGATTTTGTAGTTAAAAACTCAAAATTATGAGTAAAATCTAAAATTATGGATTTAAACTTTCTCTTATGTGCCTTATTTTGCTTTGAAGTAGTGAAAATAGAAACTGATTTAATACCTGAGAGCCATAATTTCTCCCATCTCATTAACATTCATAAGACAAACAATAATAACTGGTTTTCATTCTGAGGGGACGGTAAGAAACAGTCATTGTTCATTGAAGGTATGAAAAAGGAAAGTGAAACTGTTCTGTATGTTACTTTCTCTCACCTTTAATTTGAAATGAAACCCGCTTTTTTGGTTGATAACTGCCTTTATCACCTAAGCAGGTTTGTTTTTGGACTCTTGGGCCTGAATTCTTCAACCTGAGGCCTTAACCACACATCCCCAACCCGCCTGCTGCTTCATGCAGCTCTGAATCTCGGCTTTTGATAATTAGTTTGATCTAATCAGCATCTGTTGCATAACAGCCTTGTTATCTTCCTGCAGCCCACAGTTTTTCCCTACGAGGAATTTGACGTGGTGGCCGACATCAAGGCCATCCGCAAAGCCTGCAAAGGGTTCGGTAGGTTTCAAATATTATAAATCACATTTATGAGATTGCCTTTTTATTTTTTTAAGAACAAACATCAAAATTTTTAAAAGTTATATGTTTGTACATGAAAGTTTTATTCAAACTTTTGCGTTGTCATTACAACAAAGAGTTGGAAAAAAATACAAAAAAAAATAGAAATGTGGAAATATTTAGAAAAATGTAGAATGTAGAAAAAAGTTATTAAATAAAAAAATGACAAATTAGAAAAAGTTACTAATTAAGAAGAGTATGATTGGAAGTAGAATGGACAATTAAATATAAATAAGGAACCTTCATACAAAGCAACAGTTGTTTATTTTTATCATATAACATTGTTTACTGTTACATGATTAAATAAATTGGAATTGAATTGAAATGATGGTAATAATGTCAAATTAATACTGTTGAATATAGTAAATACTAATTTATCTTGCACTGTAGAATAAAATAAGTCTCATTTTTAATTTTTTTTATTTTTGGGTTCAACATTAGGCGCATTAGTTACTCTATAAAGTCATTTGTTAGAAATTTTGTCAGGATTTGTCCTCCATACAGTTTCACCATCCAGCAGGAGAACAACCCTAAACATCAAAGTATACTCATATGTTTGAATGGCCTAGTCAAAGTCCAAACTTAAATCCACACTTATTTGTAAAAATAAATAAACTCATGAATTGAATTTTACTAAAAATAAATAAAATATGTTTTTGATTGTAATGAGATAAATGTTGAAAGGTGAGTAATGGATGATCTTGAGGTTTTCTTCCCGCCTTGTGCTGCTCCGTTGGGTCTTTCTTTCAGGAACCGATGAAAAGGCCATCATTGACATCCTGGCTAACCGCAGCTCAGCGCAACGGCAGCAAATCAAGGCGGCTTATTTTGAAAAATACGACGACGTGAGCGGCTTCCTCCGTTAACCTCTAAAGAAAACCCGGCTCATTTCTCTGCGTACCTTTAAACCTTTCTGCTTATTGTTTCGCGGGTCAGGAACTGGTGGATGTGCTGAAGAGTGAGCTGTCGGGAAACTTCGAGAACGCCATCCTGGCCATGCTGGATCCGCCCGTCGTCTACGCCGTGAAGGAGCTCAGGAAGGCCATGAAGGGGCCGGGAACCGACGAGGACGTCCTGGTGGAACTGCTCTGCACCGCCACCAACGCTGTGAGCCGCCATCTTAACTTCAACACAACTCTTTACTCTGCAGGGTCCTAAAATAATCTCCTTTCTCTCTGTACTTGACTTCCTTACTCTGTGTGAATTGCACGTTCAGGTTTTTTTGTTTTTTTTTTTTTTGCATAATAATAAAATAATTTGGAGCAACTCTAGAAAAAAATGGAGAAACTTTTGTTGCTTTGATTGTTTCTCTTAAACCCTGCAGTTTTTACTAAGAGCTGCTTTAAGATTTCTCATAAATATCTGGCTTGCAAGAAAAGACAAGTTGGATGCTGGACAATGGTTTAGTTTCTCCTGAAACTAAACAATAGTTTAGTTGTGAGAGTTAGCTCTTTTCTGTGTATTGAAAACATTTTTGAAAACATAATATAGATAATGTTAAAATGATAAAATATTAAAACCTTATTTTCCCCTCATTAAGTTGTTATTTTATGGTTGGACTCAAATAAACTACAATTCCTTTGTAACATTCAATCAGATACCTGGGATTTCATTTCTTTGGTATTTTTTAAAATCATAATTCATCTTCCTTGAAAGTTTTGGAGGTTTTAACTTGTTGTTTTTTTGTTTTTGCTTTTCTCCAGGCTGATACTCTTGATCCTATTTAACATCTCCACACTGTGGCCTTTGCAAACATAGATATCAGGAATTTTCAGTTTGGTTCGGTTAATTTTATTTCTTCTAATCAGATTTATTCTAATTGATTTCAGACATGATGCTGAACTCGAATCAAAACATGAACCAGTAGTAGGTTAAGGCTGTGCACCGTTATGTAATCTGGGTTTTGCAGCTTCTTATTTTTGGTTTTTGATGTTTTTCTTGAACAGGTTTGTTTGTTTTATTTTTGATTTACGACATTTTAAATGTGTGAACAGGCAACATCATCTCTGGACATAATGGAAATAATGATAGAAACAAAACAAATCAGAGCTTCTTCAACATGCAGCCACTATCAGCCAGAGTTTCAAAATAACTAGTTACATTTACTCAGTTACATTTTCTTGAGCATCTTTTTGGAGAAAAAACCTTTTAGGAGTATTTATACTGTGCTGTACTTTTTACTTGTACTTTAGTAATTTCATTATGAAGTATTTTTACTCTTACTTGAGTAAAACCTTTGGATTTTCTATCCACTGAATGAAAAATAAAAATGTTTTAACCAAAACTTCAACAGACACAGACTCACACCTGCAGGTTTTATTGAAGTTTTGTATTGAAAGAAGCTGATTTGGAAAAATTTATTTTTGCCTGATTTTGTTATGTTTTGTTACTTAAATGAATTATTTTCATTTTGATCCTTAAACTACCAACATTTCCACTTAACTTTACATTTTGTTCCATCTGATGTAATTTTTAATCATTAAATGATTAATAATTTGATCATTTACTCAGTAGTTCATCAGAATAAAAACCGATCCACTTTCTGTCTGCAGGTTAACATTTAGTGGAGCTAATCAGTAATTTGAGAAACAATGTTTTCCTAATAATATTTGCGTTTCTGTTTCCTGTCACCAGGACATCGCCATGTTTAAGGAATGCTACTTTCAGGGTAAGTTGTGCATTTTAATAATTCATACTATTTATATAAGTCCCTAAACCTTTTAATATCTACTGTCAGTATTTCCTGTCAGCCTTTAAAGGAAATGAGTCAGAGTGACTCATGTTGTTGTTGAGTGAAGCTTTGTTTAGCCCATCCGGCTCCAACTTCCCCTTTAAGACTGAAGCTTAAAAACTAGCCAAACCTTTCAGATCAGCGTGAACAAATAAAAATGCTTCATTTTTTCAGTGCACCGAGTTTGATTTAGTTAAACTGTTTATGTGGTGGGGCTTTGTATGCATGAAAAATACAGACTAGTCATCTAATAACAGAGAGCAGAGCAGTGATTGTCAGGTCAGTGAATTATAAGGTTCAGCTTTAAGGCGTCTCTGCTGCTCCAACAGACTCTCAGTGTCTGAGTCCCTCATAAACTTCAAATGTTTGATTTACTTTTTACTCACCTGGAAATCGTTTTTGGAGCAAATTATTCACGTTCAACACTTTTTAAATACTTTTGTGTTTAAGGATTTCTGCTTGACGTGGCTTCAAGAAAATACCTACTTACTTCAACCTGCCAGTTTTTACAGTTTTTAAAGTTTACAGAGTGATGAAGAATCTTAGGGTTCAGATTATGATGCAGGAGCCAAAGATGAGGATGAGGAAGGGTTTGTTGTTTAGGTTTGTTTCTGCATGCAAAGGAAGAACAGAAGAATTTAGATATCAGACAGAGAAACAGATTATATTCATCAAATTAGAGCCGATTATAAAATTAAAACATCTTTTTAAAGTGGATGTATGGTGCAAAATTCAATTTTTTTACGGTTTTGTTCTTCCATTTGAGTCTCGGCTAATTCTAAAAATAGTCCAACTGCTTATGATTTTTGGTATCTGGAAAATGAGACATTTCAAAAACCTTACGATCGTTAAATCTGATTCCTGTTACCTAGCAACTCCAGCTAAGCCCAGCCCCGTTACCTAGCAACTCCAGCGGAGATCCAGCATGTTTGATCAACTGGTTTTTCTGTTGTATGTGGAGCAAATAGTGGAGAAAATAGTAAAAATAACATTTATGATAGTTTTTTTTTTTTTTACATTATTAAATACAATTTATGGAGACAACAATAAAATGTAAATGAAATGAAATGGTTTGTTGTTGACTTACCATCCAGAAACCACTTGCTACGTTGTTGTTGGTTGTGCAGGAGGCTCCACTTCTGCTTTTCAAAGATGTACGGTTGCATATTTGTGAATTTATCGGCAGCCATTTTCACATGCGAGTGTAAACAGTTGAGTTTGGGGGTGTTGCCATCAGCAGATTATTTAGATTTAAAGGGCCAGACCCTCAAAAACAGCTTATTCTGAAAGGAGCTAAAAAAGGAGTAAAATCTCACTATCTAGGAATAATTTTGTGCAAAAAATGTAACAAACATGTTTTGAATTGTCAGTAGATCAATCGTAATCTGTTCAAGGAAAAATGAAAGATGAAAACTTCCTGTTTTGTGTTTTTTTTTTTTTTTTTTTTTTTTTAGTGCATGAGCGCGACCTGGAAGCGGATATCGAGAGCGATACGAGCGGAGACGTTAGAAACCTCCTCATGGCTCTGCTGCAGGTACGGAGTTTCCACTGGCAGGAAACTCAACTCCTGCAGTGAAACGGAGCTCACTTTCACTGCTCCCCGTCATGACCCTCACACACACACACACACACACACACAGACTGGCCTCAATCCAGTCCGACTCTGATTACCACAGAGTCATGGAGCCTCACATCTGCTCTCCTTACAGGGAAACAGAGATGAGAGTTACGACGTGGACGAGGATCTGGCGGACCAAGATGCCACCGCTCTGTTCGAGGTGCCGCTTCCATCCTCACGTTAACAAAAATCTATAATCAGTAACGATCAGCTTTATTAATGATCGGCGGTGTCCTGCAGGCCGGTGAGGGTCGCTTCGGGACGGATGAATCCACCTTCAGCTACGTCTTGGCCAGCAGGAACTACCTGCAGCTGCAGGCCACCTTCAAGATATATGAGCAGGTGTTGGCAGCCACAGCAGATTATAGGTTCAGATTATCAGTATATCGGCAGGCGGCTACACTATACGGTTATTTAATCTGTAAAAGATAAAAGATGAATTGTGGAGGGAATCAAGAATCTTGATTTCAGAACAGAAGAGGATTAAGTCACTGAAAAACTAGAATTAGGACTTTAATCTCAGAAGAGTAATGTTATAATTCTCAGGAGAAAAGGTCATAATTCTGAGATGAAATTCAAAATTCAGAGAGAGGAAAAGTAATAATCCTGAGTTTGCAGTCAGAATTCTGCAAAATTCATAATTCTGAGATTAAATTCAAAATTATGCATAAAAGGAAGTCATTCTAGAATTGATTTCATAATTCTGAGTCGATCTGTCTCATTCAGGCTCTTCTGCTGTTTTCCTCAAATCTCTTTTATGACTTTTTGAAGCTACAAACACAAAGTTTATTTCTGATGCCAATCATTTTCCTCTGGCAGCTTTCTGGTACTGAAATCCTGGACGCTATTGACAACGAAACGTCTGGAACGCTGAAGAAGTGCTACACTGCTCTGGGTAAGAAAGAGATCAAACGTTTTTTAAACATTTAGATTTAAATTAAATGTTTAAAGTCGTAAATGTTGTGTCTTTTCTTCGCCCCGCAGTCAGAGTGGCTAAAAACCCGCAGCTGTACTTCGCCAGGCGTCTGCACAAAGCCATGAAGGGAGCAGGGACAGATGAAGACACCCTGATCCGGATCATCGTGTGCCGCTCCGAGGTAGTTACTCTGACGTCCACCAGGTGGAGCCAAACCCTCAGACAGGAGTCCAGCTCTATAGAGCGTTTGTCCGTTTTAGGGCCACTGGAGATGAGAGAAAAAGAGCAAATTTATGTCAAAAAACACAGAAATGTTCTAGAAAAAACAAGAGGATTTCTGAGCTACTGTAGTCAAATATTTGCTTGAAAAAAAATCAAAATCGGAGATCAGTCTCATAAATGTTCATGTTTTTTTTGTTTTTTTTTTTCAAAAAAATTGATGAGATTAATTTATTTTTCCAGTAATTTTTTGACTCTTCAAACTCATGAATTTCCACGTTTTTTTTATTAGTTTTTTTGGAGATTAATTTGAGAAAATATCTCAAATTTATCTAAAAATGTCAGTTTCTGGATTTTTCTCTAGTTTTTAGGGGGCAGAAATTTCCTTTCCCTTTTTGTTTTTCTGTCTGTAATGATCCTAATATGCTGCCGTATGTTTGCTACTTTCTGATAACATTTATGCAATAAGACCTAAAATAATCCTTAGATGTGGTGACTCCTGGGCTAAACTTTTTAACTTTTCCTTTCAATCTCTTGTGCCACCCCACGATGAAATGCCGCCCTGGGCAGTGTGCCATAATCTGGTTTTATTGTCAGGAAACTTATTTCAATAGACAGATAATTTCTCTCCTTTCCCCCATCAGTTCGACTTGGAGACGATCAAAGACATGTACCTGGAGAAGTACGACGTGTCCCTGAAAGACGCCATCCGGGACGAGTGCAGCGGCGACTTCAAGCGCCTCCTGCTGGCCATTTGCCACTAGAAGCTGCAGGAGTTTCCATCTAGCCGACTGAAACTCCTCAGTCGGAGCAGAGTTATTATTAATCTCCTTTTTAGCTCTAAACATTTATAACGACACTAAGGTTTCTGTGTTTGTAGCAAAAGTGAAACCCAGCTGATGTTACAGTGATGTCATAAATAATCTCTTCACGGCTGCTACCACTTATGCAATCGCTCCATCTGGAATGAAGTTTCTGCTTTTTCTTGAAGGTTTTGACTGTTAATGAAGGAACTATAATGAAAGAAACAATGAAGTCATTTTTTAAATGATCATAATTTGCTTTATGTTGCGTTTTTTCTTTCTATCTTGAACTACAACACTGCAAAAACACAAAATCTTACCAAGTAATTTTAGTCTAGTTTCTAGTGCAAATATTTTAGTACACTTAAAATAAGACAAAACTAAGTAATTTTAGTCTAGTTTCTAGTGCAAATATTTTAGTACACTTAAAATAAGACAAAACTAATTTACAACCAAGTGTTTAGAAATATTTAGGACTTTGATTTAAGTAAATAATTTCTTTAATATTAATGAAAAAGTCCTAGTTCTACTGGTAGATAAATTTACTTATAACAAGACATTATTTCATGTTATAAATGAACTAATCTGCCATGATTTACTCAAAATAAGCTCCAAATTTAGCAGAAAACTTACTTGTAAGTTAGTTTGTCTTATTTCAACTGCACTAAGATATTTGCACTATGAACTAGACTAAAATTACTTTGTAAGATTTTGTGTTTTTGCAGTGCAGGCCTTGACATATCCAAGTACATTTCACCTGATTACATCCTTGTTTTGTATTTTCTTCCTAACAGATTAATATAATTACAGAGCCAGTGCAGACGTGATACTGTATTAACTGTGTTTAGATTATCTGAATTTTAACACGGAGATAATCTGATGTTTTAGTTTATTTGTGTCTATTTATGGCAGCTTAAATTTCAACATTAATAGACACAATAAATACTGACAACATAAACACTCTGTAGCCAAAGAGTTTTACCCTAATAAAAGTTTACTGTATAACCATTCTTTTTGGGGTTTATTTTATTTCTTAGTCCAAATTTCACAGTTTTTATCAGCTTGACTGCTTTTTACAGCATCTCTATAACCATAATATAATCAAAAAGTTAATTTATTCAATTCAAAAACACAGGTTTTTCATTTCTGGCCTTTATTTGTGTTAATTTTGGTGATTATGGCTCAAAATGCACACTGACAATAAAAGACAGATTAAATGAAGATTCTGCTTTATTTATATGTGTGTTAATGAATCGCAGTCAAACTAATCAGCTTGCAAGTGTTTTCAAATTTTCCAAAAATCCATTCAGGCTCTTAAATATGGCTCCGACATTTTCAGATAACGGAAACGTTTTGCTGTCGGGGAGGAAAATCATTTTTCGAGCGCTATCACGTTATAAGGTGACAGTTATGACCGCGATTATATGTTGTATGAACGTGATAGTAATATTATACAAACGTGATGGTTTTGATTTTAGTGCAGGCATAAAAATAAGATTATAAATTAAAGACGTGAAATAAGACGAAAAAACGAACAAAAGTAATAAAACTGAGGAGTTGCTTTCACTGACGCCTGTGTGTATTTCGGTTAAGAATTTAAAAAAATAGCATGACATGCTGTTTTAAACTGTATCTAAAGCAGGGTTAGATTACAAAACAGTCTAATTGTCGACTATAACAAACATTACAGTAAATATCTGGTCTACCTACTTTAAAAGAGTCGGTACAAATCAACTCTTTCCCTTTAGTTGTCACAAGTCCGACGCTCCGTGAACGCAGCCGTTAGCTCCGCCCCCTCCTCCCAGACATGCCCGCCGTAGTGTCGCATTTCGCCTCTTCTCTCTGTTGCATTTCAAATTAACACCGTAACAAACCCCGGAACAGAACCAGGCTCTGTCGGAGCACCTGGACTCAGGTGAAGGTAGGTTTCTGCGGGTTTTACCGGCCGCCTTCCTCCGTTTCCCCGCGTATTTTGATGGTAATTGCGGTGATTAGCGTCCATGTTGGTTGTAGGTAATTGAAACCTCTGCACGGTGGAAGGGTTTGCTCTTTGTATAGGTTTAATCACGTTACGCGGATGCTTTATAATTTCTGTCATTTTAAATATAACTTTTTACAAAATACATCTTTATAGAAAAAGATGTAGGATTAAGGATTAAGCCTACTTGTTATGAGGAAAATAAATTGGTATAATGACACTAATTCATCTTTACATGTGTATAAACAGTGTATTATTCTTACACGGTTCTTATGACGTAACATTAAATCTGGTTGCTTCAGTTAAAACTGGCTTCAACAGTTTGATATCCAGATGCCAAACACTTGAACACACCACTTCAGAACAGTTTGTGTCCAGCATGTGTGGGGTCTGCTCGCCCTTTTCCTGACCCCAGCCCCATACAGGTCCTGGATGGAGGAAAGCATGGACGCTGCACCAAGAACAACTTTCTTCTTCATAAAATGTAAACAAAAATTAGATTTTAGCAGGGTTCCTCTTTTGTCTTTGGTAAAAGACCAAAGACAAAAGCTATAGCACTAGCAAGATAGACGCAATAGGCTATAGCACATCTAATCCACATCTATAAATGTAGATTAAGTCATAGTACAAAGGCTTCAATGCCAGTCAGTAATCATTGACTTCTTGATACTTTGATTTTAGGTCATTTGGAGCTTTTGTCACCGCTGGGAAGTTAGGGAGTTCATAATGTGACAACCTATCACGTTTGTTTTGGTTGTATTTACCCAGAATGCCCTGTGTTGTAGTCCACTTCCTGCTTTTGGAGCAGTTTCTGGTCCGCCTTTCGTTCACCTGCATTTGACCTTCACCATAGTTCACTTTAACTCAACCAAGACGAGGTTTGTTTGCACACTAAGTATCCTCATCCTGAATTTTTGTATTTTCTGTAATTTCCCAGTTGAGATTAATATCTAACCTGGTTGGTTATTTTATTGTACAAATAAACAACCAACAGTAATCATCAATGCTAAAACTAAAATTTAGACATTTTAATACAATAACCAACAAGTAGAAGACTTTCCTGTTCTTTTCTAATTTTTGCTGATCTCGTGGACGATTCTCCCCGTTGTACTAAATATGTGATGTGACCTCATGTGGCTGTGGATTAATAAATGATTAACTTTTCTATAAATGTGGATTAAGTCATAGTACAAATACTTTACTGCCAGTCAGTAATCATTGATTTACTGATACTTTGATTTTAGGTCATGTGGAGCTTTATTCACTGCTGGAAAGTTAGGGAGTCCATAAGTAAAGGCATAAGAGGCAACTGTGCATTTATCGTTTTATTGGGAATGCAGTGAACTTGAAGTATCGCTATGTTCAAAGGAAACACAATTAAACATGTTTTTTTGGTGAACTACATTATGAAATATGCTGCTCTGTTTGTTGAGACTTAGTTGCTTTATTACAAGAAACATCTGAATAACTAAAAGCGGATTAAGTAATTGATGGAAAATCACAAACTCATTATTTCATGTTATTTAATGTTGAATTGACATTTTCCCTTTAAAATATGCTTTCATTTTTTGTCAGACTGTTGTATGTGTGTTTTTTCTCATCCATTCAACTTAATCAGTTGGAATAAAGTGAGTTTTTTTTAACATAAAACGAGTTAAAAACCCATCGTTTGACTTTTCGCGTCATCATTTCACTAGAATCACAGCATGAAGAGTCATGTAGCATTTCCTCATAATAAAGGTGGGTCCACTTTTTGTAAATAATCTGCTAATTACAAGGTCTTCTCTTAATTACAAGTTACAGATGTAATAAATGCATGGGCTGTTTCTTGTTGCTATGGAAACAGATTCAGTTAAAGTCCCCCCCCCTCCTCCAAGGAGCCAGTTGTTGATGGCAAACACCGAAATTGCACCTGCATGTACTTCATGCTGCTTTTCGGGACAATGAATGTGAATTTCTTATTTCCTTAAAAAAAATTCAGTTTCTGTCATTAAAACTGTCTCTTTTATTTGTATAAAAAGTACAAAACATTCAAAACTCATCCCTGATTTGTTTATCCTAAAAAAAATAATAAAATAAATGGAAAGATGTGTCTATAAACATAGTATTAGTTTAACGTCTAGCAGAGATAAACATGGACCTTACCACAGGGGCAACGTTTCATTGGCTAATGCCCATTTTACATCACAGCGCAGCTACCACGTGCTTGACCGTCTCACAAACACAAGCTACTGTAGTAAATACATGCTGATGTACATTGTGGACTAGCAGACCAGCAGAAAGTTTTTGCGTCACGACTCTAAAATCATCAGTGGGGAATCTGTACAGGTGATGTCAGGTATCCTGATCGTGTTTGTGGAACTAAAATTCACAGATTTCCAAAATTTGAAACAGAAAGCCTTGCTTGGATCAAAGCTTGAGCATGACCGCATCTGCAGCTCAACCGTTGTAGGATCAATAAGAACAAAGGATTGTCTGCTGGTGTAAGTATTATTGCTTTGCTTTCTTTGTGTTTAGTGAATGAAAAAAATTGTCAATAATAAACACATCCATTATGAAAACCTTTTAGCCAAGTACAGCATAATGGCAGCACCGATACAACTTCTACACCTTGAAGCCTGTCTGCTACAGTTTTACGTTAGCTGAACAGATCAATATGCAATGTGTATCATATCTGACATACATTAAAGATTTTATTTTACCTGAAAATGCTTTTTCAGGTAAAAAAATGTGTTAGCCACGCTAATCGTGTTAGCCACGCTAGCACCGAGTACCGTGTATAAGTCTTAGGCACATTCAACCCCTCAAAACCATGAATGTCCGACTTACCCAGCCTTGCAAGAACAATAGGCGTCAGTGATCTTGTCCACAGCTATATTTATGCTGAGGGTCTGAGGATCTGCTGTTTTTCTCATTGACCGGTAGCTTTTAGATGTGACGCCACAATGTTGGAGGCATCGCATGGCTAAAACACCTTGATGTCGTACAAAAAAGATGACATGAACTTGATGGTTCCCTTGTCCATTGTTGTGGCTGATATTTTGTGAAAATCCAGCAGAAATGCTACACTAATCGACTCAGAAATACTCTGCAGAGAGTCAGTCGAAATGAAAGACGCATATTTACACATAGAAACTAAGCAATGCGATGCTTTGTTTGTGAGACATGTAGTCATGTGGGACTTTCGAGGTGCGTTTCTGGGCGGAGCTTGATAAGGTCCATTACAAGTAGGTCTTGGAATCCACCTCCGTGACGAGTCCGCTGGTCGGTTCCAAAAACATGAGACCTATTTGCGTGATGATGTAATGTGCGCGCTCTGTAGTTTGATTTCAAACGTTTCCAAGATGGCATCGCGGCACCAGGAACCGCTCCAAAGTATGTTTGCATTTAACAAAAGAGACGATACTGAGGCCGCTGGCAACGTGTACAGAGCTTTAATTACAATAAAACGTGGTCATTAATATCCTCAAATAGATGACTAGCACCAAGGAAGAGTGTTTGATACGTTGCTTAGCGATGGCGGTGACTTCCGGGGGAGACTAGCTTCGAGCATAGCGTCGTCCGCTTTGGTTTCAACTGTAAAAGAATATTTGATAGTATTGTTTTGCCACTATAAAATAATTACTGTTTGTTTATTGTTTATTAAACATGATATAATTTCATAAATGCTAAAATAATCCATTACCTCGGATCCTGGACCTTCTTTGTGCAGGTGCAGCCCTCATAAAACAATGCTATATTAATTATTAGTTTATTATTACTTTATTTTAAAGATGGTTCTACTAATGGAAAATAAGAATATAAAAATTCTCATATAAAAACAGGTATCTATCAACAGGTGAATTATCTGTAATTCTGTAAACAATAATAATGCTGATAAATTAGCACAAAAAAATAGGGATGTGTGATATATCAGAGTTAATATCAGCATCAGTCAATGTTGAGGATTTTTCTCCCCCACCATTTTTTCCTTTAGCGTTGCTGCTGGTGGTCCAATAAGTAAAACCGGCGATATTAACAACTAATGTTTATTTCCATCTTGATGCTCTTTATGTGTCAGGAGGAGGCAAGGATTGAGCATATAGTGCTTGTTTGGTCATGTAACTGTGACAATGATGCAAAACAGGATTGTAAGATATTTAATTGAAGCCGAGAAGCAATGTCTGTGGTATGGCCACATTTTACACTGTTTAAAGTTTAGAAAATATATTTAATTTTGGTTATCAGCTAGGGCTGTAGTGATACAATAATCTCACGATACGATATGATACACAATATTCTGCCCACGATACGATATATATTGCGATATTAAGCAAACGATACAATTCAATACACTTTTGCGATTTTCTGAAAGATTTTAGAGGGACAGAGTGATTTTGGTGATATTTTGTGACTGTTATAAAGTTGGATTGAATTAATTTAACTGAAAACTGATTAAAAGCACCAACTACACAATACCTGGTTCTGGTTGGACACAGACTTAAAGTGGACAGCTGGACAAAATGAATCAAAGAAGTGGAGAGAAAACATGTTTCTTTTAGTTGAAACAGTCCAAACTGTAGCTGACATGCATTAGTAAAGTAAATAAAGTGAACCAAGTTCCTGCTCTGAATAGTTTGATACCTTTTTAACCTGAACATCTGAAGGAATCACTCTAAGCCTGATGACCTGGTGAAGCAAGCAGTGAGTGAACAAGGTGACAGTTGGACGTTACGATACTTGAGGATGAATATCGATTTTTTCTAGGAAAGAAAATATCGATATATATCGCGATATCGATATTATTATACAGCCCTATTATCAGCCATCATAGCAGAGTTATCGGATTCTTCAGTAAACATTTCTCTTCTCCGTGCCCTGGTTAAATTAGATGTCGTCCATGTGGCAACATGAACCATCCGGTTATTCCCCGTGTGTGGAGATCGACTCCAGCTCCGTCAGGTCGAAGGACCGGCTCGGCTCTTCAAGCTGGCTAAAGCAAGAGCAGGATGAGCTCCGGATAATCAAGTGGGAAAACTTCCAGGGCGGAGTGTCCTCCGACGCCGTTCAGGACAACACTCCCAGCAGCGCCATGTCTGGTAAGAGCTGAAACTATTCACTTTTAATGTTTTTTTTTATCATTTAAAAAAATCACCAAATTCTCAAAATAAATCATTTCTCTTTGTAACGAGCAGCTTCGTCATTCGAGGGCTTGCCGCCTAGGGTGCTGCTCACCATCACAAAGCTGCAGTGCATGCTGGAGAGCAAGCAGGAGCGCATCGCTGCTCTGGAGCGACAGGTGGAGGACCTGATGCAGGATCGCAAGTTTCTGCGCAGTCAGATAGAAAACCTGACCACCAATCGCTCCATGGCGCCGTTTGTTGCACCCAGTTCAGCCACTGAGGGTCAGTAAATCCCGTACAGCTGAAGGAAGCTGTCTTAACGGACTGAGAGGTTTTATTTGGGTGTTTTGTGTCTTTAGCTCCCAAACCAAGCAAAATGCAGCATTCGGAAAACAAATCTCGAAAGAGAGAAAGAGCTTCTTCTTCTTCCTCGGCCAGCAGCGACGGCGGCTCGGAGGCGTCCGACTCCTCCGACGTGTCGGCAGCGTCGAGTGAGCACCGACGGAGAAAACACCACAAGGACAAGAAAAGGTCAAAGAAAGGGAAAGACTACAGCAGGAAGAGAGGTACTGAATGGATGAAAGGTTAATAAAACTAAAGGACCATTAGCTTGACCTCATGGTGCTTCAGCAGTTCTGTTTGAGCACCTTTGAGATATTTCCACACAAGCTGTAATAAACAAAAGCTGATTTTTCATAAAAGTTCCCCCCAAAAAACATTTTATTGTGAATCAGGTTGAAAACAGTTGAGTCTTTTTTTTTTTAAACCGGCCCTGTTGCCCCTTGTTACGCATAATTTTACAGCAAGTACACAAAGTAGATCAGCATTAAAAAGTTAGATCTGCAGTGTATACGCTCAAATTGGTTGAAATAGATCAAACATCAGGTTTATGAAATCGTTTTCTTGACTTTTCTCTAGTTTTTCCATAACATAAAAGGCTAAAGTTTCCATAACATGTCGTCGCTGCTCCGTCATGCAGCACCTCGGCTTAATGAGAGCTATTAATATAAACATTTAAGGAGCTTGTTCAGTGTTTATATTTCAAAACAGAAACACATAAAGAGCATTTTACATCCTCCACTAGACCCTGTTTGGACCATTTCTCTGTCCTGTTTCAGTAGTCCCCGCCGCCATCTTTGATTTAGTTTCAGCGGCAAAGATGACCAGCGGCGCCCTCTGCTGGATGGCAGCCAAACTACAACACTAATAGAAAGTCCAAGCGGACCTTGTTAGTTAACCCATGGACCTTACCACAGGGGCCACGTTTCATTGGCTAATGCCCATTTTACATCACAGCGCAGCTACCACGTGCTTGACCGTCTCACAAACACAAGCTACAATAGTGAACTCATGCTAATGTACACAGTCCAGTCACATTAATGTGACCACCACGTACTTTCCACTTCAGAGTTAAATAACCAATCACAGAAGGCAGGTGGCAGCACAGTGCAGTTGAGCGTATATAAAGGGTGTGTGTGGGCTTCGGAAAACATTTCAATCGTTGGCGTAATGCAGAAACGAAGCGATTTATCCGACGTCCAAAAGGGCATGATCATTGGCTTTCGGGCCAAGGGTGGAAGCATTTCCGAAACGGCTGAGTTTGTGAACTGTTCGCGTGCCGCCGTGGTAAAAGTGTACCGTGCATGGCAAAATGGGACTGTCCAAAATCAACGACGTGGCAAATGTGGTGCACCACGGGCCATAGATGACAGAGGCGAACGACGGTTGCGGAGATGCGTTCGGGCAGATAGACGGGCTACCGTTGAGCAACTGACCACTAAAATGAACCAAGGGGCTACCACAAGTGTCTCCCAAACCACTATTCAGCGAACATTGCTGCGTCTGGGCCTCCGAAGCAGACGCCTGGTTCGTGCACCTATGCTGACTGGTGTTCATCGACGACGAAGGCTAGAATTTGCACGCCAGTACAGCAGCTGGACGTCCACTGAGTGGCGACAGGTAGCGTTTTCAGATGAATCGCGTTTTATGCTCCATCGGACAGATGGACGTTGGCGTATAAGGCGTGAAACCTCTGAAAGGAACCACCCTGCAACCATTGCAGGAACGGTCCAAGCTGGAGGCGGGAGCATTATGGTCTGGGGAATGTTTTCCTGGCATTCTCTGGGTTCACTGATTATTGTGGAAGGCACGATGGATCAATACAAGTACGCATCTGTCCTTGCGGACCATGTCCACCCCTACATGCGCATTGTTTTTCCTCAGGATGATGGCATCTTCCAGCAGGACAATGCGAGGTGCCATACAGCTGCCAGTGTACGTGCGTGGTTCGAAGAGCACCAGGATGAGTTTACCGTCCTCCCCTGGCCAGCAAACTCACCTGACTTAAACCCAATCGAGCATCTGTGGGACCATCTCGATCGAGTTGTTCGCGCCATGGATCCTCAACCGCGTAATCTAGCGCAGCTGGCCACGGCATTAGAGTCGGCATGGCTCAACATCCCAGAGAAGACCTTCAGGGACCTAAGTGACTCTCTTCCTGCACGTCTCGTAGCAGTTCGCTCTGCGAAAGGTGGTTATTCTGGCTTTTGACAGATGGTCACATTAATGTGACTGGACTGTGTACATTGTGGACTAGCAGACCAGCAGAAAGTTTTTGCGTCAGGACTCAAAAAAGAATGGTTCTTCACTCTCAGTGGGGAATCTGTACAGGCGATGTCAGGTATCCTGATCGTGTTTGTGGAACTAAAATTCACAGATTTCCAAAATCTGAAATGGAAAACCTTGCTTGGATCAAAGCTTGTTCACGACGCATTTGGAGCTCAACCTTTGTAGGATCAATAAGAACAAAGGATTGTCTGCTGGTGTAAGTATTATTGCTTTGCTTTCTTTGTGTTTAGTGAATGAAAAAAATAGTCAATAATAAACATCCATTATGAAAACCTTTTAGCCAATTACAGCATAATGGCAGCACCGATACAACTTCTACACCTTGAAGCCTGTCTGTTACAGTCTTACGTTAGCTGGACAGATCAATATGCAATGTGTACCGTATCTGACAAACATTAAAGATTTTACTTTACCTAAAAAGGCTTTTTACTAAACTGTAATTGTGTTAGCCACGCTAATCGTGTTAGCCACACTAGCACAATGTATCAGTCCTAGGCACATTCGAACATTTGCCAAAAGAAATCACCCTCTAAACCATGAATGCCCGACTTATGCAGCCTTGCAAGAACAATAGGCGTCAGTGATCTTGTCCACAGCTATATTTATGCTTAGGGTGTGAGGATCTGCTGTTTTCCTCATCGACCGGTAGCATTTAGCTGTGATGCGCACAATGTTGGAGGCATTGCTTGGCTCAAACACCTTGATGTCGTCCAAAAAAGATGACATGAACTTGTTGGTTCCCCTGTCCATTGTTGTGGCTGATATTTAGTGAAAATCCAGGAGAAATGCTACACTAATCGACTCAGAAATACCCTGCAGAGAGTCAGTCGAAATTAAATTTCACATAGAAACTAAGCAACACGAGGGTTTGTTTGTGAGACATGCAGCCACGTGAGACTTTCGAGGGGCGTTCCTGGGTGGGGCTTGGTAAGGTCCATTGGAACTAAATTTAATCTAATAAAACATTAAGCAACAATTAATAGTAAGCCGATGTATAATAGCGTCTCATGTAGCATCTTATTTGTTTTTGTCCCATCAGCCACTGGCGTCCTGTACGTCATTAACCGCTACAAACAGGTCCTCTCAGCCTTCATCAAGAAGAAGAGCATGAGCGAAGCCTTCCGCCACCACGGCATCGACAGGAACACCATCGCCAACACGGCGTCCATTGCAGAGTTGCACCTTGCCGGGAAGGAAATGATCCCCCTGGTGGGCCAGTTTCGCCAAGGAGAAGAGACTCTGGTGAATTACGCTCAGAGATGCACCTTGGTCATCGACAGCGACCCCGAACTGTCCAGGAAAATCGACCAGATGAAGGCGAACGGCCAGCTGCTGCCCATATCAGGGAAGAGGTCCAGGGTGCTGCATTCTCACATGCAGCCACTAGGGGATGCTACAGAGAGCATCTTAATAGGCTGATGCTTAAAAATAAAAACTCACAGAAGGGAGGGATGATGGGTTTTGTTTCAGTTGAAGCTGCTGTTTTATGTCGCACATCCTTTAATTATTCCTTTTTTATTTGTCACTTATTATTTCTGGGCAAAATGTAGCAGTTAAATTCATAGAAGCTTTTATCTGTGTAGTAGCGGAAATATCCACCAGATGGCAGCATTCACCTGTTATTTGATTCCCATAAATTATTTCAAAATGGCGGACTTTCAGGTTTCTTTTTTCCAAGTATGTGATTTTTAATAGAGGTGCTTGACTTGTATAATTTATTACATTTTTTGTGATAAAAAAATCTTTTTATTTATTAAAAATATTTTGCTATTTGCCTCTGTTTACATTCAGGACGATTTAAAACGAGCCTGACAGAATAATACAGCCATATTTAATAAGTTTTCATGAGGCCTGTAAAAATACCGTTTGAATATAACCTGTAGGCAGGAATTAAAGATATGTTTCATTAAACCCACATTCCTTATTTTATATCTGATTTATATTCTAATTGTAAATGTCTTGTCATTAGAAAATCATCACAATGAACAGAAATAAAAGCTGGAAAACAGTCAGTGGAATTAATGTGCTTCATGTATCACATATGTAACAGACTTGTGTAAACATTATACATGTATATATTATTTTTAATTGTAATGAAGCTGAAAAGTGTGGCATGCATTTGTTTTTGAGTCAAAACTTTGTAGAACTGCGTTTCGCTGCAATTCTACCTCCAAATGTTTTACTACATTGATCAAATATACAGTGTATGTTATAAAATAACATACAGTGAGGATAAGGCAGCAGAAGTAGAAAAAAACTGCCCCCTGCAGGTAGGAGTTAGCATCGCTTCAACCCAATATTATTAACTATTTTTGTGGAATATTTGCAATAAACTCACAGTTATTCTGAAAAGACTGAAAACAAATGCCTGATTCCCGGTTCCACTGTCTTGTTTGTCTTTATGCATAAAATCCCAATGAAATTCTTTGAAGACGCTCCGCTGCAGCTGGATGCTCCAGATGAATGTTTTTAGATCATGACTTTGTGAAGCACCCTCAGCTAATGGTGTCACAGCAAAACGTCGCAGTTTGCTTTTCACAGAGTGACAAATTACTTGTGCAAAGCCATTACAGGGTGCTGCACCCTCACTGCTTATCTTTGCATGAGACTCTGTCTCTGTCACTCAGATTATTTCCGTCCACTTATCTTCCACCGTCCTCTGCTGTGTTTTCTGTTACTCCTTAAATCTCCCTGTTAAACGTTCATTCAATTTTTGTGAAGATTTTGGCTGATTTTAACAACATTTTGTGGAGTCTTAGAAAATGTAAACGGTTGTCATTGTATGGCAGAAATCTAAAAACTTGAGGGAGTCCTTGCCCTCATTTTACAGTTTGTTATTTTTTTAAATGTCTAAAATATATCTATTATTGTCATTGGTTAATGAAGTGCATCTATTGTAAACAGGAATTCTTGTGCAACTTTGTGATTTGAAAGGATGTAGAGTTGCAAAATACATAAAATTATCATAACTTAATTTGATCAAACTGTGATTAACAGTGTAGTGTTCAAACAACATGCTGTCTTACTGCGGCGTATTAGGGCCACTAGATGAACAAAAGGGAAAAACGTAAAGGTTTTCTACATTTCTGACCAACAAACATTTAAAATTTGCAAGAAAAATATTTGTAACTTATCAACCTCAGTAGTTCCAAAACTTTTTTCTAGAAAATTTATGATTAATCATCCCTTTTCAAACTCAGATATGTCCAAGTTTTTTTAAAATGCAACATTTCTGGGATTAATCCCAAACTTCCTGAGTTTTTTTTTTTTTGTTTTCTATAATGTTGCTGAGATTAATCTCAAAATTTCAGATTTTTTTTGGTGCAAGTCTACTTCCCTTTTTACTCTCATTCGTCGATGTAATACCTAACGTTGAACAGGTAGTACAACCTTTATCCGACACCCGTTGCCATGGTTACCCAATAAAAACAGGTAACCATGGCAAACGGTGATTGTTTTGACCACACCAGTCGGCTTTTTGCATTCCAGTTTTATTTATCTACCTCTCTATGTCTCGATAGAGGTTGAGATTTGGGTAATTTGTTTTTGGGTTTTTTTTGGGGGGGAGTTTGGGTTTTACATCATGGTTGTGTTTTTTTTTTTTTTTTCAAGCTGACAAAAACACGAGCAACATTTGAAGAAAAAAAAAATAAAAATAGCTTGACAGTGTCAGTCAGATCTGGCAGCTCTTCGCCAGCCAGACAGACGGACAGGTGCATCCCGGTGATGTGTTTGCGTCTCTGCCAGCTTTCTGCTGGTCTCCACCTCCCGAGGCAGGAACATGTCACTCCCGCTCTCTTTGTCGCCAGATTTAACAGCCTGAGTTGTAGCTGCAGATATTATAGTGTAGCAACTGGGGAATGTGAGGCTAACGACTCGAGGATGTGGGCCTAATCGAGCCTGAAGCAGCCGCCGCTCCTCCCCCGAGTCCCAGCTGGGACTCCATTTTGTGCCTTTTTTTGGCTGCAGGTGCTACGTCACTGCTCAAAATTCAAGCCACTCTCCTCCTCCATCTCCGTTTTCCTCCTTCCTGTCCACCTTCTTGCTCTCGACCTTGACAGAAAGGAGCATCTGGACTTTCTCACCCACAGCAGCTTGTAATCTCCACCAATCATTGACCTAATGGTGCAAGTAAAATGCGTGTGAACTGGTGAAATTGGGTTTGCCTGAGCTGAACCTGCTGTATAACAAAGCAGAGGCTTTGTTATGTAAAGGATTATTAGGACTGTAATGGAGCCAAAGAGCTCAGACTGCCAAGTAAACAGAGTCACAGAGTCAGATTAACGGTTTATATTCGTTTCTAATAACTCATTTGTAAAAGTACAAGATGTTTTTGTTTACTCTGAAAAAATGTTAATACCTCTGAAATCATTCATTTTGTTTCAGGATATTTTAATTTGTAAAATAATTCCTAATTTTCCTTCCTCTTTACAGTGATTTTCTACGTTTTGTTGCTGTATATCATAAAAAACAAAGAATATGGTTGGAGAGACAGACGGATGGATGGATGGATGGATGGATGGATGGATGAAGGAACAGATGACAGATGGATGGATGGATGAACACATGACGGATGGATGAATGGATGGATGGATGGATGAACAGATGGATGGAGGAATAGATGACAGATGGATGGATGGATGGATGGATGATAGATGGATGGATGGAGGAATAGATGACAGATGGATGGATGGATGGATGGATGGATGGATGGATGGATGAAGGAACAGATGACGGATGGATGAAATGGATGGATGGATGGATGAACAGATGGATGGATGAATGAACAGATGGATGAAACAGATGGATGGTATGGATGAACAGATGGATGAAGATGGATGGAATGAACAGATGGATGATGGATGATGGATGCGATGAAACAGATGGATGGTATGGATGAACAGATGGATGGATTGAAACAGATGGAATGAGATGGATGAACAGATGGGATTAACAGATGGATGAACAGATGGATGGATGAACAGATGGTATGAACAGATGGATGAACAGATGGGATGAACAGATGGATGGTATGAACAGATGGATGAACAGATGGATGAACAGATGGATGGATGAACAGATGGATGAGGATGAACAGAGGATGGATGAACAGATGGATGGAATGGATGAATGGTATGAACAGATGGATGAACAGATGGATGGATGGAACAGATGGATGAACAGATGGATGAACAGATGGATGGATGAACAGATGGATGGATGAACAGATGGATGAACAGATGGATGGATGAACAGATGGATGAAATGGATGAACGTGATGAAGAGGATGGATGAACAGATGGATGAACAGATTGATGAACAGATGGATGGATGAACAGATGGATGGATGGATGAACAGATGGATGGATGAACAGATGGATGAACAGATGGATGAACAGATGGATGGATGGATGAACAGATGGATGAACAGATGGATGAACAGATGGATGAACAGATGGATGAACAGATGGATGGTGGATGAACAGATGGATGGATGAACAGATGGATGAACAGATGGATGAACAGATGGATGGATGGATGAACAGATGGATATGAACAGATGGATGAACAGATGGATGAACAGATGGATGGATGGATGAACAGATGGATGAACAGATGGATGAACAGATGGATGAACAGATGGATGAACAGATGGATGAACAGATGGATGAACAGATGGATGAACAGATGGATGAACAGATGGATGAACAGATGGATGAACAGATGGATGAACAGATGGATGAACAGATGGATGCCATCCATCTAAGCTGCTGGTCGTTTCCTATGGAGAGCCAATAACTTCCTGAAAATCTAGAATACCATCTTAACTTCCACGTCTATCGCCAAAATATGACAACTTGTCCTGCCATATTTTACCTCACCAGTGTAAATTCAGTTTCTTCCTCTAATATTTTTCACTAACACACTAGATGCAGTTTATTAGAACTGGTGAACGCTTCAGACTCCTTACTCTACCAATTCTTACTGACTTCAATATGGCGGCATGTGATTGACTCGTAAATGAGCCACCAGGTGGCAGTGTTGCACCCGGAACAGCCGTTAGCTGGAAAACCTCCACACAAGTCTCTTTTTTCTCGGTTTTTTTTTGTCGGTTTTCTGTTTTTTCCTCACTTCCTAAGGTGGCAAAAATAACCAGGGAGCATTTATTAACGGTATTTGCGTTCCGCTGTTTTAAAAAACGGCGAACAATGACAGATGCTAATCTCAAATCATCACAATTACTGCGGTTTCTGCTCGATCAACAAGTCCGGAGGTTCTCCTCCATCTGGTTGTCACTGATAAGAAATAAACTGCAGGCTGCTGGATAATAGTCTAGCAAGCTTAAAAGCAGAGGAGGAGGAGGAGGAGGAGCATCATGCGTTCTGGGGGACCCCATAGAGCAGGAAAAAGAGACAAACGGCCCCCTCGATGTGAATGATGGGGCCGGAGGACGTGGGTGGGACGACATGCTGGCAAACACATAATTCTGCATGAATGTGCGGAACAAGATGGCTGAATGGATGTGTGAGTCACAGCATGTTTACAATGAAATCTGAGTCACATAGAGAAGGATGCAAAGCACAAAGCGACCTATTTCTGCTCGGTTGTAGAAAATATACTTTAATAGGCAAAGAAGTCATAAAACACACAACGCTTTGTTTCCACTTTGTGATGCATTTTCGAAGCTGCATCAGGTTCTGATCCGGATCTCTCCCCAGAAACTAACCTGCGGACTCGTGTGACGCACAGTGACGCAGGCAAACGTGCGAAAATGACGTCACGAAGGAACCCCAACTCCACCGTCCAATCAGAGTTGGTTTCTGGTCCAGTGACGCAGGAGATATGGAAGGCACTACGATCTGAATTTTGATTGGTTTTTCTTTTTTCTTTTAGTTTGATACACAAAAAGTCTGGAAACATCTGTTTTTCCTTATTAATCTCAAAGTTTTGGCTTCTTATACTTTGTCTTCAAGGTTACACTGAAAAAAATCCTACTAAGTATTATGTCTCATTTCTAGTGTAAATATCTTCGTGTTTGAAATAAGACAATATTAACGTACAAGTGACTTTTCAGCAAGATATAAGAGCTTGTTCTAAGTAAATGATTCTTAATATTGATTTTACTTGTTTCAATACTTTAAGATATTAACATGATATATATGACAAAAAAATAAAGTGCCAAAATTATAATTTGAGAGAAAGTCAAGAGAGTTGAGAAATTACAATGCATAGTTTCTAGGTATGAAACTAAACTATGGAGCTTTCCATGCTAGTATCAATCCGATACTTGGTATCGATATCGTCAATTATTACATTAAAAATCTGCAAATTTTTCCTAATTAATTTGGAGTTTCATTCCACAAAAACTGAACTGAATAGTGTGGTGTGTTTTTGTTTTGGGAATTTTGTTTGTTAGTTTCAGGCAAACTCCTTTATTCAACTCACAGAACAGAAGATTGGAAAGACACTTTTTCAAGATAATATTTTCTGTTATTTGTAATTTCTTTTCTTTTTTAGAAAAAATAAATCAAGAAAAAAAAAAAAGAATGAAAAGCAATATTGCCCAGTGCTAACTATAGTTAAAGTTTGTTTTTATTATCAGCGTGAGAAAAATTATGGGGTCTACCTTACTATTTAAAAGTTCCTGTTTGAAGTGTTTTAATGTTTACTTTATGGAAACAGTCGCATAAGTTTTTCTTTTATACATGAACTCTTTTGCTATGCATTATTATTATTATATTATTACTCATTACTTAATATTACTATAATATTAATTAACGATTAATATAATAATATTAATATGAAATTAATAAAAATTTATTAGCAATAATTGTTAGTATTATATAATATAATAATAATAATAATAATAATAATAATAATAATAATAATAATAATAATAATATTGTATTGACCCTTTGCAACTGTCACTTAATCGTTCGAGACGCCATGATGGACGTCAGAAGTGAGAGGCCCAGGAGTGTTGAACAGAGTGACTGAAATTGTTTTCCAAAGTTATTTTTTCCAATTTATTCATGGCTTCTACTCGTTAAGAGTCGAGCTAATTGGTCTATCGTAACACACCTGGTTGGGGCTCACAGACTTGGTGTTTACAGAAGTTGTAAACAGCTAGCTTAGAAACCGACCCGAACCTCCTCCTTCCTGATGTGTTGAC
Organism: Poecilia picta; assembly: GCA_033032245.1. Classification (NCBI taxonomy): domain Eukaryota; kingdom Metazoa; phylum Chordata; class Actinopteri; order Cyprinodontiformes; family Poeciliidae; genus Poecilia; species Poecilia picta. The sequence goes on along the minus strand of CM065372.1, from coordinate 21,127,277 downwards.
TAATTTACTGAGTTTACCTGAATTCACACATGATTTATGTCATGAACACCGTTGCCTTATACACCGGAATAGCATAAAAATGTCATGAATGGTGGGTGGAAGGTGGTGAGGGGAAACGCAGGGAGACCCAGGATGTGAAGAAAATGATGGTTTAATTGATGGTGCTCTACAGTCCAACAAACAGGCAGCGCGGCAGAAAGCAGCACACAGCTATACTGGTAGAAACTGATACAAAAGACTGACAACAAGAGCTAGGCCACCAGGACTTAACAGTTATACTGGTGAGCAAAAAAGACAGTGTTAGACAAGGACCTGCCGAGGAACACAGACAACAGGTGGGACTAAACACACATGGGGTAGTCAGGGGAACGAGACACACCTGGGAGACAATCAACGGGGAAGACGCAAAGACAGAGACTCAGGGAACAGGATCACAGAGAAAACTCAAAAATAAACACACAGAAACACGGATTGTAACAAAAAACGTACAGAAGACGAGATGCTAACCAGTTTTTTTTATGCTAGGCTACATGACAGTACAGCATTGTACCCATGGTTACTAACGGTTAGACACGTACCTCCTCCATAATGCGATATTTGTTATCTTTAATGATACTTTCTTATAAATTATACTTAAGCAAAGGGTCTGTTTCATTAATATAAACCCACCTTATGCAAAAAACCCCACCATCGGCTCATAATGAACAACTTTCACCAACTTGATGCAGAACGAACAGGATTTACATCACAACTCCTACTGGCTGCTCGGTTTGGACGGTGAGTCACTGTTTGGTCCTCAAGTGCAAGTCATGAACTCTGCTGATTGCACTTCATGTGGGATGAAAGGGGTTTGGGTGAAAATGGTCAAAACCACTTCACTGGTTGAGATCTATTTTAGATTTATGGAAAAGGTGGGGTTGTTTCCAGGCAAAGTTTAACTTTTAGTAAAACAGAACATGTTTTCTGAAGAAGGGGCAAATGTTTAATTTCTTTAGCAGAAAATTAGCATCACCCAAAAAAAAATCAAATAAGTGGATATAATAGCTACAAGACTACTAAACAAATAAATTAATTTTGTTATTAATAAAAGCACTTTCTCTGGTCATCATAACGGTTTTTGTTTTGAGGATTTTTATTTGTTATTAACGGTGCTGTTGTGTTAACATTCCCTGTCATTTCTTTGCTTTTAATATCTGCTTAACTTTTGATCAAACAGAAAGAAAATTTGTGAATAAATTCAAGTCTTTAGCCCATAATTTTACCATTTTATTTTTCTAACTTCTAATAGGAGCTAGCTTTATGAAAAAAGTCTTAAGAATTGTACAAATTTTGATACAACACCTTCATTTTTGTTATTTTCCCCGCATTTGTAGGGCTGACACAGTTTATAGATGCAATCATGATTAACTGATTATTTGAAAAAAATGTTAACTGTAGTGTACAGACTCAAAAAAGGCAATTTACTGAAAGTACAGCACAGTCAAAGCAGGAAGTAATCCAAAAATGTACAAAAATAAACACATCTTGCATTTTCTTTAAATATGTTAACCACAATTGGTATAGTTTTACCTCAACCTGGTTCAAATTCTGAAATTTTTTTTTTGATGTGCGTCTTTTAATTCATTTCTAATATTGTATAATAAGAAAAAAGCTAAAGTGGCCAAGTGAAAAATATGCAGAATGGACCAATTTTGTTATCGGATTAACCGATTAATCGCCAGAATAATTGATAGGTTCATCTATTGGATATGTTTTGAATTCAAATAAGATTTTTTTTTTCCCGTCGCATAGTGGAGAGACTGCAAACTGTGCAGCTTACACAACAAAGCAGCAGTAACGCGTGTCGACATAATGCGCAAGGTCGTTCGGTCAACCGAAGAAAGGAGTGCCAAAATGGCGCACTGCATCGCTCTGGCAATGATAGCCTAATGATCTTTACATCAACTGTGCATTCCCAATGTTCATTTCATTAGATGTCCCATAGAGGACAGCTGGGGAAGTCACGATCCGGCGCTTCGCCACAATGCCCAGCAGCCACTGACGCAAACCACGGGCCCGTCAGTCATTCACGCCACGTCACCGCGGACACAATAGCATCATCAGTGGCCTTATTCAATCAGTCTTCACAGGCGGCGCCTGGCTCGGCTGCGGCAGAGCGGAGCCGTCCGAGGATCTGCATCACTGGAGCATCAACAATCAGAGCAGCCAATCCTTAAATCTCCTTCAAGGGTTTCTCTGATTTCTGCTGATTGGACCTGACGCGCTGCCGTCGCTCCACCCGCCGCTCTGCGTGTTTGGTCAAGCAAACTCAGAAGGACAATGTTTCTGCTGCGTGAATGCAGCAGCCAGATGAGACGAGAGGTGCGTTTAAAGTCCTTCTGTGTGACCTACATGAGAATGTACCTGCCAACGCAGCGGGGTGCCTTCAGGTACAGGAGGCTGCACTGCAAAAACACAACATGATTTTACCGAGTGTTTTGTCTCGTTCCTAGTCTTAGTGCGCTTGAAATAAGACCAAACTGACGTACAAGAACATTTTAAGCAACATGTAGGAGCTTGTTTTAAGTAAATTATTCCTTAATATTGGAGTTTACTTAATTACATTTACTTGGGAAACTTTTTTTTTTTTAAATGTACTTCCAGGAGAATTTTTACGTTTACTTGAGTAAGAATTTCTCCTCCTAATTGAGTAAAATGTCTGGATTTTCTACACACTGGATGAAAAACAAACAGGTTTTAATCAGAACTTCGCCAGACACACTCCTGCAGGTTTGGTTAAAGTTTCATAAGTGTTTTAGTAAAAGAAAATTATTTTCTTTTACCTGATTTTTTTATTGTCAGTTTGTCCTTAAATCATTTTGTGTATTTTTTCCACCTTATGATGTAACTTTTAAATTTTACATTATTGATCAGTTTCTCAATACTTGAGTAGATTTTTTTTTTATCAAATACTTTTTTTACTTGTACGTGAGTAAAATTATGTTGATGTAGTCTTACTCTTACTTGAGTATATGTTATATTGATTTAAAAATAAATACTGGTTTCACTTGCAGATATTTTTAGACATTTTTTTCATGTTTTAAGTGGAATAATCTGGCAGTGGAACATCTTTCCGATATTCAGGACTAAATGAAATAAGCTCCTATATCTTGCTGAGAGGTTCTTTGTGAGTTTCATCTTTTTTCAAGCATGCTTAAATATTTGCAATATAAACTGGACCAAATATACTTGTAAGATTTTGTTTTTTTTGCAGCAGTGTCATTGATTTGGGCATGCTGCATTCAAAGAGTGCCAGACAACACAGATCAATCCCTTATCAGTCAGTCAATCTGCCTTGATGGACTGCAGAGTGTCCTTCAGGTCGCAATGTCGCCTCAAGCTGCAAAAAGAAAAGCTTAAAGGTGGCATATTATGCTTCCTTGAACACGTTAGGATACATCTAGGGGTGATACAAAGGTGGTATGTTATTACTCAACATAAAAACATGGTCTCTACATTTTTGGGCACAGAATAATTCTTAGATAATGAGCTTTAAGTCTGTTTTAGGGCCTCTTGTCACTCTAGATCCAAATATCGTTGAATCTGCTGGCCACGCCCCAGATTAAACGTTTACACTGGTTACAAGCAGATGCAAAATTATACAACCTTTGAAAAGCAGACGTGGCGCCTCCTGCACAACCATCAGGGATGCAGCAAGTGGTTTCTGGATGGTGAATCAACAACAAAACTCTCGTCTTTTCCAGCAGCCATTTTACATTGCATGCAGAGGTAAAACCAGCTGACCAAACATTCTAGAAGCTTGGTTTTGGTTGCTAGGTAACAGGCTGGGGTTGCTAGGTGACTCAGTAATCTGGAAGTTTTTGAAACGTCTCATTTTCCAGATACCAAAAAACATTAACTTATTGCCAAAAATGGCTGGGTGTGTTTTGTTTTTAAGCATTGGGATTTTTTTTAGAAGCAGTTGAGACCCAAATGAAAAACTTAAACAATCTGAATTTTGCCTAATTTGTTCTCTTCAATCATTCAAGAGTGGTTAAAATCCAAAGGCTTAGCACTTTTTTAAATGACAAAATGTGAATCCAGTTAGCTTTAATGGAAATACTTGTACCAAATGACACTGCGAAGACATTTTTGATAACAGTTTAGGGTTCGGTGCGAAGGCCTGAGGAGACAAAGCTGAACTACTTGTCCGCCAGTCCAGAACCACTTCAGTTTCAACAACATAATTGTCCTCAAGCCTTTTATTAGTGTTCTGATTCCCAACGTTTCATCTGTCAGAGGAGCTGGGCTGAAAACACGTCTGAGAGCAGCGCCTTTAATCTCAGGTAAGACTCTGTTTTTATAAAAATGTTCTAAAATATCACAGCTTTTAGTATTTTATGAGCATCTGAGTCACTATTCAGGTTTCTAGATTATTCTGCATAAAAATCAAGGCGGTTATATTATGTAATTATGTGCAAAGATATTTAACTTTAGTCAAACGTGCCATCAGGTTTGACCTTGTAACTGTTGAAAGGAAACTGGGTTCAGCTTAAGCTTTGCAGGAGGATTACTGAATCGTGTCTCCTTCCTGTGCGTGTCGCAGGATGAATCGTTGTGCTGAGGCATCAGTCAGAGCAAATACTGTTTTTCCTGGAGTGTTTTTTTCTACAGCAGTATGTAGGTTACCTATCAGGAAATTAAGCTCATTAACTGTTTATGTAATGTGTCGTACACCATGCTGAGTTCCCTGATATTTTACGTTACTCAAAGATTTGTGGTAAGAGATTATAACTAGAGAAGACCAGGTTTGGCACTTTATGCAGTTTTTTCATAGAGAAAAGATATAACTGGATACTAGAGCTGCAACAAGTAAATTAGATATTGATTAATTAATCATCCTAACGTTTAATCGGTTAATTGGGTTAAAAAAGAGTCACATTCTACAGATTTTTCATTTGGGAATGTTTTATAGAATATTAGAGATGCATTAAAATGCAAATAAACAATTCATTTCCTTTTTCTTTAAGTAAAAAAAATAATCATTTTACTGCCCAGAATGCAACAATATAGGATTCCTTTAGTTTTGACCATTTGTAGCAAAGGATCTGCAACTAAAAAGGACTCAACATCACCCCTCTGTTTGATTTAACATCAGTACAGTTTCAAATTGATTTGTTGATCATTTTTACATTTATGGATCAATATTTGAGCTGCAAAAAATGCTTAATAGGAGGTGAAGCTAAAAGTATGTCATTCGAAGAGTTCTGGGTAAAACATATTTACAAATCTTAAATGCAAAACATTATTTTTACAGTTTTGGCTAGATTGCAGCCCTGAGAATGTCGTTCTTTCATCAAATAGCCATATTTTTGAGTCTGTATACTCAGTTAATGATTAATTGGTTACTAAATTAGTTGGCAATTATCTCAATAATTGGTTAATTATGATTAATCATTTCAGTTCTACCAAGAACCAGAGAGTCTCAGGTCTGCAGTAAACTGGAACCTGCTAGAAAGCCAGTGACCTTCTTAAAAAGGAGAGCTGGTTTAGTTTTTTATTACAGTTTTGGCTTAACTACAACTCAGATATGTTGTTCTTTCATCAAATAGCCTTATTTTTCTGCCAATTAATGATTAATCGGATCATTCATTTAACTCCTACCAGGAATCAGAAACCAGTCCAAAATAAATCCAGTTAGTTTGTTGCAGTTCTCAGATGCGTTATTTCTTTTACGCCTGTAGTTAACAATTAATCAATTACTAAAGTAGTTGAAGATTGTTTCAACAATTATTTAATCACAATTAATCATTCCCAGGGAAAAATGGTGAGTTCTTATTGGTGCTATTGGATAAGAAGACAAAACAAAATATTTTCCTTCTTTGTATTGATTTGCTGACAATATCTAGGTACCCATATCCATGAATGGTGCGTTCTCTTTGTACTCTGTTAGAAATACAAAAACACTTCCTGAACTTGGATATTTTACTATCAATTTCTACTCATTAATATGTTTTTTGGTGCCTTTTAACATATACAATCAAGAGTAATGCAGTAGTATTGGAATATAGTAGCTATCCACACCATTAATTACCAAATAACTCTTCATAAACCTCATATGAAGCCCAAATATGGCCCTGTGTCACATCATCAGTACCCATGAATCTCTGTCAAAGCATCAACATTTGACAACCACGTAATACACAGTCCAGTCACATTAATGTGACCACCACGTACTTCCCACTTCAGAGTTAAATAACCAATCACAGAAGGCAGGTGGCAGCACAGTGCAGTTGAGCGTATATAAAGGGTGTGTGTGGGCTTCGGAAAACATTTCAATCGTTGGCGTAATGCAGAAACGAAGCGATTTATCCGACGTCCAAAAGGGCATGATCATTGGCTTTCGGGCCAACGGTGGAAGCATTTCCGAAACGGCTGAGTTTGTGAACTGTTCGCGTGCCGCCGTGGTAAAAGTGTACCGTGCATGGCAAAATGGGACTGTCCAAAATCAACGACGTGGCAAATGTGGTGCACCACGGGCCATAGATGACAGAGGCGAACGACGGTTGCGGAGATGCGTTCGGGCAGATAGACGGGCTACCGTTGAGCAACTGACCACTAAAATGAACCAAGGGGCTACCACAAGTGTCTCCCAAACCACTATTCAGCGAACATTGCTGCGTCTGGGCCTCCGAAGCAGACGCCTGGTTCGTGCACCTATGCTGACTGGTGTTCATCGACGACGAAGGCTAGAATTTGCACGCCAGTACAGCAGCTGGACGTCCACTGAGTGGCGACAGGTAGCGTTTTCAGATGAATCGCGTTTTATGCTCCATCGGACAGATGGACATTGGCGTATAAGGCGTGAAACCTCTGAAAGGAACCACCCTGCAACCATTGCAGGAACGGTCCAAGCTGGAGGCGGGAGCATTATGGTCTGGGGAATGTTTTCCTGGCATTCTCTGGGTTCACTGATTATTGTGGAAGGCACGATGGATCAATACAAGTACGCATCTGTCCTTGCGGACCATGTCCACCCCTACATGCGCATTGTTTTTCCTCAGGATGATGGCATCTTCCAGCAGGACAATGCGAGGTGCCATACAGCTGCCAGTGTACGTGCGTGGTTCGAAGAGCACCAGGATGAGTTTACCGTCCTCCCCTGGCCAGCAAACTCACCTGACTTAAACCCAATCGAGCATCTGTGGGACCATCTCGATCGAGTTGTTCGCGCCATGGATCCTCAACCGCGTAATCTAGCGCAGCTGGCCACGGCATTAGAGTCGGCATGGCTCAACATCCCAGAGAAGACCTTCAGGGACCTAAGTGACTCTCTTCCTGCACGTCTCGTAGCAGTTCGCTCTGCGAAAGGTGGTTATTCTGGCTTTTGACAGATGGTCACATTAATGTGACTGGACTGTGTATAAACATGTTAAATAATGAGGTGGGGGCAGGGAGGCTCTGTACACCAGTCTGGACCTTTGTCTGCTCTAATCATGCAGCTAGCATAGCTGTCGGTGCATCTCCATCCTTGGTCTGAGTCCAGCGTTCATGAGCCATTTGTAAAGCAGCAGAGCAGGAAATGAGGTTGGAGCTCTGCAGTGGTCGGAGCCTGGAGGAGTCATGCCAGATCCGCCGGGCCCCACCCACACAGACGGGAGCCGGGGTCAGCAGTGACGGCTGGGAGTGTGAATACAGGACAAGTGATCGCAAACCGGTGCTAATGGACAAAGACATCTTTGTTCTCCAAATTTATTACAGTAGAAACGGAGGTTCCCTGAAGCGAAGTTATTGATGAGGTGCTGGCCAGTGTTTATCCTCTGTGAGGACTGGGAGCAGCACTCTGACTCAACTGTTGTCTGGTTTCTTCGTCTTGTCTTATTTTCATGGCTTCTTTCCATTTTGGGGTTCTGGAGCTGATAACTATGTTATTATTATTATTATTATTATAGAAATGAGTCCAGTTAAAGCTCCAGTTTTCTACATAATTGTTAAAATTGTCACCATAGTGACAGTTTGTTATGAGACAGATAATCAGTCTCTGAGCTACTATTGCTGTCTGAAGAACTGAACCAATCAGAGCTAGGAGGCGGGTCTTAGTGCTGTCAATCAGTGGTGTGTACTCGCTAATGCTAATAATAGAGAAACAACTCGCCATTACAGGAAAACTATCAATCTGATGTCATCGGTGGCCATGCTAACTAGCATTAGCCTTCACAACAAGCTGTGCTAACTGCATCGTAGCAGAGAGAAAGGTGATTAACAGCGCCAAGACACACCTCCTGGCTCTGATTGGTTGTTTCTAAATAGTACTGGAACATGTAAAAAACATTTTATATATATAAAAGTCACAGACTGCAATTTATAAAGAGAATGTACTGATAAAGCTACCTAATAACAAACTTTTAAAATATTTATAAATATAAATTAATTATTAATGTGATTTGATTGATAAAATAATATTCCACTTAATTCACAGAAGGCCACAGAAAATTTTGAAGTGGACCAGATTTGGCCCATGCACCTTGAGTTTGACACATGTGAGTTAGCTCAATGTTCTCCTGCCGCCCATTTCACTAGGCGTGGTGTTCCACAAGGATGTGTATTCGGTCCTTTGTTATTTGCACTATGTTTTTTGTCTTTGGGTCTGTTGTTTGAAAATGTATTTCTGTTTCTATGCTGATGACATTCTATTCTCTCTGTTTAGTAGATAATAGGGCTTCCTAATATAATTATTAGGAAAATTGTTTTCATTAGTATACTGATGATGTGATATTCTCCTTTCTCAGTAAAATTATGTGATTATAATCAACTGAAACCTGTTTTTTGAGTTAGTTTTAACTTTTTTGACCTTGAAGTAGTTAGGAAGGTCTAATTCATTCGCTGAATGTTCTGTTGAGATCAACTATTGACTGCTCTTTCAATCAGGATAAGTAGAATAATGAGTTAATTAATTGAGAGTCTGTGATTTTGGATGGGCTCGCTTAAGACATCTTACCAATCTTTTATCCAATGTTAAATCCCTTAGTGATTAAACCAAAAATATTGAATTGAGTCGACAATAATTACCTAAGAGCATCTTATGGGGTTTTTCTGGTTGGAGTTTGGTTTGAAAGGACATGCTTCACAGTATTTAGGGGAGAAATAATCATGGTGCCATCTGTTAGTCTGAATGATGAATTATCAGCTTCACTGGCACAGCAATTTGTCTCTGACAGTTTGAGCAGAATCAATAATTTGCAGAGTAAACCAGAGTTGCATGAATCGCTTTCCCCGCTCACACAGGCAGAGCGATAATTGAGCAAAGTTTTGTCAGATTAAGGTTGTCATTAATGTAAACAAATGAGACAACTGAAGGGAAAAAAATCACCTTATTTCAAGGATAATTTCAGGCAAAACACTGGTAGAGGCAGTTTCTCATAATTATTATGCTGTTATATTCTGTCATACATTGTTTTATTACAAAGGTTCCAATTTACAGACTGAGCAAAAGTCTTAGGTCGCCGTCATTTCAGTGTTTGAAAGTGGCGTTGGACTTTCCATTCATTCATACATCTATCTGTCCATTTTCCATCCATCCATCCATTTCTAATCAATCAATCAATCAATCAATCAATCAATCAATCAATCAATCAATCAATCAATCAATCAATCAATCAATCAATCAATCAATCAATCAATCAATCAATCAATTTTTTCATCCATCTTGCCTCCCAGTACAATATAATTTCTGTAAATTTTACTCGAGGATGTTATTCTGATTATCTTTATAACCTTTATATTTTGCCCATGGAGTCTAACTCTGAGGTTTGAGCCTCATGTTGATCAATGTCTAAATATTTCTATTTTTACTTTTAATAATGTTTTTATCTTTTTTTAATCTTTTTCAAAATCTCTGTCTCTTTCTGTTTCTGTTTTTATTTTAAATTGTGTAAAGCACTTTGAAATGCCTTGCTGCTGAAATGTGCTATACAAATAAAATTTAATTGATTGATTGATAATTCTGTAAACACTTTTTTTTTTTTTTCTATTCTCAATTTATTTCCATCGACACCCAGAAACGGTGAATCCTTAGCGGGTCCAACAGCAGCACCTGTTGGCCGGACTCGGCCCGGTCCGGCCCGGTCCGGCCCGGTCCGGCCCCGGTGTAACGGGACACCGTGTGCGGTCTCGGCCTGTTGCGCCTGACTCGCTCCCGGCTGCTGCTGCTGCTGCTGCTGTTAGCTTATCTTCCGCCGGGCTAATTTATGACCCTATCAGAATCAGCCGACATGCTAACCAATTACTTAAGATAATTACTGGAATCTAATAACTCTAACATGCTCACCCTGGTTCTGATCTCTGATATATGAGGAAGGAGCTGGGACACATGCGTTACTAGCATGTTGAATCACTTAAAAAACTGTAAGTATGCTGATCTTTTTAAACCTGTATATCTGAGTATTTTTATTTTCCTTTCTTTCTTGGTCCATACCTCCTTCATTTGGATGCCTTATTTGCAAGTTCTGGGAGTGGCTCAGCTGAACTGCATGTGTTTGTTTCCAACCGTCTTGGTGACTTTCTTTGCTTTATTTATATTGGTTTTTTTTCAACTCCAATCATCACAGGTCAGTGAATTAATCTTGGTCTTTTATGTTTAAATCTTCAGCAGTAACATACATTTGATCACTGTTCAGAATGAAATAACTGCTTTTATTCTAAATTACATTTACCATTGCATTTAACATCACTTTGGTCTGATTTTATTTGTCAATATGTGATGAATTGAACATTTTGCCATTTTTGATTCAATTAGAGAATTACAGAAGTTAATTTTGTGTTCATATGTTTCTTGTGACATGATCTGAAAATCATGTGCTATTTTTATCCAAAATGGCTCAAATACTTATAATAATATAAGCATTGCATTTTAAAGGAGATTAGGAAATATCAACATGAGTCTGGTTAGCTCTAGCACTCTTCTGGAAGACATACATAAAACAAAAGAGAAGCAGCTCAATGTTGAGGCATTGAGCTGTCAGTACCGTCTATTAGCAAGAAATACAAAGAAATCAATCACCAAGTCACAGCAAACCTTTCATCAACGTCTTCCTCCAAAACTAAACACAGATGCAATTGCTTTTTATTAATGAAAACACAATGCGTTGTTTATCCATTGTGAAAAACTGTGCTAGTTAATCTTTGTATACAGTATAATAGCTCTCTCTGGAGAAAGACGTCGCTAAATACAGTGATATAGTCCAGTAGACCCGGTTTAATTGGGGACTAAAATTGCAACATTTTGAGTTGGTGCATTTTGCTTTCACATTGCAGTGTGTCAAACAATCTAAACTAATTGAAAAAGCTGTTCCCTCCTCACCTGTGGTGGCGCTGCATAAAGAACAACTGAGGGAAACAACACAAAAACCTCTGAAGGAGACACTGAGCACAACTTCCTTCTTCACAAAATATAAACAAAAATGAGAGTCAGGTTTTAGTGTTTGAAGGATTTCTATTTTGTTTCTCCTATTAGCACTAATTTACCGTGTTTGTTTACCCAGAATGCCCTGCTGCTTTTGGAGCAGACTCGGGTTCGCTTGGCGTTCACATATGCATTCAAATTGCACCAGAGTTCACTTCAACCAAACTGAGACTGAGATTTGTAAATGAACCAGAGTTTGATGTTTTGGTCCACAACTTGATTAGATTTTTGTATAGTTTTGGTTTAATTACTGGTTCTTTCTTTTTACGTGTGTAATTAACAATTAATTGGTTACTAAATTAGTTGACAATTAATCAAGCCCAGGCAAAAATGGTCAGATCTTATTGGTGCTCCCTAAACAAATCAGACTTTCTAAACCAGAGGTTCTTAACCTGGGTTCGGTCGAACCCCAGGGGTTCGGCGGAGCCTCTGCTGCCACGGAGGTAAAGACTCACTTGTGTAAAGTCGTGATGACGCTCCGCTTTGCCATCACTTGCTGCAGAGGATCACGTTACATTGCTTAGCCAATCAGAGGATCACGTTACATTGCTTAGCCAATCAGAGGATCACGTTACATTGCTCAGCCAATCAGAGCTGAGGAGGAGGAGCTCTGATTGGAGGAGCTTCACTCTCAGCAGGGATTTGAACTTGTGTCTTTAATTACTTCAGCAAAGCTCACAGTTTTTACCACATTCTATAGTCTAAATCTGCTCCTTAGTCACATATTTTCGGGTTGCTACTGCCTCTAGTGGTGTGGAGGTGGTAACACAACTAATATAATTACATTACTAAATCAGAATATCGCAAAGTCTTTATTATTAATTATTAATTTGTCATTCTCTTAAGAATGTTGAGCTAATCTTAAAGTGGTTCCAGTTTCTCTCAGTGGAAAACCTGTTGAAACTGTGGCAAATTTTAAATTCCTTGGGTCGTTCCTGGACAGTCAGATCAACTTTGCTGAAAACACTGACTATATTTTGAAGAACTGTCTTCAGAGACTCTACCTTTTAAGAAGACTTGGTGATCTTCTTAAAGTGACCCAACTACAGTCTTGTTGGGTCACCTATATGTTTTGAATTTGGAAAAAAAAAATATTTATTTATCACTACAGAAGGGTTCAGTCAATGCAAATATGAATCTGTAGGTTTCGGTACCTCAAAAAAGGTTAAGAACCACTGATCTAGACAAACAAAGTAAAGTTTAAATAAAGTATCTGTAGAACTATGTGGTCAGAGATTGTTTCTCACAAAAAGAGAAACAAAGAGTGCAAACAATTCATGGCAACATCAGCTCCACCAGTGGGAGTACTTTCTATAAAAAGGAAAACGAAGAAGTTAATTTTTTTTTCCTCACACAATTTAGTGTTCCTTAATTGAGATCTTTCAAGTCCAGGCCTCAAGAGTAAACCAGTTAATGACAGCAATATCCCATCAATGGTTCTGTCCAAAAACACAAAGAGACAGTTTAAAACACGACCACCGAACCAGGAGCTGCTTCTACAGCAGCAGAGGCACAGTCGACTTTTCATATGTTTTAAAATATTTTCTTTTAAACATCCCAATCGTGTCTGTTTATACAGGAGACACAAGCCGAGCCTTACATGTGTAGCTCATTATATGTGCACTTGTACACAGGCTGTGGTTAATGCCACGTCCCAACACAGTTAATGAAAAGCGACATCCAGCCAGCGCCGCAGGGCATACAGGGTTAGATAACCCTTCACACCACACACACACACACACACACACACACACACACACACACACACACACACACACACACACACACTCTGTCTTCTCTGAGGGATTATTTCCTTGCAGCCTGCTTTGTGCTCTGGTTGGAGGTGTCCAGTGTGAGTCGTCGGGTTTCGTCTTCCTGTCTCATGTGTCAAAGCATGTTGACACATGCAGAGGCAGCGATGCATTATGGACGACGTCCGCAGATTTCTCCATGCTGCACAAAACCTGCACAGGGATTCACATATAGGAGTCTAATTGCTCTGTGCAGATAAAGGCTGGCGACGTTTCTGATAGATAATCGGTTTGTTTTATCTTCCTACATCCACAGATGTATCTATATTTGAATCATAATTAGCTTAAAGGTGACCTTTTAGGCTTCCTTGAGCAGGTTGGCGTAGATGTATGCTAACCAGAAAAACATGTTCATTACATTTTAAGTTTTTGCAGAAATTTATACTTAGATAATGAGATTTTATTTTATTTTGAACTCCTTCAAAATAAAAGTGACAGAAGTTTTAGGGCTTCTGTCACTTTAAATCCAAATAAGCTGCTGCCGGCCACGCCCCCCAAGCAGATGAAAATGGCTGCAAACAAATGTGCAGTACAACCGTACATCTTTGAAAAGCATTAGCAGAGCCTCCCACACAACCAAGAAGAATCCAGTAAGTGGTTTCTGAAAAGTAAGTCAACAACAAAACACTAGTCTTTTCCAGCAGCCATTGTGCAGTGCATAAGGGTGGGCATTTATCAGTAAGGGTGGGTATTTACTCTATCTTTTATAATTCAGTGTGAAAATGATCTGATCGTGATTAGAATTTGGATTTATTGTTGTCTCAATAAATTTTATTTAATGGTGTTAAATAAAATGCAAAAATGATCAGGAATATTATTTTTACTATTTTCTCCATTTTTTCCACAAAAGCACCAGTAAAGGTCAGTAAGTTTGAAAAAAAAAAAGATTAAATACAGTTACTAGGTGCAGTTTAGTGATATAAATCACACTCCTTTAAGAAACTGGCATCTTGAAGTTTATTTCACAAGGGAATGTTTTTCCAAGACCAATATTTGTTTAGCGGCACTATAAAAGCTGTGCCAGTCTCAGCTAACTAAAAAATAATCATAGCTTTTTACTCATCTATATGATCATAATAATACCTCAAAATATTGTAATGAAATTCTTGTGTACAGCGGAGAAACAGTGAGAGGCTTCTTCAAAGCCGCTGTAATACAGACTGCTAGAGGAGATTTTACCTGCCATCACCAAGTACAATAACTCTGAAGAATCTTAAGTTAATACGAGTTACAGCAATATTTAAATTCCCTTTGGGATCAAATAAGTATTTTGGAATTGAAAACATGCTTGAGCTCCAGTTGGGTTGCTGGGTAACGGAACTGGGGTTGCTAGGCAACGGAGCAGAGCTTGGCTTGGGGTTGCTAGGTAACAGCGGAATGTGACTTGGCAATTGAAAGATTTTTAAACAACAGAAAAATGAATGAGTTCGGGCTGTTTTTAGAAGCAGTAGAACCCAGATGGAGCCTATTCAAGATGTCAGTTTTGCTCCTTTAAGGAGATATCTGAACATCCGGATGGTCTTCTGCACCGATGCATGCTGCTGGCGTCTGAACGGCTTTCCTCCCCATATGAATGGACGTCTATATGGGGAAAGGCTCAACGCTGCAACACAGGCTAATTCCTGTTAATCCCGCTGCAGCTCCTACTACTTACAGAAGGTTTCCACTGGCAGCCCCCAAGCAGGGGAATTGCTGGTGAGATTAGCTCCCATGTTAGCTCCTCCTCTGCGGTTTTCACTCACGGCCAGGCCGGCCCAGCCCCACACTGCTAACCTTTCGCTCAGAAATGGATTAATTTTCAAAATGTCTCGTTTCTTATTGGGAGAATAATGTAAGTAAGTGTGAGTCACCTTTTCAGATATTCCATTTTATCCTAAATAGACGGTTGATAGACGGGAATCTAAGAACAAAACAAAAATGGATACCCTTGAGAGAAATCTGTTTATTTGAAAGTGTTGTAAAGGTTGAAGCAATGTTTTTATTTGGTTTGTTGGTCTTATTTTCTGGAGATTACCATTTAAATTGGTAGATTTCACATTTTTATTCTTGTCTTGAGGATTTTCCAGTTTAATTTTTAAAATAAATGTGGCATTAACTGATTGTTCTCTGCATCTAACTATGCGTCTCACCTGTCAAGCATATAATTTAAACAGAGTCTTTGACAGCCACAAAGTTGGATGCCTCCTGAAATGACCCCTATTTCTCCACAATACTGTGCAAAACCTTTAAACCATCTCTTGTTTCTCCTGTTCTATTTTAAAATCATTCTTTCAATATTTCCAAAGGCTCTGAAAAAATGTTTTACCTTTTTCAGGCAGTGTATTCCTCCAGTTTTTAGCCAATAGCTCTTTAGGAACTAATTGAACTGAATTGATATAAAACCTCCCGGCACCAAAATGTCTAAAAATCCATTTGTGAAGTTATCTATAATGTATTGACACAACACTGGTTTATTCATGGGGTTTAAGAGCCTTCATATGGCGCAGTTAAGTGGCTTAGTGGACACAAATAAACAAACAAAACAAATAAAAAAGCCACTCCAAATCTGGTTGACTACTGAAATTGGTATATAGCAAAAAATCTGACAACCAGTTTGAAAGATTAGAGGATGTTTGGAAACAAAGATTTTAAGAACTGACTGTTCTTCCTGTTTCAAAAAGCTCAATGACAGGTTGTAGACCATAGGTGACCAAAGTCAGTGTCCTCCATGTTTTCTTTCTTCATGTTTTCTGAATCAAATGTTAGTTCATAAGCAGAACCTCTGCAGAGGTTTAAGATAAATGGAGCTGAATCAGCTGTTTTGGAGCTAAAACACATCAGAAACTGTTTGGAGTTTGACATTTGTGGTTTACACAGTTTATAGAAACATGTTGTACGCTTTCAGAATGCAGTTTTAACAAAGTTTCTACAATTAAGAGGCATCAAGAAACAACTTTAGTAGTTTTTAAGACAGTTTTTAAGAAGCACTATTATGCAAAATTAACTTTCTGAAGCTTTAAATAATATTATAACATTCTTTCTTCCTGCAAAAACATACCAGGAATGGTGCTTCAACTCATTCATACGTGTTTGAGTAATAATTTTAATATATTCTGGCATTCATTTTGGGTACAGAGTTGTCCTCCCCCACTCAGCTCCTCCAGACTAGTGGCAGCAGTAATTAGCAAGCACCTGGTGAAACTGCATGTTTGCATGGAGAAGCAAGTTGTGATGACTTGTTGAAGAGGGCGTGTCAGAAAGAGCAGGTTCTTCTTAAAGGGGCAGAGACCAATTTCAAGGCACCAGATTCATCAAAGCTGTGTTTTCAATGATAATTGAGAAAATTGGAATTATAAAAATAAATTGGCTAATTTTCTTTAAAAAAACTCGTGGTTTGGTAAGTTTCTGCGTTATGACGTGTCAGTTTTTCAGCTGCAACGAAACGAGTGTATTTCACAAACAAGCAATGGAAAAACGTTTTCTGCATCACGAGTCGCAGGATCACCAACCAGATGTTACTATTGACGGAAAAGACAAAGAAGACGACAGGAAGTGGTAGAAGGATGTTGGCGCGTCATGTTTTTTAATGACTTGTCACATGAACAAACTCATTCAGGTGTCATTTATTTAATTGAAACAAGCCTATTGCGATTTTTTTCAACTTTAGTGGAATTTCAACAAAGTTTCACATTTGAAATTAAAACACAGTTTATGATGCAGTTATGATTTATATATGCAGCATTTTTATAACAATAGAAGGTAACATAAATACAATTAAATGGTTCAATGTGCCTAGAAAATACATAAACTGCCCCTTTAATAACATTTATTCTAAAATTGATGGAGTTATTTTGCTTGATGGTTTGTTCTGATGGATTTCAATGACTTATGGTTATATGACCATCCACATCAAAGCATTAGATTTGAAATATTAGTTGAAATACTTTTTTTTTCCATGTGTGCTTTGGTTTTAATTTAAAATTCTTCTTTGATATCTGCACTGAATTCCCTTCCATCTTCTGCCAAAGCAGCACTTCATCTGTGTTGGTTTTGTTTTGCTTTGTGTCGCTGTGCAGGAGATCTCTCCTGAAAATGTTTCCACAATCAGGAAAATCGATTGTCTTCGACAACTTTCCGGATCCCACCGACACCTGGGAGATCATTGAGACAATCGGGAAAGGAACATATGGGAAAGTCTACAAGGTTCTGAACAAAAAGGATGGAAGCAAAGCCGCTGTGAAGATACTGGATCCCATTCATGTGAGTCGCGTTTGTATCTCTGTACCTCTATCTCCTGTATCCAACAGCTCTTTTTCCATTAGCTAAATACATTTCTTGTCAACTGGTAGAGTAGATTTAGCTTTTCAATCTTACAAAAAGCAACATTGTATTCCTAAAACCTGTGATACAAAGAAGTACACACACCTCCAAATTGTGCCCAGAATCAGCTAAAGTATGTGCTGGAAGACTTAATGATGTAAAAACATTAATTTCTACCAAGTATTTTTGGTCCAGTTTCTAGTGAAAATATCTTAGCACACTCGAAATAAGAATGACTACAAGTAACTTTTTAGTGTAAATAAAGAATATAGGAGCTTGTGTTAAGTAAATAATTCTTTTTTATTGCTGGAAAAAGTATATAAGTATAAAAGTACTGGCAGATTATTTCACTTATAACATGGGACAGAGGCATTTCAATAAGTAAAAGAATCAGCCAGTGGAACTAATATTTATTTTAATCAATCAAAAATGTTTTAGATTGCGTTTTGTGACAACGATCCGTAAATGTGGATCTGTTCAGTTTAATTTTAGGCTTTATACTCTGAGTGACATCATGCTTTATTTATTTTACATTATATATATTATTCCTAATTTCACTTCCTGAACTATTTGAAAGCAGGTTTATAGTGAACCTGTGGTTTTTGCCAGTTTCAGTTTCTTTATAATTTATTTTACTTTGGCTGTTGTGCTCCGAACTTATGTAGCTATTGGTGTGTTTTTAATTGTGCTGCACTGGTGCAGAATTACCAATTAAATTTGTAATTCAGTAAATTTATGTTTGTGTTTGAAAAAAAGAAATGTTTTAAGTCAGTTCAGTGTTGTTTTTCTGAATTGGATCGATACTGATACAGTACCTCACATATAGGTAACCTGGGATTGGTGTTAAAATTACACATTAGACATTCATAGAAGTTGAGAGAAATATTGGCCCATTTAGGTTTTTTATAATCCATCTCCCAAATAAGGGATACATATACTTTCCTGATGATAGCTTTAAAAACTTGCATCAGAAAGTTGATAATTGTTTGTTTTGTGATGATTTTAAGGATTTGAGATGTACAAATGTGTCTGTTTTGTAATTCTGAGCAATCTGTGTTTTGCAGGATATAGATGAGGAGATTGAGGCAGAATACAACATCCTAAAAGCTCTGTCTGACCATCCAAACGTCGTCAAGTTTTATGGGATGTTTTACAAGAAGGATCTGAAATGTGGCGATCAGTTGTGGCTTGTACTGGAGGTAAGGACGACACAATGCCTTGATAAGGTGGGACGACGGGACATGATGGTCTGAAGGTATCAGGTCTGGGCGTTGTGGCTTAAAATGAAAATCTCTTATTTTCTCCATACCAGATGCAATTTTTCCTTTCTTTCTTTTCTAAAACATAAATTACCAATGACTGAAAATATTTTTCCAAAAGTGGCTTTTATTCAATCGTTTCTTCTTTGAGTTGTACAACGGAGTATTAGGGCCAGGCTGCAAGAATCTTTGCTTAATTTGAGAATATTGTCATGATATTAGCTGAATAAAGATGCAATTTTACCAGAAAAGCTTCTTAAAATTACAAGTAAAAAATTGCTTTAACGAGAAAAGAGCTTTATTTTATCTTTATTTTTCTCCGTTTGCTCAAAATTTTGTTATTGATAATAATTTGAGGCTTAGATAATGAAAGATGAAGGATTTACTTATCTTCTTAAGATGCTCAACATTCCATTTTATTTTCTGTTATTTTTTGTGTTAGAGTTGCTACTTTATCCTCCTAATATTACAACTTTATTCGGTGAAACACGCTGATGAAACAAGATGGCGGTTCTTGGAGCTCTAACGTCACTTCTGAAATATAAAAACCGATGGTGCAATGGTGAAAAAAAATCCATATTTTTAATAATTACATCTTCAGAAACCAAAAAGTCATTTAATTGATTAATCAACTTATCACTAGCCCTGTCTTGTACGTCTTGCTATATGTCTCCCCATCGGCGCCTCATAATGAACGGGGATTATGTAAGAGATTTAGCCACCATTGGCATCCCAGGAGTTTACTTACAGGCTACCTGGGGGTTCTGGTCCCAAGCCAGGTCACAGGTTTGCTGTGAGCAGCAGAGCAGGGATTTCTATTCACCAGGGATGTCTCTGCAGATTACCTTACAACATCTCAGGCTGAAACGTCCAATTGGCTTTACGCTCCTGCACCTGCTGTTGTTCAGGATTGGTGGGACGCCACAGGATTGTTTTTGTCAAAGAGAGCAGGCTAGTAAAACCCCCCCTGCCTCCTGTTGCGTCTTAAATGTCAGGTTCTAGCCAAACGTGTAATGGACTGAGGTCGAACTCGGATGAGAAAAGTGATTGTGAGGTTTGGTAAAATGTCAGATATTAATGTTTGCTCCTGTGTTTTAGCTTCTGCATTCAGGACATGGATTTGCTGCCGATGAAGCTAAATAGTTTTTAAACAAAAAGTTTTTTTTTCCCCCTGAGGCTCACAAATGGGCTCACAAATTTTATCCCACAAAATAAAATTTCTCTTAGACACTCTTACGGTTTTTTCACTCTTAAAAATCTGGTGGGTTCCAAAATTGCAACATTTATTACATTTTCAGCTGCTGTTGTTTGCTTCCACACTGTACTATTTCAAACAAAACAAACTTTTTGAAAGACCTGTTCCCCTCCTCACCTGTGGTGGCGCTGCACCAAGAACCACAGAAGGAAACATCATAAAAACCTCTGAAAAAGACACTGAGGGGAACACTTCCTGTTTCACAAAACATTAACAAAATTGGAGGAGAGTCAGATTTTAGCAGTTGTAGGATTTATCCTATGGTTCATTTTGGTTGTATTTACCCACAATCCCCTGCGTTGTAGTCCACTTCCTGCTTTTGTATCGGTTTCTGGTTGACTTGGTGTTCACATACGCATTCGAACTGCATCAGAATTCACTTAAGTCAAACCGAGACTGAGGTTTGTAGGCAAACCAGAGGTCACTCTTTGGTTCGCATCAGAGTTTGGTTACACACCTTCACAAACAAACTTTGATTAAAGCGGACTAAAGAGGGCTGGTGTGAATGCAACCTATAGTGAAAGTCCCGTTCAATTGGGGAAAAGTGAATGCGCAATCTAACTCTGATGTTGACAAACAGAGCAAACTCTGGTCAGACCTCGGTCTCGGTTAGGTTGAAGTTAATTCTGATGACTTTTGAATGCATTTGAGAAGCCAAGTGGACTTGAAGCTGCTCCAAAAGTAGGAAGTGGACTACAATCTGGGAAAAAACAAATATGTGAGTCCAGCGACAGAAATGGGTCGTGTCCTTTTACTAAAACAAAATAGATATCCTAAAACCGCTCAAATCTGGCCCTACTCCATTTTTGTTTAAATTTTGTGAAGCAGAAAGTTGTGCTCAGTGTTTTCTTCAGAGGTTTTTGTGTTGTTTTCTTCTGTAGTTCTTGGTGCAGCGCCACCACAGGAGAGGAGGGGAACAGGTTTTTCAAAGGGTTTGGTTCATTTGACACATTGCAGTGTAGAAGCTAAAAATGAAACAAATGTTGTAATTTTGGACCCAAATCAAATTGAGTCTGCCGGACTATTACTGTTGAAGGACAGAAACAGGCATCTTTGTGGTATCCATAGCAACCACTGGATAGTGATATCTGGTTAACTGGGAGGCAAGACGAGACGCTTGGTTTTGTGTAAAACAAAATGTGAACTGTTGAGAACTGTTGAGTCTGTTTAACCTCTAGGGATTTGGAATTGGATAAAAATCAGGTGTCTGAAAACTGAAAATAGGTCGAAAGCAGCAGGAACTGAGCTCCACTTCGTGATCTTCATGCATATTTTTGCTTTGAAATGTGAGTAAATCTGTTGCGCCCCAATCTGAAAAACGTTAATGTCAGCATCAAATTCTGCAGAGGAATATTTTCCTCAGATCTGGTGCGAGAAGGAAACAAACCACTGTGCTCTGTGAACTGTAGTGGTTGTGATGCAGAGTTTCCATATTTTTGTAATCCTATCTCAGAGGCTTCTGCTCTGACAACAGTGGTGTTATGCAAGCCCAGCAGATGGTTTTCACCTTTCCATCTTGTGTTTCGTTGCCTTTTCATCGCCGTTCTTCCTCCAGACCTGTGTTGCTGGAAAGACAAAAATTAAATCCTAAATGAGAATTTTTTTTTTTTTTCTGTGAAGTAGTTGTCACCTTTTCAGTTGATTTTTTTTCTTAAAGTAAGTGGTGGTTTTAGATATGTTGAATATGGCCTGACACCCAGGGTAATATGGAGCAGGGGGCGGCACATATTTAAAAAAAAAAGCTTGATTTATTTTTGTAGAGCATATCTAAAATATTTAAAAGAAATTGAAGCTTGAGAAGCTACAATGCTATTTGACACACATTGGTTACCATTTGCAAAGCAGCCAATCAGAGAGCCGCATTCATTTTCCTTGTACCTGATTGGCTGAGCCACCAAGAGTGAAATAAGGAAGATTTTTTGTCAGATTCTGTTACAATGATTCTATCTATCTATCTATCTATCTATCTATCTATCTATCTATCTATCTATCTATCTATCTATCTATCTATCTATCCATCTATCTATCTATCTATCTATCTATCTATCTATCTATCTATCTATCTATCTATCTATCTATCTATCTATCTATCTATCTATCTATCTATCTATCTATCTATCTATCTATCTATCTATCTATCGTACTGTTTGGCTTCACGTTTCTCTTGTGAGAACGTTTAAATCTGGCAGCTGAGGTTGAAGTCGCTGCCTGACGGTTCACTGAGTGTGTGTGTTGGTGTTGTGTATTCATTAGTCTGTGTGTGTGTGTGTGTGTGTGTGTGTGTGTGCAGTGAAGTAGCTGCACATGGACTTTCAGGAAGTAAATGACAGGAAAGCATGAAGAGAGGTGGTCACTCACCATGGTTACTGCTCCTCCTTTTCAAACTGTAATTTTGTTCCTCTTGCAGCGCTGAGAGGAGCCTTTAGCGGCAGGCCGCTCATTATGAGCTGAATTCATACGAACTGCATCCTCCTCTTTGTTAGCCGCTTCATTGAGGTCTGGGAGCTTTTGGCTTCGACTCTGTGGAGCGCTTCCTTTATGATTGCAGATGTGTGCAGAAATGAGCAATCTTTCAAGTGCGGAAGCTTAACGAGGTTAAAAATGCTTCCAAGAGATGCAAGAGGGAGCGACTTTTGTTCTCTGATTGAAAGTGAGACGCTGATTTGGGTTTGCTTTTCGTTTGCGAGGCCAATGTTGCATCAAAGGATGAATTTAAAAAGGGTCAAAAAAGGCAAGATTTTAAAGAGCGCTTCATTTCTTCACCAAGTCTCCCTATTGTACTTTATATTGTTCACTTTTTTTCTTCTATTTCAAAAAATAATTTTTTTCAAACTTGAAAATGAAATTTGCTACAATCTTAGAGGTTCAGTTGCTATAAAAAATAGCTATTCAACTCACAGTAAAATTAGGAACACACCATTATGAAAATGTATCAATGTTTGATAATAATATTGCCATTATGGGTGATAACCGATATTTACCGATATTATATACAGTATATTTCTCAACCATTTTTGACAACTTTGGAAAAAAAAGTACACATTAAAAAATGCTGGGTTATTTTCATAACCCAATTTCTGGGTTGAAGCTGTTGGGTCAAAGGTCGGGTTAGTTTGACCAAATATTGGGTCAAAATTCATAACTGAAGAGTTGGGTCAGAAATTTACCGGAAGTCTACAGCTTGAACTCTTCTGTTGGGTCAGAGGTCGGGTAGATTTAACCAATCGGTTGGGTTAAAGATGAAACTTGGAAGAAGCCACGCCCCTCTCCACAAGTCACGCCCCTCTTCACAAGCCACGCCCCTCTCCACAAGCCACGCCCCTATCCACAAGCCACGCCCCTCTCCACAAGCCTCCATTTTCAACATGACTGCATATTGGGCTTCTCCTCTACTTTGAAATAAGACATGATAAGTAAAAAGAAGATAAAGTTTCAATGTGATTAAGATTTCATAAATGAATAGAAAGTATTTCGAACACGTTTGATATTTATTTTTATGGTCATTTAAAATATTTATGACGGCAGGTAAATACATACACAGTCCAGTCACATTAATGTGACCATCTGTCAAAAGCCAGAATAACCACCTTTCGCAGAGCGAACTGCTACGAGACGTGCAGGAAGAGAGTCACTTAGGTCCCTGAAGGTCTTCTCTGGGATGTTGAGCCATGCCGACTCTAATGCCGTGGCCAGCTGCGCTAGATTACGCGGTTGAGGATCCATGGCGCGAACAACTCGATCGAGATGGTCCCACAGATGCTCGATTGGGTTTAAGTCAGGTGAGTTTGCTGGCCAGGGGAGGACGGTAAACTCATCCTGGTGCTCTTCGAACCACGCACGTACACTGGCAGCTGTATGGCACCTCGCATTGTCCTGCTGGAAGATGCCATCATCCTGAGGAAAAACAATGCGCATGTAGGGGTGGACATGGTCCGCAAGGACAGATGCGTACTTGTATTGATCCATCGTGCCTTCCACAATAATCAGTGAACCCAGAGAATGCCAGGAAAACATTCCCCAGACCATAATGCTCCCGCCTCCAGCTTGGACCGTTCCTGCAATGGTTGCAGGGTGGTTCCTTTCAGAGGTTTCACGCCTTATACGCCAACGTCCATCTGTCCGATGGAGCATAAAACGCGATTCATCTGAAAACGCTACCTGTCGCCACTCAGTGGACGTCCAGCTGCTGTACTGGCGTGCAAATTCTAGCCTTCGTCGTCGATGAACACCAGTCAGCATAGGTGCACGAACCAGGCGTCCGCTTCGGAGGCCCAGACGCAGCAATGTTCGCTGAATAGTGGTTTGGGAGACACTTGTGGTAGCCCCTTGGTTCATTTTAGTGGTCAGTTGCTCAACGGTAGCCCGTCTATCTGCCCGAACGCATCTCCGCAACCGTCGTTCGCCTCTGTCATCTATGGCCCGTGGTGCACCACATTTGCCACGTCGTTGATTTTGGACAGTCCCATTTTGCCATGCACGGTACACTTTTACCACGGCGGCACGCGAACAGTTCACAAACTCAGCCGTTTCGGAAATGCTTCCACCCTTGGCCCGAAAGCCAATGATCATGCCCTTTTGGACGTCGGATAAATCGCTTCGTTTCTGCATTACGCCAACGATTGAAATGTTTTCCGAAGCCCACACACACCCTTTATATACGCTCAACTGCACTGTGCTGCCACCTGCCTTCTGTGATTGGTTATTTAACTCTGAAGTGGAAAGTATGTGGTGGTCACATTAATGTGACTGGACTGTGTATTTTCATGTGGCGACTGTGGCTCTTTGGGTAGAGCAGTGGTCTTGCGATCGGCAGGTTGTAGGTTCAATTTCAGCTCCTCCTGCCACATGTTGATGTGCCCCTTAACCCCAAACTGCCCACTGAGCTGCATATGAGTGTACAAATGTGTGAATGGGTGAATGTAACTCCAGTGTAAAGCACTTTGATTGGTCAAAATGATTGGATGAAGCGCTATCAAAGTTTAATCCTTTTACCATTTATGATTTTCAACCCAATTTTGGGTCAATTTAACCAACGTTTGGTTAGTTGCCATGATCCAATGTGCTGGTCAAACCATCAACCCAACAAGTTGAGTTAAAACAACCCAGCATTGGGTCGGTCCATGTATGACCCAGCGCTGGGTTACGAATTGGGTTATTTTTAACCCAGCACTTTTTACTGTATACCTGAAACAGTCAACAACACTATAAATACAGGTTGCTAAATGTGTCTATAATACTGTATGTGTTAAAATATAACACTTGTAAAGAAAACACAGATTACAGGCAGGCTGAGAAATGAGATGCAGGTGATCGGTATGTGTGATCAGCAATGTCAAGGAAGAGTTTCTAAATTAGTTAATTTTCATCGGGCCGCGTGTAGCCGCAAGGAAAACAACAATGCATGTTGACGTCACAGAATGACAACGTTTAATCCAATAGAAGACAACGTATGAACTTGCACAGAAACTGCAGAACAACGGAGACATACATTCATTTACCTGAGACAAATGGAAAGAAGAAGAAAAAAGAACAGCAAAGACGTGCAAGGACGTCTTTGGAGGATTGCAAGAGCAAATCCTACTTTGTTACTCTGTGTGAAACTGAAAAGTTTTATTTTCTTGTCTTTAATTTATTCAAATAAGGCGTATCTTTGCTCATCCAACCAGGAGCTGTCTCTGACCCTCTCTCTAAAGCCATCTGCACCTTTGTCTAAATAAAGTGAAAGCAGAGCTCCTCCAAGCCCTGCTGAGTTTATGGCTTTAACAGATCAGTGTGAAAAGCTGGAACCTCCTACTGATTGCTACTGAGGGCAGATCAAAGATCGTGGCAAACAATCTGATTTAAATTAAGGTCAACAGACCAGAATAAGTTATAAATTTTAAAAATATAATTAGGCTATTTCAGTCAAAACATGTTTAGTTTTAAAACTAGCTTATTCTAAATTTATTTTTCTTAACAGCAAAAAGAGACCGGGATCACCGATCATACAGTTTTTTACAGAAATCGGCCGATTATGATCGGTGGCCGATCGATCAGCACACCTCTAATAATTATCGATCCTTTGTCAATAATACATAAAGAAACAGGAAACAGGTATGATTCTGCATGAGATCAACTGTAAGCGTCTCATTCCCTCTGCTTCGGTGGACGTTAGTTAACAATGAGGGTTAAAAGTTTAATCCCCATTCAGACTTTATAATAAACGCTGTCAGGAAGTAGATACCTCATCTGCAACGCCTGTGACAATGATGAGGCTCCAGGGACAATGGGGCTGTTTTCCTCTGGACGTGATCCAAGCTACACTAACATACAGCTTTCCAAACACATTTCTTACAGTCATTTATGATAACTTAAAGATAAAAAATAAAGAAAACCCCCACCCCACACAATCTGAATTTATTATAGCTGGGAAGCAGACATCAAACGAGCACTAAATTTGTTTCATCTTTAGATTTGTTTTATCCACGTCTTCCGCTCGTCTTTGATGGACGGCCTTCATTTCCATGACTAAACAGACACCTGACCTGGTTTGAAACGGAGACTGGTCCACTTAATATTCATGGTGTTCTTTGAAACTAAAAGCTCAGTGAAAACTGGAGGAAAATGTGGGTGGAAGATGATCCTTTCAAATTGATGATAAACA
The DNA here is from genome assembly GCA_033032245.1 of Poecilia picta. NCBI lineage: Eukaryota > Metazoa > Chordata > Actinopteri > Cyprinodontiformes > Poeciliidae > Poecilia > Poecilia picta. The sequence goes on along the minus strand of CM065372.1, from coordinate 21,100,570 downwards.
TTCTGATTTTTAAACTAAACGCGAAGAATTAAGAGAAGTGCTTTGCATGTCGTTATTGACATTATGCATTTCTTGGTGCTTTATTACGTTTACGTGAAGGAGAAACTGTTTTTCCTAATCAACAGCAACTAGCACAGGTTATAAGAAGTATTAAGATCATAACTATGCATGTGATATACAGATCTACATGACAAAATGCAGGTAACTCTGAACAGCCATCACTATCTACAATAACTACAACAACATTTGTAGTTATTGTAACAACATTGCCCTGTTAGAGCAATAAAGTATTTTTGAATTTGAACACATGCTTTGAAAAAATAATTCATGGAGTCACTGTAACTTTATTCAGCTGAACAGAACTTTAATTATTTTTAACTAAGACGTTTCCTTAAAGTTTCACAGCAGATATTTTTCATAAACCTTTTAAACAACGGTAATTATTACATAGAACTAAAATTGACTGAAAATCTGACTGATGCCTTTCAGAACTGCTTTAACCTTTGACTTGACTTTTATCATTGTAACGATAGAAACGTGTAGCTCTTCCACTCGACAGTTGGATTCTTCAGCAGAGGTCAATCTGTCTGAACAGATTGTGTGATCAAATTGTAATTTTGCTCCCAGGTTTATGTGATTATCCGAACATCACATCTAATAAAAACCAATGAGATTGTCATGATTAATAAGGTGACACTCAAATGAAAGTTTCATCTCGTTGCCTTTTTGTATTATTATCATTTTTGGAGACGCTACACCAGGTCGTGTGATATGATTCAAATGAAACAACATCTGAAGCTTCTTGTGTTCGTTTCTAACTTTGGTTTCCAACGGTGAGCACCAAAAACCTTCACCTTTAACACTCAGGACATCATAGTTCTGGTTATTATGGATCTATTATGGGTCTTTAACCCTTCAATGTTTGTCTTAGATCCAGTAGGTTGACTTATTACTCTTATTTATTCTAACAAAAGAGAAAATGAAGTTAACACCAATCCTATACATAAAATAAAATTAACAAACTTCAGAGCAATAGTTCCCAATGAGTAGCTAACATGTTTAATTTTAAACTTTGCTTGGATGTTCTGGTTACTGAGAAAGAAAAGCACACAAACTGATGACTAAAATGACTAAAATTCTCACAGGATGCAACTAAAAAGACACAAATGGAAGGAGTATTTTACTTTTATGTCACGTTTTTCAAAAATAACCTGAGTTGAGCCACCATTGGTAGCAAGAAGAAAAAAATCTTCCCAAAGATTTTTGAACAGCTTCTCGTGCAAATATCTTGGCACACTTGAAGACGAAACTATCTTACAAGTAACTTCTCAGAAAGACATAGAAGCTCATTTTAAGTCAATAATTCTTAAATATTAATAGAAATTTACAATTTCCACTGGCAAATTATTCCATTTATAACATGGAAAAATGTCTTGTTATAAACAATCTCCCAGTGGAGCCAGTACTTCTTTTTTGATATTTTAAAATTATTGACTTAAAACGAGCTTCTATATAATGATGAAAAGTTTTTTCTAAGATAGTTTTGTCTTATTTCAAGTGTACTAAGATATGTGCACTACAAATTACACAAGCAAAAAGAAAAACGGGAAGACGGGAAGGTTTGAGAACCTTAAGATTGTCGCTCCGCCTCAGACAGAAAATGAATGCTTGGATAATTAGTGTCAATACATAAGGTAACGCTACTGGAATAAAATTCATTTAAATGTTTAAATGTGCAGTAATGGGTAAAAATATGCATTAAAACTGACATATTTTCCAAACTAACAGAAGAGACGATTGATTTATCCGTGAAGAGTGTTTCTTAAGCCACACTTAGCCAATATTTTTGTGTACAAGAAGCATTGAAGCACAAAATCAACACTTTCAGCTCTCAGCACGGTGACTGACATCCCCGTGTTTTTATTTCTCTTATACCTTCGGCATCTCCTGAAGACAGGCCCAAATTAGGGGTTATTATTGTTGCCAAGGCAACCTACAGGGTAATTTTCTGTAATTTTCCAAGAGAGAGATCTCTATTGACAGCAGAGTCCATATAGTGTCGCGGTATAGAAAGAGAAAACACAGACAAACACAATAAGGATGCCTATTTGTTGTCTAGAATATTCTGCTGCAGTATGAAAATGCTGTTATCACAGAAAATCTGATTTAATTTCCTAAAATGGTATCAATCAGACAAAATATAAAGCTATGTGCAATTTCTGGCATTTAGAAGAAAAATAAATAGAAAATCACATATTCAGGCAGAAGAAACTCTTTCACAAAGAAGTTAACTTTTTCCATAAAGTTACTCAAGTCAAAGTAAATACTTACTGCGCATTTATGTTTAAAATAGATCATTACATGAAGTTGGATGTATTTTAAGCATTAAATGTGTTAATTTTGATGATTATGGCATATTGTCAATAAAAAAACACAAATTTAGTTTCTTTTTTGTCCCACAAAGGTGAAATTCAAGTGCTACACATCGCCTTTGTTTTTTATTTTTAAGCAGTTATAAAACACAATGGAGACTTTAAAAAGCTGCTGTGGCAACAAGTTGTTGCTAGGTAACCGAAGAGTGAGTGAGTTGCTAGGCAACCAAAGAGTGAGTGAGTTAGTTGATTCCACCACCTTTCCCAGAATGCTGTGCGGTTCTGGTCTTTATATTGAATATTCTATTTCCCATAAAATACTTGACATTTCTGTATTTTTACAGGCATTATGTAATATTTTAGTTTTTTTCGTATGTTTGCATTAGCTACATAATGGTTAGTTAGATTCTGTTTTTCCAATTGAATTTAACTTTATCGAGCTCTACCTACAATTTCTCATCACCAACATAGATTTCTGCCTTTAGCATATTTTACAGTTTGCATGTTTAGTCATTAAAGCTCAGATTAAACCGTGCACATTTTCCCCCGCTAAGCTCACTCTGGAAGATAAGCCTCCATAGACTGTCAGAATTACTTTTTCTCTCTGTGAAATCTTCTGATTTCTTCCTTCGCTGCTTCTCTGTGTCAAATATTCCGCATGTGGATTTAAAATGTTGTGTAAGCTGAGCTATTCGTGCTGACTCGTGTTGAGTTTTGTCCTCTCGACTGTAGATTTCCTTTTTATCCCTTTCAGCTCTGCAATGGCGGCTCTGTGACGGATCTGGCCAAAGGCATGCTGAAAAGAGGAGAGAGGATGGAGGAAGCCATCATTGCCTATATTTTGCATGAAGCTCTGAAGGTGAGGGTTGGTTTTAGCTTGCAAGAGGGGGAAGGAAAGATGGCAAAAGAGTCAAATGAGGTAATTACACCAGCAGGTGTTTAACAAAAAGAACAATAAAGAAAAAGTTAACCTCTTGTATTCACAGGGCCTGCAGCACCTGCACATCAACAAAACCATCCATAGGGACGTGAAAGGCAACAACATCCTGCTGACGACGCACGGAGGGATCAAACTCGTGGACTTCGGTACGCAGAGAGAGAGAGATCCTTTAACGTTGCACCTCGTTCTGGCACTAAGCCGCCCAAATCGTGTTCTGGCTCTATTTAACGGAAGAAGGTCAAACCCATTACTGGGAGCTGCCTGCCAAATAAACGGCGACGCCAATTAGTTTCCTTGAGAGGCCGAAACAAAATTACACCAGCTCGCCAACGCGGCTGATGATTACACTTTTCATTACACCCTATCTTCACTATTGTTCCCCAGACAGCAAAGGGCAGCGCTGCTATTCTTCCCCTGCTTTTGCTCATTTGCTTTTTTGGCTTTCTTAACCAAATGAGGCAACCAAAGTGAAGGGCTCATGATAGACAAAGTGATTCTGACTATTTACAGCAGATGACTCATTCCGAGTTTTCTTCAGGCGCTGGAAGGGGAAAATAAAAACAGCTGCCTGTTTTCATTACAAATAAAATCCACCCCACCTCCTCCCTCAACTTGTGTGTAGGTTTGCATTTGGTCTGCTAATTGTGGGCCTTAAAAGCCTTTTCTTGTAGGGTGCAGCTCTTATATGAAGGGGAGCGGAGTGGAGGGGGGTTTAATGGAATCGCTAATGCGCAGCAAGTCCTTCGCAGCTTTCTGCTTTCACCGTTTATTGCATAAGTTTTCAACAATACAACAGCCATGGAAATAGCCGATGTTAAATTGCTGACATTTTATTAAAGTTGACCTTTTGTAACAGGTTAGGATAGGTCTATGGGCACTACAAAGCATTTTCATTACATTTTTTGCAAAAAATCATTCTTAGATAATGAGATTTCGTTCTGTTTTGATATTCTGTCAAAATGAGCTGTTTTAAGGCCTCTTGTCACTTTAAATCCAAATAAGCTGCTGCTGGTCATGACCCCAATTAAATGTTTACACTCGCATGTGAAAATAGCTCCAAACAGACACACGATTATACGGCTGTACATCTGTATAATCGTTTCTTTGAAAAACAGAAGTTGAGCCTCCTGCACAACCAACAAGATTGCAGCAAGAGGTTTCTGGAGGTTTCAACACCAAAACACTTGTCTTTTCCAGCAGCCGTTGTACAGTGAACACAGCAGTAAAAGCAGCTGCTCGAGCTCAGGTTCGGTTGCTAGGTAACGGGGCTGGGGTTGCTAGGTAACAGCGCTGTACGTTTAGATTGTGACTAAACGGACAGTTTTGGAAGTTTTCTTGAACAGCTCTTTCCCCAAATGCCAAAAATATGTTCACTTTTTGGCGAACAAAAATCCAGGGAGGTGGTTTTATTAAACGCTTGGGGTGTTTTTAAAAGCAGCTAAGACCAAAATGAAAATATGCAAAATGTTAATTTGGCATAATAGATTCCCTTTAATGCACAGCAGACATTTTTAAATGAAAAGATTATAAAACCTGATTACAAATAACATTTTCTAAACGCATCAGTTCAAGGCTCTTTGTTAGTTTCACACTTATTATTAGTTTTACACAATAAATATTTTTAGTTTTCTTCAATTCAACAGTTTTCAGTTTACAGTCTTTTGCCAACAGCTTCTCTGTGATAATAATACAATATAATAATTCAATACCAGTAAAATATATTAAGAATGTAATCTGAAAAAATTTAAAAAAGGTAAATTTTTTTATATGCAGTTAAAAAAAGTTTGGGTTAAGTTACTAGTGTGACTAATCGCTCTATGAAAGCATAATTGACAAAATTAAAAAATTCCACCAAAGTGGGCGGAGCCAAGAGACAGAGGGGCGTGGCCAGGTGTGGTGATGAGCAGAACAGGTCAAGTAGGTCAAAAAGAAAGAAGCACTATTGCTAATTTATATTTCATCTACATATATTTTTGAATATTTTAATTTATATGTTTTAACAAGCAATTGAGCCATATCCATACAAATACCATCTCAAAACACTTTTTTCAAGTTGAGGCTAAGATTGAGTTGTTTTCTGTGCCACAAATGGAAAGTTGTAATTGACCGTAGCATATTTGAAAGCAAGCACATCATGCAAAGCTTAGTAATTGAGGGTAAAATGCAAATAATAGTCAGTGACCCAAACGAAAGCCCAGACGATGAAAAGGATTTTGTCCGGAAGCATTTGAAAGCTAAATGAGTTAAACTTGTCCTGTCTCCACATCTTGAATCTGGAGTGTGTCATTGCAATAAAAGTTTTCCAATCAAGCTTTGCCATCATGCAACACATGATTTAGGTTGGAGATACTGTGGGGTATCTCTGAAATGCAGGGCATTCTGGGTAAATACAACCAAAGCAAACGCGATAGCCTAGCGAGAGAAATCCTACAACCGCTAAAACCTGTCGCTACGCCAATTTCGTTTTGATTTTGTGAAGAAGGAAGTTGCGCTTATATCTCGTGAGTTTTTTTGTCATTTCCTTCTGTGTTTCTTGGTGCAGCGCCTCCAGAGGTGAGGAGGGGAACAAGTTTCTTATAGGTTGAGCCTGGAGAGAGAAAGATGGAGCAGTTTGGATAATAACGCTGATGTGTGACACGGTGACTCAAAGCGACTGGCGGTCTACTCCGCGCTGCATCGTGCTGCTGGGATTAATGTGGGATTTTTCTCCTGTGGAGGGGCGGATGAGGAGATAAAGCCCCTGTTGTGACTCATCACCAGTGGAGACAAAATGCCAAAGAGACGGACCCAAAAAAAAGAGCAACGGCAGAATGAGTGGAGATCTTTGCTCATGAATATTTTAATCGTCAGTGTTTCCTCTTTAATGGTTATTAAGTGGGGTCCACTTCTGGCTAATGCCAGGAAAAAAGAGGCAATATCAATATGAGTTGTTTACTTACTCTGACTTATTCTAGATGTTCAGTTTGTCTTGACTCATGTTGGGTGATTCGTAAGTCTAGGGATATTTTGGGGGAGGATTTTAACAATATAACGTTGCCCGGCTCTGTGTGTGTCAGCTTTGTGCTGCAGATGATTATAATCCTCTTTGATGTTTTTGCTCCAGTGTTTTTTTCTCCATCCTGCGCTGCCACAGTGATTCAGAAGCTGCTCAAAGTTGGGTTTTACAGGCGCTTTCTGCAGAGGCAGGAGCATTTACAGACATTTCTTTGTTTCTGGGTTAGAATAGAAGACACCTATTCCTGTTTAATCTTAGTTACACATTTAGCCATCTGGATAATCAGCTTTGTTTTCCTTAAAGCCACTTTATGTTAGAATAACACTCAGAGTTTATACGCAGACAAATCTGGCACTTCCTGATTTCAGTGTTTTCCAGATCTGGAAACACCAGAAGATATGAGAAAGAAAGAACATTTTTTATTTCCCTCTTCCATTTCTAGAAAGTTTGCTGTCTGTCTTTCTTATCTCCCTTCTTTGCATTTCTACCTTTTCTTCCTTCTTTCCTAAATATTCAAATTCGTTTAATCTGAAAGATACAAATTCAGATGTTTTCTACACTTTATTTATTCCATGCTTCTGTACATTTAATTTACATTTCCCTTTTTTTTTTTTTTACAAATTGTCTTTGCATATTTTTGAAGAAACATTCCCTAAACCTTTTTGTTGGTTACTTTTCTCCTGCAGCAGTCCATAGTTTTACTTTTTAGCGTTTTTACAGTGAGGGACAAATACAGAATTATTCTAATCAGGTTTATTGCTACACCAACACTGGCTTAATACCTACCAAGTCCTGATTCGGTTTGAGAAGAACTAAGACAATAAACTTAACTCTTTTAAGCAACTTTTTCTTTTAAATTTCCATCAAATTAAAACGGACAATTAAAACATTGACTGATGAGGTTCAGGCTGAGTTCTGCAGCAACATGTTGCCCCAGAGTTGCCTTTTTGTGTCAGTAGATGTTTTTTATATTTTTTCTGGAGGCCATTTTTGCGCTTTGGGTTCAACTCGCTTCAGTCGGAGCCAGCCGAGGGACACGAACCAACATGGCGTAACGCTGATTCATCTGGACCGGAGTCCCCTCTGTGGGCCAGCAGGCTCCATGCTTCGCTATATTGCACAAATAAACGATGCGTGAGAAAACAATACTTCTCATTTCTGAACTAGTGGTGGGACTCGACTGAAAGGTTTTAATAGGCTCTGTCATTAATCGCATTTATTATAAAACTGTCATCAAAATAAGCAATATTTTTTTTATCTTCAAAACTCACTTTTGTGCTAAATTATGCAATCAACAGACACATGAGATCAACAATAAAATTCATTGTTTTTAAATCTATTATTTAGGTTATTCAACCACCAGACTGGTGCAAAGTGTTATTATACACCTTCTATGTAATTAAAAAAATACTTAACCAACCGCTTTGACCCCTTCCAGTCTGGTTTTCGTGCTCACCACAGCACAGAGACGGCCCTCCGAGAGTTGGGTCGGTCGGACTCTCCGGTCCAGTGCTCCACTGGTTTGAATCTTGCATAAAGAACAGGGATTTCTTTGTTTCAATCGGAAACTTCTCATCAGAGAGGTCACATGTGGGGTACCCCAAGGTTCAATCCTAGGACTCCTTCTCTTCAACATTTATATGCTCTCGCTGGCTCAGGTTATAACGGGAAATAAGGTCAGCTACCACAATTAGGCGGATGATACCCAGCTCTACATCACGTCTCAACACGATCTAGAGAAACTCATCCATGTGTTTATCTTTAGCCGCATTGATTACTGCACCATTGTCTTCACAGGTCTGACTAATAAATCAATCAAACAGCTGCAGCTGATCCAGAAGCTGCTGCCGCTGTTCTGACTAAAACCAGGCGAACACAAAGGTTCCGTCTCAGGACTTTCATATGGAAAAAAATTTCTAACTCGATAAAATCTGTGTAATTAATTTTTAAAAAAAGAACAACTAACAAGTAGGACAAGAGGAAACAATTGCACACATATCCAAGAACATAAATATTAAGCTTACCACTAATTTTCTGTTTGAAAAGGAGCATTAAGAAGTGACCTCTTATTTAATCCTATGAAATATATCACTTTCTCACTTCGTAATTATCAGAAATGTATAGTTAAAAACAATGAATCAAAATTAATGCATTAAAGTCCCAGCGATATAAACAAAACACTCAGCTACAAATTATCTTGTCCTGTCTCCAGCTACTAAGGCTTGTTGCATTTGAATTATATTCAAATGTTGTTCTCGAGATGTCCAGCAAAGTCTGACGCAGTCACACAAGGATTTGTAATTCAAAGTAATGTATAATTGTAATGCTTCTATCTGCATGTGTGACAGAAAAGATATAAGAACTTCCTTATGTGGTTTGATCTTGAACATTTGAGCAGCATGCTCCTGTTTCTTATGGAAATATTGACAAATCATAACGTTTAGCCACAGATTTGATCTTTGTAAGAAACAGAAACACAATGAACACAGTATGAATATGCCAGACTTAGCCAAAGAAGCTCATTTTCATCTATAGCTTCCTGGAAGGAATCTAAAAGAATTAAATTATGATTTACAGTAAACATTTATAATGAAAAATCAAAACAAGTCACATCGGCAGGGAAAAAACATTTAAATAGAGCGACGTAATAGCTTTGCATCTGTCTATTATTACCTCCATTGAGCCCTGAGGCTAAGCTAACTGAAGTGTGTACATTTTTTCCCTTGCAGGTGTTTCAGCCCAGCTGACAAATACCCGTCTGAGGAGGAACACTTCGGTAGGAACCCCCTTCTGGATGGCCCCCGAGGTACATGAAAACGGCCCCATAAAAGCTCCCCAGCCTCGTCTTTTTCCACTACATTAGCCTGGAGCAGATCCCAGTGGGCAGTTCAGTTCATAATGATCCAAGAGATAACGCCGTCAAGCACAATGTGCAGGAAAAATGGCAGCCTCCATCATTCATGTCCCATCATGCCCCACTGCCCCAAACTACAGGCAGAAATGATCACATTTAAAAGTGGCCATTTTCTGTCATTACTGACATGTCAGTTTTTCTTCTTTATAGCCGACTGATATAGAATTTATTATTGAATCATTTCAATTCAGTCTACTGTCTTTCCACATTGTTACACATAAAGGAAGCCAATTTCTTTATGGTCATACTTTTTGTTTGTAGAGAAATATGCAAACATATAAATTATTAAAAAATAATTTGTACTTAAATCGCACCTGGAGTCCCAGTTAACTAGTATTTTAATATGTTTAATGTGATAAAATAGTATCATTTGTAAAGTGAACCAAATTCGGCTTTCCACAAAAATAATTACATTTTTCCGTTGACGAAGGAGAAACAATAAGCATAAATACATATATAATCCAGTTAACCTTTTAGGCTTCATGCTGAAGTGTTAGTCAAAATGCTAATTTTTGTCTTATTTCTTGTTAAAACACATTAAACTAGAACAAAGAACTGTATAGGTGAGTGTATCATTCATTATTTCCATTTTTAATCAATATAATATTTGACCATAAATTAAAACATATAAAGTTGATTGAGTTTTTTGTGATTTTTGTTTTTAATTGGTTAAACCTCCCCCCCCCCAAAAAATACTGTTTTTCATATTTTCAATTTTATTCTTGGGTTAAAAATTCAAAATTTAATTTAATCTTCATTTAAGTCACTATTAAGATTAAAAGTCAATTCTGGGTAAATACAATCAAAACAAACATTCAAATTTAATGCTAGCAGGAGAAATGTCTTGTGATCTTTACTAAACACGCTAAAATCTGAGGTTTCTACATTTTTGTTTACATTTTGTTGAGAAGAAAGTTGCGCTAATTGTCTTCTTCGGAGGTTTTCATGTGTTTCCTTCAGCGGTTCTTTGTGCAGCGCCCCCACAGTCGAGGAGGGGAACTGGGGTTTCAAAGAGTTTGGTTTGTTTGACACTATAGCAGCTGAAAATGTAACAAATGTTGCAACTTTAGTCCCAAATCGTACCTAGTCTACCAGACTATTGGGAAAGCATCCTGGCAGTAATCATTCTTAGCTTTTAGGGTAAGGCAAGGTAATTTTATTTTTATTTATTTAGCAACAAGGCAGTTCAAAGTGCTTTACATGAATTAAAAAGAAATACAAACAAAACCAAAGGAAAAACTAAAAGGTTAGTGAGCTATTAAGCTAAATGTTGGTTCTCCATGTTTGACTCTTATTCTGGGTTATTGTCAAGAAATTCACAATTTATAAACTGACAGGAGTTTCTCTGTCTTGTTCTGATGTTGTAAATGTTGGTCTAAAGTAATGAGAACTCCACAATTTCTTCGAGTAGTAATAAACAGGGCGATGAAACATCAGGCCAGTGAGAGAATTTAATCTGTGAATTTATTCACCTGAATAATGTTAAAAATTAGACACTCAAAGCACTATTCACTTTTCACAGGAAGCAAGAAAGAAATTAGTTTAAAAACTAACTTAAAATCATTGCTTTAGAGAATTAATTTAGGTTACTTTATCTGTTATTCCTCTTTTGATAATATTTTTGAACATAATTACTGGTGATCTCTGTGTCAGAAACATTTACGAAAGATACAAAGAGTCTACGGCTTCAGAAACAGAAGATCCACCTTTAAGCAAATATTTTATTTAAATTTTGTTGTACTGAATTCACAACACCTCTAAACCACAAAGATAGACGTGACAAATAACCAACCGTAACCACAATTAAACCCAAAACTACAACGAAAGAGAAATTTGCAACCTCTGGTGGGTAGAATTAAACTTCCCAGCCACATTTTGTAATCAACGTATTTAAACCTTCGTCTGTTTGGATACTGTTGCCTAAAACTCTCAAATCAAAGGAACATTTTACATACGGTTTGCATGCAGTGCAAACCAGGCATTGGACCACAGGTGGTGTGACGCAACAAGACTGGATCCAAGGATTTTAATTCACTTTGCATGTTTATAGACAAAATCCTGAGAAAGAGCCTTGCTTGTTGCTCCATCTGACATCAAATAATACTTTACTGACTGATTTAGGACTGAAGAAGATTTTACTGATTTAGTTCCAGGGTAAGTTTCATGTTTTTGGTCAGATTTTTTCCTTTTTTCTTTTAGATTTAAAACCTAATGTTCCTCTTGGAAATTGACTTTTGTTTTTTTTTACAAATTCTGGGAGGAAATTTGATAAATCAGTACTTGTACGCCTCCCAGGTAAGATAGCGATGATTTCTTTGCTCATGTCATCATCTGAGTACATAGGTTAATACCCGTTGAGAACAGAGAACACAAATTGTATTGATGTCAGGCATTTTGCAATAATAGCAGTGTGTGTGTGTGTGTGTGTGTTGTGTGTGTGTGTGTGGTGTGTGTGTGTGTGTGTGTGTAGGTTTGCGTGTGTATGTGTGTGTGTCCACATGCCTCCCACCCGAATGATTCATGTTTTTGATTGGGTACCATGTTAGCCCCAGGCCAAATATGATTGACTGGAGGAGTGTGTGGCTCTGTGTGTGTTCACTTTGCTGAGAACATGATGTTAAGTAGTTGCTTTTGAGCAGCATCAGTCTTTTTTTTTTTTTTTTTTACGATCCCTGATGTTTGATGAAAATATATTTTACTTTACATTTATATTGTACAAAAGTTTAATCATCCTATTTTATACACTACGTCCAAAAATCCAGAGTTTTATGTTATATTGTTATCTTTTTATGGAGATGTTTAAATGTTGTTTTGCAGCAGATCTTTCTACCTCCTGTGAATGTTTAATTTTTATTTAAATGTAATCAAAATCTAAACATGTTCTTTTTTTAATGAAAAATGTCGTAACAGTGAAACTGTAACACAAATTTGGGCGTTGTCTAAAAGAAACAGCCACATGCCTTTCTTTAAGGGGCAGCAGTGTGAATTTTACAGGCACGTCGGGTTGCTAGGTAACAGACGGGGCTTCGCTGGTGTTGCTAGGTAACGGCGCACTGCCTGGTGATTGTTATGTAACAATCTATAGGTTTTTGAAACGGTTCATTTTCCAGACACCAAAAAACATGAAGTTATTACCAAAAAACGACCAGGTGTATTTTTTTCCCCAAGTGCTTGGACTGTTTGTAGAAGCAGTAAAAACCTAAATGGAAGTACAAAAATGAAAGTACAAAATGTGAATTTTGCATTATAACCCCGCTTTAAGTACACCAAGATAAGCGGCAGGATAATAAACAGTGCAACAGTGGCTTTATAAAGGAGGTAGAGTCTATGTTATGCTTATTTTACACAGTTCTGCCCCCTGCTCTTGCTCTACAGGTGATAGCCTGCGAACAGCAGCTGGACTCGACCTACGACGCTCGCTGTGATGTCTGGTCTCTGGGCATCACAGCTATAGAGCTGGGAGATGGAGACCCTCCTCTGTCGGACCTCCACCCGATGAGAGCCCTTTTTAAAATACCCAGGTGAGCCTCCATAAATAACAATTACCAGCAAGCTGATTGAAAAGTTTTTTTTAAAAAAAAAAGTCAAAAACGTATGTTAGTTTGAATAAAAGAAAGAAAGATGTGAAATCCAATTCAAATATTAGTCTCCAAAGTGCGTCCAATAGGAACAGGTAGTTCTCATGTGATGTCACACTTCTGTAAACTTTGTAACTGGCAGTTGCTATGGAGTCGCTATGACAACAATGAGCAAGCCACAAGCTTAGAGCTAGCTAACTTCTTGTTCCTAACTAACTGATAAAGAATATAAGTACATTACTACTATCACCAAATCACTATTTTTGAGTACTCTATCCACCTCTTTTCAAACTAAGATAAAGATCAGTGATATTTGCTGTAGTATTTATTGTTGAACTAGCAAAGTTAGCATAGCTAAATTAGCTTTTACCTGCAAGCTGATATGTAGCCAGTCACCAGAACCTTCTTATTCACATGAAGAGACTGTACGTCCATTACAAAGCCGCTTAAACATTGATTGTAAGCGTCCATAGATTTCACGTGAAGCTCCTCCATGTTGTTCACTAGGGCGTTAACTGTGTCATAATATGAGATAAAATATCGATCTTCCCAGCTCTGATTCCAGTCAGTCATTGGAGAAATGTTTTTATTTATTCTGAAGGTGAAAACTAATTGTTTATCACCAATGAATTTTGTGTGAGGCTGGCATAAACATTTACCCTTGATGTCACTCTGTCTGCTCTATCTGTCACTGATCTGACAACCACACACACACACACACACACACACACACACACACACACACACACACACACACACCACACACAACACGGTCCCAGTGAAGAAGTGTTTGCTGTGGGGGTTGTGCTCCACCGGATCCGTCACAAAGCCTCTCTGAATCTGTGCGACTGCTGCAGCCAGAGCTCCAGGCTCATTGTTCGCACTCCTTGCCTCCCTCCTTTCACAGCTGCTGGTTCATTCGGCAGGCAGACTTAGAAAGAGAGATGCTGCGGGCTTTAACTGAACCACTGTCTGATTTTATTTAGATAACACAAGTATAGGATCACTGAGGTCAGCTTCCCCATACCCATGTAGCAAATCTGAATTATTATCTCTTTAAACCCTTATTTTTTAGATTTATGTTCAATTTGAAACAAATTTTTGTAAAAACTCTTTTAGAAGAGTTTTAAAAAATCATAGTTTTTGGTGCATCCATGTTGATTATAGCTGACTTCATGGCTGCTAACGATTATTTTCTCCTCTACAAAACTACAACAAAATATTGTTTGTTCATGTTTTATTTTGCATCCATCTTGTTTTTTTTCTGACTACGTTTCCGTTAAACTTCAAGATCCATTTAAAAAAGATCATTAATGAGAGGAAATGGTAAACTGCATTGAAGAAAACACCGTTTTGGAGAATCTTCCGCCCAGTTCTACTTTAGCCATGCAGAACAGCACGGCATTCTGGGAGATGTAGGCGGAGGAAAGACTTTATCTGCTCAACTTCTCAGAACCAGCTACGAAAGATTGATGGAATCAACTAACTGACTCACTCTTTGGTTACTTAGCAACTGACTCACTCTTTGGTTACCTAGCAACTCACTCACTCTTTGGTTACCTAGCAACTCACTCACTCTTTGGTTACCTAGCAACGACCTGTAGAGTAACTGGCGCAGCAGCAGTTTAAGGTTCCTCCACTGTTTTTTCAAAACTTCTTAAAAATAAAAAACAACGGTGTGGAGTGAAATCTGTGGACAAAACAGAAATGGTTACACCAAGATTTTGGTGGTATTTCAGATATTTCAATGATCAATAATTATCTTATTTTGTGAGACATATCTGGAGTCATTTCTATAAGCCACTCTGTTTGTCTTCTGAATAAGAAAACACTCTTTAATAGTCCCTACATTCACTGAACACAATCCAGATAAACGCCGGATGCATCTGTCATCCATATTTGCTGTTTTGTGTGATAAACAGGAGATGTATGTCTGCTTATTAGAGCAATTTATTGCTGCTGTTAGTAAAGCCGGCTGCATTAGCAGGCAGCACTGACTTGTCCCTCATGTGCCAGAAACCCTCTTGTAAAAAGGTACTTAAAGCAGAAGGAGGAATTATAGTGAGTCATTTGACTGCTGTGGCGTCTTTTTAAGCAGAAGTGCTCAGTCTGTCTATTTAACAGGGTTTTTTTCTCCAGTAGAGGCTTTTATGGAAATTTGCAGTGGCAAAAAAAGAGTGTTTTTATGTAATAAATTAGCCATATCTCTGCCATCCAAACACTTTTGCTTTGGTTCACCTAAAAAAAGAAAACAGTCCTTGATGTTCTCAGTGACAAATTGTTCCAGTGTTGAGATTTCTCTCCATCATTCCTCTGGGTTCCTTTGTTCTCCTCCTCCTTTGTTCTCCTATCTTTCTGCTCATCTTTTCCATTTCTTCCTTCCACAGAAACCCTCCGCCTACTCTCCACCAAACCGAGCTCTGGTCAGACGACTTTAATGACTTTATCTGCAAGTGAGTGTGGCTGAAAGTCTCTCTGCTCCTGTCGGGACCGAGGTGTTTACTGGGAATATGATGCTCTGCCTTTGTTGTCCTGCGTGGCAGATGTCTGATCAAGGACTTTGAGCTGAGGCCCAACGTGTTGGACCTGCTGCAGCATGTGTTCATCAAGCAGACTGTCAGCAGGGAGAAAATCCTGCAGAAGCAACTGATTGAACTCATTGACCTCAATCAACAAATTGGATTGATTGAAAAAACAAGGTATTGTACCCATAAGGAAAGTGTACAGAAAAGGATTAGGGCCACCAAAAATTGGTAAACAAGTTTTAAAAAACAAAATTCTGAATTTTTCTCAAAATTTTGAATTTTTACTCAGAATACTGACTTTCTTTCTACAACTACATAATTTTTACTTTGACACTGATATTAATCTCAAAATTTTGACATATTTCTAAAAATTCAGTTTTTTCCCCTCAGAATTCTGATTTCTTTTCCTCAAAATTCAGAGTTGTTGCTCAGAATTTTGACTTCTTTCTAAAAATTCTAACTTTTTTCTCCATGTTCTTTGTAAATCTTTGTCAAAAGTCAAATAAATAACAAAACACTCTAAAGTGTTTGTACGCTGGCGACAAAGGCCCATTGATGATAGAAAAAAGGGAGTAAATTTACATCTTGAAAACTCACAAATTTTGAGATTAATTTCAGAATTTTTCTAGAAAAAACAATTCCGAAAGTGAAAAGTTTTCTCAGTAACATTTGACTTTTTGAAATCAGAAATATCAGTTTTTCTAAAAAAAAATCTGAAATCTCAGAAGGAAGTGTTTTTTTTTTTTATTGCAAATTTTTGGCTTTTGAGCTTTTAAAAAAGCTTTTGAGATCTCATAACATTTGTAGAAAAAATATTGAAATTTCTGAGTTTGAAAAGTTTAAGAAGCTTTGAGAATAATCTAAGAAATTTTGTAAAAAAAAATTTGTGGGAAAATTTTAAACTTTTGGAGCTTACAAATGTTAAAGCTTTTTCTAGAAAATGTGAGTGTTTTTGGCAGAAATGTACTCTTTTCTCTATCTACAATGGCCCTAATATGTTGTCAGATGTATATACGACAGTATATGTAAATAATCACATAACTGTTTCTTCCTTGTTATAGGATTTGCACATCTGCACTTTATCCTGTCCCAAAGTTACTTGGTAAATTTGAGTTTTAAGATTAGATTTCCATAAACAATTTAAACACTTCTGATTTTAGGAATAAGTCAGAATTTTATTTTATTTTATTTTCAGTGGCCCTAATCTTTTTCCGTGTTTTCTTGTGTTCTTGTCCCTGCATCCCACATTTCCACCCTAAAATGCCTCGTACTTCCTGTAAGCCCTGTGAGAAAGAATAACCTCCCCCTTTATGCCAGTCAGTTTTAAGTGGCGCTCTGCAGCTTAGCCTTTGCAGGCTGCATAATCCAAATTAACCTCCTTTCTGGATGTTTTACAAGCCCCGTCGCCCCCAAACAAACATCACCTCCATCCTGCAGCTGCATCAGTGATGGTGCAACATGTCGGTTTATTTTTGTATGATCATGAAATGTTAATCCTGTTTCTTTCATTTAAGCCATCATGGAAAGACAGACAGAAGTACAGACAGTAATGACAGGTAATGGATGTACTTGTGGCCTCCTGCAAGCCACAGTAGGAACTTCATGGTTCAATTAGGTGTGATTGTGTTTTTATATTAACCAGATCAATTAATTTTCAGATGTAGATTGTTTATATAGTCCCTTTTATTGCAGGAATTGAGTCTATTTTCTATAGTTTTCTAGTCTGTAGAAGTAGCAAAAACATATTAGCTTTAATATATTAATAGAAATTCTTAAATAATCAGCATTTTAACATGCAGCACCTTGAAAAAGTTTCTATTCTGTTGGAGTTTTATGTGAAACATAAGAGTATACATTTGAAGGGGAGGAAAATGAAACCTGATTTTCAATCTTCTCTTTGTGTTTCACATTTGATTTAAATCATTTATTTGTTTTGTTTTTTAATATTCTGAAGCTCATATACGGTTTTATTGATTTACAATGTATGAAAAGTGGCATCTTTGTAAGATTTCCAGTAAAATTTGAAATATTTTTATTTGATGTGAATTTTATTCTAGGCATGAACGTATCCACACAAAGAAAGGAAGCCACATGAAGACGCAAGCCGACACAGACGAGATGGACGACCTGGCCACCCTTGAGGTTCTGGACGAGGTGAGAAGCAAAACACTGGAGTATTCAACTGTACACAAAACATTTAACAACTTTCATGAAACAGGTGAGACGGTCACTGATGCAGGTCGTCTCTAACAGAATTAGAGCCTCTAAAAATCACTTTTTTCCTCAGTTTTAACATTTTAATCTCAAAATTCCGACTTTAATCTCAAAATTCTGATTTTAATCTCAAAATTCTGACTTTAAACCCAAAATTCTGACTCTGGAGATAGACATTTGAGATTTTTTTAAAACAACTTTAACATCAAAATCTTATATTTAATTTCAAAATTCTGACATTAATCTCAAAATTCTCATTTTAATTTCACAACTCTGACTCCAATTTCAAAATCCTGAGTTGAATCTTAGAGTTCAGGCCTTAATTTCAGAATTTTGATTTTAGCATCAACATTTTGTGCTTAATCTCAGAGTTCTGGTTGTAATCTTATAATTCTGATTTTAATCCCAAATGTCTGGCTTTAATCTTAGAATTTTCCTTTAATCATAACTTTTCTTTAATCTCAGAATTGTGACTTTAACATCAAAATTCTTGCTTTAATCTCATAATTCTGCCTTTAATCTCAAAATTCTGGCTGTAATCTCATAGATGTAATGAGATTAAAGATGTAATCTCATTTTTGATCTCAGAAGTATGCATTTAATCCCAGGCTAAGGTTCTGCTTCTGCTGGAGTCTTAAATAAAAAAAAAGTATCTGGGAGGAATCAAAACTAACTTTCTGTAAGAACATTTTAAATTTAAGACTTTTTTTAAAAAATTGCTCATTAAAGTCAGAAGTCAGTCCTCATCCTGTTGCGTTCTTATGAGATTTCTGTATTGATCACCACTTTATTGAAATAAAATGCTGACACAGCAGCAGCTTCTACTTGCTGGGGATTATGGGAAATATTTCATGCTGACGCCCAGATGAACACTGAGGAAGAAGTTTTATTTTTTCTTTGCTTTTGTGTGTCTTTTGTGTCAGAATACGGTCACAGAGCATCTGCAGAGCCGCTACACCAGAGACCAGATTTACACGTATGTTGGTGACATCCTGATTGCTGTCAATCCGTTCCATAAAATGGAGATTTACTCTCCTCAGGTCAGTGGAGAGCCATTACATTCATCTTATTTATTCTTTCTGAGCATTTTTTTGTTTTAAAAACTCCTTTAAAATCTCTGCTTTTCCTTTTGTGGTGTTTGCCAGGGGTGTTCATTAGGACGTTTGTAGCCCTGGGCTGAATTTTTTTCTGGCCTCCAACTGCAGTTCAAGAATGAAACAAATTTGTTATTTTTTGTTTTAAATCGGGGTGAAGTTATTACTAATATAGCTTTCTTCCAATAGAAAATATTAAATACAACACACATAATTTGTTCTTTTAATAAGTAGAACCAGAGACTTTTATTGCACCCAAATCAGCTTTTTATTTAATTTATTACACTCAGCTAAATATAGCAAGCATTTTTACAAATCCTGTTTTTATAACTCAGAATATTTTTTTTTATCTGCGACTAAGGAAAATTGAAAACTGTACAAAATCTTATTTAAGTTTTGGGTTTATGATGAATAACATCCGTTTCCTGCAAAAAAATAGAAATATCTGTTTACTTTATTAGCTTTGGTTTTTTATTTTTATAAATATAAACTTTTTGGCCCACGTGACAAAAAGTTTGGACACCCCTGATTTACTCATTATGTCTAATGTTTACCTTCCACCTCCATGTGAATATCGTGTTTAATTTGATATTTTTTTACTTTATTGTTTTGTAGCAAACTAAGATGTATATTGGCGCCAAGCGCACAGCAAACCCTCCACACATCTTTGCGGTGGCAGACATTGCTTACCAGTCGATGGTCTCATACAACACCGATCAGGTAAATTACTTTTTGGGACATAAAAACAATAATTACAATAATTTGTAATTAAAATATCATTACAAACCCTGTTTATTTCAGGATCTTTAACTAATTACAAACAGATGGATGTCTTCCAGGTTTTATTTCTGTAAATTATGATGATTTTCCACTTACAGTCAATAATGACATAACATTTAAGATTAAAATATTACATCAGATCATTAAAAACGCAAATCAACCTGGAAATATATGAAAATATAGTTGTTTATCAAGTTTAGTTGTGGTTTTTCTGTGCTAAGCCGCTTTTTTGTGGTTTATTTTAACTAGTAATACCAATGCTGCCTGACCTGTAGAATCAAGAAATCAACATGAGGTAGGCTGAAAGGTCCTAAAAAGCAAAACATCATTCTTTGCCGTTTCTAATGCTTTTTATTGCATAACAGAAATCAGCAAATACTCCAGTCCTCCTCTAAAATTGCTTTGAACTAATAGTCAATAGTCAAATATAAATTAATACGCAGAGTGGAAGACATTTTGTTGCTACTGCAGAAGCTAACATCCACAGTCTTCCTTATTTCTCTTCTTGGAGGTTCAGCCAATCGGCACCAGGGAAAATAAATGCCTCTCCTGGATTGGCTGCTTTGCAGACGCCAGCTAATAAATAGCATGTTAGCTAGCATTGCTCCGACCTGTTTCAGCTTTCCAGACTGCATTTTCTGTCAAATATTTTAGAATAGGTGATTTTTCCGTGAATAATTTGGAATTACGTTCCACAGAAAAATCCACAAATAGGCAGAGATCTACTGTAGTGGGTTTTTGATACCAGGTTGGTTTGGTTGGTTGGGTTTTATGACGGTGTATTAGAGCTGCTGTAAACAGAAAAAAAAAGATTTAGTTTCTAATAAAAAATTTCAGAAATTTTCCCAAAAAAAAAGAGAAAAAACTTGGAAATTTCCATATTTTTATGGCAAACTTTCGACTTTTATTTTGAGATCAATTTTTTGGAAGAAGTGTACCAAAATCTTTACTGCAATTTTTTTTTTAAATCTACTATGACTCTTTAATATACCATTAGATTTTTTACCCTTGAAAAAGAAATGGCATTTTTATTGTAGTTCATGATTAAAGTGTATGAAGTACAAAGAGGTAAAAAGTATTATATCAACCAAGCATTCAAATAAATTTATAGACTCTCAATACACTCAAACTTATTTTTTTGCTAATGCTAGTTAGCATGCTTTACAATTCTTTCAATTAGCATGCTAAGTATTTGGCAAATTTATTAATTCTGATGTTATTGGGATTCTACACCTCTAATCAATTTGATTTTGCTGAATAGTCAGTCAGTAATTTGTAGTATTATTGAATTTTAAGTCCTCTAGTCTTGGTTTTTGTGACTTCCTGTGTGCAGTGCGTTGTGATCAGTGGGGAAAGTGGAGCAGGGAAGACGGAAAGCGCGCATCTGCTGGTGCAGCAGCTGACCGTTCTCGGGAAGGTGAGTACGTCAATAAAACATCATATTTTCTATTCTCTCTGTTCTGTTTTCTTTAAAATCACTCAATTAAAAACAGAATATTTATTGATAAACTATTACTTCAACAAATGTGATTCATTGATCTCAATGGATTCCATATTACTGCTTTGATAGAGTAATAATAATAGTTTTAAGGGAATTTCCTTTTATAACCACCGTTTCATTTATTCTTTCTATTTAAGTGCTTTATAAATAGTTTTTCAACATTTGCACTGCAAAAACAGAAAATCTTACCAAGTTTCTCGTACATTTAAAATAAGACAAAACTAACTTACCCAAAACTTTACGGCAAAATACAGTATATTAACTTGTTTTAGGACAATAATTCCTTAATATTGATGAGAAAGTGGTTTTGATAGCAGATTGTTTCAATTTATAAGAAGATATTTTTTTATGCTCGTGGAACCAGTTCTTTTTTTAATCAACATTAAGGAATTATTTACTTAAAGCAAGCTCTTATATTGAAAAGTTTTTTGTAAGTTAGTTTTGTCTTGGTTCAAAGATATTTGCACTGAAAACTAAAGATTTTGTGTTTTTGCATTCTGGAGCTCTGCATTGAGGTCCCCGGTTGCTAGGTGACAGGGCAGAGTTCCGCTGGAGTTGCTAGGTAACGGGCTGGTCTTCATTTCGAAGGTTTTTGCACCAAAAGAGATATTTGCACGAGAAACTAGACAAAAAAAAAACTTGGTAAGATTTTGTGTTTAATTTCCAAAATGATTAATTCTGACAGTTTGAGTTTATTATGATGAACATTTTTGATTTCCAAACTTTCGACTCCATCTTCCATTCTTTTTGTTGCCAAGCAACTGTCGTTTTCCTCCATTCTGACCTGGAATAATGTTTCGTTCAGGCCAACAACCGCACACTCCAGGAGAAAATCCTGCTGGTCAACAGCCTGGTGGAGGCTTTCGGAAACGCCTGCACCGTCATCAACGACAACTCCAGCCGCTTCGGGAAATACTTGGAGATGAAGTTCACCAGCGGCGGAACGGTGATCGGAGCGCAGATATCCGAGTACCTGCTGGAGAAATCCAGGGTCATCCACCAGGCGATGTAAGTACCTTCCTGTCTTCCTGAAATTCATCCGCACTGACATTCATACAAATTTAAATCACCCAATGAGAAAACAGCACCACAAAGGTTGTGTTTCCACTCAGCGGTCGGGTTCAGTGTGTAATGGACTGTCTCTTTCTTTCCTTTCACCTTTACTCACCCATTTGAAGCCGGTGACATTTCCCTGCGGCCTGCACTCCAGCCGCTCCGTCTTTTCCTCTTATCAGGTGTCTGGGGTCAAGTGCAGAGGAAGGCCCATTTCTTGTTTGATCAAAGATTGTTTTCTAGCCAGCTGAACTTCAAAGACAGACTCAAGTATTTCATTAGAAGACAGACACAGGGGTCAGAGTGGGCTGATTTGGCAGGAAACAAAGTGTGCCGCTGCTTCTTCTGGAGCTTATTATTGGAGAGAAAGCGAACAAGATGGGATCCATATTAGGCTGCAGATTCTTTAAAACACAGTTTGTGATGCAAGAAAGATCAAAAAGTCAGGAATTTATTGCTTTTTGTGTCCGATGGACGCCTTTGATCGACATCGGTTTAAAAGACATAAAGTTATTCTCCACTTCTTAATTTGTAATCAGTTAAATCTTGATTTTATGAGTCAAATTGTATTATTTTCAGGCACAAATCATGTTTGAAATGCAGCTCTGATCTCTACAAGCATTACAACAGTTTTTTTTATTTGCTTTGTTTTATCAGAGTTGATCTAAGTTACTTTAGATTGAAGAAAAACTAATTAAACTGATAACCAAATTGACAAATTGAAGCTAGATTTATTTAGGAGAAAAAATAAAAGTAAATAATTCAAAGCATGTCCTGTTTTGCCATCAGCACAGCATCATCATGTCCAGCTTAACGGTGTTTGGCACTTATTAACTCACATGGATTTAATGCGTCCTATTTTTCCTTTAAGATAATCTCTGCTGTGCTATTTTGTTTTTGCTGGCAAATTAAAAAAATAAGTAAAAAAATATTTGAATAAAGAGAAAAGGCAAAAAAAATCTCAATTAATCAATTTGGAATCATTTTAAAGTAATGAGCTACTTTTGTGCGTCCTGTGACTTTAAATCCATATAAGCTGCTGCTGGCCATGCCACCAACTCATCATTTATTCTCTTACGTGAAAATGGCTGCAAACAGATGCACAATTATATAGACATACCTCTTTGAAAAGCATAAGTGGAGCCTCCTGCACAACAAACTAAAATGCAGCAAGAGGTTTCTGGATGGCAATTCAACAACGAAACACTTGTCTTTTCCAGCAGCCATTGTACAGCACTTGCATTCAGAACCAGCTGACCCAGAGTGCTGGAGCTCATCTCGGGTGGCTAGGTAACCAGGGTAGGCTTGGCTGTGGTTGCTAGGTAACAGGTAATTGGTAGGTTTTTGAAACGGGTCATTTTCCAGACAGCAAAAAACATTATCTTATTGCCAAACATGGCTGAGTGTTTTTCTAAGTGGTTGGTTTGTTTTTAGAGGCAGTTGAGACCAAAAGTGTAAGAACAGAAACAAGCAAAGTGTAAATTTTTCACAATCAGTCTCCTTTAAATTTTAATGAGAAGAGTGTAGAGAAGAGTGATTGTAAGAGGGGTGCAAACACGTTTTATATCCACCAAAATATTGCAACTAGTCTGCCTTTTTTCCTAATTGTGGGCATCTGAGCTTCAAACCCAGCTTTTGTAATTCACAACGTTACGCCAACAAATCAGAGAAAGTCGTGCAGTTTTAGATGCTCTGCTATGTTTTTGTGTTTTCCGCAGAGGGGAGAAGAACTTCCACATTTTCTACTACATTTATGCTGGTCTGGCTGACAAGAAGAAACTAGCCCACTACAAGCTATCTGACAGCAAGACACCTAAGTAGGTTTCGTCCCTCAACCCTCCTATTTACTTCCAACTATGTTTACTTTGAGCTTCTTCAGAGTCCAGCCGTCACCTTTGTGTTTCCTCCTTGTCCTGCAGGTATCTTTACACCGAGAACTTGAAATTAGGCCCTGACATAGTGAGCAACGCCCTCTACAAAGAGCAGTTTGATGCAGTGGAGCAGTGTTTCAAAGTCATTGGATTCACCCTGGAGGTACGAACTGCTGCAGTGGAAACCGGGCACAGAGCAGCGAGTCGCCCCTCCTCAAGACTGCACCGCAAATTATCACATGGAGCATTATCAAACTAAATGCAAACGTCTTTGCATTTAGGCACATGATTATTAAAAAGGGTGAACATCGTCTGTGATGTAGCATAGAGCTACAGCAAGGTGTCGTCATTGAAACGGCTAATGAGGCTCAAAGCACCGACCTCTCCTGGGACCGGCACGTCAATATCACTTATCCTGTAATCACTTTGTGGAGCTGGAGCTAAAGCACATCACGCATCTCAGAGTGTGTAATAAATCCTCTATTTCAGGGATTAAACAGCGTGAAACATATTTATGAGGTTGTTTTTCCCAACTTAAAAGTTCTTTCTCAAATACTTTTCTTTGGATTTTAATTTTCCCGGTTCGATTGAGGAGCAAAATTCCAACATTTGTTACATTTTAAGCTTCTGTGGTTCTTTTTTACACTGCACTGCGTCAAACAACCAAACTAATCCGGAAATCTGTTCCCCTCCTCGCCTGTGGGGGGCGCTACACCAAGAACCACTGAAGGAAATGACACAAAAACCTCTGAAGAAGACAGGAGCGCATCCTTTCTAAATGTACCGTATTTTCCTCACTATCAGACGGACCAGATTACAAGGCACACCTTCAATGAAAAGCCTATTTTAAAACTTTTTTGATATATAAGTTATTATAAGGCGCATAGAATAGACATAGAATAGTTGAGGCTGGAGTTACATTATGCATCCACTAGATGGAGCTGCACTAAAGGATAAGGATGAATGCCAACAAAACAGTCTGACTCCGGTTGGCGAGGAGAGCCTTCCACGACTTGGCCGGACGATAGTCACCCTTCTCCGTTCGCGCTCAGCATGTTCGTAGAGAACGTTGTGCTAAATGACCTGCAGACGACCTGATTATCAGGTGGGTTGGTAGATAAGTCAGTCAAACTTTAATAGATTACAAACCAGCGTTCTGACAACTATCCCAGCATGTACCGTGCGCTTCTTCGTCTGTGGGCGAAAATGAAGTCGGCGGCTGCTTACTGTAGCTGCTAGACCAGTGGTTCAATATTGGTCCATATATAAGGTGCAGCAGATTATAAGGCGGACTGTCGGCTTTTTTAGGAAATTGAAGGTTTTTAGGTGCGCCTTATAGTGCGGAAAATACGGTAAACAAAAATGGAGTAGCGTCAGCTATTTCTCAGGCTAGCGCTAGACTAGCTTGTTTGTTTTGGTTGAATTTACCCAGAATTCTTTCTGTTGTAGCCCATTTCCTGTTTTTGGAGCGGTATCCGGTCACATATGGATTCTAGCCACACCAAAGTTCACTTCGGTCGAACTGAGACATAGATTTACAGGCCTCTAGTGAAACATGGTGGTGGCAGCATCATGCTGTGGAGATGGATTTGTTCAGCAGAAGAGTTGAAAACTTTGAGCTGAACCCAGAGGATGAGGAAAATTATGAAAAAATGGGGTGAATACAAGTACAAGACACACTTTTCAGATTTTAATTTGTAAAAAAATAAATCACCTTCAGATTTATTTCCTAGTTTGTGTTGATTTATCACATTGATTTTCCTTTTGCCTATATAACAATCAAAAATGTTGATGACAGGCAGTTACAGTCTAAATAAGCCTTTGAAGATCCTTCAGGAAGCTGATGAATTATTACCAGAAATTTTGGATTCTTGAAAGAGAAGTATGTTTAAAAAAATGGGAGTTGTTTTAATCTTCTCCAGCAGCTGTTTATCTGTCATTCCTGCAGGAGCTGGGCAGTGTTTACAGCATCCTGGCGGCCATCCTTAACTCTGGTGACATTGAGTTTTCTGCAGTCGCCTCAGAGCATCAAACCGACAAGAGCAACATCACCAACATTTCGGTCCTGGAGAACGGTGAGCGATCGGGAGAATTTGTTCTGCTCTCTGTTCCTCCTCCCTCTGCTGCCTTCCTACATTAACTCTGCAGAGAGCGCGGGTAAAAATAGCACTCTGTTATTGGGAAATAAATTATACATCAGCAGAGACGTGCAATTCACTGAAAATTATTAGCAAACACGCATTACAATAATTAGATTTTGCCCTGTGTGGTTTACATAATCTTCTCCAAATATAAACACACGTTCCAGCGTGGTTGTTTCTGTTCATCTGAAATATTTTTCATCATTCCATTACTTAGGGCTGTATAATAATATCGATATCGCGATATATATTGATATTTTCTTTCCTAGAATAAAATCGATATTCATCTGCGAGTATCGTAACATCCAACTGTCACCTTGTTCACTCCCTGCTTGCTTCACCAGGTCATCAGGCTTAGAGTGATTCCTTCAGATGTTCAGGTTTAAAAGGTATCAAACTATTCAGAGCAGGAACTTGGCACTTTATTTACTTTACTAATGCATGTCAGCTACAGTTTGGACTGTTTCAATTAAAAGAAACATGTTTTCTCACCACTTCTTTGATTCATTTTGTCCAGCTGTCCACTTTAAGTCTGTGTCCAACCAGAGCCAGGTATTGTGTAGTTGGTGCTTTTAATCAGTTTTCAGTTAAATTAATTCAGTCCAACCTTATAACAGTCCAAAATGTCACCAAAATCACTCTGTCCCTCTAAAATCGTTCAGAAAATCGCAAAAGTGTATTGAATTGTATCGTTTGCTGAATATCGCAATATATATTGTATCGTGGGCAGAATATCGTGTATCGTATCTTGAGATTATTGTATCACTACAGCCCTACCATTACTCCAGTTTGGCTTTTATCAGCCCGTTGTCTTGTGTTTCCCGGCAGTGGCGTCCCTGCTGCGCATTCGGTCGGACGAGCTGCAGGAAGCCCTGACCTCCCACTGCGTGGTGGCGCGGGGTGAGACCATCGTCCGGCCCAACACGGTGGAGAAGGCGGTGGAGGTGAGGGACGCCATGGGGAAGGCGCTGTACGCCCGGCTCTTCAGCTGGATCGTGAACCGCATCAACGCGCTGCTGCGGCCCGACAGTCAGCCGGGGTGAGACCATTATGCTTCAGAGCAGAGGTGTCCAAAGTGTGGGCCGATGGCCGTTTGTGGCTCTTCAAAGGATGTTGTTCGGCCCCTGACCACGAGTCAAGAAGGTTACAAATTTGGTCAACAAAACAGAAAAGAAACAGAAATTGTCTGTTTTTCTTTTGAAAGCCCTTTTTATGTTTTGGGATTTTTAATAATATAGAGATTTAAACTTAAAAGTCAGTAAATCTCAATAAATTAAAGTTTGCTTTTTTAGTTAATGAATTTTGTGCCCACCCGCCACCAGAGTAGTTCAAATCTGCCAGTTTTGACCTGCGGGGCAAAAAGTTTGGACACTCCAGCTTTAAGGTGTTTCCACCATTAGATTTGGTTCATTTGGGAGTAAAAAGCTACATTTGTTAGATTTTCAGCTGTTACAGTTGACCTTCACACTGCACTTGTTAAACTAATTGAAAAACCAGTTTACCTCCTTGCCTGTGGTGGCGCTGCAGCAAGAACCACTGAAGGAAACAACATGAAAATCAGGATGCAACTTCCTTCTTTACAAAATGTAAACAAAATGAAGTGGTGTCAGATTTTTGCGGTTGTAGGATTTCTCTCTTTCCTTGTCGGAAAACACCGCCAGCTGTTTTTCCCGTTGGCCCTAAACACACACATTTGTTTTGTTGGTAACTTTATTTGAAGGGGTGCGAATAAGACTGACACGACACATGTCATAAACATGAAAGAGTTTTCATGAATGTTTATGATTGACACATTTATTGAACTTTTAATGCATCCTTGCATTAAAAGTGTCATCGTTTACCAAATTACGCTTCATAACAGTCATAAACATTCATGAAGACTCCTTCATGTTTATGAAGTCTTATATTCAAATAGAGCAGAGGTTTCCAAACTGTGGGGCGTGCCCCTGGAGGGGGCGCAGTGCCATTGCAATGAAGCCTCTGGATGAAAAAAGACACGAACGCTGTATGCGCTGGGTTTTTACCTTAGAATGACCAACTCTCTGTTATTCCTCTGTCAATTTGATACAGTAGGGGCTTCTGCACTTCCCATATCTGTCCTCTGTCACTTTTATCAGCAGTTAAAACTGTTTAATCCATTGTTAACATGTGGTAACCTGTTTTTCCGAGCTGCCTTTAAACGCAACATGAGCGCTACGACGCTCGCGCTGGGTTTACACCTGTGAAGGAGACCTGCTGCTGCTGAGCAGAGCTACGCAGGTGTGTTAGAATCATGGCAGCAAAACACAAAGAACTTTTCACAGTTTTCCCCCAAGCTAACTGACTGAGTTAAGTAAAGTTGTTGGATGCAGGTAAAATTAGCTAAACGATGACCAGTTAATATAAATACAGCACCTTAAGCATGACAAGTAGCCTGTAGGCTACCAATGCTGTTTATGTTCAGCTACATACATTCATTTTGTTCCCAAAAAAGTCCCCCCCCCCCCCACCCACCCACCACCACCAGGGGCAGGGGGGCCCAGAAAATGTTTGGAAACCACTGGGGGGGCGCAGGAGAAAAAGTTTGGGAACCACTGAAATAGAGTGTTACTGTTTGCCCTGTGTTGTAGTTCACTTCCTGCTTTTTTATGTTTATGTAACCAGGCTGAATTGTCTTCCTTTGTCACTCTTATCGCCTCCAGAGAGGATGATAAAGGTCTGAACATTGGCATCCTGGATATCTTTGGCTTTGAGAACTTCAAGAAGAACTCTTTCGAGCAGCTCTGCATCAACCTCGCCAACGAGCAGATCCAGTTTTACTTCAACCAGCACATATTCGCTTGGGAACAGGTAGGGTTGCACCTGATCGACACGTCCTGTCAGTTCAGATTAATTTAATCCTTCTGAATAAAAGCAGCTTTCGCCTTCATTTCGTCTAAACCCCACTAACATGTCTTTTGTCTGCTAGAGATTTAAAAATAACCCTTTATTCTTCCTTGAACGGATTAGAATAGGTGTAGGGGCAACACAAAACATGTTCATCACATTTTTCTTTTTTGGACAAAATTATTCAACAAAAATGTAGCAAATAATATTTGTCTTTTCCAGCAGCCATTGTACAGCGCATGCAGTGGTAAACTCAGCTGATAAAATGTGTGGGACTGTATTTTTAGTCTGGTTTCCAGTGCATATATTTT
This sequence comes from Poecilia picta, assembly GCA_033032245.1. Lineage (NCBI taxonomy): Eukaryota > Metazoa > Chordata > Actinopteri > Cyprinodontiformes > Poeciliidae > Poecilia > Poecilia picta. The sequence goes on along the minus strand of CM065372.1, from coordinate 21,071,416 downwards.
AGTAGACTTGAAATAAGGAAAATCTAACTTGACAGAAACTTTTTAAGAAGAAATTGCAATAATTCTTTAATTTTGATGCCAAATTATTTTACTTACACCAATGGAAGAAATGTCTTTTTGATTGACTTAAAACTAGCTCTTATATCTTTTTAAAAATGTTTCATTTTAAGTTAGTTTTGTCCTATTTCAGATTTACTAACATATTTGAGATAGAAACGAAACAAAAAATAAAATAAAAATTGGATAGATTTTGTGTTTTTTTCGCTGTGGTTGCTAGATGATGGGCAGAGTGCTGCTGTGGTTGCTAGGTAACAGGCAGAGTTCCGCTGGGGTTGCTAGGTAACGGGCATATTTCCGCTGGGGTTGCTAGGTAACGGGCATAGTTCCGCTGGGGTTGCTAGGTAACAGGCAATGCTTGCCTATTTGTGACATTACATTCTGGAGTTTTTTGAAACAGCTGATTTTCCAAAACACCAAGAAACATTAATTTATTGCCAAAAAATGTCTTTACGGGTGTTTTTTTTTTTTTTTTTTTAAGCGTTTGGCCTGTTTTTAGAAGCTTCACACACCAAAGTACCAAAACGCAAGAGATCCCCTTTAAAAGCTTTCAATAATGTCTGCTGCTGTCTTTATTTATGGCAGAATGAGCTTCACAATTCTCCCTTTGTGTTGTCTCGCGGGAGGCTTTGCCTTGAGGGGGTCACAGAATGGTTTGCTAATGTTAAACGATTTGGACCTTCCCGCAGAGCGGGGCAATAAATCATCCCAAATGAGGGTCAATTAGGAACTGGAGACACTTAATGTTGGACTTTAAATTCACTCTTGGGGATTGTTGGAACCTGGCCCAGAAATACATTGTTCTACTGCTAACTGAATGTACACTGAGAGCATATGTGAAATGTTCATTACTGAGATTAATAAGAATGTCCTGAGTGCCCAAAGTACTGTTAGTGTATTACGGGTTCATATGCATTTGCTTTATCACCTTTTATTTCCTTTAACATGTGTTTAGCGTCTAAATTTGTTTGCTTCGTTATGTTTTTTCCTGACATGCATTGTTTATGTAACAGTGCTGGTTTTTATGCTGCTACAAGCAGATTGGTTTAAGGTTGTTTGTCCCCATTTTGTCTCTTTCTCCATTGAAGTCTCTTGTAATATTTTGCTGAGTCATCACAGCTCTGATGCAATAAGGGTGACTGAAACGGTGGCCGTTTTGCCTCACAACAGTTTTATTTAGATAGGGAACAACAAATTAGATTAAAAACGCGCTTCTACTTTCAAAGACAATTAATCCAGTAATCAGATTTTTAAAAATGACACATTCTGATGATTTTTTAAAATCTAACCACTTGTGTTATACAATCTGCAGCTAAATATAAACTTAAATAAACCCTTTCTGCTTCACTTAACTGATCTTTTCACTAGTTTTTAAATTAACCAATCAATAACTGGATAGAGAAATGTACAAAATAGGATAATTTTACATAATTTGAATCAGATCAACTAAAACTATGATACTTGAAGAGTTTTGGGTTGAACATATTTACATACAAAGAAGGTTTTCCATCTAAAATGCAAATGTTTATATTTTTGTACAGTTTTATGATATTTTTCTGCTACTTACGAAGCATTAACAGGTTACCTATAAGATTCTAATGTCTTTTATCCACTAACGTGTAATTACAGGGTATTTGCAGGTTAGTCAAAACGAATAAGATGCAAACAAACATTTAAAAAAGGAAAAGCTAAACAAACTCACAAACTTTACTGAATGAAAATACAACATTTACTCACCGGGAAGCACAAAAGTTTTCCAGTTTTAGTAAAAAGCTCTTCTCTCCTGATCAGGACGAGTATCTGAACGAAGAGGTTGACGCCCGTATGATCGAGTACGAGGACAACCGGCCCCTCCTCGACCTGTTTCTGCAGAAACCCATGGGGCTGCTCTCCCTGCTGGACGAGGAGAGCCGCTTCCCACAGGCCACTGACCAGACACTCGTAGGTCAGTCCATGTTTGACTGTGGACCCAAAGCTTTTACATGCGTCCATTTTGTTCAGTTTTGCTCTTATTCACTGTCTAAATTCACCAAATTGGAGATTTTATATTCAAAAGAAGCCGGTTTGGTTGTTCACATGATTTTTTAAAATTGTAACATTATATCAGACAGATGACAACCTGACCAGTTTTGTAATTTGCCAACTGATGTACTGTTTGGTATTTTAGAGAAATTTGAAGATAATCTGAAAACAAAGAGCTTCTGGAGGCCTAAAAGGATGGATCTTGGTTTTGGTATTCATCACTATGCTGGGAAGGTAAGTCCCTTTTATTAAAGATGACCTATTTATGCTTCTTTGAACAGGTTAGCATAGCTCTTTGTGCCGCACGAAACATGTTCATTACATGTCTTGTACAAAATCCTTCTTAGATAAGGAGATTTTAGTTTGGTCTGGTCACTTTAAATCCAAAAGTGAAAAGCAAAAAGCGGTTTCTGAATGGTAAGGTAACAATCAACACAGCGGTAAAAGCAGTTGACTAAACTTGCAGGAACTCTTCTTTGGTTGCTAGGTAACAGAGCGGGGTCTGGCTGGGGTTGCTAAGCAACGGCGTAGTTCCTGTCTTATGTAACCTTTTGAAATGGCTCATTTTCCAGACACTAAAAAAACATTAACTTATTGCCAAAAACAAAGGTTGGTGGGTTTTTTTAAGTGCTAAAGCACAAATTTCTATTTCGCATAACTTCCAAACTGCGCTGCTTAAACTTTTCCAGAGGGGCTTCTTTCTAATGTTTTTAATCTTTGTGGACTTTAAGGTGATTTACAACGCCGCTGGCTTCTTGGCCAAGAACAGAGAGACACTCCCAGCAGACATTATCCTCCTGCTGAGGTCATCGGAGAACGAGCTGATCCGCAAACTGGTCACACATCCTCTCACCAAAACGGGTAAAACCAACAGCAGATTTGGGCAAATTAATTAAAACTTCCTGTAGCAAGCAACCTCCTAATGATGTCACAGTGTACAATTTCAACAAAAAACAATAACCTCGTTCACACAAAAAGGCTTTTCTTCATCGTTTGCGAGATGTTTGTTCTGAGGTTTACGAGGGTAAGTTTAGGCTGCCGACACTAATGTCCTAATCGCCTTGATGAAAGCCTCACAGCTTTTATATCAAGTAGACGGAGAGCTTTATCACTGAGCTAATCAACAGTTATTCTAAGTTTAACCTTTTTAACAGAATATGAAACCATTTGTTTCCAAAATGGTGGAAGAAATGCTGTTTTGAGTGTTGACAACATTTGAGATTTGGAAAATTGTACCTTTGTTTACGTTTTTTGTGTACTATGTGAATAAGTATTGTTGTGTTATTAGCAGTGTAATAAAAAATCTTTACCTCAGTAAGATTAGCACTGTTTGAGTAAGTTTTTACTCAAGTAAGAGTAAAAAAATGTTTTGTAAAAAGAGTAACTTATCATACAGTGGCCCAGAAGACAAACCAAAACGACTCAAATGCAAAACCACTATATATATATATATATATATATATATATATATATATATATATATATATATATATATATATATATATATATATATATATATATACAGGATATATATATATATATTATTTATTGTACATTTCCTTTACATGTGAGGGAGAAATTTGCATGTTTCCTCTCGGTTTTAATATAACATATTGATCATTTGTCTTGAAATGGCAGTGACATTTAACTGTGTAAGGACAAAACTTAAAGGAAGAGTTGTGCTTCAACATCAAAATGTTTTTTTAAAAAAAGATTTAAAGATTAAGACCTTAGCAGGACACATGACACGGACAGGCAGAGAGATTCAGCAGCCAACACAGTCGCTCTTTTACTGTAATCTGGATGAAAACGCATCACAAAATAATGGTTTGATGTCTGCTTATTTTGATTATTATCGATTAGTTTTTTTGTTTTAAATATCTCAAATACTGCCGAATTGGTGGTTCAACCTTCCCTGTTTTATTCAGTTTTTACTGTGTTATTTTTTTAACAGTTATGAAACACAAAATTTAAAACTTCTGCTGTGCGAGTTATTCTCCACTTTGTTGCTAGGTAACCAAAGAGTGAGTGAGTTGCTAGGTAACCAAAGAGTGAGTGGGTTGCTAGGTGACCAAAAAGTGAATAAGTTAGTTGATTCCACCGACTGTTTTTAGCTAACCATGAGAGGCTAATGTCTTTCCTCTTCCTACATCTCCCAGAATGCTGTGCAGCTCTGGACTGGAATTCAGTGAACTTACTGAACATATATCAGACGTATTATCTATTGATATTGATCATATCATGATATATATTGTTATCGATTTAATGCCCAGTCCTGCTCTAATCTTATCTTATATTGTGAAAAACGTACAGGGAACTTCTGATTTGTTAGACCAGCACTATAGTTTAATATAAAATGGATTAAATAAAAGTTTAATCCATTGAAGAAGAAACAGACGATTTATGGTTATTTCATGGTGTTTCAACAACCGTTTGTAAAACATGAAGATAATAATAAACTCTAAATATGAAATGTTCTTTTTTTCTGTGAAAAGCACTGTTATATTTACTAATTCGAGGACAAAACTGTGGAGCATCTCTGCAGGGAAACGGTTTATTCTTTGATGTGCTGTGTGTTTCACAGGTAACCTTGCCCACACTAAGGGTAAAGGTGTAAACACACTGAGAGGCCCGCGGACGCCCACGCGGACTGTCACCTTGGCTAAGGTACGGCGTACTTATCTGCATTATTATCATCACATCATCTCCTTCATACGCACTTTCAATTTACTTATTCTGACTTAATTCCTCTGTGACTTAAAGTTCAATCTCTTGTGTTACTGCAGAGTTTTCTGTTTCAGCTTTGGTTACTTCTTGTTTTATTTATTTCCTTCCTCTTTTCTCTTTGCATTTGTTTCGGAAAAGATGGGGATGCTGACCTTGTACAGCTCTTTTTCTATTAGCGAGGTAATCACCGTATTTATTTATGAGTTACTCCCTTGCGTAAACCTTCCCTCCTCTTAGGTCCCCAAATCAAAACCGGTAGATCCAGATTTCACATGTTAGAGCTTCCTTACCACTGAGATGCTTGTTTGATAGAAAAATGTGGCGTTTTGTGGATTAAAATCTGATGTTTTATGTTTCTTTAACAATTACGGTTCATTTTCAAACTATACTTCCATCCAAAAGTATTCATACACCCCTTATCCACCTTTTCAGTCATTTGCATTTGGATTTTAATTGATGGCAAAACAGAAAGTTGTACATGATGTTGAAATGGAAGAAAATGATACATGGTTTTAATTGAAATCTGGAAAGTGTGGCATGCATTTATATTCTGCTCTCTTTATTCTTAGTCCTCTAAATAACAACCACGTAGCGATAATGCTACAATGGAACAGCTTAGATGGAAGGTGAAGTGCTCATAAAAAATATTAATCCTCAGGATGGAAAGTTTATCTTAATCTCCATTTTTCAGTCCAAACATTCACTAACTCACTCTGCTGCCATCTTTTAGCGTCCGCTAAATAAACCCCCTCCTGACAACTTAATTATGGTATTTGCTTGTGTGATTTGGTTTAGATTGCAGCCGCTCCGTTTGGTAAATGTGAGCCTGGAGGCGACCCGCTAACCTCAGAGCTTTGACAGAAGCTACATGCTCTGAGTTCGACGAGTTCTTGCATTGATTTCCATTCATTTGCATAAATTAGAGGCTGAAAGGCTCATCAGACTCATCGCAACTCGGCTCTTAACGGGAAACAAAGAGACGATTAAACAGCAGAACTGGGTCTGTTTGACCGCGGAGCCACAAAACCTGATACTGGGAGGTTCATTATACATCCAACTGAACATCCAACTGAACATCCAACTGGGCATCCAACTGGGTCTGTTTGACCGCGGAGCCACACAGACCTGATACTGGGAGGTTCATTATACATCCAACTGAACATCCAACTGAACATCCAACTGAACATCCAACTGGGCATCCAACTGGGTCTGTTTGACCGCGGAGCCACACAGACCTGATACTGGGAGGTTCATTATACATCCAACTGAACATCCAACTGGGCATCCAACTGAACATCCAACTGAACATCCAACTGGGCATCCAACTGGGTCTGTTTGACCGCGGAGCCACACAGACCTGATACTGGGAGGTTCATTATACATCCAACTGAACATCCAACTGGGCATCCAACTGAACATCCAACTGAACATCCAACTGAACATCCAACTGAACATCCAACTGGGCATCCAACTGAACATCCAACTGAACATCCAACTGAACATCCAACTGAACATCCAACTGGGCATCCAACTGAACATCCAACTGGGCATCCAACTGGGTCTGTTTGACCGCAGAGCCACACAGACCTGATACTGGGAGGTTCATTATACATCCAACTGAACATCCAACTGGGCATCCAACTGAACATCCAACTGAACATCCAACTGAACATCCAACTGAACATCCAACTGGGCATCCAACTGAACATCCAACTGGGCATCCAACTGAACATCCAACTGGGCATCCAACTGGGTCTGTTTGACCGCGGAGCCACACATACCTGATACTGGGAGGTTCATTATACATCCAACTGGGCATCCAACTGAACATCCAACTGAACATCCAACTGGGCATCCAACTGAACATCCAACTGAACATCCAACTGAACATCCAACTGAACATCCAACTGTACATCCAACTGAACATCCAACTGGGTCTGTTTGACCGTGGAGCCACACCGACCTGATACTGGGAGGTTCATTATACATCCAACTGAACATCCAATTGTACATCCAACTGAACATCCAACTGGCATCCAACTGAACATCCAACTGTACATCCAACTGAACATCCAACTGGGTCTGTTTGACCGCGGAGCCACACAGACCTGATACTGGGAGGTTCATTATACATCCAACTGAACATCCAGCTATGCATCCAACTGTGCATCCAACTGTACATCCAACTATGTATCCAACTGTGCATCCATCATCCATCCATCCTTCCGTCCATCCATCCGTCCGTCCGTCCGTCTGTCCAACCAACCAACCAACCAACCAACCAACCAACCAGCCCTGCCATCCATCTGTGCATCCATCCATCTCTAATTTTAATTTATGATTTTCCCATTCAAATTATAAATTGGATTCATCTCAAATTCTCAGTGTGAGATTGTTTTACTGCAGTCTTACATTAATTTATTTTAGGACTTTCTACACATCTTTATCAAAAATGTCAAATGGTGTTTGGAAAAACGGGAGTGCAGAGTTGAAGAATGTCACACTGGGAGCAGAAGATTATAAATCCTGGCAGCTTCTTCCATCCATCTTGTCTCCACCACTTGCAACAAGTTTTAGGAGGAAACAAAAGTCAGTTTTTAAATAAATGTATTCATGGTCGATTGATTCATCAAGCTTATGCTTAAAAACAGATTAGAAAACACTACAGCGAGTGTTTTCTAATCTACAGTTGGTAATATTTGTTAGTTTTTTATTTTTTAGCCAACAGAACCTGGTGACACCCCGTACCATCCGAGAGAAACCACCAACATGAAGACGCAGACAGTGGCCTCGTACTTCAGGGTAATCCGTCTTTAAAGAGCTGTTATTCTTCCACACTTTGAAATCTTTAGAAAAATATCAGAACCACTGAAGCTGTAACAAACATCACAATTAGAGAAGTCCAAATGTTCAAAGTGAGATTATTCTGCTGAAATAATCTGAATTAATTATTCAGCTTTTTTACTCAAACCTGCAGAAATGGAAGGTTTATTTTTAGCAACCTGCTCCGTGTGAATGAAACTGACGTTAACTTGAATCCAACCTCTTTTTGTTTCATCACAGTACTCTTTGATGGACCTCCTGTCCAAGATGGTGGCCGGGCAGCCTCACTTCGTCCGCTGCATCAAGCCCAACAACGATCGCCATGCCAACAAGTTCGACCGGGAGAAGGTTCTGGTACAGCTGCGCTACACCGGCGTCCTGGAAACCGCCAAGATCCGACGGCAGGGCTACTCCCATCGCATCCTGTTTGCTAACTTCATGAAGAGGTCAGTTTTCCGCAGACGAACCTCGTAACCCCGGCGGAAACTTTAACGCCTTTCCCGGCTGAATGAATGCGATGAATCCTGCAGGTACTACATCTTGGCGTTTCACGCTCACGAAGAGCCGGCTGTGACTCCGGAGTCGTGTGCCGCCATATTGGAGAAGGCAAAACTGGAAAACTGGGCAATGGGGAAGACCAAGGTGAGCAGAGATCACCGTCAAACAGATTAGCAGTCAGTAGCTAAACTAGCATTTGCCACATCTAAAAGTTGTCTTATGTTTGACCTGATCTATTAAACACCATAAATTATTTCGAAACATAATTTGTGAATCCTAATTAGCTCCAGAGCAAAATGAATGTCCAGTTTAAACGGACAGTTCAGCAATTACAGACAATCACATTTTGCACATTTCTGTACTTAAATTTGGGTTTCAACTGCTTCTAAAAACAGGCCAAACATAGAACCACCAAGACATTTTTAGCTGAAGTTAATGCTTTTTGGTTTTGGGAAAATGAGCCATTTTGAAAACCTTCTGATTGTTAAGTCACATTCAAAAGCCTCAGTCTCGTCATCTAGCAACCCAAGCTGCACTCCAGCACCTTTGGTCTGCTGGTTATATCGCTGCATTTACTGTACAATGGCTGCTGGAAAAAAAAGTCTTACCACCTCGAAACCATTTGCTGCATTCTTGTTGATTGTGCAGAATGCCCCACTTCTGCATTTCCAAGATGTACAGTTGTATAATTGTGCATCTGTTTGCAGCCATTTTCACATGCGAGTGCAAACATTGAGTCGGGGGCGTGGCCAGCAGCAGTTTATTTGGGTTTAAAGTGACAAAAACGGCAAACTCTGAAAGGACCAGACGAAAAAATTATTTTGTACAAAAAAACTGTTTGGTTTAAAGACATCCTTAGGTGACCTTTAACCTCCAACTGTCTTAGCATCTTAGCATTTCCTCCATGTTGCGCTCTTCAGGTGTTCCTGAAGTATTACCACGTCGAACATCTGAACCTGATGGTGCAGCAGGCGACGCAGAGGATCGTCCTGCTCCAGGCTTGTGTCCGAGGCTGGCTGGGAGCCAAACGGTACCGGAAGACACTGAAAGAGCGAGAACAAAGTGCTCTGGTTCTGCAGTCAGGTGGGTCGGCCCGCCCTGAAGCTTCACATTCAAAACACAATCTAATCTCAAAACATTTATGCTGATTCATGCTTTCCTCTGCAGCTTACAGAGGTCACAAAGTTCGGAAGAAAGTAGCCGACGATAAAAGCAAAGTGAAGTTTGACACTTTTATAATCCAGTTTCAGGCTGGTAAGAAAACTCTGCAGACAAAACTTCAGATTTGAGTGTAAGATAGTTTCTTTTACTTTGGTTGACTGCTTTGCTCGCTTCAGTTTGCAGAGGATATCTGGCAAGAAAGACGTACAAGGAGATGGTAGATGAGAAAAACAAGGCAGCTACCAAGATCCAGGCTCGCTACAGAGGCCACAAGGAGCGGAAAAGCTTCCAACGAAAACGGTAGAAGAGAACCAACATTTTAATATTCATTATGAGCAAAAATATTCACATCCGTTGAATTCTTTACATTGTGATTCAGTAGAAACAAAATGTTCACTTTATTTTATTATTTTTACAAAATCCTGTAAGAAAACTATTTAGAAACTGTGAAAGACTCAAGATAAGTTCAATCAATACCTATGTATTGGAGGGGCCTAGTCAAAGTTCAGACTCAAATCTGGTTTGAAATTGGTTGAAATTTGCTTGAAAAGAACAAACTATGAACCTCGATCTCAGTTGGTGTGAAGTAAAGTCCACCACGTTTCAAATGAATAACAGCAAGCGGACTGGAGATCGCTCCAAAAGCAGGAAGTGGACTACAACGCAGGGCATTCTGGGTAAATACAGCCAAAACAAATGAAAGAGATTAGCGCTAGCGGGAGAAATGACTCGTAGTTTTTTACCAAACACAGAAAAGAAATCTGATGCTACTACATGAAGTTGCGCTCATTGTTTCCTTCAGTGGCTCTTTGTGCAGCGCCCCCACAGGCGAGGAGGGGAACAGATCTTTCAACTCGTTTTATCAACAAAAGAGTTTTTTTCCATAATTGGCGTGTTTCCATTAAGCAAATTTATTTCTAAAATGTTAAATTGCTCATGTCTGAGTTTTAAGATGTAAGAACAACTTTAAAAGCAACACTTTCACAGTTACATACAACATTTCATTGGTCTATAATATCAAATCCTAATGAAATAAATTGCCAAAATCATCATTGCGAATATTTTTGTGAATATTTTTTCAATTAAAACATTCTCTTTTATGTTTTCTGACAAAACCTGAAATGTCCTAGGGAAGCCAAAGAGAAGGAGAAAGCGGAGAACGCTGTTAAAGAAGAGGCGCCAGAACCTGCTGATGAAACGGCGTCTAAAACAGAAATCAGTGAGGAAGAAGAAGCGAAAGCTGCTGTTGTTCTTCAGAGCAACTTTCGAGGCTACAAAGAGAGAAAGAAATTCAAGGAGAGAAAGAAGACGATGGCCGGAGCGGAGCTGGAGATACCAAATGAAAACGAGGAGAAAACGATTAAAGACGGCGAGGAAACCGCTGCCAGCAATCAGGAGAACAACGAGGAAGAGGATGAGAGCACCTACGAGGCGGAGGAGAACGACGACAGCGATAACACCCAGGTACCGGAAGACGAGGAAAACACGGAGGTGAGCGACGAAGCCGTGATTCAGGACGCAGAAACCGGAAACACGAGCGCGCAGGGAAAATCTCCAGACGAAGCTGCCAATCTGGAGGAGGAAACTAAAGCAGCGACTGTCATTCAGAGCAACTTCAGAGGCCACAAAGAGAGGAAGAGGCTGCAGGAGGAAGGCAAGGTCCCAGGTAAGAAGAAGGCGGAGCCAGAGACTCCAGGTGTTTCTCCTTCTGGTGATGATCCGGATGAGACGAAGGCAGCTGTGGTGATCCAAAGCAACTTCCGCGGACACAAGGAGCGGAAACGACTGGAGGAGGAAGGAAAGATCCCCAGGAGGAATAAGAAGGAATCTAAAAACGAAGAGGAACCCGTTCCCGAAGAGCAGCAGAACGTTCCGGAGGCGGCGGACGAGGAGAAAGCAGCGACTGTCCTGCAGAGTAACTTCAGAGGACATCGGGACCGGAAGAAGATGAAAGCTGAGAAAGAAGCGCGGCAGAAAGAGAAAGACGGCGGAGCAGCTCCTGACGGAGCGGAGCCGGGCGGGAAGGAGAAGGACGAGGCGCTGGATGTCAGCGACGTGGCGATCGAGCGCAAAGACGAGGAAGATCTGGAGAAAGAGAGGCGGGAGGAAGAGCACGCAGCGGTGAGAATCCAGAGCAACTTCAGGGGATATAAGGACCGGAAGAACCTGAAGGCCAACAGGGAGGCGGCCCGGACAGAAGCCGAGCAGCTGGAGGGTTTCTCCAAAGAGGTACGGCCCGGTCAGAACCGAACCAGACACACCTCACCGACATGACATCAATCAATCAATCAATCAATCAATCAATCAATCAATCAATCATCAATCAATCAATCAATCAATCAATCAATCAATCAATCAATCAATCAATCAATCAATCAATCAATCAATCAATCAATCAATCAATCAATCAATCAATCAATCAATCAATCAATCAATCAATCAATCAATCAATCAATCAATCAATCAATCAATCAATCAATCAATCAATCAATCAATCAATCAATCAATCAATCAATCAATCAATCAATCAATCAATCAATCAATCAATCAATCAATCAATCAATCAATCAATCAATCAATCAATCAATCAATCAATCAATCAATCAATCAATCAATCAATCAATCAATCAATCAATCAATCAATCAATCAATCAATCAATCAATCAATCAATCAATCAATCAATCAATCAATCAATCAATCAATCAATCAATCAATCAATCAATCAATCAATCAATCAATCAATCAATCAATCAATCAATCAATCAATCAATCAATCAATCAATCAATCAATCAATCAATCGTTTATTTGTATAGCACATTTCAGCAGCAAGGCATTTCAAAGTGCTTTAGACAACTTAAAAATAAAAATGAAACCAGAAATAGACAGATTTTGAAAAAGATTAGAAGATAGAAACATTATTAAAAGTAAAAATTAAAAGTGAAAACATTTTAAAACATCTCAAACCTCGACATCATACAAGGATTCTCAAACCTCAGAGTTTTTGTATCTTACAAGGATTCAAGGCATTTCAAAGTGCTTTACACAATTTGAAATAAAAATAAAAACAGAACAAGACAGAGTTTGAAAAAGATTTAAAGAGTTAAAATCATTATTAAAAGTAAAAAGAAAGAATAAAAACAACTCTAAACAGCATGGTTTTAATTTTAGATTTAAAACCACTCAGTGTTTCAGCTGTTTTACAGTTTTCTGGAAGTTTGTTCCAGATTCGTGGTGCATAGAAGCTGAATGCTGCTTCTCCTCGTTTCCTTCTGGTTCTGGGGATGCAGAGCAGAACCAGAACCAGAAGATCTGAGGGGTCTAGACGGTTGGTACGGCACTAGCCGATCTTTAAGGTCTTGTGGTGCTAAGTGATTTGTAAACTAACAACAGTATTTTAAAGTCTATTCTTTGAGCTACAGGGAGACAGTGTAGAGACTTTAAAACTGGTGTTATTTCTCCATCTTCCTAGTTTTAGTCAGAGCAGCAGCAGCAGCTTCTGGATCAGCTACAGCTGTTTGATTGATTTGTTAGTCAGACCTGTGAAGACGCTGTTACAATAATCAATACGGCTAAAGATAAACACATGGATGAGTTTCTCTAGATCTCGCTGAGACATTAGTCCTCTAATCCTGGAGATGTTCTTCAGGTGATAGAAAGCCGACTTTGTTACTGTCTTTATGTCTGTCTCTGACCTGAAGGTTCAGGTCAGAGTCCATCACTACTCCCAGGTTTTGGGCCTGATTGCTGGTTTGTAGTTCTATGGAAGAGGATTAGGAAAAAAATAACTGACTATAAGCTCAGAATTCTGACTTCTTTTAGAATTGTTTTCTTCAAAATTCAGATTTTTTTTCTCAGAATTTATTTTTCTCAGAATTAAATTTTCTCAGAATTCTGACATTAATCTCAGAATTTTGACTTTACTTCTTTGAAATTATTTTTCTCAAATTTCTTTTTTTTTTTTTTAGTTTTTTTCCTCAGAATTTTGATATCAATCTCTTAATTCTGACTTCAAGTTCAGTGTCCTTACTTTTTTCCTAAGAATTTTATTCTAAGAATTCCAACTTTTAATCATAGAATTTCAACTTTAAAGTTCAAGTATGTAACTTTTATTTGAAAAAATAAGTTTTTTACATAGTTATCGTCACAGTATCATATAAAACAGAAAATCTGTGAAAAATATCCTGCTCCTTTTTGTGCCATTATTGCAATATGAAGAAATGCACCTTTTCTGACAAAAATCAACCAATCAGAGCCAAGAGGCGGCTCTTGGCGCTGTCAATCAATCTTGTGTATGCTGCTTTTTATGCTAATGGTGGAAAAAAATTTTATCGTTACAGGAAAACGGTTCTGATTGGCAAAAGGTAGAGGAGCCATGTTTTTTTTTATAAAAGTTGCATACAGCAGCTTTAAGTCTGTGATTAGTGACCAGAGCCATATTAGCGCTGAACATATTTTTCTTCCAGCATAGCTGGTTGGTGAAAGAAAACATCGTTATTCTTATTCTGCTCATATCTTCACTAATCTCCCCAACAGATCGCGGAGACTTCCCAGGACTTTGCGGCCCTGCAGCAGAAGCTGAATGAGATCATCCAGGCCCATCAATCAAACCCTGAAAACAATGGCATGTTTGTGAGAGGAAAAGCAATCAATGGCTACGCCCCACAGATTCAGTCAGGTAAGATAAGTGAGATTGGCTTAGTGAGAAACAGATCATCAGCCAATGAAAATCAGTCATACTGCCGGAAGACACTCAGACGAGGTTAATATGAACTTTGGGCTTTTGAAGGATAATTAATACTGTCACTTAAGAGAGAGATGGCTCAAGTCTTTACTGTAGTTATGAGTCAAGGCAGTAATAATCACCCAAACACGAAGAGATAGGAAGCGATCCAATCAGCGTTTGGATCCTTTTCTTGAATTATTCAGCAGATTTTATTGCAACGTTTCTCGATCAGATGATGATTTTATCAAGGCAGGTATTTTTCTCCTCTCCTGTCGTGCAACTTCATTAGATCAGGAAAACCGAGAAAGTCAAGTGCCAAAACAGGAAGCGCCTCGCCACTTGATGTGTCATCAGAAGTGAAATTTGATTTGCACAGTTGATAGCTGTAATTGGTTTCAGGGCGGTGAGCGAGAGAAGCTGGAAACGGAAAGTTTGGAGTCTAAAAGCCCAGATGGCGCCTCAAATGTGACAGTCGAGATGGATTCAGGTGTCTGATGAAGTACTGGAATAATATTCTAACTGAAAATACTTTAAAAATTATTTACTTTGTCAATCATTTGATATTGTAATAAGGATATATATTGTATTGCAATTGTGTGTGTAACTCAAGTATTTCAGCTACTTATTATCAATGTAAGTGCAACTTGTTCTCTCGGCTGTTTCCATTTCAGATTTGCACTAAAATGTGTTAATATTCCACTAGTGTTGAAAAAACAAAATTTGCAATGTGATGTTTCATTGAATAATAAATGCAATTAAAAATCACATGATAAATTTCCATGATAATTAATTAAAAACATGCAGTTAGATTTTTCTCCAACCATTTCCTGTCGTCTTCTTTGTGGTTTCTGCCAGTGGCAACATCCTGTTGTGTTTTTTTTTTTTGAAGTAGCTGTGTTTCCATTGACCATATAATTACATAATTTTACATTTTGAAAAAAGATTTGGTTAATGGAAACACTCAATAAAAAGTTTTATTGTTAAAATGCTGGATCAAAATCATTTTATCTTGCAAAACTGCAATAGAAACACTTTTATCACATGATGTGAGTCACCTAGACAACAGCAGGATGTTGCCTCTGATGGAAACCACGAAGAAGACGAAGAGAGGAAGTAGTTGGAAAATGATGGCACCACATGTTTTTTTATGATTTATTGCATGAACAAACTTTATCACGTGTGATGTTTTTTTTTAAATTGTGTTTCTTATTTAATGAAAACACAGCAATTGCAAAATTGTGGGTTTTTTTATTACTTTAGCGGATTAGTGACAACATTCTGTGTTAATTTGCAATGGAAACACTCGTTCAACTTTTCAATCTTTTAATTTTAAAAATTCAGCATATATTTTCAAATACTTTCCAAAATTCATCATGTATCAAATCATCTAAACTTTGGATTAGTAATTATTTTACAAAACATTAATATTATTTTAAGAAAAGCTACTATGTGGTTGCAATATTAAGATTAGAGTAACAGAATTAAAATGGACATTTTACAAATTATGAAGTAAGTCTGACAAGTTTTTACTTAAAAAATATTAATTTTTATATAAGCTGTAAGCATAAAACATTTTTTAAATAAAGTAACACTGGAAATTGAATGCCTCCTTTTTGAACTATTACATTTAACCCTGTAACAGTGTTTAAAAACTACTAATATTAGCATTTTTCACCAATAGATGCTAGCTATAAACTATATTATCACTGTTTATATAGAGAACAGTGTTTATTATACTAGTAAACTCTATTTGTAACATTTAATCAAGACTGTTGAGCTATTTTGATATTTATTATTTAGCCAAACAGGAAGCTTTTTAACTAGCGACTGTTTAGCTTAGTTGCTAAAATAGGTGAAAAGTTGCTGAAAAGTGTCACAGAAATATTAACTGAAACTTAATACATAATACAAAATACTGAACTTTGAAGTTAAACTTTTACAGATTTTATTACTATCCCACAAGGATTTGTAATGTTTTGCTTTGAGTATGCTAGGGTAAGCTTGCAAGCTGCTAGCTTCAGTTACATAGCATAAAATCTGACTTTAACAAAGGATTCCAGCCATTTTTCTGACTGTTTGCAGTCACAGATTGAAGGGAAATTATCCGTTTCATTCCCTCTAAGATCGTTTTTCAACAATCTAATCCGTCTTCATTCTGGTGACACAGTAAGCTGAACCAGAACCATTAGCGCCACACGCAATGAAAGCAGACGAATGTCGGCCACACTGTTCTTCATAGAAAAGGTCAGCAAAAGTTAATCATGTTTTGTGAGCCAACAATTACAGGAAAAATTAATTTGACGGTGCCTAAAATTAGCGTTAGTCATCGGTAGAAAGAGAATGACCTTTTAGATGGAGTTGTTTAATAACATTAGACACTTTTCATCTTCTTTACCTGGGAGCTTTTGCGTATGATGGATTGTTTTTCTGCCAGTTTGAGCGTTATTAATAAGCAGCAAAGGTCAGTCTAATATGTTTATAATTGCAATAACATAGATGACTGATATTATCTAGCTGAGCTCTGAAGGGAAATTATGATAAATTGCAGGTTTGGTAGAAATCAGACATTTTGTGACGACACAACATGGGCGTTAAATCGTTTATTTGTTTTATTTATGTGAAATTTACAGCAGGAAAAGCCTTTATGGAAAAAGTGATCAAAGTGCTTCACAATAATTATTACATCATAAGTAGATAAATGATCAAATAAGAAATGATAATAAAATTGGCAGTAAAATACCAAGTAAATAATAAGAAGAATAAAAACCAAGACATACTTAATATAAGTACTAAGTTTTTCCCTTTATTTAATTATTTTAAATCTATGTTAAAAAGATTCAAGCCTTTTGATAATTTTCTGTTCTACAGTAAATCCATATAATGTTTTTGTTTAGTTTTGTAGTAATTTTTGTGTGTATTTCTGGACATTTAAAGGTGATCTGTTATGCAAATTCTTCCATTTTGGTCTTAGCTGCTTCTGAGAACAAACCAAACATCTTTCTGCAATAAATTCGTGTTTTTAGTGTCTGGAAAATGAGCCATTTCAAAAACCTTCCAAATGTAACATCCCAAATCAGATGGCACTGCAATGTTACCTAGCAACCCAAATGAAGCCCAGCCTGCTACCCATCAACCCAAGCAGAGCTCCGGCAGGTTTGGTCAGCTGGCTTTACCACTGTCTATGGAAAAGACGAGTGTTTTGTTGTTGACTTATTATCCAGAAACTGCTTTCTGCATTCTTGTTGGTTGTGCAGGAGGCTCCACTTCAGCTTTTCAAAGTTGCACGATTGTATAATGGTGCATCTGTTTGCAGCTGTTTCAACGAGTGAGTGTAAATGTTGAGTGGGGGGGCGTGGCCATCAGCAGATTATTTGGATTTAAAGTGACAGGACGCCTTCAAAACAGATCAAAATGGGCAGAACTGATCCGGCTAAAATCTCATTATCAAAGAATGATTAATTGATTTAATGAACATGTTTTATATGTCCCATAGAGACTGATCCTAGCATCAAGGTCACTTTAAAAAAAACAACAAAACCCTAAAGGTTGATCATAATCAATTAAAACGCCACCTGTACAACGAAATGGTGAAAGATATTTTGTTACAGAAATGTGATCGACAGCATCCATGTTATATAAACTACAGAGGGTCATTGTTAGATAAACTGGCTGTCTCAAAGTGTTATATGAAAATATATTCCTGTAAAGTTTAGGAAGGAAAAACTGTGGCAGAAAATTTCAGATAGTGGTCCCCTTGTAAACATCATCGAATGTGTTTTTTGGCAAGTAAGTTGATGTTTATTGGTTCTAAAGTTAAAATGTACATTTATCAGATTTTAAATAAAGAATTTTCCACGAGAAATTAATGTATTTCTAGAATGGGCTTGTGTTAGAAATCTCAGCTTTACACACAACAATACTCTTATCTGGACTACCTTTATGTGACAACCAAGCTAAATGTAGAGTTACAAACACTTAAACTGTAACATTTTGCCAGTTTTGCCTTAGCAGAGGAACAGTTGTGATTTCCTCTTTTGTTACATTTCAGCTGCTTGAAGCTCCAAAATACAAAACTGCCACCTGACATTTTCAAATCTTTTTGTTACTTTTCAGCTGACAAGAGATTTTCGAGAACCCCCCGCAGAACGCAGCAGCCAAAAACCCTGAACACGCCAGAGGACTCCACTTACTACACGCTCATTCATGTGAGTGGCAGAGAGAAAACGCTGATTGATTCGGGATTTTTGGAAAACTTTGGAAACCGTAGTTTCTTTCACTGATGCTGGTTTTTACAATGTGCCATTGATTGACTTGTTTTTTTTATTTTATTTTATTGTGCAGGCGAGGCGTTTACTGCCAGATTGACTGAAAAAGAAAAAGTTCTCTATTTTTTGAAAACGTTTCTTTTGATTTTGTTTGCTTTTCTTTTTAATATCAGCAAAGTGACATTTTATTAACTTTATTCAGCCAAGTGACTCATTTTACAAGCCAACTTCACGGTACCGTAACTCCTTGGCACGTTGTGCTATCGGAAAAATTCCCACTGTTTCTGAAAGAGGAGGCGTTGAGCTTTCCAGACAATTTCAGGTTATTATGGTAATTTTACTCGCGCCGCTGCATTTTAATTTCCTAAAACACTCTTTTAATGGAATGTAAGTGGAGAAATGATTTACTCTCAGGACATTTGGAGAACTTTGTACAATTAAAATAAGCAAAAATATCCAGGCGGAGATTTTAAATTTAGGACTGAAAGAGTTTTAACTAACTTTAATCTGCTACTTTTTCAGTTTATATCAAACTGATTTGAAAAAAATAACAAATTTACTGGAAATCTTATTAAGGTACCAACATACAAAACAAGTAATAACAATTTAAACAACCAGCTTTTGATTGAATTAATAAATAAACACAGATAAAATCAAATTTACTGGTATATCCTTATGAAATACGAATTTCTGAAATAAAAATGGTTGCAGATTATGTCACAAATAATCCCAGTCATCAATTTCATTTATAAAATATAAATTCTAAGTGATTATTTTATTATTAGTGGGTGCCTCAATATGTTTCTCTAGAAAATCATCCTGGAATTTTCTTCCCAATAAAAATATATTAAACTTTTTTTCTCTCTAAGTCAGACTTGTTAACTATTTGTTTTATGTTTCTTGTTCGTCATTTTTTCATTCATTCAAACAGTAATATTTGCTTTTTTCCGTCTTCCCACGCAGAGATCTGTCCAGGACGATAAGCGCAAACCCAGAAAAGAAGAGTAAGCATCTTCTTCTCACCAAAGTTTGTTTTTTATAATCAGGGTAA
Organism: Poecilia picta; assembly: GCA_033032245.1. Classification (NCBI taxonomy): domain Eukaryota; kingdom Metazoa; phylum Chordata; class Actinopteri; order Cyprinodontiformes; family Poeciliidae; genus Poecilia; species Poecilia picta. The sequence goes on along the minus strand of CM065372.1, from coordinate 21,052,087 downwards.
AGCTTGACTATAATCAAAACTAGACCTGAAACGATTAATCAATTACTGAAATAATCTACTAATTTAGTGATCAATTAATCATTAACTGGATATGCAGACTCAAAAAATGCCAAATCCTGAAAGAACAGTTGGAAAAGCAAGTAAGCCAAAACTGTGCAAATATACGTATATATACAGTATATACATATATATAGCATTTAATACGTAAAAAAAAAAAAATACTATCCGCTACTTGTGCTTCACCCAGTTCAAATTACGTTAAAAATTCCCTTAAGCACCTTTTGCTATCAAATAATTAATTGGTTAATTGAAGAAAATAGCCTGTGTATTGATGTTAAGTTGAAAGGCCTGAGCTGAACTGATGTTAGAAGTATTTTTTTTAGCTGCAGATGATTCCTTTGTTACAAATGATAAAGCACACAAGAAATGCATTTTAGGCAAAAAATAATATTTTAAAAAGAAGGTGAATATTAGTTTATGATTATCTTTTAATGTATTTCTAAAGTGGTTTAATGAAAAAGCTGCAGAATGTGCTCATTTCTTTGTTCGATTAATCAATTAATCGTCAGATAAATCGATTAATCGATTACTAAAATCTCTCTAAAGTTGATTCATTCAAGTTGGCTTCACTAATATTTATCATACCTGTGAATGAAGTTATTATTCTCTTTAAGAAATAAGTTGGGCTCCAAAAATTCCTTCAGTTTGACGCGGAAAGTGCCGGAGCATTTTGGAAAGTGAGTGTCCATGTGGGAGTTCATGCATATTTATGTTGTGCAGAAGCCACAAGGTGAGTTTACCGCCCAGAGCGAGGAAGTGAAGATAGACAGATAGGGCTGGCTGAACAAGCAAGAGGTGCTTTATCACTACGGCTTGAGGAAAACACTCACACACACACACACACACACACACACACACACACACACACACACACACACAACTCCACGGTGCTCTAAACATCAAGGCGAATAATTTGTTAGCAGATAAATAAAGCCAGGAATGGACAGGAGTAGTTTACATGCATCATTAAGGATGAGAAGGTCAGGAGAAACGATGGTGCTGACAGCAGAGGAGGTGGGAGATGGGAAAACGTTGGCGATAAGGAGTGAATTGTACTGCGAGTAAATGATAATAAATGTTGCTGCTGCAAGGGAGGTTCTGCTGAAGGTATGTGGAGATTACAGGCACAGCTGCTTTAACGTCTCTAAGATGCAACATGATGAGATGAAGCCTCCTGAAGGGTCCTGGAAATCCTCCACTTATTCTGAAAAAGTGATTTTACAAAAACAGATATTTGTTTTAACATCTTCGTCTAGTTTCTGCAGATCTAGAAAACAGTGAACAATTTTGCTTTGGTTATACAGAGCAGGACACTTATAAAATGTTGCACCATCTTTTATGAGCTGGGAACATTATCACGAGTTCTTCACAGGTTTAGCAACCCTCAAATATATGGATCACTGTTTTATGGCCAGTGCAAAATAATATATCGATTCAGAACGTTTAAACTAGTCTAAATTGCAAATATGTAAATGGGGTCCTATTATGCAAAAATTACATTTTGCACGTTTTTGTACTTTTATTTGGGTCTCTGCTGCTTCTAACAACAACCCAAGCGCTAAAAAAGATGTTTTTGGTGAAGATGAGATTTAAAAAACCTCCCACTAAATCTAATTCAACAGGTGCTACGCTGTTACCTAGCAACCAAAGTATAGCTCCAGCATGTTTGGTCAGTTAGTTTTACTGCAGTACAATGGCTGCTGGAAAAGACAAGCATTTTATTGTTGACTTGCCATCCAAAAATCACTGGCTGCATTCTTGTTGGTTGTGCAGGAGGCTCCACTTCTGCTTTTCAAAGATGCACTGTTGCATTGCATATCTGTTCGCAGCCATTTTCAGTGGTCGTGTAAACGTTGAGTTGGGGGGCGTGGCCAGCAGAAGATTATCTGGAATTAAAGTGACAAGACTCCCTAAAATACCTTATTCCAATCTGAGAATAAAATCTCATTATCTAACTAATTAGGATTGTCACAAAAACAAATTTTGCAGAACAGTAAATGGTCCCAGAAGTTATTCCGATAAACGATAATATTGTTGTTTTGAGACCATTGTCAATTAATATATTGATAATGGCGTAATAATACAAGAACACCTTCTCAAAAATTAATCAACTTAAAATTTTTATGAACATTTAACTCTAAAAAACAAAATTGTCCTTCAGAAAATGTCTGGATCAGACCTGTGTTGTTTTCCAGTCCAGGGAAGCTGCTTGACGTGGACGACCAGTACTACCGCACCCTGTCCACCAGCCGGCCCGAACCCTCCAGCTCAACCAGGGGGACGCCGGAGAGGAGGCAGTCTGTAGAGAGGAGACAGTCCATGGAGCGAAGACAGTCCATGGACAGGAGACGGTCCACGCTCCGCAGTCACCACGGGGACAGACGGCTGTCCATGGACCAAAGGTCGGCAGGTTCTAGTCGACAGATGAGGGAGAGGGCGGTCACTGAGCCCGAGCTTCCCAGACCCACGAAACAAGACAACAGGTATGTCCTCAAAGGTTCTCGATGTGGAGAAGACGATTTTTTAAAAGACTGTTGGGTGGTCCGGCTCAGTTAGACCCTCGTTTTCCTTTTTGAAGGTAAAGGTAATATAGCACATTTTCAGCAGCAAGGCAATACAAAGAGCTTTAGAAGAATTAAAAGGAAATACAAACAAAATAACAAACCAAAGCAAAGAGCAAAAGAAGAAAAAGAATCTAATAATGTTGATCCAAAGCAAATAAACTAGATACTCCTCTTCATGATTGGTAGAGTAAGTCCTCTGGTCTAATTCCTTTTCTGGGTTGGAAGAACAGAAGTGTAAAGCGTCGTTGCTAAGGTAGTTTTTCTGGATTGGATTCTAAGTTTCTTCTAATCTCTGTTCTGGGTTGCTAAATAAGTGTAAGTAAGTATAATATGGACGTCTGGGTTGCTAGATAAGTGTAAGTATTCTCTGGACTTTCTAAGTGTGCTCTAAATTTGTGAACGTAATGAGTCTCCACAGTTTCTAGTTAAAGGAAAATTATACTTTTATTTGTGTCTCAGCTGCTTCTAAAAACAACCCAAGCACCTTAACAAAAAAACACTAATCTGTTCTTTGCCAATAGGTTAATGTTGTTTGGTTTCTGGAAAATCAGTTTCAAACCCGTCCAGTTATTGAGTCACATTCCATGGGAACGGCACCGTTACCTAGCAACCCCAGCTGAGCCAAACCCCGTTACTTAGCAACCAAGCTGAGTTCCAAATTATTTGGTCAGCTCTCTGGAATGAACCTTACCAAGCTCTGCCCAGAAACGCCCCTCGAAAGTGTCATGTGGCTGCATGTCTCACATTATCTTGTAGCTCTGTCTAAACACCGTGTATTTTGTTCTTTGCAGAGTATTTCTGAGTTTATTAATTTAGCATTTCTGCTAGGTTTTCACAAAATATCAGCCACGACAATAGACAGGGGAACCAATAGTTATGGCAGGGGTGTCAAACTCCAGTCCTGGAGGGCCGCTGTCCTGTAACTTTTACATGTGCCTCTGCTGCACCACACCTGAATAGAATAATCAGGTCATTAGCAAGGCTCTAAGAGAACATATCTACACAATAAGGAAGTAATTAAGCCATTTCATTCCAGTGTTTTGTACCTGTAGCACATCTAAAAAGTGTAGGACAGCGGCCCTTCAGGACTGGAGTTTGACACCCCTGGTTTAGAGGGTTTGAATGTGCCTAGGACTTATACACGGTACTCGGTGCTAGCGTGGCTAACACGATTAGCGTGGCTAACACAATTACAGTTTAGTAAAAAGCCTTTTCAGGTAAAGTAAAATCTTTAATGTTTGTCAGATACGGTACACATTGCATATTGATCTGTCCAGCTAACGTAAGACTGTAACAGACAGGCTTCAAGGTGTAGAAGTTGTATCGGTACTGCCATTATGCTGTACTTGGCTAAAAGGTTTTCATAATGGATGTGTTTTATTATTGACTTTCCTTTTTCATTCACTAAACACAAAGAAAGCAAAGGTATAATACTTACACCAGCAGACAATCCTTTGTTCTTATTGATCCTACAAAGGTTGAGCTCCAAATGCGTCGTGAACAAGCTTTGATCCAAGCAAGGTTTTCCATTTCAGATTTTGGAAATCTGTGAATTTTAGTTCCACAAATACGATCAGGATACCTGACATCACCTGTACAGATTCCCCACTGACTGAGAACCATTGTTTTTTTAGTCCTGACGCAAAAACTTTCTGCCGGTCTGGTAGTCTGGTAATGTACATTAGCTTGAGTTTGTGAGACGGTAACACACTTGATCGCTGCGCTGTGACGTAAAATGTGCATTAGCCAATGAAAAGGCCCGGCTGGGGTAAGGTCCATTTTCTGCAGCACTCTGGTTCTCTGGCAGACCGTTCCACTAATGGAGGTCATACTACTGGAAAAAAACAAAAGTGTGAGTTCTGACTCTGGGAACACTTAAAAACCAGTAAAAGAATCTTAATATCAAGCCTGAGACGTACTGGGAACAGGCGTGACGTGATAGAAATCACACTTATCTATGTGATTCGTGTCCCAAAAAGAAAAGCGTTTGAAATGGAAATGTTTTTCTGTGTTTGTAGGGATTTAAATGCTGTCATTCAGTCAGAAAAATGCATAAAAAAAACAATAAACAGTTCTTAACGTCACTGTTATTGTTATAACAATAGTGATAAGAAAAATACTGTGCTGGTAGCCACATGACTCTCTGAATGTTGTTCAATTTTGCAGTTTGACATTTATTCATAATATAAACAAATTTCAAAATATAAAATTATTTATTAAAATACATTGTTCATAAATTAGTATTTTTAAAGTTTGAGGTTCTAAAAGGACAGATTTCTGGAACGACCTCCGCCTGGTGTCTCTGATAGACCGTTTGGATGATGAATGGTCAGAGATGATAACTGAAATGAAAACACAAATCGTTTCATCTCTTTGTAATTTTGCTTTGTTTGTTTTGTGAGCCTCCATCTTCAGAACCATCTGCGATCTGTTGGGTTTGTGTTTACAGGCGCTCCGTCCCGCGGATGTCGTCGACGGAGAGCCGAAGCGGAGACAATCCGTACGACTTCAGGCACCTGCTGAGGAAGACGTCGCAGAGACGAAGGCTCATCAAGCAGTACTGAACCGGGCCAGACTTTATATCGGACCTCCTGCTTCTTCTGTCGCAGATTTAAAACGTTTTAGATCCCACAGGAGGACGTTCTTCACAGGTTTTTGAGAATCAAGACTAGATTGTAAATAATAAACTTACATGTAATAAAATTGTTGTAAATTAAGATTTATTTATGTTGACTATGGAAGGAGTTCGTGTTGATGCCCATTTTCTTAATTTTCACATATTTACCATTGGAAATGTATTATGTTTTGCTCTCTTGATGTCCTGTTTGTTAATTTAAACATAAAGTATTTTAAAATTATGTCTTTCTTTGGAGTCTTATCATATTACCCCATCTTAAACTATCTTATATTATTTTCTCTCGATTGGTGCTTTGCATACAGTTCACACAGATTCTTTATCAGGTTGATGTCAAACCAACCCCAGAGATTTACTGTATTATTGTGAATTTCTCTCAGATTCAGTCTGTGACCTTTATGTGGCATTTTAGAGGAGGAACAACCCCACAGGGACTGTCAGGAAACCCCCAACACAGGCTTACCGGAAGTACCCCCCAAAAAATATGACCACTTATTAGGGCCAATGTAGATCTAAAAAAGACTTTGAAATTTTGGGATTTTTCTAAAAAAGAACAAATTTGAGAAAAAACTTGAAAATTTCTGGCTGCAAAAGTTTAAAATCTGCAGGAAGTAGCTCAGAAATTTTGAGATAAAAATAAACTGCTTTGTTTACATTATTTTCTTCTTTTATAAATGTCTGTATCACTTCAAAATTCTAAATCTGCCAGGGATATGAATAGTTTTGGACTGTTTATGCTAAAAAAAATCAATAATCAACAAAAGAAAGCTTTTTCTTTAACCTTAGAAGCAATAAATTCCAGTTCTAAACTGCTACTCTGTTAGCTTTCTGTAGCTGCTAGCTACGCTAATGCTAGCTTAATAAGTGTAGTTTTAGTTTCAGCTTCTAAGTTTTATTCTTGCTTACAAAATCTCCTGATGCTAAAAACATGTCTGCCATTATTACTAGTAAGTATTTACTGCAGCTTCATTCTTTGGTGTTTTTAATTTGAGACATAAATTCCTATTTCAGTTAGCCGCTAAAAGGTGGCTAATCTTGTTTTAGCTAAATCAAGTTTTTATGTTTTTGAAGTCCAATTCATTGAAAAGCATGATGTGAAAAGTGAAGGATTCTGTTAAGTTACTCATTCAAAAATTAAAGCTGTACTTATTAAAAAAGGATTAAATTAATCAATTTAAAGACCAGAGACCAATAAAATGCTGAGTCATTCGTTGCTATAGCAACTCCGGCTTCTTCTGGGCTTCTAAGGACAAGGGCAACAAAGTTTTAATAATATATTTTCCTCAGAAAACACAGTTTAAGTCTAGTTTTAAAAGAGAAAATCTCATATTTGTTAGGAGTCGGTTGAGTTTACACTAAAAGGTAAAACTGGATGAAAAGAGGCAAAATATTTACTCATTTAGATAAATGAATTACATTTAAACATGAAACAGTAGCTAAAATCAGAAACTGAATAAATCAAAAAGAATTCAAGATGAAGTAATTAAAATTCAAAATAAAAATAAGACCGATGATCTAAGTCAAAACTCAAATAAAAGTAGATAAAATTCAACATAATTTAAGCAGTTTAGGCTTTGATTTGTGTTTAAAAAGTTTAAAAGTCTTTGTGGAAATACTAAATCCAATATAGATTTTGGGCCCAATTTTTATGATTTTTAATATACAATTCCTGATTAATTCACGTTTTTATGAGCGTTTTAAACAATGGAGGAAGGAGTAAATCAAATTTGACTCAAAAATGGACTAATTAGAAGATTAACTGAATAGAAAATGTGGAAAAAAGTCATTATTTCTAATTTCAAACAAACTGAAGTGGAGCATAAAGCATAAAGGGTTAATTTAAAGACTTGTACATTTAAAACTATTTGGACTTGTGGATGATTTACATTTTCATGAAGTTGGAACAACGGAGCAATGATAGTGGGTCTAAATCAATGAATCTCCTGCTTTTTCTCTGTCAAATGTCAGATATTTTGGCTCAATAGCCGCAGTAATGAGCGCAGCTCTTGAAGTAAAACATATCCTGAGTAATGCTGGATATTTTGAAGTGTTTAGTGTTTCTGAGCGGAGCTCCTCTGCTCTCCTCCCCGCCCTGCAGGTTTCTCCTCTGGAGGCGGCCAATTACCGCAGCCGGTCGTCAAAAGAAAAAGCTCCGCAATCGCCTTGCGGATGAATTAGTTGGCATTCTGCGGCTGTGCGCAGGGTAAGTTGGGCGCTCCAGGGCACGAAATGTTGGGGGCGGACGGAGTCACGACGCGCCACGCAACGCGGCTCGTCATGACCCTGAAGTGAATCACGCAGGGATTTCTTTGCTGACGTGAACATTTCTGCGCGGCTGCGGGTGTTTGAGTATTTACAGACATCTGTGTTTGGTTCCCTCCACATCAACACTTGATTTTCTTCTTCTTTGTTTGAAAAGCTGCAGCATATCATCCAGAACTTCCTTTGTTTTTTGTTTTGTTTTCTCTTTTAATCCCAGCGCGCACATAAGACGCGCGCCGCTCCTGTTCTTCCTTCCTTCCTTTCTTTCTTTTGCGGATTTTTTATGCGCACACGCAGCTCCATGCATCCCGCACCTGTGGACGCTCTTTGTGTTTGGTGTTTTTGACGCGCTCTCTTCCACGCCGCACGGAGCGGCGAGTCGGATGCGCTGCGGCTTTCCGGTCACATTCAGCGCCGCAGCGGCCGCGATCAGCTGCGTGTGGATGGGCTCTGCGCCTGAACCCCGCGCCTCCCGCACCTCCTAACCACCGGCGACAAATGGCATCACACGGCTTCTGGTCCCTCGGCGGGAAAATGCGGGGGCCAACACCGGGAGTCAAAGCCCGAGCACCCGTGAGTGGCTTCTTATTCCTCCTGGAGGATTTTTTTTTAATGTTTTTTGTCTCTGGCCTTTAATTTTTTTAATCTACTCTAGCTTATTTATGTGTATCTTTACATAAAAGTTTAAAAAATAATTCGAAAGGTGAATATTTTTATGTTTTCCAGCCAGGGCTTGGTGCCAAGCAGCTGCCCAGAAATTATCCGGAGGAATTGGGTCAAAATTATATGGTACGTTTGCGATTCTGGTGTTAATATCTCAGGAATATAGTGGGGATTTTTCTTTTTTATTTTTTTTTATGAGTGATTTTTGGGATTTATTATTCCCCCGAAGCGCTGCTAAATGTCGGAGAAGGGAGAAACCCGCCGAGCCGGCCGCCAAGCAACCGCCGCAAACCGCTGCGGGAAACTGCGGCTGCAACAAATCCTGCACCTGCACCAAAGGCACCGAAGTGGGCTTCTCAGACCTCTACTCAACAGGTAAACAGCGCAAAAACTGCGCCAATTAACGCGACTGCAAGTCTTTAATGTCACTAGGGGAAAAAAACACGTTTTTTGTAAGAATATTCTCAATTCTTACAAAATTCTTACATAAAACACGTTTTTTGTAAGAATATTCTCAATTCTCAATCAACCAAATTCTCCAAATTAAGGCCGTTTATTGTGTTTTCCTTCTTCATTATAGCAGAAAATAACTGTAGCGTTTAAAATAAACCTTCTGCTCAGATCTATTTATTACAGGTGAATATGTTATGTCATATTTAGTTAAAATATAATGTTAACAAATAAATAAATGATGCGAAAAATACGTTTACTTTTTATTTATTTATTTTCCTCAGAGGTCACCTTCACCTTTATCTCCTCACGATGTCTAAAAATCTTCAGGAAACACAAACACTTATTTATTGTTTTTTTTTTTTTTTAAATCTCTCACAGGAATAATTTATTCTGAAATGATTAAGTTTGGATTTTTGTTCCTCGTTCGTCGTGTTTAGAAATCCCTCCAGGCTCAGATGATGTTCTAAATGTTTTCTGGTCTCAGACCTGCTGCCCGCCATGGACGGAGACACCAAAACGATGACCTTCCTGCAGGAGGTCGTGGATATTTTAATGGCCTACATAGTCGAGTCGTTCGACCGGGAAACGAAAGTGATCGATTTTCATTATCCCAACGAGCTGCTGCAGCTCAACAACTGGGAGCTGCAGGACGAACCGGCCACGCTGGATGACATCTTGATCAGCTGCCGCGCTACGCTCAAATACGCCATCAAGACAGGTGAGCGCAGGACCCGGATGTTGGGCTTTGATTGTTTTACGCATTAAAAATGAAATAGAAGCGCCGATGGTTCCGCTTTGTTTCGTTATTGGTTTGGATGGAGGCCTGCAGTCCGACCGAAGCGTTTTTAAAATGATGGTTTCAGGTGACGCGTAAACAACAGTGGGAAATGATCAGATGGAGTGTTGATAAAAATCTGTAGTTTTTAAAATATGTATTTGTATATTGAAGCAAAAACAAGTTAAATAAAATAATAACAAAAATGAGTGGGAAAATGTACTGCTTTGCAAGAAAATCCTAAAGCTGCTCAATTCAGCTCTCATAAAATAATAATGGAAAAAGACATAAAAGACATGAATTAGAATATGTATTATATATATATAATATATATATATATATATATATATATATATATATATATATATATATATAATACATATTCTAATTATGTATATTATTTTCCATCATATATTATTTTCCATCATATATATATATATATATATATATATATATATATATATATATATATATATATGATGGAAAATATATATTGCATCAAAAAAATAGCACAATTTATTTATAGAAGTATTTTACAAAAAAATCTGCCTGAAAATGTATAATAAATGTTCTTTCTTTTAATAATAAAAATGAGAGAGGAAGGAGAGTCAACATGGAAGTTGTCCTCCTTTCGTTTTATTGTCCTCCTCCTCTGCTGCTGCTGCTGCTGCTGCTTGGCCACCAGACCGATAAATGCGGCGGCGCAGTAAATCTGGTTCAGCAGGCGGCAGATAATAGGCTATAATCAGGCTTCATAGGCCCAAGTCCATTATTCTCCGCTGAGTGACGTTTACAGGAGCGGCGTCAGAAACCTTTCAGCAGCATTAAATAAAGGACACAGCCTGTTTTGATCACACAATAACATTTTTACTGCTTACTTTAGCAGCTCTGTTGTGGTTCTGGTGTTACGTTGAAAACGAATCGATGACAAAACGCTGATTATGAAGCAGTGGTGCAGATTTGGCGTGTTTACCCTTAATAAACCCCAGCACCTCCCTCTGCACCAGCGAATGTTTTCATCATTTACTCAGAAAGCCTCGCTGCATCTTCATTCCGCTCTGTAATTAAAGCATTTCTGAAATGACAGTTTCCTATGCAGTTTTCCCCAAACAAAGCTTTTTTAAAATTGCATTCCTTCCTCCTCTCCCTCTCTCTCTCTCTCCTCCTCCTCCTTTCTTTTCCAGCGCACCCCAGGTACTTCAATCAGCTCTCCACAGATTAGACATTGTCGCGCTGGCAGCCGTTGCTCACATCCACGCCAATCACCAACATGTGAGTTTGCGGCCGCCTGCCGCAGCGCCGATTCCTCAGCGCCGATAACCAATCATGACAATGAATTTCCATTTCCTGCTCTGCGTCTGCAGGGGCAGATAGCAGCTTTTTTTTTATTTACCCCGTCACCCTCCAGCTCTGCCTTTTTAACCCCTCCCCATTCACCTTCGCCCTCTTGGGGATTCAAGGGGAGAAAATTAGCTCTGAAATTAAACACAGAGCTAATCAGAAGCTAATTCTGGATGTGCGTTTTCGGGTGATAAACTCTTTGGCTCTGGGAGTTGCGACGGATTGTCCCTCCTATTGCTAAAAGAATAAATGCTGGGTATTTATTTCAAAACGGACAATTGGCATCACATAATATGTCAGAGTTATAGCCACAAAGGCTAGTTTTCATCTGTACAATCAATATAAATGTTTTTGTTTTCATCCGGAAATTTTGCGCATGCGTACAATGCCAGACAGCCGTTAACAAAATGGAGTTGTAGGTATTATGAATTGAGCGCAGTACGCGACGGTAAATGAGAAATAACGCATAAAAACAGCTGAAGAATAATTCAAAACCACTTGTATCCCCCCCCCCCCCCACTCTCCGCTATGCTAGTCACAGACTTGTTGGCATAGCAACTAACTGACAACAACGCCACAAATGTAAATACGCTCATTTCACACACTGAAAACACAACATTCAGTCCGTTATAGTATTATGTTTTTAGGCTTGTTGTTTATTTTGTGGTTATTAATAAATGATCGTTGTGGTAAATTAGCTAACGCTGCTATTAGCTAAGCTAATATAGCTGTGGCTGATTAGCTTGATTGGCTCATTTTAACCCCTTCTTTACTGATGATCTGTCAAAGAGCTGTTGTGATGGTCGCCATATTGTTTTTAACATGAACCTAAACACCTAACTTCGCAGGGCAGCAGGTTGTCAAAGTTAAGTTAGCATAACTGACCTACTTCTCTCTCCCGCTATTTTTCTTAATTAAAACTTTTTCCGACCTTCTTATCTGGTTGTCTTAGTGTTGACAAATATTAGCAAAGCACTGCATCCCTTTTTTATTGTATATGTGTACAATTAAGAGTTAGCGGGTAATGTTGACAACTTGACGGCTATAAGCAAACATAGACATTATTGCCTAGCGGGAGGAAGTTGCGTCTGAATATGTTGTTAAAAAAACAAAACGTTTACATTTAAAAAAAAAAGAGAAAAAGAAGGAATATACACCATATACGTAATATATATATATATATATATATATATATATTTAATATTAAAATATATATAATATATATACACAGTCCAGTCACATTAATGTGACCATCTGTCAAAAGCCAGAATAACCACCTTTCGCAGAGCGAACTGCTACGAGACGTGCAGGAAGAGAGTCACTTAGGTCCCTGAAGGTCTTCTCTGGGATGTTGAGCCATGCCGACTCTAATGCCGTGGCCAGCTGCGCTAGATTACGCGGTTGAGGATCCATGGCGCGAACAACTCGATCGAGATGGTCCCACAGATGCTCGATTGGGTTTAAGTCAGGTGAGTTTGCTGGCCAGGGGAGGACGGTAAACTCATCCTGGTGCTCTTCGAACCACGCACGTACACTGGCAGCTGTATGGCACCTCGCATTGTCCTGCTGGAAGATGCCATCATCCTGAGGAAAAACAATGCGCATGTAGGGGTGGACATGGTCCGCAAGGACAGATGCGCACTTGTATTGATCCATCGTGCCTTCCACAATAATCAGTGAACCCAGAGAATGCCAGGAAAACATTCCCCAGACCATAATGCTCCCGCCTCCAGCTTGGACCGTTCCTGCAATGGTTGCAGGGTGGTTCCTTTCAGAGGTTTCACGCCTTATACGCCAACGTCCATCTGTCCGATGGAGCATAAAACGCGATTCATCTGAAAACGCTACCTGTCGCCACTCAGTGGTCGTCCAGCTGCTGTACTGGCGTGCAAATTCTAGCCTTCGTCGTCGATGAACACCAGTCAGCATAGGTGCACGAACCAGGCGTCTGCTTCGGAGGCCCAGACGCAGCAATGTTCGCTGAATAGTGGTTTGGGAGACACTTGTGGTAGCCCCTTGGTTCATTTTAGTGGTCAGTTGCTCAACGGTAGCCCGTCTATCTGCCCGAACGCATCTCCGCAACCGTCGTTCGCCTCTGTCATCTATGGCCCGTGGTGCACCACATTTGCCACGTCGTTGATTTTGGACAGTCCCATTTTGCCATGCACGGTACACTTTTACCACGGCGGCACGCGAACAGTTCACAAACTCAGCCGTTTCGGAAATGCTTCCACCCTTGGCCCGAAAGCCAATGATCATGCCCTTTTGGACGTCGGATAAATCGCTTCGTTTCTGCATTACGCCAACGATTGAAATGTTTTCCGAAGCCCACACACACCCTTTATATACGCTCAACTGCACTGTGCTGCCACCTGCCTTCTGTGATTGGTTATTTAACTCTGAAGTGGAAAGTACGTGGTGGTCACATTAATGTGACTGGACTGTGTTATATATATATATTTATTATATATATATATATATATATATATATATATATATATATATATATATATATTATATATATATATATTATAATTTTTTGCTCTCAGGGCCGAATCTCAGATATTGTAAAGATTTTGTGTTTTTGTTTTTTTCTACCTATTTTTCTTTTACTGTATTTTTACTGTATTTTACTGTATTTTATTCTCTCTAAAAGGGAAATTATAATAATGACAAACAAAAGGATTTCTTTTAATCTGAAAGGAAGATATAAAGTTAAATTTTTAAAAGAATAAAAAGTCGTATGGCAAAAGTTCAAACACAAAGCAAAACAATCAAGCAAACAAACAAACAAAAGAAAAACAGAATAAAAATAAGAATGCCATGATTAGTGCCTGCATATTTCACAAGTTTAAAATACCCACAAGTTCTTAGACTCTGTGGTGTTTTGTTACAGTTGTGAAAAACATTTTTTTAATGTCAATGTATATGATTCATAAACCACACATGCATATTTGTTCTAAAAATATAAATTTAAGAACAAATTTTTCCCTTTTCTTAACATTTTTCCTAAAGGTTGCAAAATAACAGCTAAACTGACAGAGAGACATCTTTGTTATTTCTCTTGGTGATGAGTCATAATTGCACCACATTTTTTTTAACCTTGGTGACGCGTCTTGTGTAACGCAGGTTCACCTATGAGGTGGCGCCTGTGTTTGTGCTGCTGGAGTACGTCACCTTGAAGAAGATGAGGGAGATCATTGGCTGGTCGGACGGGCGAGGAGACGGCATTTTCTCACCCGGTATGCCCTTTTTTTTTTTTTTTAAACGTGAAACAGACCCTGCTGTTTGTGTCGTAATGTGTCAATTTGCATTTTGATGATATAAGGGGAACCAGTTTCAAGGGCAATTAGCATGAAATCGTTTTTTATGATTCTCATCCACAACCCCCTCCTCACCCGCTCACTTCTGGTGACACATGATGAAGTTTGATGAGTGTTACTGGCAGTGAGAAAGACTCATTTTGCTCAAATTGTTTTCTAAACAGGACATTTTCCTTCCTGACTCAAAGACCAGGAGTGCATCCAGAAAGCTTTGCATAGGGGCCATAAGGGGGCCACTGATACTCCTGGGGTGGGATTTGAAAACCTAAAACCAATTTTTAAAAAACAGCCTGATTTCTCTTAGTGTTTTCTCAGCAACTTGAACATAATTTATACACAATAACTGTCAAAAAATAAAATAAAAATCTTACTTTGATCTCAAAATTATGCCTTTTATCAACTTCAACCTCTGACTTTAATCTCAGATTAATCAGATTCCATTATTAAAATAATCTTCAACTAATTTAGAGAATAATTAATTGCTCACTAAAATATACAGACTCAACAAATTTTGTTGACAAAACAACATTCTCAGAGCAGTAATTATGCCAAAACTGTACAATACATTTTACATCTAAGACAAAAAAAACCTGTGTGCAAATATTCTTTACCAGAACTTCTCAAGTGGCCTAGTTATAGCTTCACTTGGTTCAAATTATGTAAAAATAAATAAGTAAAATCCCTGTTAAGCACTAAGTGAATGCTTCTTACATTTCAGACAGTAAAATGTTTAATTTCTTATTTTAAACAGGAATTGAATTATTACTATTTGCATTTTAATGCATTTAAAATTTTCTATAAAAAGGCTTACATGAAAAATGTGCAGAATGTGCCAATTTTTAATTACAATTAATTGATTGTCAGAATAATCAATCACTAAAATAATTACAAGTTGCAGCCCTAGTTCAAAAGGATGTTAACAAAATTTTAGAGCATTTAATTTTTAATATTTTTAATTTTCTAGATGTGTCCCTGGTATGATTTGAACTTTAGTTTCGGCTCTTTCTTCTGTATATTTTGTTTTCATGTGACATTTTTACAAAACCGGCTACAGCTCTGATGAGTTTCTCCTATTTACGTCTTATTGGTATATGTTTGAGTAAAATTAACATTTTTATTTCATTCTACAAACTACTCACAACATGTCTCTGAAATTCCAAGCAAAAATTTAGTATTTATTTGCAGAAAATGAGAAATGGCCAAAATAATGAAAGAGATGCAGCACTGTCAGATCTCAAATAATGCAAGAAAAACAAGTTCATATTCATTTAGAAACAATAATACTACTGTTTCAGCTCAGGAAGAGTTCAGGAATCAATGTAATCAATATTTGGTGGAATAACCAAATAATTTTTTCCAGAGCTGTGCTTTGTTATGGTATTGTCATAAACTGAGTTAATTGGAGAGAGATACATTCAAATATTGCTTACTTTCAAATAAACAACGAATTATTTCAGCATCCCTTAATGGAAAAAACCCACAGAGGCTTTTTCTTTGTCTCAGAGTGAATTTTCTCCGTCTGTCCTCTAGGGGGTGCCATTTCCAACATGTACGCCATGCTGCTGGCCCGCTTCAAGATGTTCCCTGAAGTGAAGGAGAAAGGAATGTCATCCGTCCCCAAACTGGTGGCCTTCACATCCGAACATGTAAGGACTCAGACGGACGCGCTGCTCCTTCAAAGTTTAAACCAAATGTCAGATTTTCCAGCCCAGTTCTCATCTTCGCCGCAGCTTCCCTGCAAAGTTACACCTCCGGCCTTAAGCTAACATTATGTTTAGCAGACAGAAGGTCACAAGCTGCGGAGAGCATCTGTCACTTTATACGACACCTCCTTCATCTTTAAAGGGCGTTTTGGACGATGCTGTGAGCGCAACGGCCATTAAATGACACACAAATATGTCATCATCACGAGTGTGTTTTCACTGATTTATTCTGCCTCCTGTGATCCGGGTGCTTCTGCTGTGTTTCTGTCATCTCACAGAGCCATTTTTCCATCAAAAAAGGAGCCGCGGCGCTTGGCATCGGGACTGAAAGCGTGATCTGCATCAAAGCAGACGAATGGTACAATGCGTCTAATCTGAACTTCCTTATCTCCATGTTCACTGGCATTTTCAAAGATTTTTTCCTACAATGTTTATTAGAGATTTAATAAACAGTTAAAATCTCTCAAATAACAACAAACACCACAAAAACACATGTTTTATCACAGATTTCTGTCTAGCGTAAATACTGTATCTTGGTACACTCAAAATAAGACAAAACTACCTTGCAACTACGTTTAAGCTTGTTTCACAAAAATAATTCCTTAATATTATTGAAAATTACTAGTACCACTGGTAGATTATTTCACTTGTTTCCCAATATAAGTGAAACAATCAGCCAGTGCAACCAGTACTTTTTAAAGTCTATATTCAAGAGTTATTTATTGAAAACAGGCTTATTTGTCTTGCTGAAAAGATACTTTTTAAATTAGCTGCTGTCTTATTTCAAGTCTACAAACATATTTTTTCTAGACAGTAGACAAAAATACTTGGGAAGATTTAGTGTTTTTGCAGTGCAGAATGGAAATTAATGGACTCTTATTCTGTATAAAACCTCAAACAAGTTTTTTTCCCCATTATTTCCTTTAATTTAACCCTTTCCATCTTTCTGTCAACTCCCACTAGTTTCTCTCCTCTTGTTGGAGAAAAGCCTTCCCGCAGCATGCCGCTGCCTCTACCATGTGGTGTGTTTGGGGTCATGTGTAGGTTTAGTTGTTTTGCCACTTAGATTTTATCATGACAGGACAATTTAATTTTGTATATTCTCATAGGGAACCTGCAGGACATTTCTGTCTGTAAGGTTTGAGTTGAGGTAACTAGCTGCTAATATACCCTTGCTAACTAGCCAGCTGTTTTTTCCTGTATCATGGGTAAATGTGTTGCCAGCTGGCTGTTTGTTTTTGCCTGATTCTTTTTTGTTGCTAATTCGTACGAGGCTAGGTTCATTCTGAAAGTCCAGATTGGTGAGGTCTATTGTCTGAAACTAAATCAAACTACCAGAACCAAACAGCTGGACTTAGACTCATGTTTCTGGAAGGGTGGGCAACTACAGTTCAGATATGAGACATGCAATGGCCAATGATTGAATAAAACACTTTAAAAGTACGTAAATGTTGTATTTCCACTGGTATGTAAATATTTCTGTCATGATACAAGTCTCAAATTTCATTTATAATGGTCTTATAAAGGTTTTTAAAAATCTTAAAGAGGAAGTATTATGTGTTTTCCAGCCACAGAGTGCCCTGTATAACATAATCAAGTAACTATATTAACATTAAAAATGCTTGATATATCAAATTTAATTTAGCAATTTAACGGCTTGAAATTGAATGGCTTAGTAATTTAATTGGGTCTCTGTCTCTTTAAGAAGCTCCTGCTTTTTCTGAAACTCCGCCTTCAGGAAGTCATCACAACATGTGACTCCTCTATTAACCCTTTAGCAACGGTTTTATCGGGATTTTCGCTGAGAAGCATGAGCTCAGCTGATTGCTGCTGGCTAGCCTGAAGGAGCTGAAGGAAAAAATCCCTCATTTAAAGGGAAAGGCAATTTTATAAAGCAGCCACAGACAATTTAAAGTGCTTATACTTACTATTAAATTATTTCGAGTGCTTATAAAGTGCTTAACTTTTAAACAACATACAATAAGAAAAACATATCAAACTGATTAAAATTAGACAGATTAAACAGGTTAAAAAATACAAATAAAATAATAGACAATTAAGTCCAAAGTTTATGTTTTTGCACATGTAATCCATCTGTTTTCTCGGTTTTTAGACCCAAACGTGTTTTTCTCCTCTGCAGCGGCAAACTGATCCCTGCCGACCTGGAGAGGAGAATACTGGAGGCGAAACACAAGGTACCACATTCACATCCCCGCCGTAGAAAGATGACTCCTGCTTCATACAGCATTGGTTTTATGGGATCTGTTGCACTGAAACGGCCTTGATGATGATAATGAGAGGAATGTGGACTCGTGTTGTTACAACGGTACCGTTGTCTGTCCTTTCCGCCTCAGGGGTTCGTACCGTTCTTTGTGAGCGCGACAGCTGGGACAACCGTGTACGGCGCCTTTGACCCGCTCATCGCCATCTCTGACATCTGCAAAAAGTACAACGTCTGGTTCCACGTGGATGTGAGTCGAACAGACGGATTCTTAAACTGGTTCTGGTATCCAAGGAGCCTGAAGTCACACAAATCTGATTTTTATGAAATTAGATGTTTTTTTTTTGCCATGGTCGTTCACATTTCCAAATATACAGAGGCAGACAGAGTGAAAAGATTTTACTCAAGTAAGAGTGACATAACTTTAGCATATTTTTTACTTAAGTAAAAGAAAATAGTAGCTGTCCAAGAAAACTAAATCAGGCAAAATATTTTTTTTTCCAAATTATGTTCTTTCAATAAAAAACGTACAAAAAATTAACAAAAACAGCAGGTGTGTGACTGATGACTGTTTTTCATTCAGTGGGTAGAAAGGCCAGAAAGTGGGTAGAAATATAAATATATATATATATATATATATATATATATATATATATATATATATATATATATATATATATATATATATATATATATATATATATATATATATATATATATATATTATACTATATATAATAGTGAAAATATTAAAAGTATTTTCACTAATACTTTTAGGAGTATTAGTGAAAATACTCCTAAAAGTTTTTTTTAAAGTTACTCAAGTAAATGTAATTGAGTACATGTAACTAGTTACTAACCAACTCTGCAAATAATGCGACTTGTATGTGATCTCAGTGTGAATCGCAAACGACTTGAAAATGTTCCGCATGCGCAGTAGAGGGCGCAGTAACGTCTACTGTGCGTGCAAATCAGTAGGGGGCGCAAATTTGCCAACCGTTATTAAAAAAAAATCAAAGAAGAAGAAGATCAATCAATCAATCAATCAAATTTTATTTGTATAGCACATTTCAGCAGCAAGGCATTTCAAAGTGCTTTACACAATTACAATAAAAATAAAAACAGAAAGAGACAGAGATTTAGAAAAAGATTAAAAAAGATAAAAACATTATTAAAAGTAAAAATACAAATAAAAACATTTAAAAACATCGATCCACATGAGGACTTGCCCTTATGTGGTCTCCTCGACCAGAGTTTTAGCAGAGGGACATCATAGAAGAAGAGGAAGAAGAAGAAGAAGAAGAAGAAGAAGAAGAAGAAGAAGAAGAAGAAGAAGAAGAAGAAGAAGAAGAAGAAGAAGAAGAAGAAGAAGTGCTCAGTGTTTGTGTAAGTAAACATAGGTGCTAACAGTGGAGCTCCGGTTGGAGCCACCACTTTAACAACTTAATTCTCGTTATCTTCCGCCATGGTTGTTGTTTTTCTTCCCGCGTGCGCGTATCAGGACGGACAGTACACAGTAAAAATGCCAGTGTTGAATTAACACCCAAAAGTGTCTATATGTGTCCAAGTCAGCAGGTGTTGAAGTAACACTATTGAAAGTGTTAAAAGATTGACACAATTGTTTTTGTTAAATTAACAGTTAAAAAATAATAATACTGAAATGGGTCTAAGAAATGTTAAACTTTACATTTCTGGGTATTGTTTTGAATATTTTCCACTGGATTTGATTGAGTTTGGCACCTTGTGGGTCAATTATTTACTTTTTTAACACCACATTATGTTTTGTGATCAACATTACACTGGTGTTACTTTTAATATATTTTAACACTAAAACCATTGTAATGTTAATGTGACACTCTGTAGTGTTGAATTTCACATCAGCTGACTTGGACACATACAGACACTTTTGGGTGTTAATTTAACACTGGCATTTTTACTGTGTAGTGACGTTTGTCGAGTATCGATGACGTTCAGGTCGGATGAAAGCGACGTAACCGTTCAGTCAGATACGTTTACGATTTATGACCACATTTCCAAGTGGCCCGGGTCACATTTCTGAAAAAACAAACAATAAAAGTGATCTGTGCTGGTCAGGTTGTCATGAAAATAACAGATCCTGGTCGCCTTAAGGCAAAAACCCGGATTTGGGTCACTTCAGGCTGCAGTGTGAAGGCAGCCATTTGTCAACTGAAAACCTTACTGTAACCCACCTGATTATTTCAGATATTACAAAGGCAACACAAAACATTTTTTAAGCATTTAAGAATCAGTAAAAGCATATTTTAAGATTTATTTCCAGCTGCTTGCTTCTTTACATCTGTGACGCATAGTGTGTCTCTGGAGGTGATCTTAGAAAAAGTCGGACAAATCTATTATGTCCCTCTGCTTGTGGTTGACCCAGATAGGCAGCAAGCCATTTCCTCTCTAACACTGAAGATTAGAGAAACTGGAGCAGAGGCAGTAAATCATCTCCTCCCCCTGACTTCGCCATCACTGTGAGGAACTCTATCTGTTAATGGAGGTGAAGCAGTCCTGACAGGGGACGCCTCTATTAGGAGACACAAATGGCCTTGCCTATCATGTTGCGAGCAACCATAAAAAAATCAACTTATTCTTTGGGAATCGTGAAGCTGTGAATTATGGGTGTTTTAGCATGTGCCTGTGTGATGCTTATAAATCAATATTTTCCTCTAAGCAGCTTCTTGGAATGTAATTTATCTTCTACAACGATGGGATTGTTTAGAAATAAGTCAAAGAACGAGGAAAACAATCAGAGAAATTGTAAACTATTGATGCCTGTTTGAAATGTCAGAACATATTATATGTAAGATTGATTGGAAAGGTGTTGTGGACACTTTTGATTTTAATATATGCATCTGGACTCTTTGTTTTAAAGTGATTTTGCTTCAAACAACTTGAACAATGTTTAAAAATGGTGAAAAGCTTCATTTGGTTTTGTGTTTTGTTTAGATGAATGTCCCTCAACGCACCATAGAGAAACTTCACAGTGTTTTGTATCCATATAACAAGCTTCTGGCATAATTTTAGTTGGATATTTGACCACAGCTCCTTGCAAAATTGATGCATTTCATTTAAACTGGTGAATTTTCTGACCTGCTGGTGTTTCATGCTTCATCCATTCCAACCTTCATGTGTATTTGGACTCTTGGAACTAGAAAACACCCAGTTACATTTGAGTTTCAACTTTCTGGCTTTCTGGTGAAAGAAAATTGAATCACAATAGAAGCAACTTTGGATTGCCATGAACGATAAGGGAGCTGAGAAATAAGACATCACTGCTCCAAAACATAGACAGTTTCCTAATCTTTTGGATTAAATTTTTTTTTGTCCAATTTGAGGATCAAGAATGGGACATAGGCCTCATTTTGTCCCTAAAGTGCTTGATGTATTAGCCAATGGGGGAATTGAAGATATATATGTTTTAAGTCAGAGTTCCTGGGTGTTTGTAGTTCTGTTAAAGGGGACATATTATGCAAAATTCACATTTTTCAAATTTTTATATTTCCATTTGGGTTTCTAATGTTTCTAAAAACAATCCAAGTACCTAAAAAGATACTCAGCCATTTTCTAGCAGTAAGTTACTGTTTTATGATGTCTGGAAAACACAGAAAAACATTTGATGATTAAGTCATAATCAATGGACTCTGCACAGTTCCCTTGCAACTCAAGCAGAGTTCCAGCACATTTGGTCAGCTGGTTTTACTGCTGTCCATTGGTTGCTGGAAAAGACAATAGTTTTGTTGTTGACTTACCATCCAGAAACCCCTGGCTTCATTCCTTTTGGTTGTGCCGGAGACTCCACTTCTGCTTTTCAAAGACATTTGTTTTCTGCCATTTTCACAGGTGAGTGTAATCGTTGAGTTGGGGGGCGTGGCCAGCAGCATCTTAATTTGATTTAAAGTGACAAGATGCCCTAAAACAGCTCATTATGAAAGGAGCTCAAAGCAGACTCTCTTCTCTCTAAGAAACATAAAATGAACATGTTTTGTATCCTAACCTGTTCAAGGAAGAATAATACAGCAGCAGAAGCTCCACTGAGGTTGCTAGGCAACGGGGCTCCACTGAGGTTGCTAGGTAACAGCGCAGTGCCCGTTGAGCGTGACTTAACAATCAAGAGGTTTTTGAAAAGGCTCATTTTCCAGACACCAAAAAACATTAATTTAATGCTATAAAATGACTGACTAGTTGTCTTTAGAAGCAGTTGAGACACAAAGAACAAAAACAAACAAAATGTGAATTTAACCCACAAAAGGTTTAAACTGTCGTTCCCAGTTCTTGTTTATCAACATCCATGAGGTTGTTAATTTTAAAATTACTCCCCGCAAAACAGATTTTGTTTATTATTACTATACATTTATTTTTTGAGGGTTGATTTTATTGCCAAATGACCGATGAGTTGGTTGGGTTGTGCTCTCCACAGGGAGCGTGGGGAGGGAGTCTGCTCATGTCCCGGAGGCACCGGTGGAAACTGGACGGCGTTGAGAGGTGACCGTCTGGCTTTCTATTTATTTTACCAACATATTCGATCCTCTGAGAGTTCATGATGCCCAACTGCCTGTTTTACCGACCGCAGGGCCAACTCTGTGACCTGGAACCCTCACAAAATGATGTCCGTCCCCCTGCAGTGCTCCGCCCTGCTCGTCAGAGAGGAGGTAGCCCCATCTGCCCCTCTTTCACTTCCTGTTCCTCTTCCGGGAGGTGATGCTGAGCGACCTGTTGGGCTTGACTTTGCAGGGTTTGATGCAGAGCTGCAACCAGATGCACGCCTGCTACCTCTTCCAGCAGGACAAACACTACGACCTTTCCTACGACACCGGGGACAAAGCGCTGCAGTGTGGACGCCATGTGGACATCTTTAAACTCTGGCTGATGTGGAGAGCGAAGGTCTGGAGAGACACTGCAGATTTTACTGCAACACAGCCACTCAAAAAATACACTTTAACTCTTAATAAATAGATTAAAAATAACTTTATCAGGTTTTAACACTGACAGGTTTTCCACTGCAAAAATACAAAATCTTACCAAATAATTTTGGTTTAGTTTCTAATGCAAATATCTAACTACATCTTAAATTAAACAAAATTGACTTTGGTGAATAATTACTTAATATTGATGAAAACGATGGAGGACTATTTTCCTTATTACAAAATATTGCTTTTCGTGCTGTAAGTTAAATAATCTGTCAGTAGAGCTAGTACTTTTTCATCAATATTAAGGACTTAAAACCAGATTTTATAGCTTTCTCAAAAGTTACTTAAAATTAGTTTTGTCTTATTTCAACTGTACTAAGATATTTGCACTAAAAACTGGACCAAAATTACATTGTAAGATTTTGAGTTTTTACAGTTTTCCTCTGTTTTATGTTGTTTAACTTACAAATAACTTTTGTTTTTTTGATAAATGTACTTAATTTAGACAAAATTAAGTACATTTTAATTTGAACTGAAATGAAATTTTAATTTTAATTAATTTTAATGAAATTATTTTAATTATTAGTTATATAATTATTAATTACTAGAGCATAATTATAAAGTATATTCAATAACATGTATAGCTTTTAAAATTTCTACAATAAAAAACTAAATAGTGCATTTTACAGTCAGCTTTACCCCTGTTACTTTGATACCCGTTAATATATATGTATCAAAGTAAATGTATATACAGCTCTGGAAAACTTATTCACTTAATATAATTAATTTCTCTGATTTTACCTTATATAGGTTTAAATTTGAATAAAATTTACATTTTTCTTTAATTCTATGAACTAGTAGCATGTGTCTGAAATTCCAAGCAAAAATTTAGTATTTGTTTACAGGAAATGAGAGAAAAGATGTAGAGCTTTCAAACCTCAAATAATGCAAAGAAAATATTCCTTTAGAAACGTCAACACTAATGTTTTAACTCAGGAAACGTTCAGAAATCAGTATGTGGTGGAACAACCAGGTTTTCCATGGGGCTCACTGCAGGGGGCTCTTAGTGTTTTACAGAGCTGCAAATATATAAACCACAACTATGATCTTCAACTGAGTTTACTGCTTTTTATTCATGGGTATCAGAGTAAAGGGGGTAAGCACAGCTGCAGTATAGCTTTATGCCACACTTTGTAGGGGTTTTATTTTAGAAATGGTGAAAATTACACGTCGTTGATTCCACTCCTAATATGCTCTACTTTTAGTTTTGACATAAAAATACCTCCCACAAAGTAACGTTTGAAGTTTGTTTGTTGAAAGTGTTGTGAAAAACGGTGATGAGACCAAACGTTTTGTTGAAACCTCCAAATCTCCCCGACAGGGAACCATCGGCTTCGAAGCCCAGATTGACAAATGCTTGGAGCTGTCGGAGTATCTGTACAACAAAATCAAAGACAGAGAAGGATACCAGATGGTGTTCGATGGGAAGGTGAGGAAAACCTCCGTCCGGCTCCATTTTACCTTTCAGTCATTTACTGGTGACTCTATTGGCTCCAGCTTTGTGTTGGATGGGAGCCATTGTTACCACTAGCCTGCGGTATAATGTGCAGCTATTATGGTTAATGGCTAACATAAGAGCCTGTAATTGCTGATATGCATATGAATAGCCTGCTGCCTGGAAGCTAAGCTATGACACAAACATATGTGGAGGTTTTAAGTTGAGGAGCGGCATGTTGGACGCCTACAGTCCTTCATAATGGCGGCTCTGTAATGTCTAAAGGCCTTTTGTTTCCCTGCTGAGCCTGGAGAGAGACGAAGAGCATCGGGGTGTGATCCGGAAAAGCCTCGTCCTTTGGGCAATGACCCAGGTGTTGGTTTGACTCCGACTCCCTCCCTGCCCCCCCACCCCCCAGTGAGCCATTAGATCAATCTGAGGCTGAAAGTACAACGAACCAGACCGGCCCAGCTGTGTAAACGAGGCTGGTTTGCTTGGTTGGTTCGGCTGCTGGTAATGAATGCTTTTCCACTCGAAGGCAGTCAGCGGCCACGAAAACAGCAGTTAGGAGCTCTGAGGGAAGATCAACTAAACAAAATACTTGATTTATACTGAAGCTGCTTTAAAAATGACACGTTGTGGTTCCTTGAACAGATTAGGATACATATCCGGGCGATACAAAATTTCTTTATTGAATTTTTAGTCCAAAACCATTCTTAAAAAATGAGATTTAATTTTATTTGAGGCCCCGTGTCACTCTAGATCCAAACAAGCTGCTGTCCAAACCCCAATCTCAACGTTTACACTCGCACGTGAAAATAGCAGCAAGCAAACAGATGTGCAATTATACAACCGTACATGTTTGAAAAGCATTAGTAGAGCCTCCTGTACACCTCAGAAGAATGCAGCAAGTGTTTTCTGGATGGAAAGTCAACGACAGAACACTTGTCTTTTCCAGCAGCCATTGTACAGCTCATACAGCGATAAAACCAGCTGACCAAATGTGCTGGAACTCTGCTTTGGTTGCTAGGTAACAGACTGGGCCTGGCTGAGACCTGTATAACGTGGCTTAGCAGTCGGAAAGTTTTTGAGTCGGCTCATTTTCCAGGCTTCAAAAAATTGCTAAAAAACAGCTGGGTGTTTTTATTAAGCACTTGTTCTTAGAGGCAGTAGAAACCCAAACGGAAGTACAATGAACGACCAACATGTACATTTTGCTCAAGTTTTTATTATATTTTATTTAACACTTAATGTCTGAAGATACAGTTATGAGCAAAAAGAAGAGAAACGTAATTATAGATTTCTTTCAGTTTTTGTGACATTTATGTTGCTATATTTGATGTTTACTTTCTAAAATGTCACGCTAGTTTTATGCCAGATGTAACAAAATGTTTTCCGAAACTGTTCCACTTTTGTCTTATTGCACAAATATGGTCTAAAGGGTCTTGATGAGCATCATATTTTGGAAAAGAGCACCAAGCAAACATCCGCTTCCTGCAGATGGTTGCTGCCACTGTTGGGGAAATATAAGATATCAAACTTGTTAACTTGTTTTCTGTAAATTTAGTGTTGATCAGCTGATGTTACCTCCAAATAGTTGACTATTATACTTGAAAACCCCTCTGAATTTCAAAAAGTATTATTCCTCTATGGTTAAACTCAGTAGTCATAATACCCACTGGTATAATGTAAGCTAATTTGCATCATTAGGCAAATGATGCTAATGATGGCAGATATGTTACACACATAGAATAGCTCTAGAATGATAAAACATGTTGGTATGGGGGCCCAAGAATAAAAATCTAATCTGGACCCCAAAAAGGCTTGGGCTGCCCCTGTTAACAGACTAATCTTTTTCCATCTTAAATGTAAAATATATTTCTTTTTTGTACAGTTTTGGCTTTATTTGTATATTGTCAACGATTAATCAATTACTAAAGTAGTTGACGATTATTTCAATGATCAGTCATGACTAATACAATTAATAGTTTCAGCACTTTACTGTAGCTATATCTGCAGGTAATTTATGTAAAAGTTTTTCATTATTACTTTAAAACATGGTCTGATAAAAGCTGAGCTGGAAGGTAAAAGTTGGTCATTCTGTTTGTATGTTTGTGTTAATTCTGGTTGTTTCAGCCTCAGCACACCAACGTCTGCTTCTGGTACCTCCCCCCGGGGATCCGCTACATGGAGGACAAAGAGGAGAAGAAGAAGCGCCTTCACAAGGTGGGTGAGCTGAGATAAGAGGCCAGGCAGCCATATCTGCCCAGCACACCTTCCACACCCAACAAGCCCGTCACTCACGTCCACAGACACAATCACACCACCTGATAATTAGCGACTGCTAAGACCCAACATTAGAAAACACTTTGCATGAGGAATAGACTGTGATAGCCTTTAAATGGAGGTGATTCTGCACATGCAGGTGTTTCCTCTCCTAATGTCCCGCTGAAATCAAACCAGACGTGCGTCAGTCGCCAGTTTGGCTCTTTTCCACAGACTTTGTGACTAGAGGGATGATGCAGCTTTAAACGATTAGGGCTGTAAGGAGAAAACCTGGATTAGAGGAGCTTTTCGTCTTCGTCTTTAATGATTTATTTTGATGAGAAGAACTGGAAAATTGTCAAAAGAAGAATTTTTTGAAGTAAATCACCTACAAGTTGATTATTTTACGGCTGGGCCTTAAGGTAACACCTGCAAACGATTGAGCTGAGTCTAGAAAACTCAAAAGTAACGATTTAAACAAAACTTTGGCTAACAGGATGTTATGTTTCTTTACACAGGTTAGGATTTATCTGTATGTCCTTCATTCTCAGACTAAAATAAGCAGGAAAAACGGGCAAGACACGACACAAAAAGTCCAACGCCGTTATCAAATGATTCTAGACGCTTTCCACCAAGACATTTTGTTTCCTTTCTATTATTTTCTTTTGTCTAAATATGTGTTCACCTCTGTCTTTTGTGTTGTCTTTATGGGGATGGCTTTTATCAGCTTGAATACTCTGTAAAATGTCTGGACTGTTTCTTTAAATGTTGGTGTTCTTTAATTTTTAATGTTTATAAAAATTTAAGAAACCAGTTCACATCAGTGCATTATGAGAGCGACAAACAGCGAAAGATGACAATTTTCCATGAAAGTTGAACATTTTGAAACTTTTTTTGTTGCCTTGCTGTGCGTCTGACCTAAATATCTCATGAATTACGCCATTCGCTCGGCTGGTTGAGAACAAGCGACTGTTGCCTGATCGCACAAATTCCTTAGGAAATTAGCTTTTAAATGAACGTTTGAAACAAAATGGCTTCCTTTAGACTTTTCCTAAATATAAAAACTGAGAATCTCCAAACATGTTTGACTTGAGACAATGAAACATTTTCCTAATCATTTAAAAACCTGCATCCAGTGGCGGTTTTTGATATGGGCAGTTGCTCAGAGCGGCATCAGAAAAAGGGATGGTGCCCCCAAGAATTAGAAAGTAAAATCGTATCTGTCAGTTTTCCCCTAAATAAGTTTGCTACGGTCTGTATGCATGTGTGTTAGAGTAAGTTTCCCTTAGCTGTAGCCGAGGATACATTACCAGCATTCAGCTTCTATGCACCACAAATCTAGAACAAACTTCCAGAAAACTGCAAAACAGCTGAAACACTGAGTTCCGTTAAATCTAGATTAAAACCCCACCTGATTAGAGTTAATTTACAACCATAATAATTTTGGTCTAGTTCATGTAAATATGTTGGTATACTTGAAATAAGACAAACTAAATTAAAAGTAACTTTTAGCAAGATATAAAGGCTTGTTTTAAATAAATAATTCCTTAATATTGATGAAAAAGTTCTTGTTCTTGTTGCAAATAAATTAACTTATAACACAGGAAAGTTAAATAATCTGCCATTGGAACTTTTGCATTAATATTAAGGAATTATTTTCTTAAACAAGCCTTTATATCTTGCTCAAATTACTTGTAAGTTAGTTTTGTCTTATTTCAAGTTTACTAAGATGTTTGCACTGGAAACTAGATTAAAAAAAATACCTGTTAAGATTTTGTGTTTTTTTCAGTGAACGTTTTGTAACATTTGAAATATGTTTGCTGGTTTCCTCAGTTGTTGCCTGTCTTGTCTTCTGTTTTTGTGAAATGTGATTGATTGATTGATTGATTGATTGATTGATTGATTCCTATTAGAACCACATCTGTGTGCATATTCATATTTCAAGCTTACAAAGTTAGGCCCAGTGATTAATCACAATTAATTGATTAATCGTGATTAATCACTTTGCTAGAGTGTGAATTTTTAATCGATTGACAGCTAGTGGTGACTTGAGTTCTTCTGGTGACATAGTGTGTGTATATTTATTAAGCCTTGTGTGATTTCAGGTGGCTCCAGTCATCAAAGCCAGGATGATGGAGTACGGCACCACCATGGTCAGCTACCAGCCGCAGGGCGACAAGGTGAACTTCTTCCGCATGGTGATCTCCAACCCTGCTGCTACCTTCGAGGACATCGACTTCCTCATCGAGGAGATCGAGCGACTCGGCCACGATCTATAAGACTCGTCTCGCCAAATCCTCCCGTACTTTCCCCCGTTGATGGATGAAATGTTTGTCATGAATGTACCGGTAACCATTTTCATTTCTCTTTTTTCCTGTAAAGTCTAATATTTAAGAGTATATTTAAGAAGAGGAAAAAAAGATGTATTAATATATTATGTACTGCAGCTTTTTCTGTGGACTGACTTGGTCCGGCGCTGTGTAAAAGTGCTTCTGTCTGCCTTTCTTATGGTGTAGTCGCCGCAAGATTAGTGTAATCAATGTGACTTTATATGTACTTTTTGTGCTATGAAATGCTTGTGCAATAAGTCGATGAGGGAGATCTGAGATTTTTGGATCACTTCTCATTTGCAGAGTTTGTTGTTAAGTGCCAAATGTTGTGTTCTATCGTAACATTTTAAATTTTAAACAAAGGAAGCACTAATCTTTACCTCAGCTTAAGTAACTGCCTGTACAGCAGGGGTTGGAGTCCAGTCCAGGAAGCTGTTTCAACTAAAACGTAACGTTTAAATTGTACACTGTTCTGGATGTCACTTTGTTTTCCTCTGGGGACAAAAACAGACAAGATGAAAACACAAAACTGCCAAAAAAAAAAGGCCAGCAGGTGGCACTAATGTCACCACCTTTAATGTTTTGGGTGATATTCTGAGCAAATTCCACTAAAATTGGAACCTTTTCTTTTTTATTTGTTTCTCAATGGAGCCAAAAGGGCAAAGTTTGTTTTTCACCTTCTTGATTTTGTACTTTTGCTTAGTTAAGAGTCATCTGCCGTAAGGTGTTTTTACCGACTATAAACCTATCAATTCCTTTTGTTTTGGTGACTAAAGTAAATTTATACAAACCACAAAATACGACTGCAATAATTAATATCTACCAGCAGGAGGCCACTTATGGTTCAGGTTTTGAAAATGGTTTTAATCTCTAATATTCTAAAAAGAGTCGGCTGGCATAAACATTAATCAGACCAACAGTCAACAGAAATGGAGTCAAAAATCCAACCAACCGACCAACCAATTAACCAACCATTAAACCAACCAATCAATAAACTAATCAACCATCCAACCAACCAATTAACCAATCATTAAACCAACCAACCAATAAACTAATCAACCATCCAACCAACCAATTAACCAACCATTAAACCAACCAACCAATAAACCAACCAATAAACTAATCAACAGTCCTACCAACCATTAAACCAACCAACCAATTGACCAACCATTAAACCAACCAACCAATAATCCGACCAATCAATAAACTAATAAACCGACAAATCAATAAACCAACCATTAAACCAACCATTTAACCGACCAATCAATAAACTAATAAACTGACAAATCAATAAACAACCATTAAACCAACCAATAAAGCAACCATTAAACCAGCCAACCAATAAACTGATAAACCATCCAACCAACCAATTAACCAACCATTAAACCAACCAATCAACCAACCAATAAACTAATTAACAATCCTACCAACCATTAAACCAACCAACCAATCGACCAACCATAAACCAACCAATAAAGTAATAAACCATCCAATCAACCAATTAACCAACCAATAAACCAACCAACCAATCGACCAACCATTAAACCAACCAATAAAGTAATAAACCATCCAATCAACCAAATAACCAACCATTAAACCAACCAACCAATCGACCAACCATTAAACCAACCAACCAACCAATCGACCAACCATTAAACCAACCAATAAAGTAATAAACCATCCAATCAACCAATTAACCAACCATTAAACCAACCAACCAATCGACCAACCATTAAACCAACCAATAAAGTAATAAACCATCCAATCAACCAATTAACCAACCAATAAACGAACCAATAAAGTAATAAACCATCCAATCAACCAATTAACCAACCATTAAACCAACCAAACAACCAATAAACCAACCAATACACTAATAAACCATCCAACCAACCAACCAACCAACCAACCAATAAACCAACCAATAAACTAATAATCCAACCAACCAACCAACCAACCAATAAACCAACCAATAAACTAATCAACCATCTAACCAACCAATTAACCAACCAACCAGTGATAGCAGATTGTTAAAAGGTTCAGGGTAGTCCCAATTGACTTTAGCCAGAGCTCAATAGTTTTAATCGTAAGGAAGTTAAAGACACTTTAATGTATTTTAATGTATCCATTGATACAGTTTTACTCTTCTTCTGAAAGTCTGTTCATTGTGTTTAGGTTTAGCTCCTGCGCTGTTCCACCAGCGTCATAATAAACTTTCCCTTATTACAGTGTAACGAAAATCTGCAAACATTTTCAATTAGTCCTGCAAAAACAGATTCAATTATAAATTCAATAATAAAATACAGATGAAAATCAGAAATTTTAAAGGCCTGTCAGATTAGCAAATTTTGCTAAATCTTTGGGTAAAACTGTAGAAAAACGAAACAGAAAGTAAAGTGGAAAAAGAAATGATTTACCACTTACATTTATTTGCTAAACTTGTTGCTGAGATGCACTTTATCACATTTTGAGAAGAAAAGCTGGAATGTATTACTGAAAAAAAACAATGTTTCTATGGATCTGCTTGTGTATAAAAATCAAAACCAAATTATTTTATTTGATCTTGAGCTGAAAAGGGCCAAATGTTCATTTTAGCATCTCTTCCTTATGTTTAGCACTTAATGACAAAACTTTAAGCAGAATTACCTTGAAGGCAGGGCAATAACAATAATAATAATAATAATAATAGTGCTGTTTTGGTCAGATTTGGGTACTTTAACACCAGACATCACTTGCACTAAATTACTGCAGAGAGGAGGCAGCATCTCAAGCAGCAACGGAGATTGCTTCTGTTTTCATTCACAAGCAATATGGAAGGGTCCAACCTTCATGTCCCGCAAAATCTTGCAAAGAAGCAGTGAAATATCAGCACACGTTAACGGGAGATAATCAAGTTTCCAAACCAAGCACATGATAACTTAGATAATAATAATAATAATCTGTATAAAAGCTTATTGTAGGCAGGGTTAGTTGTTGAAACTCTGGTTTTCTTTAAAAAAGCAGAAGTTTTGTAGCATTTTCATTAGACCGAGGTAGAAAAGCACAATTTGCTCAACACTATCAATCACTTTGAAACATAGACTGTAAATACAACTACAAGATGTCCTAAGTACATATCTTTGTGTATACATATTATGTATATAAGACGTATAACCAGAGACTATTTGTGAGGTAAAGTTGTTCATATTTTCTCTATATCTGATATAGATGCCCTGTATTTTCATCTCGTCGGCACAAAAGGCTTTACTTTTCACTGTGCGTGTGTGTTTGTGTGTGTGTGACTCTTCTAGCTGTTTCAACAACAACTTGTTTCAGGGACTGGCTTTAAAAAGAACGGACAGATTTCACCTCCAAGTACTTCGTTGGGAGGTGTGAAACTCTGTCGTTAGGGTTTTTAAATGAATATGCAAAGCCATTTTTTGACTCTGAAGCTCCGTGTTTTTCTGTGCACACGTGAAACTCGACTGTATGTGCCGACGTGTTCCTTAGCGTGTTTGTGACTGTGTTGCCTTAGTAGAGATTTTTCAGTATCGTCTAGTTGACCTCCGGAAAAAAGCAGGAGGTTGTGCACTTTAGAGTATACGACCTAAATAACGTGCAATGTCTAATGGTTGTTTATGATTTCATGTTAAAAAAAAAGATTCTCTGACATAATATAAGTGGAGCTCTTTGGTCTGAATGTGAGAGGAGTTAAGGGTCTGTTTCAATTTGATTTAGTAGATGTAGTAAAGTTACTGTTGCTGCTCCCTAAGTGGATCTGTTGTGCACATTGTGACAGAGACAACATCAGATTTATGCCAGCTAGCCTCACTGCGGTGAGCCTGAAAAGCCAGACACTTTTCACAGGGGTGAAAGGTCACAGGACCTGAACTCAAGTCACAAATCAAATGACTTCTTCATGAAATGGTGAAAAACTTTAACACCAACAAGACGTTTGACTATTGACTGGATTTAATTTAGGACTGAAACGATTAATCGGATTAATAGTAATTAATCGTGATTAATGTAATGATTAATCTGATTAATTACAATTAACCTAATTAACCATGATTAATCTGATTGATTGTAATTAATTTGGTTAAGTGTGATTAATCTGATTAGACATGATTATTCCGATTAATTGTGATTAATCAAATTAATTGTGATTGATCTATTTAATTGTGATTAATCTAATTAATCGTGATCAATCTGATTATTGATTACCAAAATAATCGTCAACTAATTTAATAATTGATCGTTAATTGAAGTATAAAGACTCAATAAAATGTTATTTTGCTGAAAGAACAACACACTCAGAGCAATAATCAAGCCAAAGCTGTACTATATAATTTTTATAACTAAAAATCCTGCCCCTTTAAGACTTCATAGAGAAAGGATATTGTGACGACTTCCTGTAGGCGGAGCTTCAGAATGAACAGGAGCTTCTTAAAGAGACAGAGGCCCAGTTTCAAAGTGTTAAATTGACTGTAGGTATCACAGTCACTTGTGCTATAAAATGGCGCTGTGTGCCTGGAAAACACGTTTCTGCCCTTTAATTTTAATTTTGCATTTGACTCAGATTGCCGTTTCTGACTCAGGACTTGTCCTGCTTGACTTTGGACTGGGACCAACCCGGTTTTGATTTGGGTTTTGACTTGAGTGTGTAGGTGGCTTGTGACTCGCTCCGGCCTCTGCTCGTTCCTCTCGCTGCTCTCTCGCTGCTACACTCGCGCCCTTTGCATGTGCATGCGATTCCCTGCCTCTCCAGCTTGTTCCATGTGGAGTCTCCTATATATCCATGTGCATAAATGTAAGCTGTACGTATAGCTCCTGTAATTAGCCTAAGTGTCCTACTTATACCAATATATATTTATATATATAATATATATATATAGCTTAGCTTGTAGATTAGTGCACTGTCGCTCTAGCCTTTACATGTAATCTTTGTGTCTTGGGCTTCCTGTAACGTCTCTCTGTGCTGCAAGCATGCCGACCTCGCTTCGCATCGTTTTCCTCTCCGTGCTTGATCTGCCTTTCTCTCTCTTCCCTCTTTCTGCTTGGAAACTGTCGCTGCTTTCAGTGTCTTATATAAATATATATATAAATGTAGTCCTTCAGCATGTCTTTTTGAAAGCTTTACTCTGCTCTGACCTTTTCTATCTTCCTCCTTCTGCTTCGCCCTCTGGTCAGCAGTATATCTCCGCGCTTTCCTCTTGACGTGTCTCGGCGACCTGATGTTGCTCTGTTTTTGTGCCTCAAACGGTAGATTAACCCAGAAAGACAGAAACAGACCCTGCTTTCTTGTTTAGGTTTGACGTTTTTTTTTCATTGTTTCATGGGGATGAATAGAAACCGTACTGTTGTCCTCAAAGAGGAGGTAAACTCTAAATATGTACTCTGCAAATTGGCTTTCAAACATGCATTTGTCCTGAACTACATGTTATTCTAAGGAAAAAAGAAGAAATAAATATAACAAGACAACATTTGTGAATATCTGCTGGTTATTTCCTCATACTCAGAGTTTGGATAAAAGGGCAAGTAACTTTTCTGAAAAAATATAGATTTAGGAGTATTTCACTATGCTGTACTTTTTACTTTTACTTGAGTATTTTTATTATTTCTGGATTTTCCCAGAATGGAAAAACAAACATGTTTTGACCAAAACATCACCAGACACAGAAACATACATATTTGTTAAAGTTTTTCTATTTGAAGAAACTGATTTGGAAAATTTTTATTTTTTGTTACTTATGTGAATTATTGTCATGTTTGTCCTTAAAATACCAAATGTTTTCTATTTTGGTCCATCTCATGATGTAATTTTAAATATTGATAATTTGATCAGTACATTTGACCAAATGCTTTCACTGCTGTAGATTCATTTCAGCTCAGGGATTTTAGCAGGTGTGGAGAGAAAAGATGTCCTTGAGATTCTGAAATTTAATAAATCAAAATGCTGAAAATGTGAAAATGTGCAGCCCCACACCACCACACTGCCACCGCCATGTTTAAAGTCCACAGAATGTTTTTCTCAAAGTCTTGGGAATCACGGAGGCGCGTTCTGGAAAAACTGAGATGACCTTTGACCTCAACCAAGGCAAGTGAGGCCTGCAGTTTTTCAGATATTGTGGGATCTTTTAGCTTTTTCTGGAGATATTTAATAATCCCAAAACTTTAGAAATTACTTTCCAGACTGATCTCAACTTACTGTCTTTCTCACTTTTTCCACACAGAGCCATTAAGTTTAGATTTTTTATTACTTTCTAAGTGACAATCAGCCTTTAAAAACTGTATTTTGTTTACTTATTTGACATTTGATCACTTTCACCGAACCGCTGAAATGACAAACATGCAGACATCTTGTTACAGATCCACATCCAACTGTGTTGCGTCATTTTTGGACGCATCCAGAATCGTCTGCCAGAGAAAAGCAGTTAACCTCCCAGACCTCAGAGGAGTCGACATGGTAGAGTTAAAAATACGCCGCAGGGATTCGCTCCAGCATTTTTTCAGCAGCAGACGTTTAAATGTTCAGACCTCATACATATAGATGTGATGGTTGTTTCCATGGTCGGCGCCGTTGGCTCGGGAGTTTCGGATCGACCTTGACAGAAATGATTGAGGTCAAGAAGGGAGAACGAGGAACTGTGAAGGAGAATTAGAGCCACAGTGTAATATTTAGAGAATAAAGTCAAAATGTACAAGAATAGTCTTAATATTATGACTTTACTCTAATATAATTGCAACTTTATTCTCGTAGTCTTACTTTATTTTCGTATTATATTTTTAAAATATTTTGACTTTACTTTGTAATGTAACTTTAGTCTTGTATCATTGCAATTTTTTATCTTAATTCTTATTCTTGTATAATTAGATTTTTCTTGTATTTTTTTTACTGTATTCTCATTATTTTAAAAATCTTATGTTTTGACATATTGTATTTATTTTTTATTACAATTTATTATATTATTTAGACTTTTTTCTTGTAATATTATGAAATTATTTCATATTATGATTTTTTTCTTATACTATTTTAACTATTTTATTCTTGTAATTTTATGAATTCATTTTTATAATTTATTATTTTTATTTTCTCTTCATTTTGCCCCAATACTCGTTGCATTGATCAGGAAACTTATTTGAACCAATAGCAAAGATTGTGAAAAAATATATAAATATATATATTTATATTTAATTAAGTAATAAAATAAGATTACATTTATATTTATGTTTTGATTTAACTTTAATATTGTATTTGATTAAAGTAAGCTAAATTAATGGTTTTTACAGGTCTTCACCAAAAGGGGGCGACATGGACAGATAACCAAGTTTAATCCAAATGTTTGCATTAAAATACATTTCCATATTCAGTCTAATTAATTTAATAAACATTTCTATTTAAAGAACAGAAACCCTGTTCATGAAACATGCCAGTAAAGCTCTTGTTTTCCTGCACAGCTGCAACGCTCAGCGGAGGCTGCAGCATCTAAACTCACCACAAACTCCAAACATTTTTCCTCCAGACAAAAGAGACTTTGGCTCTTAGAGAAACATCCGCTTCTGATTAAAGCCAGCCCGCCTCCTGCTTCATCCTTTTTCAGCCGACTCTGGGGCCGCCGTCGAGTTCGCCTTTACCACAAATCACCCAGACTGATGTGTTTTGTTAAAGTGACACCATATTGTTGTTGTTTTATTCCAGGAAAAAATGAACAAACGATCCTGAAGCACATTTTCTGACACTTGTACTGGGAGGATGTGTGCTGTGCTTTTAGCTGCTGAAACATTGAGGTTCCTGCTGTGTTTGCCTGCCATTGGCTGAGTCAACGGCAAACACAAAAAACCCTGAGAAAGCCAACAAACGCGCAGCAGACACACATGTGGCGGTGAAGGATTCCTTGTTGCTTTGCCTCAAATCGTCTGGGAGGAAATTCCCAGATATGCAATCTGTTCAGGTTTTATATCTGGTTTGTTCACTGCAAAAACACAAAAACTACCAAGTATTTCTGGTCCGGTATCTGGTGAAAATATCTTAGTACACTTTAAATAAGACAAATTAACTAACAAGCAACTTTTCAGGAAGAAATAGGAGTTAGTTTTAAATAATCACTTCCTTCAGTTCTGGTTCTGAGAGATTATTTCCCGTACAAAACATTTTTCATTTAAATAAAATAATCTACTGGTGGAACTGGTACTTCTTCAATATTGATGAAAACTTGCAAGTTTGTGTTGTCGTTTTTCAAGTGTGCTAAGATGTTTGCACTATAAACTCACCTAAAAATACTTGGTAATATTTTGTGTTTTTGCATTTTTTTTCTATTTTTAGTACAAAAACGTTCATACACTTGGAATAAAACAAAACTAATAAGTAACTTTTCAGACAGAAATAGGAGCTTGTTTATAGTAAAAAAAATATCCATAATATTGATTAAAAAGTATTAGTTCCATTGGAAAACCATTTAATTTATAACATTGATAAAATGTCTTATTAAAAGTGAAATAATCTGCCAATGGAAGTATTACTTCTTAATCAATATTTAAGTAACTATTGACTTAAAACAAGATAATGTATCTTGCTGAAAAGTTACTTGTAAGTTAGTTTAGTGTTACTTGAAGTGAACTAAGATATTTGCACTATAAACTAGACTAAAAATAGTTGGTAAGATTTAGTGTTTTTGCAGTGTAAGCAAATTAAATTAAATCACAGCAGATAAAATAGGGTAAAGCTTCAGAGTCACACTCTCTCCCTTTCCTTGGTCTCTTCTTTCTCTGATCTCTCTGTAACATGTGAGGCCATCATTTGATCTACAGAACCCGACATCTGGACCGATCCTCCCCCCAGAACACCTGGTTTCAATCCGAGCCACCGACAGAAACAGTCATTTGTGTCTAGAAACCAGAACCTTAATTTCTTTGTTGGCTCGCTCTGTCGTTGCCTCGGAGGATATTTGTTATGTTAAAGTCCAAAAGCAGCTTTCCTGCAGCGAACAGATGGGAGAATAATTAGACCCGGTTATCAGCGAGTCCGTGTAAATTACAAAGTCTGATTTTCAAGGTGATTTGTGAGTAACTCTGGCACTTTCGCTGCTAATTAAAGCGAATCGGTTCAGTATGTCTAAGATTGAACCTTCAACTTTGCAGTTTTGATCCCTTAATAATAATAATAATAATAATGTTGTTCTTGCTACATAATGTTGCTCATACTTCCACAGAAATTAGAGAGGAATTTTAAGAAATTTACAAGATAATTTCTCGAAACTTTCCTTTAACTGACCAAGTACTTTACTGGAATGTATTGGGCATTTTTAGAAATTGGGACGCAGCTGGATTTCAATTACAAATGTAAGCAAAGCTTTGTCGCTATTCCACTAATGTCAAAAAATGAAACTTTACAGTTGCAGTGTTTCCATTAAATAAGAAACAACTAAAATCAGACGTGAATAAGTTTATTCACAGTCATTAAAAAATATTATCCTCCAACTACTTCCTGTTGACGTCTTTGTCGTTTCTACAAGCAGCAGCTTCTGGTTAATGATCACATGACTTGTGATGCAAAAAAAGTATTTATTGCAGTTTTGTGAAATAAAAAAATGTTCAATATGGCTGACAGACTGCCTCAACTAGTGCAAAAACTTGATCAGAAAAGTTTTTCCATTCAGTTAATTTATTTCCGTAATTCCAATTTCCGCAATTAAATAATCAATGGAAACTTGTATTATGAGACGATGCATAATGACAAAACTCAGTCATTAGATACTTTCTTTGAACTTTAACTTTACATGTTACTGCCTCAAAATTTAACATGCATGTTACTGTGTACTTTCATGATTTAATTTTACTATTTTCAAAACCAGGCTGGAATATAAGTTGAGATACTTTCTCAGAATTTACCAAATACTTTACTACAACTTGCCTTACTTAAAATTTACAGGTACTTTTCCAAAATGTACCAGCAATTTGTGGAAATCGTTCTGTATTACTTGGTTACCATCAAACTTATTGGATACTTTCCCAGAACTAACAAGGTACTTTCTTTGAACTTTAATAAATATACCGGCTTAGAAACCAGCCAGTACTATAAGATAATATATAACATAAAACTTTCCTGAATTTTACTTGGTACTATCTGATGTACTTTCCAATATTTTAGTGGATATATTTTTAAAAATATATTAGATTATGAGTTTAATTTTCTGTGAATTTACTGCTTTCCTGAAGCTGTAATTTAACTTTTTAGTTACCTACCTGAAACTTACCACGTATGTTACCTAATGTTTTCCTAAAATTTATGAGACATTTCCAATAACCAGTTTGTGTTATAAAGTGACTTGTAATGTGGTACTTTCCCTATGTTAACAGCAATTTTCCTGGTATTTTCAGAGAACCTGTAATGATTTTAGAACGTACCAGTTCGTATTTCCCTAAATGTACTGATTACTTTCCTGCAAGGTATCCAATAATTTCATACCAAAGTCAGAAAAAGGACCACATTTGTTCCAGAAAGTAATCTACTTTGTAAGGCATATCCTCCATATGTTTTGGATTTACTATAAAGGTGTTTCATCTCATAAATGTACATAGATTAATTCCAGCAGGAAATCTATTTTACAGGTATGAGTGGAATTGGGTTTCTGACAAAACAACACATACAATTTGGTGTTGAATAAAAACTCATTTAAAGCAGAAATGAGAACACTGAAGTGAGAGCTGCTGCCAAGTCTCTGCAACACTTCATTATGTCTTTAACAGTTTGGACAAAACACACAGAGAAGCAATAAGGAACATTAAGTGTGAACAGCTTGTTACTGAGGAACTTTTCTTTCTCCAAAATAATGACAGATGTGTTGCATTAAACATGATGTTATATGTGCATAAATATACCTGATACAGAAGCTCGCTGCATGTTTGACAACAAACTTTACATTTTTATTGTGATGCAAAACATTAAAGTCCTGTGAACACTTGCATGAACATTTTGTTGCTTTACTGAAAGTCTTTGCCAACAAACTTCTCTCAGCAACATGGGAATGGTTTCGGTTTTTAACAGTATAGAAAGTTTAAGATGATAAATAAGAGTCTAACCAAAAAAAAAAGAAAAAAAGAAAGTCATTAGACAGTCACTGTTTATAACTGCCTATTTTTATAGGTCCAACAATAAATCTTCATCAATATCGAGCTACAGTAGAAGCTGACATCCGCAGTCTTCCTTATTTACGCTCTTTTGAAGTTCAGCCAATCAGCACCCAGAAAAAAAATCACTGCAACTCCTTGATTGGCTGCAAGCGCCAGCCAATCAATTATGGCTTCCAGACACTTTTGATCAATGACAAAATAGAGGCTGTCGGGTTTGAAAAATATAGAGATGTGAACAAGCTGTCTCGGATCTTCTACTACGATTCAGTTCACTACTTAGTGAACATGAAGCATGGAGGATCTTCACGGCCTGAAATCCATCAGTTGATGTTTAAACGGCTTTATGAATAACAAGGTTCCTACATGTCCGCCTTAGCTAGCAGATAAAAGCTACATCAGCTAAGATAACTTTGCCACTTCGGCAGTATGTACCACTGTACATATCACTGATGGTATTACACAGAGTTGGGTAAAGTACTAAAAAAACTAACTGAGTAATAATTGTACTTATTTTGTCTCCAAATTAGAATGGACCTTACCACAGCCGGACCTGTTCATTGGCTAATGCCCATTTGACGTCACAGCGCAGCGATCAGTGGGTTACCGTCTCACAAACTCAAGCTAATATACAATGTTCAGTACCGGACCGACAGAAAGGTTTTGCGTCAGGACTCTAAAACAATGGTTCTCCGTCAGTGGAGCATCTGTACAGGTGATGTCAGGTATCCTGATCGTGTTTGTGGAACTAAAATTCACAGATTTCCAAAATCTGAAACGGAAAGCTTTGCTTGGATTAAACGTTTTCACCGCATCTGCAGCTCAACTGTCATAGGATCAATAAGAACAAAGGATTGTCTGCTGCGTAAGTATTACTTTGCTTTCTTTGTGTTTAGTGAATAAAAATAATAGTCAATAATAAACACGTCCATTATGAAAACCTTTTAGCCACGTACAGCATAATGGCAGCACCGATACAACTTCTACACCTTGAAGCCTGTTACAGCCTTACGTTAGCTGAACAGATCAATATGCATCTGAAAACTTATCTAACGTATCTGTACCGTATCTATTAAAGATTTTATTTCACCTGAAAAGGCTTTTTACTAAACTGTAATCACGTCAGCCACGTTAGTACCAAGTGCTAACATGCTGCTCTGCTCTGTCCTATCAGAGCAGACCGAGGCACATTCAACATTTGTGAACAACAAAAATCACTCATTTTAAATCACCTCAAAACCATGAACTTACCCAGCCTTGCTAGAACAACAGGCGTCAGTGATCTTGTCCACAGCTGTATTTATGCTGAGGGTCTGAGGATCTGCTGTGTTCCTCATTGACCGGTAGCATTTCGCTGCGACGCGCACAATGCTGGAGGCTAAAACACTTTGACATCATCCAAAAAAGATGACATGAACTTGTTGGTTCCCCTGTCTATTGTCGTGGCTGATACTTTTTGAAAATCCGGCAGAAATGAAACACTAATCGATTCAGAAATACTCTGTAGAAAGTCAGTCGACGCCATGTTAAGTTAGCCCGGCTTAGCTTGCATGTGAGACATGTAGTCCGTGGGACTGAGGGGCGTTTCTGGGCGGAGCTTGGTCAGGTCCATAGGCACAACGTGAGAGCTAGTTCTTAGCATGTGGCTTGTTGTTGCCATAGCAACACCATAGCAACTATGGCTTTCAGCTACAGAGTTCCTAAAAGTGTGACGTCACAGGAGAATTACGTATAGCGTAGCAAGTAGCTAGGTACTTCAGCTTCCCAATCTGCATTTTCTTTTGAATATTTCAGATATGCTCCACAAAATATTTCCCAAATAGCTGAATTACATACCCACAGGTACCTTGGAGTTATGTTCAACAGAATAATATGCAAATATCTGCAGAAAAAAACTGTAATGACCATATTATCTAGCTATTCGGAAGCTTTAAAATTAAATGTTTTTATCTCAAACACAGCAAAACGTTGCTTTTGCCCAAAGCCAAAGGAAGTTAGAAGCAGTTTTGGAATAATAGACCACCTTACCACTTCTTTACTTATCTACCTACAACATTTTACGTCAATATTAAACAACAATGGTACAAAACATGTTACACGCATACAAAACCCTAATTGAATGGCACTTAAATAATTAGCTAAATCTTATTGCAGTCCAGGCAGTTCTTCATAATATGAAGTGATGGTGAAGAAAAACAAGAAATCTGTAAGAATGCTGTTTCAATTCACTTTAGGTGACCAAAAATTTAACAGGGACAAGAACGTATTCTGTGTAAATAAAGGTACATGCCATAGAAACACTGATTTCATTAACATTGACTAGAATGAACGACTATAAAGTAGAACTGAAGCCCTTGTGTAACTTATCCTTGAAATCATACATACAATAGATACATTAAATATTCTGCAATAACAAATATATAAAAATTGTATTATCAATACATTATTATAAAATAAAACCTATTAATGATTGTCTACATACAGACATATATTCAAGCACCACTGTATGCACACAGCCTGACAGATATGAAGGTACTCATATTTTAAATTGGTCACTTTTCAACCAGCTGAAGGACTTCAAGAAAAAGCAGCACTTGAACAAACTCCCAAAATATAAACGCTTGAACAAGTGAAAAACCATTAATTTAAAGCAAAAATTCAGTCAATATTCATACATTAATAAAACGGCATGGTGGACAATAAATCAACAACAATATCGCTAAAGATAAGTGATCAATATCAATAGATAATAAGTTTGATAGACTATTCAATATGT
The DNA here is from genome assembly GCA_033032245.1 of Poecilia picta. Taxonomy (NCBI): domain Eukaryota; kingdom Metazoa; phylum Chordata; class Actinopteri; order Cyprinodontiformes; family Poeciliidae; genus Poecilia; species Poecilia picta. The sequence goes on along the minus strand of CM065372.1, from coordinate 21,009,184 downwards.
AGAATATTCACTAAAGTCAGACACAAAACCGCATAGCATTCTGGGAGAAGTCTCCAAGCTAGCTAAGCTATAATAGTGGAATCTACTAACACACTCACTTTGTGGTTACCTAGCAACTCACTCACTCTGTGGTTACCTAGCAACTCACTCACTCTGTTGTTGCCTAGCAACAGCCTGCTGAGTCACTTGTGCAGAAGCAGTTTAAAGTTCCGCCGCTTAAAAATAAAAAAACAACAGCGCGGTGTGAAAACTGTTGACAAAGTGACGCCATCAGTTTAAAGCATAAAACTAATCAATGATTATTGATACTGACTGATATGAAATGCTTATCTTGTGGTAAGTTTCTCAGCCATATCGTACAGTACTACTACATAGCACAAAAAAAGTCTTTGAGTTTTCACAAAAAGATTTCCTGAAATGGTAGAAATCCACCCTCCCGGATCACAGAGCGACCCAGAGAATTGAAATATTTGTGCCACCCTCTTGTGTTATTTGGTTTACACGTCCTCTGATACAGTCCAGAGTAACGTAAACAGCTGTGCCATTCTGGACCTGAAAAGAGGCTCTCAGCCCGATGCTAGTCCACTCGCTGCCTTCAGGCATTGATCCAGACACCTGCTGAGCCACAGGACCGGCCTGCTGACCTCCGACCCTCTGCAGAGTCAGTTTGACTATATTACACGAGTGGATCAGTTTGAGGTTGAGGGCGATGTTTGCTGTACCCTTCTCATGAAAGACGAAGTTCCTCCTGGCGTTTGAGTCCCCGGAGCGAGCCAGACGGACCTGCGGCGTATCCGGGCTGATCTGCTGAAACAACAGCGGTTTATTCCTGACAGCTCCGGAGGGAAGACCGGTCCGTGAAACTGTGGCGGTCAAGGCTGACGACACAGCCGAGGGAATCCAGATCAGACTCAAGATACTGATCCCGGTGCTGTCCCCAAAGTACCGGATATTGCACTGCGACGGAGACGTGACCTCAAAAGTGAGGATGTCTTTGCCCTCTACTGTCACTGCGCCAGAGAGCGTGATGGAAGTATCCCTGTAGTTCACACCCGTCTTGAAGGCTTGCATCGTCTTCAGTCCAGTGGTGTTCCGGGTGGTGTAGGCGATCAGGGAGAAACCTTCGCGAACGCAGGTGTGACCCATGGAGTAAAGCGCCTGCTGAATGACAAACTTCACTACTCCACTCTCCGTGAAGCGCACCCCACGGCTGTCATGAGTCAGGCTGACCATGTAGGGGTCGGACACTGTCGTGATGCGGAAAGTCGGGCGGTAACTGGTTTGGTAGTGCGCTAGCAGGGACATCTGGGCCATCATCGCAACAGCACCAGTATCATGAGACAACCAGAGGAGACTCAGAGACGGGGTGGGAACATCAAAAACGTGAAGGTCTTTGCTCTGATTGCAGTGCAGGTTGGGACTCTTCAGCAGCAGAGTGAAGATGTGGTTGGGTTCAACCTCCACACCAGTACTGACGCTCACCCCCTGGAAGTACTTCCCATCTGGTTGCTCGATGCGAACGCCGCTGAGGTCCTGACCTTCTTCCTCCTGGCTCCTGTTGAGTCTCATCCCAACCTGGAGGAAGTTCCTGCAGCTGTGCTTTATAGCAAAGTTATGATCCAGCCACAACAGACCGTGCTGGAGGAATGTCACTCTTCCAGCCTCGTTGGACAGAAGATTGCTGCTCTCTTTGCCTCGAATGTTGAGCTGCAGACCAGGAAAGATGTGGGTGCCAAACGTACCTGCAGGAGGTAGCGTCACCTTTGCCATCCAGATCTGGGAGAGTCGGTTCTCTGAAATCTGGCCGCAGACTGCGTCGCTGACGGCTGTACAGGGAGCGACCAAAGGCTCCCCATCGCAATCTGAGCAGGCTTGGCACTCCTTGAGCTCCTGGTTGTAGAAGTATTCATGACCACAAAGACCCGTCGCTGCTTCTCTCTCCAAAACCCCCAAACACTTGAAACCACCTGCACGAAAGGAGACTTCAGATTAGCTCTGGCAAGGCTATAAATATGTTGGAGAATATGAAATGAAAAAGGAACGTCATGAACTGACCAGGAGTATTGAGACACTTCACTCGCTCTCCGCAAATCTGTGGCAGTTCAAGACATTCGTCTCTGTCCTGCAATCCATACAATTATACTTTTAAAGTATTTCTTTGGACCAGTTTGTTCTTGTCAAGCAAATCTGATTTTTGGCATTTGCTTCAAGGATATTCAGTGTATTAATGAATAATGTTGTCGGTTTAGGACATCAGTCTAATTTTGAAAAAACTCACTATTTTTCGGCTGTATCAAAATTAGTTTATTTTGTAAAACTGCAATGGGAACACACAAGTCACATGATCAACATCTGGATGTTACTACTGGTGGAAACCACGAGAAGACGACAGGAAGTGGATGATGGCACAGCATGTTTTTTAATGACTTATCACATCAACAAACTTATTCACGTGTGGTTTTAATTCGGTTTCTTATTTAATGTAAATGTCACAATTGCAAAATAGTTTTTCTGACATTAGCGGAATATTGACAAAGTTTTGCGCAGATTTATAATGGAAATGCAGCTAGTGTAGTTTGCTTGGATTGAAGTGTTTGGAGTAGTTTTGCAGGCTAATATGAATCATACCTGGCACATTATGTCTGCAGTTTGGGAGCACTGCGCGATGAGGAAGAAGCCCGGCGGACACATGGTGCATTTCTCACACTGCGGTGGATCCCTCTGAAAATCGCAGAACTCCTGTGATCCGCAGGGCGATCGGCAGCCGTGTAGAGGCTGCGGCAAATGAGTCTCTCCCACAACATCCATCACTTTGGAGTCAATGTCCATTTTATGCACAGCGTAGGATTTTTGCAGATGGCTGCGGGCCTGGCTCTGCAGTCCCGTCAAGTGACTCTCGAAGTAGCTCTGCAGCTCCCCCTGCAGGCCCTGGAAGGAGGCCTGCTTGACCGTCTCCAGCAGCTGGCCAAACTGGCTTTTCACCGCATCCATCTGCTCGTACATGTGCCGCTGCTGCTGCAGGACGTCCCGCTGCTGCGACAGTAGCGCCTCTTGCTGGTCGACGAGCTTCTGCTGCAGGTCGTGGATTACGACCTGCTGGGCTCGGAGGGCTTCAACCAGCTTCTCCTGCCCCTTGGCCAGCTGGAGGTGCAGGATGAGGGCGTCTTCTGAAGGGACTTCATTCTCCCCTGAGGTCACATTTACAAAAGGGCCATTAGAGACGGAAAAAACAGAGGAGTAAATTTCGACAAAAAAACTCAGGAATTTTCAGATCAATACCAGAAATGTTCTACAAAACAAGTGGGATTTTTTGAGTCTGAAGTGGTGAAAATTTTCTAGAAAACACAAGGAAATGTCAGTTTGAAAAGTCTACAATTTTCAGGAAAGCCACAAAGAAAATTTTGTTTGAAAGGTCAAATATTTGCTATAAAAACAAATTTTAAGATGAATTTAAGCAATTTTGTAGAAAAACAAGGACATTTTTTGAGTTTGAAAAGTCAAAACTTTCCAAGAAAAGAATCTGAAATTTTGAGCCTAACCTCTGAAAGTTTCTAGGAAAAAAAAGGAAATCTGAGTCTCACAAGTCCACTTTTTTTTTCAATTTTGGAAATTTTCTGGGTGTGAAAAGTTTAAATTTTTCGACATTTGGAGCTCAGAAATGTGTTTTTTTCCCTAGAAAATGTCTGCAACTAATCTCAAAATTTCTGTTTTGTTTCGTAGTTTTAAAAATGCGTTGCATGTGCAACAACATTGGCTCATGCACACTCACTCAGCCAATCAAAGCTCACCGAAAGCTTCCTACATGATCAGACATCAAAGTAGTCGACATTTTCCAGCTAATTGACTCTGAGGTATTTTTCCAGCTCAGCTATTGTTGCTCTGTCATTATCCCTTTTCTTAATGGCCAACAAAAAGTTACTTTTATGATTTGATAACAGGACAAAGTGTGTTACTGAAAGTTAACCATGGTTAACCACATAAAGGTAAATATAGGATTAGGAATAAACTGGAGGAAGAGTCTGTTTATCCAGATGAAAGCAGATGTTTAGGAGTAATCTGTCTTGGTCTTAAAAACTTCCAAGTTGTTGTTCTTTGACGTCTGCCGTCTGTGCGGATAATAAATCACATCCAGTCTGGAGGATAAATGAGCCGATGAACTCATAAACCTGAAGATAACAAAAACTACAGATATGATGTTAGGTTCTAAATATGAGATATTACAATAATGGGTGGATGGATGGATCAAAGCCCAAAGATTAAAAAATTGTTCACATTTCGTTTTTCTTTTTTTTTTTTTTTTGTTTTTCTTGGATTTTTGATCGTACAAATCTTTTACAATCTCTAGTTCTGGTGAAAAACAACAGATTTGGATCCATCAGAGCTTTTAAAATACATCATTTAAGACTATTTAGACCACATTTGATTAAACTAACCTTTAAACTGCCCAGGCTTGAACTGCAATCATATTATTTAGCTGTAAAATTATAAATATCTGGTGTAATTATAAATTTAAAAAAATGTGTGTCTCTTTTGGTCAGTTGACAGTATCCACCCACCTCTTTAGGTATAGAAACCATTTCTAAGGTGATAAAAGGTTTTGAGTTTTTCAATCTGAATAACCGGGTGGTGACTGAAACAGACCTGGCTTTATGTCACATGTGAGCTGGACTCCCAGCGGAGCCCCGCCGAGCTCCGGGGCTGCGTGTCCAAACTCCGGATGGTCTCCCAGAAACTGCGCGGCTCTGTCGGACAGGTAGACCGAGGACACGTCCGCCTCCGCCGCGGCCGAGCATCCCTCTCCCACGCAGGAACCCGCCCGGACCTTGGGCCGGATCTTCGGCGGCAGCCGGCACTCGATCCCCCGACAGTCTCCGGTTTCGTTCCGGGGCTGCTGGGGCCGGATCCGGGCGCATCCCGGGTCGGAGCATCCGCCGCCTCCGCCGTGCGGGTCGGTCTCCAGGGCGCTCTCTGCGGGTTCGGGTGCGCATGGTGCGGGGTGGCCGCTGCGTGTCCGGGTCTCCACTGCGGCCTGGAGGATCTGCTCCCGGGACAGTGCGCTCCTCTGCACGGTCTTGGATCGCCCGTTTCCCCGCCAGAGCAGTGCGACCCCCGGCAGAAATCCCCCACCGCGGGCGCAACGCTGTGCACGGAGAGCAGCACCGCCAGAAAAAGTAAGAACATTTTTGCATTTACCAATAAAAAAAAAACAGTTATTTGCAGCTTTACAGATTAAATCTCCATCCCAAACAAAACCATGATGCAGCTTTCAGCTCCAGGGTTCGGTCGGTTCTAAAAGGAATCGGAACATGACCCACTCGGAGACCCTGCACTTCAGCGACTGAGTGGCATTCCGGAGATTTAATTAGCATCAGGTTTCCCCGGCCACATTTTAACCCTTCATCCTCTCCAGGGCTCCTCATTATCCATCTGCTGAGGCCAAAACAGGCATGAAAACCAGCTTAACGCCACCAGCAGCCAGGGGCCACAAAAATATTCAATTTACATCAACATCTGGCTTTCTACAACCAAGTACATGGGACATTAGAAACTCAGAAATTTTGTAGGAAATAAAAAGTGGAAGTTTCTGAAGTTCAAAAGTTTTGACTTTCGAAACGTTCCAAAAAAAATTTACGAGTTCTTTCTAGAAAATTTCTCAGATCACTTCAAGGCTAGTTAGCATAGCCACAGATTACAGTTAAACGGTAAGTTGTATGTCTGCCTTTCGTACATTTAGCAGTGAGTACTAGAGTTGATTGACGGCGCTAAGGCCCTCCTGCTCGGTCTGATTGGTTGTTTTTAGTCGGGAGCGGTTTCTTCAGAGGCGATAGCGGCTCAGGGAGGAGATGGAGGAAATGTATCTTTTCACAGATTATCTACCTGATATTAAACTATCGAGACACAATGATAGTTCTAACAAATATGTAAAAAAAAACCACATTTTTTATAAAAGTTACATACTTCAGCTTTAAGTCTAGAGATCTAAAGAAATAAATACGAAGATAAGAGAAGAGTTATTGACATCCATCAGTCTGAAGAAGGTTGTAAAGGTGAAAAGTTTTTGGAAAATCAAGGCTAAAGAGGAACTTTGTTGATGCTGTTCATCCTGATCTAAGCAGCATTTCGGACAGTGGATCTCAGAAAGAAGATCCTGCAGCATAATGTCTGACCATTAGTTTCTGGACTCAGTTGTTTTTGGGTTTTATATTAGAAAGCACACAAGCAAGTCCACCTCCAAATGTCTCAAACATACAAAATGAATGGTTTCAGAGTGGCCTAATCAAACTCTGGGTATAAATCTGAATGGGATTTGTGGCATAACCCATTCATAACACAACATAAACCTTCCAGTATGGCTGAACCAAAACTGTTTCACAAAGAAAAATGGAACGAAATGCTTCCACAGCAGTTCAAAAGATGTGTTGACAGTTCTAACATTTAGATGAGGCAAAGAGGAAGTACATTTTTATATTAATTTGTTTGTGCTTCCTCTGACCTTTAATCTTGATGCGATCCAACACCAACATTTAAGCCCCTCTGGACAGCCGACTCAGATTAACTCACTCAGAGACGACCCAATAAACCAGTTGGACGGGTTTCACATTCTTCTGCCTTGGACTTCTCCAATAAAAGGTTGACCTCTCCTGACCGTTTCTATGTAAACACAGTTTGGGTGTTTATGTTCACCAGGTCAGTGTAAGTGGGAGGATCCAGCAACTGCTTCAACACACAACACAACGTTATGGGAGTTTTCTGCAGCTTTGAAGGTCACAAAAGTAAAAGAAACTAAAAATAAACAGAGCAAGATGAGAGGAGACAGCAGTTCTGAGAATGTTACCTGGCAAAAAGTCAAGTCCTGAATCACGATTAATCGATTACTGAAATAATCACCAACTAGTTTATTAATCGATTTATCGTTAACTGGAGTACAGACAAAAAAAAAATCAATTGTTTGAAAGGACAACATATCCAGAGCTGTAATTAAGCCAAAATTGTACGAAAATAAATCTTGAATGTAAGATGAAAAAAAAAAAAACAACTTAAGTGTTTGAATAAAAAATCTGCAGAAGATGACAATTTTATGACCCGATTAATCGTGGGAATAATCGGTTACTAAAATAATTGTCAGTTGCAGCCTTACAAGCTCCAAAGTACTTCATTAGAGTTTTTGCAGGGTCATGCAATAAATCAATTAATCGCATAATAAATTTAAATAAGATTATTAATTTCCATTTGCATGATTGATAATTTCTCTATTTTCTCTCCTTATACAAACACGTGGATGACAAAAGTCTTCAGTCTGGTGCTTTGGACTCAACTAAACATTTTTTGAAGCACCCTTTGGTTCATAGACTTCAAAATTCATTTTATTGATTTGGATATTTATTTAGGATATTTATAATGTTAAATGTTAATTAGAATTTAAAGTTTACCATTATATCACTTGAAAATGGTCTCAAAACAACAATGTCATCGTTTATTGTAATAACTTGTGGATAATTATTGTTCATCAGAATGTTATCTTGACCAGACAGCGAGGGAAAAACCAGAGCATGACTTCAGATCAAATACTGTCAAAATAAACACCAATCAATAATTCACCAATCAGAACCAGATTGACAACGATTGGTATGACCCTCTGTGATGTTGATTGAGCTACATTGATTGTCACCAGTCCGTGATCGTGATCAGACCAATCAGAGTCGAACCAATTGAAAACAATCAATTTTAGCCTAATTAGCTTCAGACCAAACACCAACAGACTGAACTGGATCAAATCAATCGCCTCTCGACCAAACTGGATCAGTAAAACAGCAGCAGGCCCATCAGGACCAGACCTGATTTATTCCAGTCTGAATGTCTTCACACCTAAAAACCCCAAAGACCTGTTGTTTTTATTTTACCAGGATGAAAAACCCCATTGAGATTAAAAACCTCGTTTTCAAAGGAGTCCTGGCCAAGAGGCGTTAAAACTCCAACACAAAAAAATTACACAGTAAAAGAAAATGTCAAGCTATAAAAACAAGCACATGTCATTGAATTGGCTTCAAGAACTTTAAGTTTGGATGTAAAAGCGCTAAATTAGATGAATTTGGTTGGTTTCAGAGTTTCAGAGTTTCCTGCAGCAAGTTCCAAGAAGAGGAGTCAGAAAGTCATCTTCCTCATTTCAGCCCCCGCAGAAATAAGAAACTGAGTGAAACCTACAAGACTCAGTATTTCTCAGTAAAATCGCTGTTGTTGTATCAAATTTCCAGATCTCTCCAAACATAGAGAAGCAGCATTCAGCTTCTATGCACCAAAAATCTAGAACAAACCCCTAGGAAACTGCAAAACAGACGAAACGCTGACACCGTTTTAAACCAAACCCATTTGATTTATTGGATGATTGATGAATCTATTTGACGATGATTATTCCTGAGGAATAATTATGAACAATTTTGAAACCAATTGTTTCATAATTAGTTACTGTATTGTGTTTCTATGGTGTAAAACACTTTCATTTGATTTGACTAGACCAAAACAGTAACAGACCAATTCGTTTTAAACTACTAGCTGACCATTGTTCAACTATGGTCAGAACAATACAGAGTTTTAATGCGACGTCACACTTTCGTTAACTTTGTAACCGACAGCCATCTTGGCAGGCGGTTGCTATGGAGTTGCTATGACAACAATAAACAAGCCACGAGCTTAGAACGAGCTCTCGCTTCCTTCCTATAACTTATCAGCAATATAAGTGCAGTACAACTAATACTTGATTAACTGAGTAGTTAATGATGTAATACGAGATCAGATGCAGTTTGTTCACATCATCTGGAATGTTTTCCTTCTCCGTCTCATACGGGTCGATCCAGAGAGAAGCCATTTTGTTCTAAGATGGCGCAGATGATTTCTGGTTCAGACTTGTGGAAAGTTAGAGTTAGGAAAACCAAAGTCAGAAAAATCAGCGTTAAACCAATCAGTGTCTAAAGAGCAGTGGGGTGCGGTCAGAGGAGCCAGAGCCTCACCTGTCATCATGGAAAAATATAATGGTGAAATAATAATAATTTATTGCTATTTTTACCTTGTGGTTTGTACTGTAAAGTATTTATTTATTTTTCATTTAGCTTAACCAATTTTGATTATTTTTTCTTCAAAATTGCTGAATTTTTTGCATTTTCCCGTTCAAATACTCAGAAGCGAAGCGGTGAGGCAGCAGCAAGCTGAGCCTCACCTGGGATTGATCAACCTCTGCTAACTGCACTGTTTGCCACTCTCAGAGCATGCTCCTCCTGTCTGTACGCCGCCAATAAAACGGCTGAAAAACTTTATATATAAACATTTTATATATGAACTGATTTTCCATAATTTAGCTTATGTATATGTAGCTAGTTAAAATGGTTCAGGTTAAATCCTGCTAAAATGCACCATCTGCTGGTAAAACGTGGCATTGCATTCACCCTAGAAAGAGCGGAGCCATGAGGATCACCAACGAGGTAAAGTGTCTCTGCTATGTGATAAATAATATTTATGCATTTTGTGAAGTGTATTTATGGTTTTCGTTTTTGCATGTTGTTGAAATATGTTCGGTTTGAGTCACGCTAGGTCTGTAATGATGTCGTTTTTGTCGTGTTTCATAAAGTTTAGTTCGTGGGAAAGTGCAGTGGGAATTTCCCACGCGGTAACACTATGGCTCCTCCTTACAGGAGCTTGTTTTATGCCAGAGACCGACTTTACCTCCATGCCTGTTCTGTGAAAAGCAGGTATGTTTTACCAAATCTCCTGTAGCAGATGGTTAACATGAGACTGAGTTTTATATTATCAGTTTTATATAATGATGTGGTTCATTTATGTTTCTACATTGTTCTAAAATGCAAGGTTATATAAACTAAAACATAAAAATGGCATCCAGTAAATGTCAGCTTTATTTTCCAGATTATTTTAATTAGTTACTTTATTTTCTCTGTATAAGACACTCACTGGTTGTTCTTTTACTGTAAAACAAAATCCACTATGCGATCACTGTAATTTGAAATGACTTTATTGTGGTGACTTTATTATGGGTAATCCTCAGAGCCATGAAGTCACCAACGAGGAGCTTGTTTTATGTCAGGGACTGACTTTACCTCCATGCCTGTTGTATGAAATGCAGATAGAGAATTAAAGAAATAGCTGATGCCAACCTGAGCAGCTCCTTGTCATTCATTGCTACACCGATAGAAGCAACCAGAACCACATAGGCCACATATGTACAGAGTTTTTTTGTCACCAACTGTGTGTAAGCGACCAGAAACGGTAGAGAACAGTGGAGGTGAGGCAGGCAGTTCTCTTGCCTCATGGCAGGGGGCGCTCATGATCCCAGACATTGTGACTCCACAACTGCAGAGTAAGAGATAGTACCAGCGAGCTAGCCAAGGAGCTAGCCATACAGTCGAGTGCAGCAACATATTTATAGATTTCTCCTCGTACCATAGCTTATTAGTAATCGAAAATAAACATCAAGCCTAAACAATACTACTGCAACAGACTCAATGTTCTGCTCTTTGTCTGGGAAATAGTTCAGTATTTTTTTAGGGACGTTGTTGTCAGTTGTTATGGCAACGAGTCAATGTGTAGTCTGGCCAATGCAGAGAACGAGAGAGACGTGGCTTTGAGTTGTACATGAACGGTTTTTCCCTTTGCTGCGGAGCACAGGACGAAATAATTCCTATTTTTCCAAGTTTCATTGAGTTGACAGAATACGGTACGGCAGCAGCGCGGCTATGCATGCTACGTAAAGGACTTGTCTGTTTGCCCTCTGGCTTTGTCTCCATGCGCGACATTTCCTAATGTAAACAATAACTTGCAGGTGGTCGGCATCTGTATATCTGATTATGATTAAGTTGGTGCCTCACCAGCTTTGCACCTCACCGACCCAAATGACCTTTGACCCAAATGCTGATAGACCAAACACCAACCAACCACATTCTTTCAGAGCAATCAGTCTGGCTACACTCACTTGAAGACAATAGTAAACTCAGTCTGAAGGACTTAACAAGCCTGACCTTTAAACTAAGAGCTAGAAAACTGCTGGTTTGCAGATTTAACAGTACCTCCATCAGAACCAGCGCCGTTGGACCACCCTGTTTGCCAGAAATGAGGTTACAAAGACTCAACAGCACAAACAAATCGCCTCGGTCCCTGCCGCTGAGCTCCACAGCCATTAAGCTGTAGATTTATTTGGGAAATGCTCTCCGTCACGTTTTGGACGTCTGCCTTTGGTGTCCATCTGTTTGTCAGCCTCAGCGAGGAAATGAGCGCGGTCAGGACAAACGCCTGCACCCGGGGTGTTTGTCTAATTTATCACCTGCATGAAAGGTTCTTGGAGCCTTTTGGGGTTATTCATTTTCCTGCGTTGGTGCTCAGCTTCACCCTGTGATGACAGGTTTCCGCCACAGAATGGGGCGGTCTGCTTTCCTCATCAGACCTGAGGAAAATACAGCTTAAAATAGTTACATACCTCAGAGAATCAACTATTTACTTTAAAAATACAGGTAGCAATGGGGGGAAATGTGTCCTGTAGTGAATATCTTTGTGTAAATGTGTTGAAAGTAAAAACAAAAACAGAAATGAAATCCTCACCAGTGTCTGCATGAAGAGATAACAGAAGATATTCATAGTGTGATGGTTTGAATCTTTCTGGTTCGCCTGATAATGGACCCTGTTTCACCACAACGCCCGTTAAGATGTTCTGACCCGATTACCAGTAAAGAAAAAAAATACTTATAAGTGAAAAGTTTGGTTATTTGTATGCAACATCCTTTTTACATGAACACCTATATATAAAATCCAGTAACAATAATAAATCATTAGTAGGGCTGAAACGATTAATTGGATTAATTGTGATTAATTGATCACTGAAATGAAATGTTATTTCTTAAGCTCTGACAAGACAAAAAACATAAGAACTGTGTGAATAAAATAACATTTTATGTGAACAATATAAAAAATTACATATTTTCTTGTAATCAAATGGGGATTGTAATGAAAAATTGGACTGTCTGGTAATAAATTCATATTAAATGATAATACAATTTTTTGCCTTGGCCAATTAAAACCAGATGATCTGAGGCAACATTTATGCTAAATGAATGTAACAATTACTGAATAGTGAATAAAAACACTAAACGGTGATGTTTTATTGGCTGTTAGTTTGCAAACTGAGTCTCTGGTTAAACCTTCATACTCTGTGGGAAGAAAAATGAATTTCCTCAAATCGTTTGAGATCAACTAACTTATCAAGTTTTTCAGTGTACTTCATAATTACTACATTTTTGCAGAAATCAGTCATTTAAAAAATAAGATGTATTAGGTGAACTCGCTCAGTCGCAATGTTTTCTCCGTTTCTGTAATTTCAAGACTTTTAGTTGACTGGTAACATTGTTGGCAGCTCAGCGCTGCCACTCCTGACCTGCTGTAAATCAGTTTCTGGCTGGTGAATTATTAACCAACATGGCTGATTCAGCTTTATTTCCTTCTCTCACAAGCTTCCATCATCTCCTCCAGCACTTCTCTGCATCTCCTCCCTCCGCCGAAGCAAAAACTCTGGGCGTCTGCGGCGATGTTGTGGAGACGATAAGGACCGACTGGGGGGAGGCGGGTCGCTCCTGGATTGTGAAAGTTTTTATCTCTCAGCAGGAATGCAGCGGCAGGTCTGGACCTGAACTTCCGCATTAAGCAGGAAGAAACAGTCAGAGAGTCCTGATGCAAGCCGCATCAGCACACCCAGATCTGCCTGCATGTGGCCGTCACCTCAGGCTGCTTTCTTAGCTGAGCGGGACTTCAGGGTGGATCTAATGTCCAGGTGGCTTTTATTTGGAAACAAACTGGTGAACTGAGGATTATTACAACTGAAAAGGTGAGTTACATCTCTGATTATTTGGGTGTCGTACCTGCAGGTAACGGTAAACACCTACAGCTGCTCTTCTTTTTACTTCTACCAGGAATATTCTGATTGTTAGTCACTTTATATGAATCATTTTCTCTTTTTCTTCTACTAAACGAGGATGTTTAATAGAAAAAACAGCTTTTTTAATGGAAAATATTACAGTTTCCACTTTTTCTCCAGGAACATGATAAAATATTGAGTTTGTTTAATTTAATAAAGGTAAATATGGTGGTTTTGTTTGCGTAAAGCAGCCATTCGTCATAAGCTGAAGTGATAAAAAGGGATGTAAGTTCATATGGTTTATTTCTACCTGGGTGTAGCCTGAAACTTGCTGCTCTTACACAACAACTACATGAAACCATCAGGTTGTTTTTAAGGAGCCCGGCGACTTCAGTTTGCTGCTAATATAAGAGAAACTCTTAAAATGTGGATGTGGAGCCTCTTTGGAAAGACGAAGTGAAGGTCTTTTTGGTTGAGGCGGCGTCTTTTTCGTGTCGTCAGGGACCGTTTTAGTCATTGCGTTACTCCGTTTGTGACTCAGTCGGGATTTTGTGTTGCAACAAAAACACGCCGACGAAATGAAGATAAGAAATTATGTCTGGTTTCATGTGGGTTACGAGTCACGGCTCAGGCGACGCCGTTCACTCTAATTTCTCTTCGTTAAATCTCGGTGGATGCGTCTCCTAAATATAAAAACCACATCCAAGTAAGAGTGGCCGTTACTTCTGCGTCTGTTTTTGAATTTCAGCGCTTTCGTGGGTAAAACGGTGCAAACATGTTTGACGTTTTGTCGGATGGTTCTGCAGAGAATAAATATTCAGTTCTGCATTTTAATTGTACGTTAAAATCTGATCATGAGGCCAGGAATGTGAAGAGCTTCAGTGCCTGTTGAAGAGGAAGTGAAAACTGTCATTGTTCTCTCCATCTCACCTCGGAGGGCAGCCTGCCGTTTTCAGTTAAACTGAGAAACCTACGTGGTAAAAACAGCCACTGGTCCGACGCTATGCAAGTAAACTCGAGTTTAAAATACTGTGGAAATAATGTATATTTAGTAAAGTCTATAAGTAGAGTGGAGCAGCTGTTGCATGTTACTAGGTTAGCTTTACTGGTTCAAGTAACAACACAAGAACTTTAATTTAGTTTACTCATATTGCTGTAATTAAGTACAATTTGTCTGTAATTTTTCCTTTTTTAAGCTGTTTGAGGTACATGAACTTTTATTTGAGTTTGTTTTGAGGAAAGTGCTGCATTTCAAATCATATCTGCTAATAAATATCAATAAAACTAAAAAAAAAATTAATTTTGGAAATTTAAGTCTAATTAAAAATACACCTCACAGATATTCAGAGTAATGAGGTAACTTTTACTTAAAGCAACATTTTAATTGGGTAATGTTTACCTCCATTTCAGTAACATTTTAGATCAGTAACTTTAGATGTATTTAAATTTGACCAAAGTTCATGTACTTTATAATTAATTTTACTCTTTAAAATGTGAGTTTTGTTCCAAATATTATTTGGAAAAATGTCACACTTTGAATATAAAGTCAACTGGTGAGGAGGGAAACAATTAAAGTGTAGAAAATGTTACATTAATCAGATAAAAAGATCAGAAATGCTTTAAGTTTTAAACATGACATGATTAGGAGGTTACCAGAGTTTCTGCAAGTTGAATTTAATAATTATTAAGACGTTGTTACGATGATTAGGATGTGAATTTAGAATTTAAGTCTTTAACAAAAGTTAAAATAATCAAGTTAACATTGTTTAGGCCTCTATTATATAACAAGGAGACGCTAAGCAGTTATTATTTTAGCTATTTTCTGAAACTTCAATGAAAACGTAGGAAGAACTATGAACCAAGAGACAGATAAAAACTTTAAGTTTAGGCTTGAACTCAAGAAAACAATAACAAAATGTCTTAATTTTGAAAAATGAACAAAATTAAGACACTACAATTATTGCATTTAAAAGCATTTCTTTTTTACATCCAGCAAAAATCCTTACAACAATTTTGTAATAATACTTTGACCTGCAGAGAAATGAAGCAATATTTTCTGAGTTGTATAAAGAAGTCGTGTTTTCTTCAATGGCTGTTTCAACAATACAGGACCTGATCACCAACTTAGTGTGTTTTCACACCTGATAGTCCAGTAGATTATGTTTGATTTGGAGCCAAAATTACAGAATATGTTATATTTCACTGTTTCAAATGAACCAAACCTTTTAAAATACCTGTTCCCCTCCTCGCCTGTGGGGGCGCTGCACCAATAACCACTAAAGGAAATTACAAAACGTCTGAAGAAGACACAGAGAGCAACTTCCTTCTTCTAGAAATGTAAACAAAAATGAAGAGATGTCAGATTATAATGGTTTTTTGACCTCAAGCCATTTCTACAGCTAGCATTAGCATCATGCGCTTGTTTTGGTTGTATTTACCCAGAATGCCTTGCGCTTTAGTCTGCTTCCTGCCTTTGCAGTGGTCTCCAGTCTGCTTGGTGTTCACATAAGCATTGAAACCAGATCAGAGTTCACATCAAAAGAACCGAGACCGAGGTTTTTGGGTGGACCAGAGTTTATAGTTTTCTCAGTAATCCAATAGAAAACTAGGAAACACCAAGAAATCCTGAAGAACTTTGAGATGGAGTCAGCACTGCAAAAACAAAAATATTTTACCAAATATTTATGGTCTAGTTTAAGTTCAAATATCTTAGTACAGTTAAAGTAAGACAAAACTAACTTAAAAGTAACTTTTCAGCTAGATATGAGTTTATTTTAAATGAATAATTCCTTTTTATTGATGAAAAACATCTAGTTTCATTGGCAGATTATTTATAACGATATATTTTCCCATGTTACAAATAATCTGCCAATGAAACTAGATGTTTTTAATCAATAATAAGGAATTATTTATTTAAAATAAGCTCATAGGTGTTGCTGTATGTTAGTTTTGTCGTATTTGCACTATAAACTAAGCAAAAATACATGGTTTTGGGTTTTTGCAGTGTTTCCATTAGTTTTCTATTTGGCACTTCTGCTGGTGAATATATGACTCAAGTTCGTCCTTATCTAAGGAGGAAGTGTCTCAAGGATCGGGTCCGCTTTTGCCTTCATCAGCAGATGTTTTCACAATCCGTCCAAATGCACTCGCTCTTCTTTTCACTTTGCAGCAGGCTGGGAGTCGTCTGGTTAAGACATCTTGCCTCGGAAATTAACATTTCGGAGCCGTGACTGACAGAGTAAACCTTTCCTCATGTGAGCCGGATTGGAAAATTGAGCTGGTTTCATTATGGAAAATAAAATGTGATGCCAGGAGAAGAATATTAAAGAAAATTAGCTGTAGACCTCTTGGTATTATAAAAAGAAAATTAAATCTTTTTAATGGTGTAGCACTTCTCTTCAACCACAAACATCTCCTCCCTAGAGGCGTGCCGAAAGTGAGAAAGGCAGTAGAAATTGAGTTTGCAGGTGGCTGCTGACACCATTTCCGAGACGATTTCAGTTTGCAGAATGACAGGAAGTTAACCCTTCTACCACTTCCTCTGCAGTCTGCGTGCCCTCCTCAAACATGGTTAGATGGTGAAGACTCGAACTCTCAAGATGTTACAATTTGCACATTACTTGCATTGTGTGGTTCAACATTTGATTTCATCAGTATGGAATGAAAAGTGAGCGAAGATTGAACCAAGAAGATGTCTTAGTTGGTAGCTGCTGGTTTTCACTTTTACAAAACTGGCGTTTCAACAAGAACAATTAAATATTCATCTTTAATTTTCTGCCAATGTATTTTGGTCCCAGTCAAGATCTTTATAGGACTAAACAGGAATGCTTTAGGAAACAATATGGATGCTGCAACCACCTTTTAAGGTGACCGATTATGTTTCTAAGAACAGGTCAGGTTAGGTGATGGACTATACAAAACATGCATTTTTGCACAAAATCTCTCTTAAACTGAGATTTGTTGTGAGCTCCTTTCAGAATGAGTTGTTTTAGCCCCTTGTCACTTTAAATCGGAGCTGCTTCTGGCCACGCCCCCAACTCAACACTTACACTCACACACCACCAGAGTGGCTGCACACAGATGCACAGTTATGCAACCGTTCATCTTTGAAAAGCAGAAGTAGAGCCTCCTGCACAACAAACAAGAATGCAGCAAGTAGTTTCTGAATAAGTCATCAACAAAACACTTGTTTCTTCCAGCAGCCATTGTACAGCGCTTTCAGCGGTAAAACCAGCTGACCAAACATGCTTTAATTCAGCTGTTGTTGCTAGGTAACTGGCTGGGCTTTGCTGGGGTTGCTAGGTAACGGCCAGTGCCTGCTGATTTGTGACATTACATTCCGTAACGGCTCGTTTTCCAGACACCAAAAATAATTGATTTATTGCCAAAAATCAGCTGGATGTTTATTTTTTTAAGTGACTGATCTGTTTTCAGAAGAAGCAGAAAACTAAAATGGAAGTACAAATATGTGCAAAATGTTAATTTTGCATAATAGGTCCCCTATAAGGATCATTTCCTGATTATCAGAAGAAAAAAAGTTGTAATCTTTTATAAATGTGAATGTTGGCAAGATTTTGCTTATATCTGTACAGTGATCATTTAGGGAACGTTCCCTAAAGTTTCCTATTGCAACAGCTTCTTTGGTTTTAAGAAACTATGGCAAGACTTGTAATATCATATATTATATATTTTAATTAATTAAAATAAAGATAAATGCGGTTGAATGGAATAGCAACTGAAAACAAACCCATCCAATCAAAGGAAGAACAGGAAAAAACAAAATATCTTTTCTCTCTGATGGATTTTAATTCACTCTTATTTTATTACATCAGGAAGTGGAAAACACATAAATTCACCATCAATATGCCTCCAAATGGACAAAAATGAGAGGTGAACTACACTGGAAGTCTTCCATTAGCGCCACACTGAAAACAAAGGAAATATCCACAATTTACAGCTAATTTTCCAACGTAAGAAAAATAAATCTGGGACTCCGTTTTGACTCCAAATTCATGATTAACATAATATTCACTTTGAGGAACGAGGCAGCAAAAATACAAGCTACTGGCAGCTGATTCAACATGATTACAGACACTCAAATGGAGAGGTCACTTTAGCTATTTCTTAGACTATTTTGCTTTAACTTTAAATAATTCATTTTGATCATGTAATTTAGTTTTTGTACAGCTCAACATGTTTGAGGGTTTGTAACCTTATTTTTTTAGTAGCTTGTGTGTTAAATTCTGCCTCAACTAAAATTAAAACCATGCATTTCGTAATCTCTTGCTTCGTGTTACGTAAACGAAAGCGGATTGAATGTCTTAACATAGACCTGTATTTGAACTTCAGGGTGTTTGTGTGAAGAGTGGTGCAAATCAAATGTTACCTCCATGCATACCAAAACTCTACACCGTGTTAAGTTTTACAGAAATGCAAAATAGGACTCACCAGTTCAACATGTACAACAAGACGTGGCAAGTTTCAACAAATATTGAATGCCTGAAGTTATGCATGCAGTCTTACTCCAACTAATGCGAGTTGAAGCTGAAGTCTGTGTAGCCCCAGGGAACATGTTTCTGCACACATTTTAAAGAAAAGTGTTTGAGTTGCACGAGCATTAAATCTAAACTTTTAGTCTCCAAGATCCCATTTTAGATTTCTCTGTCACTATTGCATTTAATCATCTACAAAGAAAGTAGTACCTGTTATATTTGTAGTTGATTTCTGGCATAAGATTGTGGATGTTTGTATTTCATCATAAGACAAGAACAAAACTGATATTCCAAAAACATTTTTGTAAATATTGAACTCAGAAATAGATTTTTCTATTCTGCAAATTCACCAAATCTTCATCCAGTATTGCTAATTTAAAAGCTCAAATATGTGAATCTGACTTTAACTATATCAGAAAATCAGAAATAGACCAAATTTCCCATTTTTCAGGACCAATTTTGACTCCAAAGTAAATAGCCTAATTCCCATTGTCATTGCCACAGAGGACCATAAATCTTAAGTATTGGACAAACCCATATACATAATCAATAATGGTTTGCTGAAGATGTGAAGCTCATTGTAATTTTAATGCTGCTGTTTCAAGCCTCCAGTCGCTGCTAGCTTAGCATCAGGGCTAATGGTAGCCTGAGAGTAAAACAGGAAGAAGTGTAAATTAGTTTGGCTTCTGGATAGTTTCATTTTTCTCTGCTTCCTACATTTTAGTTTCTGTTTTATCAAAGTCTCTTTTCACATGTCATGAGTCAATGATTTAAGTTTATCTACTACAATTTGCTCATGTTTTAAGAAACATTGGTCGGGAATACAATCATTAACCAATGAATTCTCTATAAACTATGAAAAAATAAAATAATCCAGTTACAAATCAGATCTAAACAAAAGTTAAATCTAAATTAATTGTAATTTTTCAGGGAATATTGTTTCATTTTGTACAAATGTTTTTTACTTTGGGAAACTGGAAAGTGTTGCAAATAAGTAAAGAGCATTGAGTTTGTGAGTTATAACAATCACATGTGGGGTTCCCCATGGCTCTGTTCTTGACCCTCTTTATTTCCGATATCTGCATTATCTCCTTATCTCATGCTGATGGCAGATAATTTTAAATCACTTCATCAAAGTTGAGCGTTTTTATAAATATCTATCTTCTCATTTTTCATCTAAATATGTAAAAATTTGAAAACAAACAGATATGTAGTGGAAAGCGCAGAGTCGTGGGATGAAATGGTGGATTTGCCATAAGCAGGAGTAAACTGGCACCACTCAGTCCAATCTATGTTTTTTTAATGATGCTTTCCTCTTACATA
This sequence comes from Poecilia picta, assembly GCA_033032245.1. Classification (NCBI taxonomy): domain Eukaryota; kingdom Metazoa; phylum Chordata; class Actinopteri; order Cyprinodontiformes; family Poeciliidae; genus Poecilia; species Poecilia picta. Next base: position 20,989,465 of record CM065372.1, on the reverse strand, counting down.
TGAGAAAAAAAATCCAGCAATGACAAATTACCATTGAAATAATGGAATGGTGACTTTAAAGCTACTTTTCTAACTTCTGTGTACAGCTAGCTGTGCTGCAGTGCTGATGCTAGCTTGTGTGTAAACAAAAACAACATGCAAAGTTTAGATTTTAGTTGTGTTTTCAAACTTCTTCACAAACCTATGTTACTTCTGAAGCATTGTTGTGGTCATTTTAAATGGTAACTTTTCTCATTTCCAGTAGCGGCTATCTGTGCTACAGTGCCAACATGAGCAAAAATGTAATATTTTTTATCTTTCTTCATAATGTTGCTTCCTTTCCGTGCCTTATAGTTATTTTGAATTGCATGTCTATCTCTTTCAACCATCAGGGACTGCGGTTCTAATTCTTGTGATTAGATCATCTGATTCGAAAGAGAACTGAGTTTCAGTTTTAATTGTTTTACCTTTTATGTGTTTTCTGGTTCTTGATTGCATTATGTTGTACTAAAATTTATTTTTCTGGTTTTCTATGTCAGTTTATGTAAAAGCAAATCCAATCTATACTCTTAGAGCTTAATTTTTGTTGTTTGTTTCAGATGGATGATATTGACGCCATGTTCAGCGACCTGCTGGGGGAGATGGACCTCCTCACTCAGGTGAAAAACTTTCACCAATACCTCTTCCTGTTTTGTCTCCACTTGGACTTATGCGCCAGTTTTTTATGTCTTTTCCGTCCTAAGACACGAGAAAATAAAGTAGAAAAAGAAAAGTGTGAAGTAAGAGTGAGAAGGTTTCTGACTGAATGTGTTTACTGTCAAATCAAGGATAAACTTTTTGGAGTACAAGTTAGTCTTCCACTCATTCGATTGATTTCAAAATCATCAGTTAATTATTAGATTTCTTTCTTACTGTAAAAAAGGTAAGTAATTACATATTTATTAGGAAAGATTAATTCATTTGGCACATATGTTCTTAATTTCTATGTTGCAAGACCTTGAGAGTCAAATGTGTGCAAACAATCACATGCGGAGTTCCTCAAGGCTGTATTCTTGATCCACTTTAGTTTTAAAATTTTTCATCCCCCTACATTATACAGTTAGTAGTATTATATATTTAAGCAGATGTATGTTGATGACATAATTTTATATCTTTGTGATCACAGTCCATTACAGTGACTAATTTTGTGCAAAAACACAAAATCTTACCAAGTATTATTTTAGTTTCTAGTCCAAATATCTTATTGCACTTGAAATGAGACAAAACTAACACACAAGTAACTTTTCAGCCAGATATATGAGCTTGTTTTAAGTCAATATTTCTTGAATATCACTGATTTTAAAGACATATCCATTATCAGATTATTTAACTTGTAACATGAGAAAAATGTCTTGTTATAAGTTAAATAATCTGCCAGTGGATCTAGTTCTTTTTCATCGATATTAAAGAAACATCGACTTAAGACAAGCTCATATATTTTGCTGAAATGTTACTTGTGTGTTAGTTTTGTCTCATTTCAAGTGCAATAAGATATTTGCTTTACAATCTGGACCAAAAATACTTGGTAAGATTTAATGTTTTTGCAGTGCATAATATTAATTTGTGACTGTATCAGCATAAATATATGACAAATTGTTGTTCCCTGTACAGAAATAGTGATATTCTCATAAATAGTCTTTTTCTGTTCTTGTTTGCAGAGTCTCGGACAGGAAACCGAACCTCCTGAACGGCTCCCCAGCACTAGGCAGGAAATCAACTTCTCTGTCGGCTTCACTGGCCTGAACGGTGACTTTCCTTTTTTTATTTTTATCAAACTCTCTCTGACACCAAGTCACTGATAGGAAACTTACACAATAACTTCTAAAGTTACGTAAAGATAGGACACAGTCATTGGTTTCACCAGTTTAACGGAAAATTAGAAGAAAAAGAAGGAATAATTTAGTTCTGTTTTATCTGTTTAACAGTTCAGAGATCAGGGTTTATTCACACTTTGTGTCCACAAGAGGCTGTGAAAGCAGAGCTGAGAATTTCAAAGAAAGGTCACGCCCTTGATGTTCACAGCGCTCATGTTGCTCGTTTATTTCTTACAGAATACTTTTTAAGTAGATGCAAAAGGTCAGCCTTAGTTTTTGTAACATCTTGTTAGCCTGTTACTGCGTTAAGTAAGATAAGTAGGACTAAACTGACCCTTTAACTAATGTTTTAATGTTTTATTAAAATCCAAGAGTGCAAAACTTCAGGGTATAAAATATAGACACATATTCTGAGAGATCAGTAAACTTTAAATTCTAATGAACATTTAACATTTAACTGGAAGACATTTTAAATAAACAACATGACAAATAAAATTAACTTTGAAGTCTTTGTAAACAAAATTGTCCTTCAAAAAAAGGCTCGTCCAGTTTTTGGTAGAAAGACAGAAAAAAAGAGATAAACAATAAATCATGCCAGTGGAAATTATTGAGTTTGTTTTAATTTATCATGTGATTAATTGATTTATTGTGACAAGCCTAAGCATATGCTCAACCATTATCAACTTCATTAAAGCCTTAATTGTTAGATTTTTGTTTACAAAGATCCACGGAATCATGGGATGAAATTGAAGTAGGTTTTTAAAAAAATATCTGTCATTTAGACTAATTTAGTGTCAGAAAATGGGAAACAAATTCTTGTTGCTTTATGCAGCATGTAAACTCTGCTCAAACTAAGCGTATAAAATAAGTTTGCAGATGACATAAACATTTCTTGAAATTGATATTTGCTGCTAAAAAGGCTAAATTGATTTAAATGTACATAAGTATTTACGCTGGACAACAACAGCTACAATATGAAGCTTTTACAGTAAACAGTTGATGGAGATGCTAAATAAAAATAGTAAACATTTAAGCTTCCAAATTATCATCAGTTTGGAACCAAATTTTTAAATACCAAAGTTTAATAAATGACGGTATAATTACTAATACTTGGTATTTTATCAGTCCTGAATCAGAATTGGATTTTTTAGGCTTTAAGGATCAGGAGTGGAAGTAAAACTAAATACAGCATGTGAAAGTAAAATGAAGACATTGTGCATCAGCAAACTTCTGTGGGATTTTTTCTGTGAAGAAGGAAGATAAAAAGTGGTAAAACTGAAGCAAACTTCCCATTTACAATGATCCTGAAATCTAAAAAGAGTTAGGCTGTAGTGATACAATAATCTCTCGCCAATTGGTAAATCTCATTTACTGCCTGAATTTATTTACACACAATTAGGGCTGTAGTGATACAATAATCTCACGATACGATACATGATATTCTGCCCACAATACAATATATATTGAAATACATTTTTGTGATTTTCTGATAGATTTTAGAGGGACAGAGTGATTTTGGTGGCATTTTGTGACTGTTATAAAGTTGGACTGAATTAATTTAACTGAAAACTGACTAAAAGCTCCAACTACACAATACCTGGCTCTGGTTGGACATAGACTTAAAGTGGACAGTTGGACAAAATGAATCAAAGAAGTGGAGAGAAAACGTGTTTCTTTTAGTTGGAACAGTCCAAACTGTAGCTGACATGCATTAGTAAAGTAAATAAAGTGAACCAAGTTCCTGCTCTGAATAGTTTGATACCTTTTTAACCTGAACATCTGAAGGAATCACTCTAAGCCTGATGACCTGGTGAAGCAAGCAGTGAGTGAACAAGGTGACAGTTGGATGTTACGATACTTGAGGATGAATATCGTTTTTTTTCTAGGCAAGTAAATATCGATATATATCGCGATATCGATATTATTTTACAGCCCTAAAAAAGAGCCAGTCTCGGTGTAAGTGGACATGAAAGGACCATAAAACATTTGAATTATGTCTTGATGACCTGATTCTGCTCCACCAGCGTCACTACATGACCTGGAGGACAATGACTTGGACGCCCTGATGGCCGACCTGGTGGCCGACCTCAGTGAGACGGAAAAGAAACTGGAAGCAGAAATCCAAGGGCTTCACGCGCCGCCGTCGTCTTCATCAGACCTGCCGCCTCCGCCCAAAGTCCTGGGCGTCCAGCCTGCCTCCTCCATTACATCACCACCGTCTCCAGGAAACAACAGAAGCAGCAGCGTCACCACCTCTTCTCCTCCACCTCCTCACCCCTGCCGCCTCCCCCTCTGCAGTCATCAAAACCCACAATGGTACGTTCGGCTCCTCTCTCTGGAAAAGGTCACCGTCATCTAGACATCAATGCCAACCACCTTTTCACCTCTGGAGGATCATAGATTTTAAAAGAAGTGAGAGTTTGAATGAAGGTATCAAATATTTGAAGTTTACTCGTTAGGTGGAGACTACAAGGCTAAACACCAATGTGGATAAATTATTTTTTCAGTTCACTAATAACCAGATGTGGGTGGAGTTCCCAAAAATTGCACTCAAGTAAAAGTAGCACTACTTCAAAGTATTTTTACTCAAGTAAAAGGAAAAAGTATCCAGAAATGACTGAAGAGTAAAAAAGTATTTGGTAAAAAGAGTACTCAACTACTGAGTAACTGATCGAGTTATCAATCATTTAATATGTAAAAGTTACATCATCAGACGGGCTAACAATATAAAGTTACATGGACATTTTTTTATTTTTAGGACAAAAATTACAATAATTCATATAAGTAACAAAAAATAACAAAATCAGACGAAGAAAATGTTTTCAAATCAGTTTATTTCAATATAAAACTTATGAAACTAGAGTAATTTTTTGTTTTTTTAAGGTTTTGTTGGCTCCAGTGGCCTCTATTTGAAGGTAGTTTGACAGGAAAGAGTCTATGAGAGAGGGAAGACATGCGGCAAATGTCACCAGGCTGGGAATCAAGCCGGCGACCACCGGCATGAGGACTAAGGCCTCAAACATGGGTTGTGCTCTTCCCCTGCGCTACCACAGCACCCCAAAACTTATGAAACTTTAATTAAAAAAACTGCAGGTGTGTCTGTTTGGTGAAGTTTTGGTTAAAGCATCTTTGTTTTTCATCAGGGGGTAGAAAATCCAGAAATTTACTCCAGAGTAAAATACTTCATAATAAAATTACTCAAGCAAAAGTAAAAAAAAAAAGTGCAGAATAGTAAAATACTCCAGAAATTCCTTTTTTTTCTAAAAAAAAAAGTTACTCAACTAAATGTAATTGAGTAAATGTAACTAGTTACTATAAACTAATTAATTACCGTTGTAAACGTGAGACATAAACTCAGCGGTCAAATTACCGCTTAAATACTTAATTTGCATATTGAAGGAATAATTACCAACCGTTACCAGACAAACGTTAATGAAACTGAAGAATGACCACCGTTAACGGCTCCATATTTATTCCTGAAGGCCCCCTTAGCTGCCCAACAAGGTGCCTGATGTAAAACACCAAGTTTAGCATTGACCTAAACAAACAAAGGAATTTATAACACGGATTTTCTAAAATATAATCCTATATTTTAAAATTTGTACTTCACCAAATTACTTCTTGGTTTTTGACATTTCTGGCCTCTCTCAACAATTGGTAAATCTCATTTACTGCCTGAATTTATTTACACACAATTAGGGCTGTGGTGATACAATAATCTCACGATACACGATATTCTGCCCACGATACGATATATATTGCGATACACTTTTGTGATTTTCTGAAAGATTTTAGAGGGACAGAGTGATTTTGGTGACATTTTGTGACTGTTGTAAAGTTGGATTGAATTAATTTAACTGAAAACTGATTAAAAGCTCCAACTACACAATACCTGGCTCTGGTTGGACACAGACTTAAAGTGGACAGCTGGACAAAATGAATCAAAGTGGTGAGAAAACATGTTTCTTTTAGTTGAAACAGTCCAAACTGTAGCTGACATGCATTAGTAAAGTAAATAAAGTGAACCAAGTTCCTGCTCTGAATAGTTTGATACCTTTTTAACCTGAACATCTGAAGGAATCACTCTAAGCCTGATGACCTGGTGAAGCAAACAGTGAGTGAACAAGGTGACAGTTGGATGTTACGATACTTGCAGATGAATATCGATTTTTTTCTAGGAAAGAAAATATCGATATATATCGCAATATCAATATTATTATACAGCCCTACACACAATAATAGTTATACTTAGTTCTTTAAAATGTGCTTTGTAGTTTAATCATCCCGCCTGTGACACGGCTGTTCTTTGTGCAAATTTCAGATGACTTCTTTATTTTTTTCTTTCTGTCTCTGTGAAACTCAAAAGGAGTTGGTTCAGGTCTTTTAGCAGTCGGACAGTGAGGTCACAGATAACTAGATCCATCTGTTGGAGGCAGGGAGACGCGTGAGGAGAAACAGTTGAGGGCCTGTCTGGAACAGATCAAACACACCCAACCATGTGAAAACTGTAACAGGATCAGGGGGTTTAGAGGAGGTAAAACAGTGTCAGTCTTTGGATGGTCTGGGTAGGTAAGGTAGACGGGAGCTTATTGCTTTAGCCGAGCTCCTGACCTCATCTTACTGCGGTCAAAACACCAGCTGTGCGTCATTGGTAGGCGAGATGTGTGCAGGTTAGCTTTATAACCTTAAAAGGTGCAGTGTTGACGTTACTATCAATGTGAAGAAACTCCTGTTTATTGGAAACTGGCAATACTGGATTCTGGAATATCTAAACATACTTACCTTTCTGATAAGAAAGCCAAACCTTAAAGCTGCAGTATGCAACTTTTGTAAAAATATTTTTTTTACTCTACTCTAAAATATGTTTTTCAAACTCTCTGTCTCTTTCTGTTTTTATTTTTATTTTAAATTGTGTAAAGCACTTTGAAACGCCTTGCTGCTGAAATGTGCTATACAAATAAAAATTGATTGATTGATTGATATTGCTAGTTAGTATTTCTCATGATGATAAACGGGTTTTTTTTTCTGTAGCGCTAGGTGCTTCTCTGCCATTGGCATGTTTAGCAGCGCATTCACAAGGATTATTGACAGCTCTCAGTCCCTCCTCGTGTCTCTGATTGCATTTCTTCAGACGGAAATAGTAGCTCAGAGAAGAGGAGGAGGAGATGTATTATGTATTTTTCACAGATTGTCTGTTCTCTATTACATTGTCACAATATGGTGACAGTTTTAACAAAAGAAAGCAAAAGTTTTTTTATTAAACAGAAGTTGCGTAGTGCAGCTTTAATATTTTCCTCATCAGTATAATTTTCTTGATAAAATGCTTTCTGAAGTTTTCCACCTTATTTCTTAGGACCTTTTCAGTCATTTTCCAGCTAGTTATGATACCACACAAAGATAGTATGAGAAATAAGGAGAATGTTAACTGAAAGATAAAATGAGATGGCAGAACCAAAATTAACCATGTAAGTACATGGCAAATTAACAAATATGAGGAAATGAGGGATGAATTTCTGGATAAAAAATGGCTGAAAAAGCAAGAAAAGTCTAAAAAAAATTAAAAGAAAAGTCTGAAGAATTAATTTATGAAACTGCTTCAACCTGCAGCAGAAAAATCCGTCTGGTTCGGAGGAAAATGTAAAGAAACAAGTGATAATTGCGAAGTTTTACACAGTACACGGTTTTTAATTGGAGACTTTTACCAAAGTTTCATTGGCAGCTAGAAAACATATTTGGATACAATTTTTTGCAAACTACTAAATTAATAATGCGGTCACAAATGGAGTTAAACATGACATTTGGGGCCTACTATTGTGCTTATTTTCAGCTCTGCTGCATAATTTTACTTTGTAGTCTTCAGTATTTTGTGGTATTCATTTCTCATACGCTGTGGCACCTTTGTTTACTCTAAACACTCTCACCTACTTTGAGCAGCAGTCTGTCCGATCTTACTCTAATAAAGCTCAACAATGAATCTAAGATGTGGCCACATCGTAAACCACACCACCCTGTACCAGAATACCAGCCAATAAACCTAATTTGTAATATAATGGTGCTTATAGGTCAAAAAAGGGAAGAGCTAACAAAGGGAGAGGATCTTCCCTCAACTATTTATCAAGTGTTGCTTAAATCAGAAAGAAAAAAAAACTATCTACTGACTCAGTTCCTCTATTTGTTGTTTTTCCTGTTTAGGAAGAAATTGAAGCTCAGATGAAGGCCGATAAAATCAAGCTTGCGCTGGAGAAGCTAAAGGAAGCCAAAGTAAAAAAGGTAAGACGTGTAAACTTCAACTCCACATATTCTGCTCTGCATTAAAGACGCAGAGAATTATGGAGGACAGAAAATGCCTTCTGTTCCAACACAGCATGTTGTAGTTTCCTCTCCTTCTGGCCATCAATCACATTAATAGATGGGTATTTTTATATAGCCAACATCCTGCTCTGGATCATTTTGTACATGGACACTTAATCATCTTCAAAGTGGCACCAAAACAGAGTCTTGGATGTAAAGCTGTGCATCGGACAAAAGTAAAGTATTTGACCTGACAAAGATATCCACTTGCTATAGTTTCAATGCTGTCTTGAGATAATTTAAATGTTATCTATTGACTTTTGGCTACTTTTCATCTTCTTCCACATGGAAGCTCAATAAATTCAGCATGTCCACTTTTATAGGCACATATAAGCCTCAGTTTTGATGTATTTCCAGTGGCTTCAGCAGATGTTTCTGTGGTCAGAAATTCAGATTTATCCCTCAGCAAACCAATGCTGATGCCACCAAACTAGATGGTGCAAACAGTACAATATTCACATGTTTGTAAGGTGATTTATTCAGATATTCCTCTTATCATCGTGGGAAAATGGTTTAATCTTTGCCTCTTCTGCAAAGTCATTTGGTTTGGCCACCAACACAGCTGGAAAGTTTGTTGGCTCCTTCCCATTCCTTGATGTTCCAACTGTGTCTGGTTTATTGCAGATTTTATTAGTAAGCTAACAAAGTTCACTAATGGTCATTTTATTCAATGGTCATCTTTTGAGACCATTGGTTGAAACTTGGACACAGTTGGGTCTCAAACTGAGGAAGCCTAGCTTTGCCAGTTTTGAACATAAACAAACATCTTTCTGTGGTCTGGTCTTTTTTCAGTTTTAGATGTAAACCTTCGTGTCTGAGAATGTTTGAGATATAGGATATTACTCAACCACATGGCGAGGCTGTATTTAGGTAGAGACAGAAAAAGCCAAGCAAAGTGGGATCTTATTAATCTTAGCCTTGATAAGATCTACAAAAGCCATTATGTGTTTGACAAGAGTCAGCCGACCGATTTCATGAAAAGTCCTCAGTCTTCCAGAAACGGACTTGTTTCCATATGGCAGGAAGTGTCAATTCTCTGGCCTAGATAAAAATAAATCCCAGTCAGCGCTCTGTCTGAGGACCTAAAATTACATGCAGACATTTGACTGGAATTACTGAAGTGCTGATGCTCCCAACAGTTTTATTAAAGCTAACATTATGAAGCAGAAACAATCATTTGGGTACATAACATGTTATTAAACTGGTCAACAAGCTGCAAGTACTTAAAGGTTGGATTTAGTCTTACTTAGGGAGTCTACTGCTGTCCACATTATAGCTGAGACCTTTAGTCTACAAAATGAACATGTAAATGTATATTAGCAGATATTAAACATGCTTTTGTCTTATTTAGTCATGCAGCAAGCGGGTTAGAAATTACATTTATGTCATGATAAAAAAATGCACCAATCCACAGAGATGCTGATTATTTCTTTGACTAGTCAGCATGTCTGGTGCCAGTGTGGCTGACTTGGAGTGATGTAACCCCAAAAACAATGAGTAGTGGTATTAATCACCTGCCTACCATTGGCAACAGTACATTGTAGCAAAAATTACGGTGGCCCAACAGGGTCAACAACAAAAGCCACAGTGGAAGTTATCCTAAAATGGGAGTTATGCTAAAATGGAAGCTATGCTAAAACAGAAGCCATGCTAAAATAGATGCTATGCTAAAACAGAGGTTATGCTAAAATGGAAGCTTTGCTAAAACAGAAGCCATGCTAAAATGAAAGCTATGCTAAAATGACAATTATCCTAAAATGAAAGCTATGCTACCACGGAAGCTAATGCTATGACAGAAATAATGCTAAAATAGAAATTATCCTGAAATAGAAGCCATACTACAATGGAAGCTAATGCTACATGAGACGTAATGCTAAAATGGAAACCATGCTAAAACAAAGACTAACTGTAGTTATGGGATAGCTTCCATTTCAGCATAACTTTAATTTTAGCATAAGTTTCATCTTAGCATATGATCAAATAGAAGTTGTGGTAAAACTGAATTTATACTAAAAGGTAAAATACAATAAGCTTGTTAATGTAACTAACATTTTAGTGATGTTGCTCGTTTGCAGCCTGGCTATAGCTTAGCTTTGACTTAGTTGTGTGCATATATATATATATATATATATATATATATATATACATATATATATATATATATATATATATATATATATATATATATATATATATATATATATATATATATATATATATATATATATATATATATAATATAAAAGCAGTGCAGATTAAAAAAAAAATGTTTTGTTTTTGACAGCTGGTGGTGAAGGTGGTCATGAACGATGGCAGCTCCAAGACTCTGATGGTTGATGAGAGGCAAACCGTGAGGGAAGTTCTGGACAACTTGTTTGAGAAGACTCACTGTGACTGCAACATAGACTGGAGTCTGTGTGAAACCAACCACGAGCTGCAGCTTGGTGAGTTTCTAACATGCCACTATCAGGTGGTGTCACAATGCTATCATGCTCTGTGCAAAGACACGAGGGATGGAAGTGGCAAAAATAAACCAAACTCATGTGATAAAGCGTTTAAAATAAGCACTGAACTGATGAGCTGGTAAGCACCAAGCAAGAACAAGTGGTAAAATATAGTTTAACTTGATGACGCTACAAAAACACAAACTCTTGACAAGTATTTTTGTCTAGTTTCTAGTGCAAATGTCTGAGTACACTCCTGTCGAGGAGTCCTTGTTGTGTGTGAATGTGTTTTGTTTTGGTACCATCGGCCCACACTAAGGTTTAGAAGAATTTATCTTCTTCCTTTGGAAGAAAATGTTTCTGTTTTACAGCCATACATTGCAAAAACATGAAGTATTTTTGTCTACTTTCCAGTGCAAATATCTTGAAACGAGACAAAACTACCTTACAAGTAACATTTCAGGAACATAGGGAATTATAAGTGAAGTAATCTGCCAATGGAACAAGTATTTTATCATTAATATTCAGGAATATTTACTTAAAACAAGCTCCTATACTTTGCTGTAAAGTTACTTGAAACTGGATAAAATACTTGATGGGATTTTGTGTTTTTGCAGTGTGTAAAAACTCTAAAATAATGAAAAGGAAAAACTAATTTAGTAATTTCACTGTGGCCGGAGGGAGGACCTGCATCAGAGTTTATCATTCTGGACACCCCACTACTTTTTCCCCATACTCTTTGTATTTCATTTCCTGCTTATCCTTACATCACTTAGTGTGAGCAAAGGATTTGACATCCTTTTAATCAGATGTCCATCATCTCCATCTGTCTAAAATAGGATCCTCATGATCTCAGCTGCGTTAGCTACATTCACCAACGTCACATTATCCAGCCATGTCCTCCTGTGTTGCTTTAAGTCCATCAGGAAATTATGCATGCAGCTTTATTTTAGCAGTTCCTGAAACTCCCCATGCAATGCGACGTGAGGTGAACACAATGCAGTATTGAATTTTTGGGGAACTATTTGCAGCAGTGCATTGACTCATGACATGTGCTAGTATTAACTGCTTTGAGACCGTGATGATTGTGGGTAAAAAGTCCACACTCGCACACAGAGTTAAAATTAAGCTTCTCTTGCTGAAGGAGATGAATGTTAACTTTGGTTTGTTCATGTTAAAATGGGTAGCAGTCGTTAAAGAAAATCCTTTTTATGAACTTTTTGTGGGAAAACAGACATTTTCCCACAAAGACTGAGTCTTTCATCCACAGAAAAACTGTTTCTTTTTTTTTTTTTTAATCTTCCACCAAAGTGGAGATTTAATAAAACCTTGTATTTATGTTGGCTTATGTACATGGAAGAACAAAGATTAAAACCTGCGAAAAATAATGCATTAAACTATCCACATATTTCCCAGTCGTCATTGTCTTATATTTTATTAACTTCACATTCTAATATATTAATTAATATGGGTTTTAATTTATATATCTGTTCATACAAATGAACTTCCTGGCACTATGTTTAATTCCTAACAGGAGGCTGTGGTTGTTTTGAAGCAATCTGATTGGCTGATGTGGATTTTAGCTTGGCGCCACACTGCCCCCTATGGGTTTGGCATGTTCAAAACAACGCTCAGTTTCTCGCTTTTGTGTGGGTTCATGTTGATAAAAACTTCTCTGAAAATAGTATAATTTTTGTTTTTATAGAGACTCAACTACATGTGCATTTCCTTCCTTTTAAGTTTGTTTGCTAATTTATTTGTGCTACAAGTACAAGGTGACGACCTTTGCCCTACTTTTATATCCACAGCTGTGTGACAGAGATTCCCATTTCCACCATGACTTATAAGCAAAGAAACCATCCATTTGTAGCTGCTATGACTGATGAGCACGAGGACATGAGTTGTGTTTTCTGTCATCGTTGACTCACCTACAACTCAAAAGTAAAAAAAACAAAACATGTAGATGATTTTTAAACATCTGCAAACCTTGAGATTGTTACACCATCATCTCTGCTGACCTTTAATCTTTACCGAGATAAAGTTCGGTCGAGTCAGGCCCAATAAACACCCACTGAGCTTAACAGCAACACGTCTTCAAACAAATCTGCTACTCTAAAACGTCGCCATGTGCTCACCAGTCGCTCCAGTGAACTGAAGTTCAAAGGGACCTCTGCTCTTAACAGTTCGTTCCCCTGCAGCTAACGTAACGATCGCAGCAGCCAAACTGGAGTCTGAAACCGTGGCAGCAATTTTATGTAATGCCTAGTTCTTCCCCAGCTGGGAACCTGTAATTAAAGACAGTGGTAAAACTGCGTTCAGCTGCCAACTGCGATGGAAATTTGAAAGGCTAAGTCGGTGGGTGGGCAAGAGGGGAAAAAGGAAGTATGTTTGTGTGTTTTTAGAGTTTAAAGCCGCTAAATGTCCTCCATGAAAATTTTAAAAAGTAGCATTTTATTCTTATTTTGGACCATTGTAAGCTGCAGCTGGTTTAAAGGATTTGTAAAACATGTTTGGAGTACTGTTATGTGTAAAAATGTAAAATAGTTTAAGTCAAATTACACAAAAAGAGGTAAGCTAACTTTTTAACTGAATATTTTATGTATTGAGAAATAGGGCTGTAGTGATACAATAATCTCACGATACGATACACAATATTCTGCCCGTGATATGATGTATATTGCGATATTCAGGAAACGATACAATTCAATACACTTTTGCGATTTTCTAAAAGATTTTAGAGGGACAGAGTGATTTTGGTGACATTTTGTGACTGTTATAAAGTTGGACTGAATTAATTTAACTGAAAACTGATTAAAAGCACCAACTACACAATACCTGGCTCTGGTTGGACACAGACTTAAAGTGGACAGCTGGACAAAATGAATCAAAGAAGTGGAGAGAAAACATGTTTCTTTTAGTTGAAACAGTCCAAACTGTAGCTGACATGCATTAGTAAAGTAAATAAAGTGAACCAAGTTCCTGCTCTGAATAGTTTGATACCTTTTTAACCTGAACATCTGAAGGAATCACTCTAAGCCTGATGACCTGGTGAAGCAAGCAGTGAGTGAACAAGGTGACAGTTGGATGTTACGATACTTTCAGATGAATATCGATTTTTTTCTAGGAAATAAAATATCGATAAATATCGCAATATCGATATTATTATACAGCCCTACTGAGAAATGTGGTTGTTCTTTATTGGCATTGTGTGGCTTCTTGTACCGGTACGTAACAAAAACTAAATGTGTTCCTTAAGGCTCCGTTCTCAGGTAACTTCATTTCCATCTCAGTTTATTGGACATCTTGTACCATAAATGATTGTTTTTGGTCCCAACAAGCAAAGCTCGCATTCTTTATTCAACTAGACACACAGATAAAACATAACAATATTTTGTTATGGGTTTATATACATAGAGGAGTCTTGCTTGAGCTTAGTAAATTACATTTTTATGATTCAAAAGGGACATTTTAGAGCCATCATTGCGTTTAACTCTAATTTTAAGAATTGTTGTTTTGATTCTTCAGTGTGTTTTCGTTTTGACAGAACGGACATTTGAGGACCACGAGAACCTGGTGGAGCCGCTCCTCGCCTGGACGAGGGACAGCGAAAACAAAGTCCTTTTCCAGGAGAGAAAAGATAAATTTGAGGTTTTCAAAAACCCACAGGTTGGTTCTGTCATTGCTTTAAAGAAAATACCAGGTTTCAGCTCTTTGTACTTAGCATGATATCGTACAAGTCCTGGACATTTGTGCAAATCCCTCTCCGGAAAAAAAGGCATTTTTCTTTGTTGGATTATGACATATCCGCAGCCTGACCCTTTTCTTTAATGTCATAGCTGCAATATATCAGACGCAACAGCCAAAGAGACCTTGGCATGTTTGTTGGTATAATGGGACGATTTACAATCTCAGAGAGTTTAATGGATTCAGTCTGGTGGCAGAGACAAATAGTCCGGCTGGAGCAGCGCCGAAGCGCACCATCATTCACTCCAACGAAAGAGACAGAACATCTCTGTTCATTTACATGTTTTACCTTCTGACAAGTGCGTCCAAACAGATTCTCCTTCCGGGGATTTTCCAGCCATCAGCAGATGGACTCTGAAAGGAGCTCCAAATATTTTAGAAACAGAAAGATGGGAAAGGGAAATGGTTTTTCTTTCATGGATGGGCTGCATGTTTGAACAAAAATAATGGCTTAACAAAGACGTCACAAAGTCAAGAGGTGATTTATGGAAACCTTTAGAGTCCAGGAAGTGGAGCTGTGGGCCAGTTTTTTATCTCTAATTTAGCGTGCAAGTTTGCCAAGGTTTGTTAAACTTTCTACGACCTACATGAGAAGAGAAAAAGACACTGATCTACTATCGTGTCTATGGTATATCTTCTCACACTTTAATGTTTTATACATTTTAGCGACCTGATTGAAGTTTTTCCCCCCCACCTTCTTCAAATCAGACAAAATTGGTGTCAAGCATTTGTGCTACGTTTGTGCTGGTTTGTGCAGCAAAAATTTTCGTTGTGCCGCTATCATTTTAAAGATATAAAGAAATGTTTCTAGAGGTCATCCAAGGTCAACCAGCCCCCCACCTTCTTCAAATCAGACAAAATGGGTGTCAATCAACTCAGCTACGTTTGTGCAGCAACAATTTTCGTTTGTGCTGCTTTGGCTTTGAAGATATTAATGAAAATGTAAAGGTCAAAAGGTCAACCAGCCCCACTACTCTTGTTAAATAATAAAGTAACTGGTAAAATTTATAATCAATCAAATTTTAATATTTACACCAAACTTGATAATGGTCTGCCATGTAGAAATTACTTTTTCAGATTGGTTTTCCCTTAAAGATCATGTGAAACTGTGTTTTGTTTATATCTTGGATACTTAAAGTTTCTTTAACTATTTGAAACATTTAAGCGTTAAAAAAGAAAAAAAACAGAAGAAATATGTATAAACTTAGCATATTAGAGGTTTCTGAACCTCCGCAGCCGGTGACAGTCTTAAGCTTAATTCTTAAATAAACTTTCTTCCTGACTTTCAGAACTTTTATCTCTGGAAAAAGGATAAGAAAACTCTCAAAGACATGAAAGACAAAGACAAGGAATTGTTGGTGCAGGTAAGTAAATAAAATTTCCCACGTGTCGGTAGCCAGACGTCATTTTGCCGTCTCAGATTGCTTCATTGTGTTTTTGGGTGTGCAGGAGAACTTCTGTGGAACGTCGATCATCGTTCCCGACCTGGAAGGAGTTCTGCACCTCAAAGAAGACGGAAAAAAGTCGTGGAAGCAGCGACTCTTTCAGCTCCGAGCCTCAGGAATTTATTACGTTCCCAAAGGAAAAACCAAGGTAAAGGAACGAGGATGCTCAGCCGTAACGGATCAGTGAGGGGTTCTGATCAGATGTTACCATGTTTCAGTGGCTCTGATGTTTCCTAAAGCGATACCATCCTATTTATTACTGGTTTTACTGGCCAACAGGACATCCATTACGTTGCACATGAGGATTTAACTTATAACAAGGCATTTTATAATTTATCTGCCAATAGAACTAGAACTTTTTCATCAATATTAAGGAAGTTTTTACTTAAAACAAGCCTATGAACCTTGCTGAAAATGTACTTTTAAATTAGGTCGTTTGATTTCAAGTGTACTAAGATATTTGCACTAGAAGCTACTGTAGTTGGTAAGATCTTGTGTTTTTACAGTGTATGGCTGTAAAACAGAAACATCTTCTTCCAAAACTTCGTGTGGCCAGGTGGCACCAAAACAAAACACGTTCACACACAAGAATTACTCCACGAGAAGAAGATTTGACCTGTGGAGCGGCCTAGTCAAAGCCCATAGTCAAAGTTGACACAAAACGTGTGGGTGGATCACCAGAGAGTGTTGCGTCCCTCGGGTGGTTCAGTGAAAATGTCGATCTTGTTTCCAGTCGTCCCGCGATCTGATCTGCTTCGTCCAGTTCGACAACGTAAACGTTTACTACGGCAAAGACGTGAAGAACAGATATAAGGCCCCGACTGACTTCTGCTTCGTTCTGAAGGTGAGTTCGGCTCTGCGGACGCCAACAACACAACGTTGAGGTCTGGCAGCTGTTTGCCTGACGGAGAAGCTGAGATGCAATAAATACTTTAATTTGAAGAAGTGAAAGGAGACATTTTAATCCAGTTTATCTGGAAGCTGTAAAGAAGGGTTAGTTTTGTTTAGCACTTCCTTGTATTTTTTTTTAGACCTTATTATTATAACTAATAAGCAGATGCATGGGAGTAAACATAGCAGGAGTGAGAGAGGAGTGTAGACAGAAACATGCTGACAGAATAAATATGGATGATTTTTTAACAATTAAAAGGATGTGAAACTCTTTTCTCACTAATCTCATCTGGAAACGCCAGAATCTCTCAGTATTTCTTTGAAAATCTTTACTTTATTCAGCTAAGTTCAATAAAAAGTTGTTACTCATAAACTGCTAATAAGTAACTCAGTGAATTGCAACAAAAAGCAAAAGAACAGGGCAGGTAAAAAAAGGAAATACTTAAGATTTTACCCTTTAGGAAGAGTTAAATTTGTTTGCAAATTTATTGTAAGGCCTCACATCAGAGGAAATATCTGCCTTTATTTTTTTGAAAAAGGATAATATTTATGCAAAAATAACTCAAAAACAGAATGTTTCTAGAAAAAACAAGTAAATCTCCCAGTCTGAAAAGTTAAAAATCCTAGAAAAAATATTAAAGTTTGAGATTAATCTGATTTTTTTGAATTTCTGAGTAAAACATTTTTGACTTTTGAAACACAGAAATGTCATTGTTTTCTTTCCTAAAAAAATTCTCACACGTATCTCAAAATTTCAGACTTTTTTTCTAGAAATGTTTGACTTTTCAAAGAAAAAAAACTCTAAAATTCCTGTTTGACCTACTAGAAAATTTCTAGTAAAAACAAGCTCAGAAATTATTTTACTTTTGAAACTTGGGAATTGCTGAGTTTTTTTCTAGAGTTTTTTTCTTTTGCAGCAATTTAAATCCTTTATTTATACATCTACAACGGCCCTCTTACACAGTTGGAGTAAAGTAATAATTGTCTATTTAGAAAATGACAATCATCATAATGTTTAACAAATTCAACTTTAAGTACAAACTATTAAATAATTACATTTGTGTGGTGAAATTCCTGATGCATAATGTAATTATTATTATCATTATTTTGAGTTACAGAAATAAGTAAAATGCATTGGATAATTAGTTTTATAAAATCAGCATTTCTCATATTTATTTTATAAATATTAATTCTAGTTTCACACATTTTTGAGTGTGTGTTCAGCTGAAAAGACGCCAAGCATGAACTTAATATATTGTGAATTTTCCTGCAGCATCCTCAGATCCAGAAAGAGTCTCAGTACATCAAATATCTTTGCTGTGACGACGCTTGGACCATGAACCTCTGGGTGACCGGCATTCGGATCGCTAAGGTGCCAACTGATCTACGCTACGTTCAAAAACATATTTCAGTAAAACTCAGGTGTTTTACAGCAGCGATTCGTCTCTTTTCCAGTACGGCGCGTCGCTGCATGAAAACTTCAAAACGGCAGAGAGGAAGGCCGCCGTCAGCGCCGCCGTGTGGACGAACCGCAGCACTCCGTCCAGCTCCAGCCCTTCAACGCCGTCACCAACCATCAGAGGTACGGCGGCTCGCAGGCTTTATTTAGCTGTGATGTCACTTCCCTCGGTCGACTCACGTTTCTGTTTCCTGCAGCCAAAACAGCAACGCAGGCCAACGGCCACGCCCCCAAACCGCAGCACCAGGTAAACTAATCACCTGAAGAAGAAACTCTGAGGGTTTCAGCATAAACTCACAGTTTATCCATCCTTCCTTCAGTACTTCCTTCCTTTGTGCCCTTTATTCTTATTTTTGTGTACTTCCTTTCTCCTTATTTTTGTGTCCTACATTCCTTCTCTCCTTCCTACCTTTGTGTCTTTCCTTCCTTTCTTAATGTCCTTTACTCCTATCTTTGTGTCCTTCCTTTTTTTATTATTCTTCCTTCCTTTCATCCTTAGTTACTTGTGCCTAAAAACAAATGGTACTGCCACTTTAAAGCTGCAGGATGTAACTTTTATATAAAAAAATCTTATTTGTTTTAAACATATTTGTTAAAACTGTCACCATGTCACAACAGTTTAATATGAGACAGATAATCTGTGAAAAGATCAAGCTACTATCAATGTCTGAAGAAATGCGCCACTCCTGACCAAAAGCAACCAATCAGAGGCAGGAGGAGGGTCTTAGCGCTGTCAATCATCCTCATGTCGTCGCTGCTAAATGTGCTGATGACGGAGAAACAACTCAGCGTTATAGGAAACTGTCATCTTATTGGTGGTTATGCTAACTAGCCTGCAGATTCACAACATGCTCTGCTAGAGAGGGTGATTGTCAGCACTAAGACCCGCCTCTTGGCTCTGATTGGTTGCTTCTATGCAGCACTGGGAGACAGTAGAGGAGCTTGATTTTTTTTCTCATAACAAACTGTCACAACATGGTGACAGTTTTAATAAATATGTAAATGGATATATTTTCTTAAAGTTTCGTGCTGCAGATTTAAAGATGTCTCCCTGGTGGAAATCTTCCATTAATTCATTCTGTGTTTTTTTTTCAGGGCGTCGGTAATCTCCCTGCTCCTCCCCCTCTGAACGAGATCCTCCCTCCTCCGCCTCCTGACCCCATCCTTCCTCCTCCACCGCCGTCGCTGGCCTCCAAGCCTCCACTCAGCAACTTCCCCCCACCTCCGCCTTCCATGGACAGTCTCCCTCCTCCGCCGCCTCCTCCACCCATGGACAACTTCTCTGAAGACCCTCCAGACTTCCTTCCTCCTCCTCCTCTTCCTGCCAGCTACAGCTCACTTCCTCCTCCTCCGGCTCCGGCGGCTAATTTTGATAGAAAAATCAACAAATCTCTTCCCCCTCCGCCTCCAGATCCAGAGTTTCTACCTCCGCCTCCACCTGATCCGGTGTTCGTAGCATCAGGTGCTCCTCCTCCGCCTCCACCTCCTCCTCCTCCTCCTGCTGCTGTTTCCGCTCCACGACCTGCAGCATCGCTGAAGAAAATGCCTCCAGCTCCTCCGAAGAGGACGACACCGATCCAACAAGGCGGCGGTGGCGGCGGTGGGGACTTCATGTCAGAACTGATGTCAGCCATGAGGAAGCGCACTGATCAGTAACTCCAGATGGAAAAAGTACAAAATAAATCATTTTACTCCAGATTATTACAAAAGAGATTAATACTAGGGATGCAAACAATTAATTAATTGTCATTTAGATTGAAATTAGGTCCAACAGATTACTAATAATGTCTTCTTACATATTCAGTTAGTTGTAGTTTGGCTGCCGTCCAGCAGAGGGCGCCGTTGGTCACCATCCTTAAGCGGAGCCGTTGATACAGAGTTAAAGATGGCGGCCATTTTAAAAAGTGGGGAAGAGAAACGGTCCAGACAAAGTCAGTGTGGGATCTTAAAACAAGTTTGATGATTAAATTAACTTTATGCAGTTGTTTTGAAATAGAAATCGATTATAGTAAATATAACACAACAGGAACTTCAGAGGTTCCTGTTTTGTTGTATTTTAAATAAGTTTAATAATGTGAGAAACTTCAATTTTCTGCTTATTCAGTCAGTATTTAAGACAGCTGACACAACATTTTAAAATTAATTTAAATAAGTCAGTGTATCATGACAAATTTAGCCTTTTATATTAAATGCTCAGCCCTTTTTAACTGATTAATTGATGAGAAATTCTCATCAATTAATCAGTTGATAAGATTAATACGGTTTCATTTCTGCATCCAGTCACTGTACTTTTCCTCAACATTATTTTTAAAATAGTAATTTGAAGTAAATCCATAAAGGTTGAGAGTTTGTAGTAATAAAGCTTCACATATACTTTTATGTAAAGAATGTGTATATATTTGCATTGACTGTAAATACTGCAGAAAGACAGAACTTCTGCCTGTTCAGAGGTTTTATTGTTACAGCCATAACAAAGAGTTTTGGCTCAAATGTGTTTTACAAACTTTGAAATGTTAGTTTTGTGTGTTGACAGTTCACTGCAAGCAATGGATCACTGTTAAAAGCTTTATTAAATTAAAATTTGATAACAAAAAAGCATTTCCCACTGTGTTTTTCCAAAAAATAATGAAATGTGAATAGAAAATATGTGGGAAAATGTGTGTTTTTTCTGCTCTGAGTAACTGTAAAACATAAAATACTATTTTAAATGTGTGAAATTAAAGCCAAAATGTGTTTTCAAAACATAAATCTGGGATAAAGCTGCATAAAAATGGGGCTAATAATTTAACATATTTCTGTCTTGCTTTTAATAATGTTGGTAATTTTGGTTTTTACAACTGATAAAAAACATCAGATTAATGGTTTTTATTATTTGGTTTATTAGTTGTAAACCACAACTGTCAAATTAATTAAAAAATAAATGTCACAGTGTGTAATTAACACAAGTTTCACCTTTTGAAACGATTTACTGAAATAAATTATTTTTTCAATGCTATTCTAATTTATTTGGGTATTTCTACTCGTGAAGAACAGCTGACCTTTAACCTTTTAGCCCACAGAGGAAGTGTCGCTGCTTAGTCCGCCTCTGCTGCAGAGTCTTGTGTAACAAACGGAGATGACAGGATGCGGTGCAGCAGCGCCGCCTGGTGGCAACCAGAGGGAAAGACGATCAAGGCGCTGCAGCGTGGCTGATTTTTATAGAACAGGTTCATCTTCCTGAAAAATCATTCTCTGCTTTTCTGATTCCCCGGAAAACTACGGTACAACATTTCCAAAAAATATTTTCCATTGACTATCCGAAAAAAAAAAAAGTTGCTTACAAGAATGAACACGCAAATCGCACCGGGTAGGATGCAGTGTGCACACCACGCCTGTAGGGGGCAGTGAAACTTTGTCCCAATTGTTCTTTCTGGCCTGATTTAGAGGTTCTGATTTAATGTTCCGTGTAAAGTTTTGTGGAAGGACAAAGTGTGATTAATTTTTTTTAATTGTGTCAAATTATCAAATTTTTAAAGAAGCTTATTTTAGGAGTTTATGAGCTGTAAACTAGTCATAAAAATTGATTGACTGTCTTCAGTCTGAACTTGACCTGTTTTGCAAAAACAGAACTGAAAAATAATATTTCAGTTTTTTAGATGTGTGGAGGAAATGACAAGTCAACTAAAAAGAGAAAAAGGAATTTTGACTCTTTTACTATGTGAAAACTGTCTGTTTGTGGAAGTCGCCACAATAAAAACTGTTTCCTGGGGACATAGAGGAGTCTAAAACAAATATGCAACACAGAAGGTCAACAAACTGGAAACAAACTTTCATGTTATGACTAGAAAATGCCACAAATCCTCCAAAAGTATCAGAAATTAAATCTCAAAAAGTTTCATTTTGTGCAAGACACACAGTGAGGCCTAAATTAGACTTTATTCACATTTCCTACCCACATCTGTTATGTGATCTTACATTATCATATAAACAAAGGGTGTCCAAAATATGGACGGACGGTCATGTCGGGTTCTCTAAAGGATTTTTATCAGATACATTTTAGATAAATAATGTCTTCTTACAAAATAGATTCCCATCTTAATTTTGACTGCAGTCACAAACATTGGGCTGCTTCTTCCGAAAAGCAACTTTTACTTCTCAAATAAGATAGTAACCAACTACACAGATTTAGAAACCGTACAATGATTTATAGATTTGTTTTTTTACAAATATTCAACTATTTTGTTAGGTTCAATGAAATTGAAAAATGTTTAGTTTATTATTGAGCGGATCATATAGGAAAAGACACCAAAATGTTATTGAAAGAGTTGATAACAAGGCATATACATAGTTTTCAGATTTGTGGCTTACAAATGTGGAAAATCCTGCACCATCCAACATTTTCCTTCCACTTTACAATAATACACTGAGGTCAATCACTTATAATTCCAATAAAACCCAACTGAAGCTAAAGGTTGTAACCAGAGAAAAAATATAGTATGAGAAGTACACTATATATAGTATAGTTTTCATACTATACGTATAGTAAGGAATCTACTATACTTTTCAGTATAGTAAGTAGTACTGAAAAGTATAGTATGAAGTATATCATATATACTATGAAGTATATACTTCATATTATAAAGTACTTCATATAGTATATGAACTATACTTCATATACAATATGAAGTATAGCTTTCATATTTAAAGTATGAAAACTATACTTAGAATTTTCATACTATAAGTATGATATGAAAACTATACATTTTTATATTTTTATTTTCTGTTATTCATTAGTTTATTTGACTCTAATTTGTAGGAGGATGGAAGGTGGAGGGGTAGTTTACCATTTTAATACTTACTTTTTTTATCCCAAAAGGAAATTAAATATTGTAATAATTCATATTATTCAAGTATCTTCAAAGCATGCAATTATTCAATTGAAACGACTAATATCTGCATTTGTTAATGAATCTATATTTGTGAAAAAACATTGCTTCTTAACATTTTTTATCAGCGTTAATAAGAAACAATGCCGAAGCTTCGAAGAGGCAAAGGGTGAATGAAGACTGATGCTAACTTTAACTAGTCGAATCCCAAACACCAGTATACTTCCTGGAAGTAAAGCCATAAAAACACGTTTTACTGCGTTAATTTACAGTATGTACGTAAAATAGTCATTATACCTCAGTTTTCCTAAGAAAAACAAATATTTTACAGAAAAGGTCCCTATCTTTAGTAACTCACTTCTTCTTCTTCTTCTGATTTGGTTGGCGGGTGACATCTAACTTTAAGGTGTATTATTGCCATCTGCTATGCTGGAGTGTGGACCAGAGTATTTCCCTTTCCTGTTTCCTTCAAAAATCTAATAGCTGCTTTATTTATTTTATGTTTATTTAATATCTTATTTAATTTTAATGTCTGTATATCATATTTCATGACTTCTAGTCTTAGCTTCTCCCTACTTGCTGCATACTTTTCACAATTAATTATTACATGTTCTACTGTTGTTTCCATATCCATACCACACTCACAACTACCTGTAGGATGTTTACCCATCCATTCCATCCATCCATCCATCCATCCATCCATCCATCCATCCATCCATCCTCTTCCGTTATCCGGGATCGGGTCGCGGGCAGCAGCTTCAGAAGGGAGGCCAGACTTCCCTCCTCCAGCCACGTCTTCCAGCTCCTCCAGGAACCCCAAGGCGTCCCAGGCCAGCCGAGAGACATAGTCCCTTCAGCGTGTCCTGGGTCTCCCCTCCTCCCGGTGGGACCTGAACTCCTCACCAGGGAGGCTCCATCCTGACCAGATGCCCGAGCCTCAACTGGCTCCTCTGGACGTGGAGGAGCAGCGGCTCTACTCTGAGTCCCTCCCGGATGACCGAGCTTCTCTCTCTAAGGGAGCCCGGCCACCCTGCGGAGGAAACCCATTTCGGCCGCTTGTATCCGTGATCTCGTTCTTTCGGTCATGACCCAAAGCTCATGACCATAGATGAGGGTGGGAACGTAGATCGACCGGTAAATCGAGAGCTTCGCCTTTTGACTCAGCTTCTCTTCACCACGACGGACCGGTACAGCGCCGCTTCACGGCAGACGCCGCCCCAATCCGCCTGTCGATCTCCCGCTCCCTTCTTCCCTCATTCGTGAACAAGATCCCCAGATACTTAAACTCCTCCACTTGAGGCAGGACGACCCCCCTGACCCGGAGAAGGACCTCTACCCTTTTCCGGCTCAAGACCATGGCCTCGGATTTGGAGGCACTGAGCCTCATCCCGGCCGCTTCACACTCGGCCGCGAACCGTTTCAGCGAGAGCCGCAGATGATGTTTACCCATCAAATGTAATGTTTTATTTAATCCGGTATGTCCAATTCTCAATCTTGTCATCACTACTTGTTCTTTTCGGGTTTCTCCAATTATTTCCATATTCCCTACTTTCCTTTGTATATTAAATAAATGACGACCTTGAATTCCTTCCTCCCATAATTGTAGCCATTCAGATTTAATTTTTCTCTTAATAACTGATTTTATTTCAGATTTATAATATGCTATTTCCATAATTTCTTTTTGTTTTATAGACTCCTTAGCTAAATGATCCGCCATGTCATTCCCTTCTATGTCTTTATGAGCAGGTAGCCACATAAACCTAATCTTAGGACTTGTGAGACGCGGAGAGTTGGGTGTTGGAGCAACGCGGAAAAGTAATAAGAAATATACTTGGTGGAAAAGGTGGTTTGGCATAAACTGGTATGTGAATGGTTCGGATGGAAATGGAGGTAGGAAATGAGAAGGACGGGGATGTTGAAGGGTGGACATCAGTAGGAAAAGGAAAGGAAAAAGGTCGTGGAAGAATTAAAATGGGTGAAGGAAAATGCATCGGTGATGGCCAAGGCAATAAACGGGAACTGGAGGATAGTAGTTCAGAAGAAGAAAGAATAGTGAGGAGGAAAGTGGTGAGGGAGGAATTCAAAGTAATATTAACACTTAAGAACGAGGAAGATCAAAATAAAATCAGCCCCATTGTGGTATCAAGAGAAATTAAAAAGAAAATTGGAGAAGTAGAAATGGTAAAGTTTTTGAGAGACGGAAGTCTTTTAGTAGTATGTAAAGATGTAGAACAAAAGAATAAGGCTTTAAGAGTGGATGACATTTGTAAAAGATCAGTGATTGAGAAAAAATCATGGGAGAAAATAAAAAAACCAGAGGAGTGATTTATGGGATCCCTCTAGGTGAAGATCTTGATAAAATTAAGAAAAGTGTTGCAGGGGCAAAAGTGTACAGCTTGAAAAGATTGTTAAAAACGGTGAATGGAGAAAGAGTTGAAAGTCTGTCAATACTCGTTGAGTTCGAAGATAAGGAGTTACCAAAAAACATTAAAATAGGATACCTCAATTTTCAGGTCAGGCCATATGTACCTCCACCACTTCGGTGTTTCAAATGCCAAAGGTATGGACACATAGCAGCAGTGTGTAAAGGGAAGCAGAGATGTCCAAAATGTGGAGAAGATCATAAGATAGAAGAGTGTAAGGAAGAAGTGCAAGAGAAATGTAACTGTGGAGGGAATCACAGAGTCACGTTTGGAGGATGTGAAGTAAGGAAGAGAGCAAAAGAAATCGTGCAGATTAAAACGAATAAAAACATAAGCTATGCAGAAGCAGTTAAAAATGTGAAGGAACAGGAAAAAAGAGAGATTGAACAAACAGTGAATCAAAATGTAAAACAAAACAAAGTTCAGACGGAAGATAAAATCACAATACCAGTAGAAAAACTGATATTATTCATAGCTTATGTTATCAACTGCACTGACCAAGCCAAACACAAAACTGAGAAGATTAAAATAATAGTGAGAGGAGCTGAAAAGTTTTTGGGCTTTAAAGAGGGATCATGGGAGAACATAAATAAAAAGTTGGAGGAAGATGGAAGAACAGGACCACCAGGTGAAAATGGGACATGCTAATATTACAATGGAATGCATGAAGTTTAATCGCTAACGGACAGGAATTTAAAGGTTACATCGATGAGCTTGAAGAACAACCGGAAATTATTTGTGTTCAGGAAACATGGTTAAAAACATCATTAGATTTTGTGATAAAAGGATATGAGAGTGTAAGAAGAGATCGAACAGAGGGAAATGGAGGAGGATGTGGAATATTTATTAAAAAAGGAATACAATATCAGGTATTAGGAAAAGGGAAAGAACTAGAATATGTAGTAATTGAGATATGGGGAGAAGAAGGTAAATTTAAAATAATAAATTTTTATAATCCATGTAAAATACTAATGATTGATACAATGGAGGAATTAACTGAATATCTGGAAGGGAAGGTAATTTGGTGTGGAGATTTTAATGCAAATAGTACATTGTGGAGTAAATATAATGATAAAAACGGACAAGTTATAGAAGAATTAATGGAAATGAAAAATCTAGTGTGTATTAATGATGGAAGGGAAGAAGAATTAATATAAGAACGGGGACAGAATCAGTTATTGATTTAACAATTGTTTCAAATATTTTAGCTGGTGTATGTGAATGGTTCATTGATAAAAAATCTACAATAGGTAGCGATCATTATCCCATAACAGTAAGAGTAGGTCTAAATTTAAGTAATAGGAATATGAAGCAGGGGAAAAAGTTGAACTTTAATAAGGCAGACTGGATTAAATTTAGATATTTGAGTCAATTAAATTTAGAAAATGTAGATATAAATATGGATATAAATGAAGCAAATTTAACCATTTGTAAGATAATAACAGAAGCAGCAGCTAAATCTATAAAGGAATCAGGAAGTAAGAATGATAAGAAAATGGTGCCTTGGTGGACAAATGAGTGCAAAGAAGCAATTAAATTAAGAAATAAAGCATTTAAGGCACTCAAACATAATCCAATTTATAAGAATTTAATTGAGTATAAAAGAAAACAAGCAATAGTAAGGAGAACTATTAAAAATGCAAAAAGAGAATATTGGAAAAAAAATTGTAATTCGATATGGAAAGAAAAAAAAATTGAGAACATTTGGAAAGTAATCAAAAGAATGAATGGTATAAAAAGAGAATTTGAATATACTATACTAAAAATAGATGATACAATTATAATAAGTGATGAAGACAAAGCTGAAATATTGGCAAGAACGTTTAGTAAAATTCATAGTTCAAATAATATTAGTGAAAAGGAAAGAAAAGGAAGAGAACATACAAAAAGCATATATAAAGATTTAATACAGAGTAATGAAGAAACAAATAATCTGTTGAATATTGAGTTTACAAAAATGGAATTGAATAATGCACTTAAGAAGACAAAAAACACGGCACCAGGTAAAGACCAAATATGGTATAGAATGATAAGGCAACTCAGTGAAAAATCTAAAGATATAATATTACAATTATATAATAAAATCTGGATGGAGGGACAATTGCCATTAAATTGGAAGGAGTCGATTATACTACCAATAGCAAAACCAGGAAAAGATCACTCAAACCCAGAAAACTACAGACCAATAGCTCTAACATCAAATCTATGTAAAATAATGGAAAAAATGATTAATAATAGACTAGGATACTATTTGAATAGTAAAGGATATATATCAAAATATCAAAGTGGCTTTCGAAAAGGAAGGAGCACTAATGATCCAACGCTTTGCTTAGAACATGACATTAGAAGAGCTCAAGTAAATAAAGAAAGTGTAGTGGCAATATTTTTCGATATAGAAAAAGCATATGACATGATGTGGATTGATGGATTATTGATGAAATTAATTAAGATGGGAATTAAAGGAAGAATATTTAATCGGTTTAAAGACTTTTTAACGAATAGGAAAATACAAGTTAGAATAGGAGAAGTTATTTCAGGAAAATATATAGTAGAAAATGGAATTCCACAGGGGAGTATTATAAGTCCATTATTATTTTCAATTATGATAAATGACGTATTTAGAGACATTGGAAAAGACATGGGTTGTTCACTTTTTGCAGACGATGGAGCTGTCTGGAAAAGAGGGAAAAACGTTGATTTTATTGTTAGAAAAATACAAGAGGTTATTTTTGAAAGAGAGAAATGGGCGTTGCAATGGGGATTTAGGTTCTCAGTTGATAAAACAAAAGTAATGATATTTACACAGAAAAAAATAAACAAGGAAATAAAACTGAAATTATATAACAAGAGTTAGAGCAGGTAAAGTGTGTAAAACTTTTAGGATTATGGTTTGATGAAAAATTAAAATGGCATATACATATTAAAAAAGTGTAGATAAATGTAAGAAAATTTTGAATATTATGAGGTGTTTGGTTGGTAGTAATTGGGGAGCAGATAGGAAATCACTAAAACAGATTTATACAGGAATGATAAGATCCAACATAGGTTGTTTAGTTTATGGTTCAGCAGCTAAAACTCATTTGGTTAAATTAGATACTATCCCAAATCAGGCACTAAGATTATGTACTGGAGCATTTAAAACCACACCAGTAGCAGCCTTAGAAATAGAAATGGGAGAAATGCCATTAGATTTAAGAAGAACAAAATTAGAAATTAACTATTGGCTAAATTTGCAAGGAATAAATGTGGATCATCAAACACTGAAAATTTTAAATCCATGTTGGGAAAAAGAAAAGAAAGAATTGAGGAGTTATGGATGGTCAATCAAAAATAAAATTGAAAGATTTTAAATGAATAAATTAGAAATTAGTCAAACAACACAGTATCAATTATACCACCATGGATTCTACCAGAAGCAAAGGTAGATATGTCAGTAATGGAAAATAAACTAGATAAATCATGCATCATAGATAGTGATTTGGTACAATTATATTTAAATAAGTATTATCAATACATTCAAATATATACTGATGCGTCAAAAATAACTGAGAAAACAGGTATAGCGTTTGTATTTCCAGAATTTAATATAAAAATAGGGAAACGAATTACAGATGGGGAATCAGTATACACAGGAGAAATGTTAGCAATATTACCAGCTTTACAATGGGTAGAGGAAATAAAACCATTAAAAACAATAATATGCTCAGATTCAAGCTCTGCTTTATTAAGTATTAAAAACAAACAGATAGTAGAATGGACATTTTATTAGAAATATATCATACACTATTCAGAATACAAAACATGGGGCTGATGGTTATATTTTGTGGGTTCCAGCACATATTGGGGTAGATGGAAACGAGAGGGCAGATAAAATGGCAAAGAGGGCAATAAAAATCCTGTTAGCATTACAGTTAAGATAAGTAAGTCAGAAGGAAAGAGTATTGCTAAAGAGAATTTGATGAAAGTCTGGCAAAAAAGATGGGATGAAGATAAAAAAGGAAGATGGTTTTATTAAATTCAGAAAAAAGGTAGGAGAAAAAAGAAATGGAAGAAGAAATAGAAAGGAGGAAAGAGTGATAACAAGATTAAGATTTGGACATACAGGACTTAATTATACACTGTTTAAAATTCAAAAACATAAGACTGGCAAATGTGATTATTGTGATAAATATGAAACCATAGAGCATGTTATATCAGAATGCCATAAATATGAAGCAGAGAGAGGATATATGAAGAGAGAGTTTGAAAGGATTAAGGAAAAGGTTAATTTAATAGATATTTTGAGGAAGAATTTAGGGAGTAAACACATACAAATAATTATTCGATATCTTAAAAAAACTAAATTATTTCACAGAATTTAATTATAGTGAGGGTGTGAGAATATAGATATGATAATCAAAGAGGAGAACAAGTATGTAAGAGTCAAGGGGGAAGGTGAAAATATATAGAATTAAAGTAGAATATTTATAGATGAAGATAGTTGTTTAGACCATCATGAACCAAACTCCAGACCAGTAAGTGGCGGTAAAGCTACGAAAAGTTTCTTGCCAACCGCCAAAAAACCCAACAAGAAGAAGAAGAAGAACCTAATCTTAGTAACTCACTACATCCGGTGTCCACTCTTATTTTGAAACGCGACGTCCCGCTCGCTGTGTTCCGTTTCCGCCGTGTCACATTACGTGGTTCCCCCCTCCTGCGCGCGCAGCGGGCTGGGAAGCATCATGGCGGCGTCCTGGTGGATGTGCTGCCGGAGGCTCATTGGGCGCCTTTCGAGCTCCGGTTTAACCGAAACGCTGCGGTGCTTTAGCGGGCAGCCCGCGGTCTCCTCCGCGGCCCCTCCGGGTCGGCCGCCCTGGAGCTCCGCACCGGGGCAGCAGGTGAGTTTGTACCTGACAGGAAGTGCTGTCAGACCCAGGAAGGTCATTGAGGCTCAACTTAAGGTTCCGAGCCTCAACTTAATGATTAATGATTTTATCACATTTTGTCTGCAAAAATAATCTAATTTCTGATTGAATATCCCGAAGGAGTATTGACCTGTTGCAGGTGATTAAAAAAATAGCCTTATTTTCAATCTGTGGACATAAATATTAAGACCCTGACTCTAATCTGTCAGTTTAATTATAATCCTCTTTTCATTCATTCATCCAACATTGACGCACATGGGACATTTCAGGAGAAATTATTTTTTAAACTTGCATATCTAAGTATTTTAAAATAACTGCAATAAACACAACTTTTGATTCTCTTATAAAGCACTAAGGTATAAAACAATTAAACATGAACTGATAAGCTTTTTATCAGACCAATACCAGTTTGATTTATTTCTGATGAGTTGCTGATAATTTTAAGATTACAAACATCCCTTTTAAAAATCAATAATTTGATTCAAGAAGTGAATCTGGGTTTTATTTATATTCATTACACAAGTGTTAATTTGGATTGTTGTGGCTCACATTTAATAAAATTCAAACATAAGTTTCCTAGGAAATTTGGTTGTAAGTCCAGTAAAAAAGATAATTTAAATACAGAAATAATCTTTTTTGTTTTCTACCTTATGTTCTTCCTTTCACTTAACTGTCCAACTTCAATAAGGCTTTTAACTCAGTTTATAAATGTGAATCCCAACAAATTAGAATAAAACCATAATTTTATTTCAGTAATTCAGTTAAAAAATCATTTAGATCATGTAGAGTCATTACACACAGATGTATTTTCGGGAAATAATTTCTGTCACTATTGACAAAAATTTTAATTAAGATTTCTCATAAGATTAGATTAACTGACACCAATTAAAATAGCTGTCCTTCCACTAAACTTTCCATTAATATTCTTGGATTCAACGCACATCCCGTAGAGTTTAAGCTGTAACTGTTATTTTAATTGCCATATAAATCATGTCTCTACTGTGTTTGCTCACTTTCAGAGGCCACTGTTTCCTGCACAAATCCACTCCAAAGCTCTTAACCTGAATCCCTCTTTACTCAGGTGAGTTGTGCCGCTGAAGCATCTCTTCTTCTTCGTTTTGTTTACATTTTGTGAAGTCGGTGTGTTTGTCTCTTCACAGACGCCGCTCTAGTTCGCTGTATCTGACGCTACGGTATTGCGGCTGCAGGACGACGCACAGCGATGCAAAGCTGAGGGATCCTTTTACGTTAGCGCAGAAAGACCTGACGAGTTTATATGACGACATTAAGAAGGTGAGCCGATGAGTTTAGCATCTAATTTAAAGAAAATAGTGGAATAATAAATAGTAATGAACTTAAATGTTTATCACAACATTTTGCAATAGTATTTATTGCGTCATTTTTAGCTAACTGTGTGACTGTGTGTAACAGTAATTAAAGCCCCACAAGAACAAATACTGCTCTTGAAAAACTTCCTGTTTTGTAATATGCTTGTGTAGAAAGCACACACGAAGAAGTGAATTTTATTTTTAGATTTATTGGTATTTATTGATGCTTTTATTTAACAGATAATGAAGAAAATAATACAATTATCCTGAGAACAAGGAAAGTTTTGGAGGGTTTCAAACATAATTAACAATAAATTAAAACTCTTATCGGAAATGTATCACAATCAATGATAAACAATAAATGCACACCACTAATAGTACATTTAAATTCATTCATAATCCCAGAATTAAACGGATTGAAACCAAATATTTTATTAAAAACTTTTCAGTCGGAGGCCTTCGTAGAGTAGCTGCAAGACTGACTGCTACTGGAGATGCTTCCTATCATTTCCATCTATGATGAGCTTTTGAAGATACTTCGATGATTTATGACATTTAGTTTCCTTTTGTGATAAATAAAGTATTTTGTGTTTGTTTTTAAGTGTCTAGTGGAACCATAGCGTCTCTTGTTGTGTCTAACAGGAACTGTTTGTGGCTAAAACGGAGCTAAAGTACCTCTGCGATTACTATTTTGACGGTCGGGGCAAAGCGATCCGACCGATCATCGTCATCCTGATGGCTCGGGCCATGAACATCCACAGTAACAGAGCCGGGTAACATAGGCACTCATTCCTGCATTAAAAACATTTTTTAAATCTCAATGTCTTGAAATATTATTTTCTGAGCTTTTTTTTTGCTGTGTAGTTTAAATACATTAATTGAAGCTTAGTGGAAAGTCACAGGTTGTAATAAATCCATTTAGAGGCATAAAAGTGTGATTGATTTGATTTTCTCTCCTCTTCTTCCTGCAGGGATCTGCTCCCGGGTCAAAGGACGATAGCGATGATTTCTGAAATGATTCACACAGCCAGCCTGGTGCACGACGACGTGATCGATGGATCCGACGAGCGAAGGGGGAAGAAGTCGATCAACGACGTGTGGGGGGAAAGAAAGGTACGACTTCCTGGAAAATCAGGAAACTTGACAGTTATTTCTTTCCCCCTTTCCTCCTGTCCTCTTGTTTCTTTCATCGTTGCCCATTTCTATCCTTTTTTCTTCTCTCTCTTTATGTCACAGGTGAATTTAATATTCTCATGCTTAAAAATCTCAGATTTAAAAGAGGAATGAAGACCTGAACTCTGCTTTTTGTCCCTTCCAGGCCATCTTAGCCGGAGACTTCATCCTCTCGGCGGCCACCGTGGCGCTGGCTCGCATCGGGAACAGCGCCGTGGTGAAGGTCGTCTCCCAGGTCATCGAGGATCTGGTGCGAGGTACGTCCAAAACACTCCGCATCTTCGTCTTCTCAGTGGTTTCTGCTCACTTCCTGTTTTTGTTTTTGTTTGTTTTCCTTCCAGGCGAGTTCATGCAGCTCGGCTCCAAGGAGAACGAGAACGAGCGATTCAAACACTACCTGGAGAAAACCTACAAGAAGACGGCGAGTCTGATGGCACACAGCTGTAAAGCAGTATGTACGTTCAATAAATCAATCAATAAATCAAGTTTATTTGTATAGCACATTTCAGCAATCAGGTGATTCAAAGAGCTTTACATCATAAAAACATCATATAGTCAACAATTGTGAAAACCTGTAGAAAACATTACATTTATCATCATTAAAATGATCAATTCACCTCAAAATATTGATATTATGAATCAAAAGGAATTTTAAACAGGTGGGTTTTTAGTCTTATTTAAAGGAACTCAGTGTTTCGGCTGTTTTGCAGTTTTCTGGAAGTTTGTTCAGACCAGAATCAGAAGACCTGAGAGGTCTGGTTCGTTGATACAACAGCAGCAGATCTTCAGTATATTGTGATGCTGATTTATAAACAAACAGCAGCATTTTAACATCTAAAAACAAAAACAAACCTTGATTCTCCTACCACTTCCTGTTGTTTTCTGCGTTTCCACCAGTAGCAACATCCAGTTGTAGATCACATGACTCGTGCGATGCGAAAGAAGTGCTGAGACTTTTTACTGAAATTGGTGTGTTTCTATGAAGTTAATTTAATTTTGCAATTTCAATTTACGCAATTTGATGGTTTATGGAAACACAGTAATCAGTGTGACTGAAGATGGATGCATCTTTCTGCAGAGTTAGTTCTTCAACAATAGAAATGTTTTTCAGGTGATTAAAGGCCGACTTTGTATCCATGTTTATGTGGCTGTGAAGGTTCAGGCTCAGATTTTGGGCCGGATTAAATATTTCTAGGTCCAAAGATAATAACTTCAGTTTTGTTTCTGCTCAGCACTTATTTGCTCAGAGTCACCTGGTGACGTCATAATGTAGAGCTGAGTATCATCAGGTTGCTATGGCAACTAATCTTGTTTCCTGTTATAACCTGATCATATCGATGCAGAGACTGAGGGAAATCTGTTTTCCCTTTTGCCACTGATTGTAGTCTGTTTTTGTTCACTTCAAGGTTTCCATTCTGGTGAACTCTGACCCGGAAGTCCATGAAATAGCATACCAGTACGGGAAGAATGTCGGCATCGCCTTTCAGGTAATCAATACTCCAATTTTGAAGGGTTAAAGGTGAAAAAGTCGGGTTCTGATGTGTGGTTTTCGCAGCTGGTGGACGATGTGTTGGACTTCACGTCGGGCGCCGAGCAACTGGGAAAACCAGCGGCCGCAGACCTGAAACTGGGTCTGGCGACCGGGCCGGTTCTGTTCGCTTGTCAGCAGGTGAGGCAGCAGAAAGCAGTTTTCATTTAAAGAACAGCCAGCGAATCAGAGTGGACATTCTTTAATTTTTTAAAAACTTGTTTCTAGTTTCCTGAGCTTCACGCCATGATCATGCGACGCTTCAGCTCCAAAGGAGACGTAGATCGGGCCTGGCAGTACGTCCTCCAGGTAGGATGGCGAAAAGTTCAGAAAGTGATGCATTAAAGAAATAAATCAACTTCCCTTACTAAAACCTTTATAAAAAGTGGTTTTCCAACTATTTTCCTCCCTGATTTTTGGTAATTTACAGATGATTTAATAGATTTTCATTTTATTACACAAAATGCGAAGGCAGATCATTTTATTTTTTTTCCAGTTTTGATTGTTTCATAATGAATAATTTATAGAATAAGAATAATAAGAAAACTGATAATGGACGCCACATTGATCCAGGTTTTCATGGATCAATACAGCGTCCATGTATGTTGATACTTTGATGAACCGTCACAAGATAAATGGATAGATACATTTTTTTCATGCTATTTTTGCACTTAATTTCCACAAAGAATGACCTTAAAAATACCAGTACTATTATTTTAGCTCAGTTTGTCTTATTAGGTTGGACTCTGTGCTTGAAAAAAATATCTTACATAATTTTACATTCCACAAAAGTAAAAATTTAGTTTTAAAAGTTTATTGTGAGAAAACTACAATTTTATGTTCATTCAGTTAGTATTTTATACAACTGACAAAATGTAAAAACTTTTAATTAAGCATATTTTGAAAAAATTTAGCCCTTTGTCATGGAAAGACGGTTGGTCCTTTTGAAATGGCAAATCCCAGGGTTTTAAGAAAATGGCCGTCAATCAATTAAACGTCAGTGATCGATAAGATGAGTAAACGTTATATTAACTAGTTCTGTATAATAATATCGATATCACAATATATATCAATATTTTCTGTCCTAGAAAAAAAATCAATATTTATCTGCAAGTATGGTAACATCCAACTGTCACCTTGTTCACTCACTGCTTGCTTCACCAGGTCATCAGGCTTAGAGTGATTCCTTCAGATGTTCAGGTTAAAAAGGTATCAAACTATTCAGAGCAGGAACTTGGTTCACTTTATTTACTTTACTAATGCATGTCAGCTACAGTTTGGACTGTTTCAACTAAAAGAAACATGTTTTCTCTCCACTTCTTTGAAATCATTTTGTTCAACCGTCCACTTTCAGTCTGTGTCCAACCAGAGCCAGGTATTGTGTAGTTGGTGCGTTTAATCAGTTTTCAGTTAAATTAATTCAATCCAACTTTATAACAATCACAAAATGTCACCAAAATCACTCTGTCCCTCTAAAATCTTTCAGAAAATCGCAGAAGTGTATTGAATTGTATAGTTTGCTGAATATCGCAATATATATCGTATCGTGGGCAGAATATCGTGTATCATATCGTGAGGTTATTGTATCACTACAGCCCTAATATTAACTCATTGATCGTTAACTTACAGCAATAATCGGGTTTGTTTCCTGTTCCAGAGTGACGGCGTGCAGCAGACTACTTACTTGGCGCGGCGATACTGCGAGGAAGCCATCCGACAGATCAGCCGTCTCCGGCCGTCTCCGGAGAGGGACGCCCTCATCCGGCTCACGGAGATCGTCCTCAGCCGGGACAAGTGACGCTCCCGCGGGGCGGCCATCTTCTCTTTTCTGGCAGCTAAATGTAGAACTAACTTGCCCTGCTGCCATGTGGGACAAAAAAAACATTGAATGAGGTTGGATTGGGATGATTTGTTGGCTCGCAACGTGTAAAAAAAAAAGGTATTAAGAGTCACTTTATCTGTGGTGGAGAGGGCAAGTTACGATTTGTGGAGGGGATTTGAGAAGAAAACTGCACCTCAGACTTAAACCTTCGTCTTGTACTGTAACCAACAGCATCACACGCCTCAAAACGGGTAACCGGGCCGTTTGAGCCGCGGAGGATGCTGGGGAAAAGAAAATCTAATTCCAAAACGTGATGGAGTCGCCATCGTTGTCTGGATGTGACATCTTCAGATCCGTCCAAACCTCAAAGGCCAAAACTGTGTGTGCGCATTTTACACTGAACTTTTCTTAAGTGTCCTGTAACAGCAAAAGGCCTTACCACCGGCAATGACAGTGTCTCAATAAACCAACTGCTTACGTTTCGGGTTTGTTTTTTATTTCGTTTGATTGAAAAAACAAAAAAAAACCCCCAAAAAACCTCCCTCTTAGCCGACGGTTGGCTTCGTGAATGCTGAAGTTTTAACGGTTGTGCGTGACGTACGTCATGCGCCAAGTCGGAGCTACCGGAAATGGCCTTCGCCGTAAGCAAACCTCCTCCACTGCGAAAAGAGAAGTGCTGAGCAGAACATTATGGCTGTTGAAGTTAATTATTTAGTAGCGTGACCGACGCGGGATGAACGGCTTCGTTCGCTTCCACCGCTGCTGCTGCTAAAACCACAGACAAGACTACAATTCTAATTCAGCGCAGAAAATCGACGTCATCGCTCAGAACTTCTCATACTGTTTGCTGATTGGCCCGGTCAAAAATCGACCGGGAAAAATACACACGGCGCAGTGGAGTGACTTTAATGGAGTGGAATTTCAATGGCTGACTTTTTAAACTCTTATTTAAAGCTTCTTCTTTCTTCCTCTCCCCCCCCAAAATAATCACACAGAACCAAACATATGTATAATCGTTTATTATAAAAGACTGTACATTAATTTCTCAATCAACATATATCTACAAATGAGCAGAAACGGGTGGATTTCAGTACTTGGACTCATGAATTTGGAAAATAAAAAGAAGGTTGGGACGATCCGAAAGCCGACAAGATGATTCCTGAGTGGCTCCTGGTGTCAGGTTTTATTGAGACCTGCGGTCATTGTTGCTTCGAGGAGGTATTACGTGTTCGGCCTGGACGTTTGAGTCGGTGTCGGACGGGGCCGCCGCAGATTAGCCTGAATCCAGCAGCGACAGGAAACGGTAAACATTTTATTCCAAAACGGAGAAGAAGTCAAGAGTACCCGGTGAGAAAACACGCAGCTCTGACGCAAATATAAGAAGCATTTTTTTCCCACTCAAATCTTATTTTAGAAGAACTGGGGCTTCAACTAATGATCGTTGTAGTACGAATATTCAGACTATGAGATAAAAAAAATAGCACATTCTGCAGGCTTTTCATTTAACGACTTAATTCTTTTTAAAAATGTATAAATTAAGAAATTGAGATGCAAATTAATAACTAAACGTTGCCTAAATATTAGCATTACTTTAATGAATGCTTGATCATTTATAGCTAATTATTGATCTGCAATTTAAAATCTACTTTTGTTAATTCAGCCCTTTCTGATCGACTTAACATTAATAAGATGTTGGGCTAATCTTGACAAATACTTTCATTAACCAATTAACTGGATAGCACTGGATTTTTGTCAGAATTTGAACCCAGCGAAACTAAAACTATGCCACTTGATTTCTGAGAACATGTTTACAAACATTTTTATTCCTAAATGCAAAATGCTTCTATTTTTTTAAAATACAGTTTTGGCTTAATTACTGCTGTGTTCTCTGAGCAAATGATCTTGAGTTTGTGTATTCCAGTTCACGATTAATCAGTTACTAAATCAATTAATTTAAATCAAGTCGTCACGATTAATCGTTTATTGTAAAAGCAAAAACTAATTTCACAATATCGATGAAAAATACTACCTGATTTTTATACAGAAAGTTTCTGAAAATTATTTTAGATTGTATTTTAGGTTACAAGAATGTGATAGGAGTCACATTCTTTTAAAAAACATCTTATTTGGGGCATAATTATACTTTGACGTAAAACTTACTGGATGGTTGTGATGTTAAATTAAAATGAAAGCAAAAGAGGGTATTGAAAGATGAATAGTTGGATAAGTTTTAAGATTAATGCTCATTTTAAGATTAATATGTCTGCATAATTTATTTTTGATTTGTAAAAATCTCTCTTCAAGTGCTTCACCATCAATAGTCTGCACCGTTCATGTCTTTAATTGTGGACAAGGACCGCACAGAGTAATTCAAAGGGCTGCAAATGGCCCCCTGGCCACACTTTGGACACCCCAAATCAAAAGTAGGGATTCATTATTTTGCCGTTTGTTTTTGTCCTCAAGTTTCCAGCAAATACTTCAATGGTTTTAAAAGATGACAAATCTCTGACTCGCAGTGCTGCACATCATCTAAAAAGTTTAAAAAAAAAAAACTGGTTGGGTTTGAATTTTCATTGTTAAACGACTGCAAATGATGAGGTTTTTGCTACTGAAATGACAATAATTGAACATAAAAAATGGACTTTAGCCCATTAGTTGCTAGTTTGAGTGAAAACTTGGTGCTTCTGTCTCATCTCATAAAAAGATTCAAATTCATGAAAAAGAAAAACTCAATTTCTTTATTTTAAGATTAAGTACAAAAAAAAATAAAAATCCCATGGAAAAGTTTGTAAATTGGCTTCAGAGTAAAAACTTCAGTGATTTCGACAGTCAAATTAAAAAAAAGGAAACATTTACAACACAATTGAAGCAAAGTGGCAAAAAACGTAAAAGATTACATCAGATTTTCATGCTTTCATTCTTTAAAATATAATTTACAGTGTTTTGAAATCAAGCCGTCTTGTGTTTGTTTTCCTGTCTGGGCTCAAAGGAACAGCGATCGACTGACGTTCACCGCTTTTACAGATTTCTGTGAAAAAACAAGCCCATGTTCTGAACTGATACTTGGCCTGAAGGTGCTTTCCTTTCCTTTGCTCATCTTAAAAAACTCTTTAATTAGATCATCTTTGTTCAGGAGAAATGTATAAATGCCACCCACCCATCCCTACCACACCATCTAAATAGATATCACTTATATTATTTGCATTCAGTAAGAGAGAAAACATTCTGCCATTCTTTAAAAAACAAAATCGGGATCATAGGGTTATTTCTATGCATCTGCTGCCTGCTGCAGCCATCAGTCTGTCACCAGGTTAGGATATGACTGAATAAATAGGACTTGTTACTGCCAGGTGGGGCTTCACTCAGCGTAGTGCATGATGCTCTCCACGTAGTTGCCGGGGAACAGGCCGGTGACGCCGTTGCAGACGCCCTCGAACCAGCCGTCGTCGTTCTTCTTCACCACGTAGATGATGGCGCCCTCCATGAACGTCAGCTCGTCCTCCTTGTCCTGGGTGTAGTCGTAGATGGCCACCACTGCAGGAGCAGGACGAGAGGCTATCAACTCTGCCGTGACTACCAGCTATCCAGTGGTCAACATTACATGCTAAATCTTAAATGTGCGCGTAATATATAAAAGGAAAAGGAACGTTGCGCTTTGCTACTAGTTGTCAACATTATAACAACTAGGTAAGGTCAGGAAAGAGTTTTAATATAAAGGGGAAAAAAGGAAGTTGGCCAGTTATGCTAGCTTGACTATGGCAATCTTAAGATGTAGATGTGCTGCAGAATTCGGTGTTTCAGTTCGATTAAAAAAAAAGAATAAATAAAAAAATTTGACCCACAAGAAACTGACTGATCATCAGTGGAGCAAATGTTTAAATTAGCTAATCAACCACCGGTGTGTAGCTTAGCTAATAGCAGCGGTAACTAATATACCACAGCAATCACTTAGTAATTGTCGCAAAATAATAAAACTGTAAAGAACTGAATCCTGTTCTTTGTGTGGGAAATGTTTGCGTGTTTTTTGAATCCAGTTATGTTAGTGGAGGTTGCTATGGCAACAAGCCCGTAGGTAGCGTAGCCGACAGAGAGCGAGAAAGGAAAAGGCTAATATTTCTGTAGCTGTCAGGGTTTAAATATGCTTTCTGCAAAAATTACTGATGGATGGAAAGACACCAGCATGGAGGCACAGATGAATGAATGGATGCTGGACTGACAGATTTTCTTTTAATGAAAGAAGTAAAAGAAAAATGGGCGGGTGCAAGGACAAAAGGTTGGATGACTACCTGAACGAATGCTTGGATGGATACATGGATGATAAATGATGCATGAATGGATGAAATAGTGGTTTGGTGGATGGATGAAACAAAGGGGTGGATGAATGAATGAAAGAATCAAAGGATTAATAAACGCATGGAAAAACAGATGGATGAATGAATAGCTGGTAAGATGGATGGATGAAAGTACATTTCTGTCCATTTCCAGACGTGGAAACCCCTTAAATGAAATGCCAAACTCTTTCAGAATCCCAACCCGTATTCATACAAATCTACGACATCAAGCTGCAGATCAGATGTTGGCAGAGGAATCCTGAAGCCAACCTTTCTCTATGTAGTTCTTGGGGGCCCACTGCGGGTCTCCGTCGGCGTACGGGTCGTCAAACTTCAGGACGGTGGCTTCTTCGTCCTCATAATCCACTGGAGGCGGCGGTGGCGGTGGGGAATCGTCAAACATGGGCAGGTCATCCGGCGGCGGGGGCGGCGGTGGAGTTGGGGTGTCTGCTACTGTTGGACAGTCAGAAGTTACCAATGAAAACTTGATTTAGAGTTATAAAACAAGATGAGGAGGGCGGCAGAGGGATCATGCAGAATCATTCAGGAATGCACCAACATGCAGAGGGAGAGGTGTTCGTATCCGGTGAGCAGGCTCAAAGACATTAATATAAGTCATTTAATATTATTCAAGTCTCCTGGGAATGTTCTCTGACATGCACATATGTTGTTTATTTACTTCTTCAAAATAACCCAGGTTATGTTTCAGCTAACTCGTGTCCAACAGTTTATTTTGGCCATTTTCTTGTGACTTTTAATCGACTTACTAAATTAAATTTACTTCCAGTATTTTAGACATTCTTTTAGTGTTGTGATTTGGCCGCCATCCAGCAGAGGGCGCCGCTGGTCATCCGTAAGCGGAGCCGTTGATATAGAATCAAAGATGGCGGTGGAGACTATCAGAACAATTAAAGAGTCTAAAGAGTACAAGAAGCACTTTATTCGGTTCTGAAATATTAACACTCGAGCTAATTAACGTTCACCTTAATAGCGCTTATGAGCAAAAAATTACACCTTAATAGCGCTTATGAGCAAAAAATTACTGATTTGCTACAAAGTCGAGCAAACAGTGATAACGGAAAAAAATTACAAACATGGCGCCAATAACGACGGCTGATATTTAAAGCTGTCGTGAGTTAAAACAATAAAAAATAAATAAATCTACGTTTCAAACTGGTAGAGGGCGACAGTTCTTCCTTAGCTGCCATACATTTTTAGTATTAAAAACTACAGAAATGCTAAAAGCGATGCATGCACCTAACAACTGTGCTTCTAAAGAGAGGACAGAACTTTCCAAATCTGCTGCAAAGACAATAATGAGGCATCAGAGTCATAAAATGCACTTTGCATGCGGAAAAATGCTGAAATAAAGTAGGAAGAAACCGAGAGTAGCCTCTTCACTTACTGCTCTCTTGCATCCTGGCCACAAAGCCAGTGAGAGGTATCTGTGGAGTCAGCTGGGGCATGGGGGGAGGAGGAGGAGCGACAGACACTGAAAGCCAGCAGAGAGGACAGGAAGGCGAACAGACAGGAGCCCATCAGTCATCGACTTCAACTCGCTAACCAGAAAACACACCAGAAAAGCGCACTAAAAGAGTTCACATTTTCTCTTCTGATTCATTTATCTCTGGATCACATTCGGTGAGGGAGTGGAGGGGTCCATCTATTCCTTTTCTCACTCTTTGGTGTAGGTCACTGGGGCAGCTTGCTGCCTCAGAGAGATTATCTTATAGACTATTCAATAGAGTTGAAGAGGACAACAGAAAGTGGTCCTGTTACGTCTCGTTCATGGGTTAAATTGGCATTTCCAGCTTGGACATAATTAGACTAGATGACTTTACGGTAATGCTGTAATTATCTGAATGTATCGGGGTTATAGGGCATTGTTATTTTATGTTATATTGTGTATGTCTAAGTTCAGGTGATGTTTATGCATCTTGTCTTTTCTCTATTTTTCTGTAATTTTCTTTTTTTAATTTATTTATTTTTTATTTTTTTTGTTCAAGTAATTTCTGTTAACTGTATTGGCCTGAAGAATCAACAAGGACTAAACATTGTTTAGCTGATGCTAAATTGTAATATGCTAAGTGTGGAATTAGGGTACGTTTTTGTTGGAAAATCATTAAAGTTCAAGTCATAAAAAAATCTCTGGATCACATTCAGTTGAAAAGTTCAGAGTGTGATGAGGTTTTCAGGGATCACTGGGGTCGGTGGATAAACTGCGGATTATGTCTGAATTCGGTCAGATTGTTCCCTTTCGAAACAAAAGGCGACTTACTGTTCACCACAAGGGGACGCCGTTTCTCCACGTTTACATTAAAGCGAAAAACTGGCTGGACAACATAATATGTTGATGTAAGGGGGGGGCATTCAGATCTGCAGCATGTGGATCTGCCTTTTTCAGCAAGAAACACATTTAAATCCCGGGGAAAAGATAAGAAATTAGGGAGAGCAGTGTTAGGTTTAATAATTCAGTAAAAACTAAATGCAAACTATAATTTTAATTCCGTTTCACTTCATAATAACGACTATTGCTCCATGATCCCAAAAGCGAATCTATCAATTTATACCATATTTTACACAATATTTGATTTTATTACATTATAAGTCACTTTGGAGTATGCAAATAAACAAATCATTCCTTTTGTAGATAAAATGTTCCCTAAAATTCATCAACATAGCATATTTTAAAGTACTTTTAAAGTACTTATATCAACTCAGTCAGTTCAACCTAATGTCAATACAGTGTAGGGCTGAAATGTTTTTTTTAAAATTAATAATTAAGCAGCAAAATGTGCTTGATAGATATGAAATACAGAATTTGAAACTAGTGAAGCTACAATAGTTATTTTCTAACTTAAATGCAAATATATTTTTTGTAAAGTTGCGGCTTAAATATTTCTCTAATTTGCCTTTTAAATCTGCATATTCCAGTTAATGATTAAACTAAATTAGTAGATTTCATTAATCAAATAATCACGATTAATCGTTTCAGCCCTATTCATTATGAAAACATTGATTGGAGGTAAAGTTTAAAGGATTTCCAAAACGGTGAAATGAAAAACCAAGCAAGAAAATATGAGAAGAGTAGTGCTCTTTTTTAAAATTCGTGGATATTAGAGGTTACTTTTCTTTAGTTGGTGGCTGTGTGTGATTTGAAAGATGGTGACCTTTCATGCTTCTGTGTCAGCTCAGGGTTTAGGGTTAAAGACGGAGACAGAAGGGCCTTACTTGAGTTTTGGCCGTAGCCAGGAGTGCCTCCGTTAATATGAGGCTGCTGCTGCTGCTGTAGCTGAAGCTGCTGCTGCTGCAGGGAGAACTGCGACGTGACGAAGGCGCGTAGTGCGTGCCGAACTAGAGACAGAGAGTTGGGTTTGCGCGAATCTGCGCGAGATGTTCCAAGGACACGAGCGGCGCCCAGTCCGGGGCCCGGGCCACCTAGACACACCATAGAGACAGGGAGGAAGGACGAGGAGGTGGCGGAGAAGGGAAGTTAGGAAGAGGAGGAAAAACAGGCACGGATAATCAACACCAAGAAGGTTATGGAGAGCTTTAATAACCGATAGAGCCCACATTATTAAAAGAACACC
Source organism: Poecilia picta (assembly GCA_033032245.1). Taxonomy (NCBI): domain Eukaryota; kingdom Metazoa; phylum Chordata; class Actinopteri; order Cyprinodontiformes; family Poeciliidae; genus Poecilia; species Poecilia picta. The sequence continues at coordinate 20,945,335 of CM065372.1, read as the reverse complement.
TAACCAGTGGTCTTAACCTGGTGGATCGAACCCCAGGGGTTCAGTGGAGCCTCTGCTGCACGAGTAAGACACAGATGATCAACGTTACATTGCTCAGCCAATCGGGATCAATTACCTGGTTAGGCAATCAGGGATCAGTTACATGCTTAGCCATCAGAGGATACTTACATTGTCACAATCAGAGGATCACGTTACATTGCTTAGCCAATCAGAGGATCACATTACATTGCTAAGCCAATCAGAGGATCACGTTACATTGCTTAGCCAATCAGAGCTGCGGAGGAGGAGCTCTGATTGGAGGAGCTCCACCCTCAGCATGGATTTGAACTTGTGTCTTTAATTACTTCAGCAAAGCTCACAGTTTTTACCACATTCTGTAGCTTTCGATGGACTTTTAAATCTGTTCCTTAGTCACATCTTTTTGGGGTTAGTACTGCCTCTAGTGGCGTGGGGGTGGTAACACAGCTAGTATGGTTACATTACTAAATTAGAATATCGTAAAGTATTATTTAGTGTTATTTATTATTTATTTTTCATTCTCTTAAGAATGTAGAACTAATTAAATGATCTAAACCTTAAAGTGGTTCCAGTTTCTCTCAGTGGAAAACCTGTTGAAACTGTGGCAAATTTTAAATACCTTGGGTCGTTCCTGGACAGTCAGCTCAACTTTGCTGAAAACACTAATTATATTTTGACTTTACCTGAAAAGATAAAGTCTCAGAGACTCTACCTTTTAACAAGACTTAGTGACCCAACTAGTGTCTAGTTAGGTCAGTCCTTTGTCTTGAATTTTGGGGGTAGGAGGGGCTGAATTATATGTTATTTATCACTGCAGAAGGGTTCAGTGAAAGTACATATGAAACTGGTGGGTTCGGTACCACAAAAAAGGTTAAGAACCACTGACTTAGACAGAACGAGAAGATGAGCTGAGGGGAGCAATTAGGGCTGGACAATATGGCTGAAGAACACATCACAATACAAGCATTTCATATCAGTCGATATCGATAATTATTGATCAGGTTATTGTTATAAATATCTGAAAACTCGTGACGTGGCTGTTCCCGTTTTATCCAGTTTTCACTTCACACCTTTCGCTAAATGTTGAGTAGATATGAGGCCAGAACCTTAAACTGCTGCTACTGTAGGCTACTCAACAAGTGGTTGCTAGGTAACCAAAGAGTGAGCGAGTTGCTAGGTAACCAAAGAGTGAGAGAGCTACTGTTCTATTGGCTCGTTTGCGCTCTAGAAATACTTCCAGATTATTCTCAAAATGTCGTGTTAGAAGAAATTGCGTTAGCTAGCAGCTGCACCCTCTGGTGGACACAGAAAAAAACAAAAACTTTTATTTTTGTAATCTTTTATGATATTATCGGATTGCACAAGACTATATACCAAACACTAATTTAAAACTATAGACTGTTGTACAGGGGAAAATACATTTACTTTTTATTTTCAGAAGCAATCTTGCAAATGTGGTTAAAACGCTTTTATCTTTATTTTCTTGTGAATCTCTTTAAATCTTATACTGTTCTTACAATTACAATGACATACAAAAAAATAAAAATCCCCTCGTTGAAAACATTTAAATCAACATATGTGTAAATCGTGTAGGGAGAGGTCGAGCGGCTATATAGCATTCCCTCTGCCTACATCTCCCAGAATGCTGTGCGGTTTCGTAGTTTTTGATTTTAGATGAATATTTTTACTGTCATTGATGTTTTATCAATGATCATGTTTATATGGTCTGTGTAATTATTAATTATTGCCACTAAACATATAAACAATATTACATAAAGAAACTGACCATTAAATGTGGCTGAGAAGCAAAGATGAAGTGAGGAATAAGCAGAGGAGAAGCACAAAAGATCGAACCGGTCATAAAAATAACTTTCCATTCCAGCCTGGGTGTGTTTGGTTGAGCAAAAAGCATCTCAAACATTTCCTGTTTCATATTTCTACACAATATTCCGTCTCTCAGGAGAACAAACTCTCAAACTGGAAACGGGCTGGACCAGAGGAAGTTAATCTTCGGAGGAACACAAACAAACGTCTCGGCGCTGTCAGCAGCGGCGGTAATTACAGCTGGAAGAGGGCGGCGACATTCAGAGCAGAAAACCTGCAAGTGATCATCTCGCTGCAGAATTCAGATTTTGTTTGGTTTATGTATCAGACAAAGAGCTGCAACAAAATCCCAGATTCAAACCCAGCCGCACTCAGAAATGGAGTCAATACTCCTGAAAGACCAATGTCACCGTAAGCCAAGAGGTTCCCTTCATGCTGGCATGATGCCGCCACCACCGTGCCTCGTTGTGGAGACGTTTGCTGGACTTTATCTTCACACCACATTGCATTGGTTTGTGACATAAAACCCCAACAAAACACATTGAATTCATGTCTTGCAAAGCACTGTGTTAAATTAGAAACCATCAGGAATTAAAATCACCGTCACCACAGGAGAGGCGCTTCAGTGAAAACAAGCAGATGTGATTCATGAAAGAGAAAAGAATAAATGGTGAGCTAAACTCACAAGACTCCTCTGCACCAAATTAAACTCATTTAGTCAGCGTTTCTTTTAAAAGGAACTGAATTTATTGTCGTGTCAGTGCAGCTATTTTCATGTGAGTATTCTCATATAAGTGTGACTATTAATATTAGTACGAGTTCTCGTATTATTACAACTTCATTCTCATAATGCTGTTTATTTATTTACCCCTTGTTGTGGGGATGTTTACTGCGCTTTACCTTCTTTCTCCATTAAACTTCACCACATTGCATTGTTTTGTGCATTTCTCCATTTGACCAATAAAATATATTCATTCATCACTTGTTTATTCGTCAAATAAAATTGAATTAATGAAACTTTTGCAAAGCACAATGTTATTAGGAAACCATAAAGGGATTAAAATCACCACAGGAGAGATGCTTCATATGAAATGTCAATGTGATTCCTAAAGGAAACGAGTATGAATACGATTGGCTGACATCACCAACCTTCTCTGCACCAAATTAAAAGTTTTTATTGAATTAAAGACGATCTGCTCTGCTTGCAGTAAAGAAGACACCCAGAAGAACGGCGCAGCCCAGGTCCACCACCAGCGACGGAGGAAGTTCTGGAGCCGATTTAGTCTCACCTACGCCTGCATAAGGAGGAGGAGGTAAAAGTGGAGGAGGTGAAGGTGGAGGAGGAGGCGGGGCCATCCCACCCATGGGAGGAGCAGGTGGAGGAGGAGGCGGGGCCATCCCACCCATGGGAGGAGCAGGTGGAGGAGGAGGCGGGCCATCCCACCATGGGAGGGGCAGTGGAGGAACGCCAGGGGAGGAGGAGGAGGAGGAGGCGGCACGAACGGGACTGAAAGAGGGATTAGCGTTACTGGGAACGGAGAGAGAGAGAGGAACCTCTGCACCTCCGTTACATAACATCAGAACCGCTGGGAAACCTTTGGAGCGTTTCCACGGCAACCGGCTCGCGGCGGCGTGGATCCTGAAGCTGCAGCAGAAGCCTAAAAGAAATACTGCCTCATCTGCAGAAAACCAGCCTTTCATCAAGGTTATGGTGTAAATATAGACTGCAGGATGAGCTCCATAAAACTCACTAGTTAAGATTAAGAAACATAAAAAATAGTGACTTTCTCTGTTAATTTTGATAATAACATAGATAAATACAAAAAGAGATGTTCAGAATATGTGAAATTGCATCAAACCATTGAAAAACAAAGTCACGGAAAAAATTGACTTTTTACGTTTTTATCCCCCAAACAACAAATCTAATAGAAAATGTAGTGGAAGGAAAAATGTAGCGTCACTACGAAGTCAGAAATGTTTTCACTGCAAAAATAAAGTAAATTTTTTATACCTTTTTACAGTTCAACTAAACCAAAATTAGTTTATAAGTAACTTTTCAGAAAGATATAAGAGCTTGTTATAAGTCGATATTTCTTTAATATTTATAGAAAGTACTAGTTTCACTGGCAGATGATTGAACTTATAACACTCAAAAAAATGATTGTTATAAGTAAAATATAGCAGTGAAACTAGTATCTTTTAAATAATTTTTAAATCGGGATGAAGGCATCATTGACCGAAAACAAGCTCCAAAATCTTGATGAAAAGTTACTCAAGTTACTTTTGTTTTATTTCAAGTTACTAAGATTAGTTTGTATTTTTGCAGTGTTCTCCAGTTCACTAGTAACGTAACCAACATATTTTTGTTCGTTACGTTTAGTTCTCAAACGGGATTAGCTTGCGGACATCTCTGTTCGTCCAGCTTTTCCTACCACAGTTTTTCCCTCCACTAAACTTTCCTGCAGGAACAACTTCTTTAGAGAGACGCCGATTTCATTTCCTGCCCACAACACCAAAAATGTAACTTCTGATCTAATCGCCATGGTAACACTGAGCCGGACTCAGGCAGTACTGTGAAAAAGGCAGGTGAGCGGCACCAGAACCAACATCTGAGCTGAACAGGGAGTAACGTGGACCTTCAGCTAAGTAGGCCTCTCACAGCTTGGCCTATTTACCCAGTGGGACGGGGAAGCAGCTGCGCCCAGAACACAATGGGTCCTAATAATCCCCGACTGCTGAGCACAAGCTTTGTGCTGAATAAAGTCCTGAATAACATTTTTTATGGGCTAAAAATCAACATTATGCATTTAAAAACCAGCAGCGTGGATAAAACACTGAATGCTGATGGTTTGTTTATTTGCTCCGTTCAGGTTACTCTGTAGAGGAGAGAGAGAGGGACGGTGACCTGAGGGGTCAGGTGTTGCTCACCTGGTCCAGAGTTGGGGATGGAGGGCGTCGGCACGGCGATGGGAATGCTGCTGCCGCTGTTCTCCCTGCTGCCGCTTCCCCCGCTGCTCCCACTGAAAAACAGGAAAATCTCATTTAATTACACTTTTTATCCAGAAAGTTATCTGCACGCAGAGAATAACAAAGATGTTAATAATGTTGCAACAAGCAATTGATCAGTTAATTGTGTCATAAATTAAAATGAGCTTGATCATTTCCATTCTGATGACAATTTTCTTTAGACTTCATTATCCATTTTATTTGTCGTTTTTGGTCGTTGTGTTTTATTTTAGATATTTAAAAAAATTTCTTTACAAAATTAAAGTTTATTGGTCTTTGAAAATGGGAGAACTAGTGAGGTTTCATGAATATTACCAAACAACAATGCTATAATTTATCTCAATAATCACTGGGACAATTTATCGTCAGGCATTACAGGGACAGTAATTACTGTATTAACCATGAATTAAAATTGAATGTATTTGACACATTTACTGCTGTTTTTCTTTTTTTGGTTGCTAGGTAACGGGCTGGGATTCCCTGGGGTTGCTAGGTAACGGGCTGGGATTCCCTAAGGTTGCTAGGCAACGGTTGGTGCCTGCTGATTTGTGACATTACATTTGAAAGTTTTTAAAATGGCTCATTTTCAAGACACCACAAAACTTTTAGCTTACTGGCAGAATAAGGCTGAACGTTTTTTTTTTTAAAGTGTTTGGGTTACTTTTAGAAGCAGTAGAAACCAAAGAAAAACGTTCAAAATGTGAATTTTGGATAAGTAGTCAAAAATGACTGGATAATCCCCCCCCAAAAATATATATAATCACTCATTTTCCACATTGTTTCCAGAATGAAGCTATATCTACTAATGTTTTTTATTAATTTAAGTAATAAATGCCCTAAAAACATTCACAAACAGAATTTCTTGGATTTAGAACAGAAGTTTGGCGTCTTTATTGTTTTAGGACGGGATTGCAGCAGGTCAGATGTACAGTAAGCGTGGCCTTGATAAAATATAGGACATCTGATCGGAGAATGTGTGTCAGCTCTGTTACACGCTGCCTTTCACCTCGGGGCTTTTAGATCAGCAGTCTGGCAAGCTAAATCCCCTCCTGCTATCGCGCTCTCTCTTTCAGCCTGGCCTTGATCCCAGATTTTTTATTATTTATTTTTTTTTACTTCAAACATCCAAACATTTCCATTTCATCCCTGCACTTCGGTTGACCCTTGCTGCCTCTCACCCCGGTGACCGTAGCTCGACTCTTCGAGGAGATTCCTAACACGTCTCCCTGGACTCTTACGATTCTTTCCGTCCCGCTGAACCACCGTTGCATCTCGTTATCCCCCCCCCCCATCAACGCTTCCCTTCCTCCTGTCTGACTCGCATCAACCCCCCCGGCGCTAAACACCAACAAAAGGGTCACCGCCTCTAAAAGGAGGCTAGCTAGCGGCAGTGAGAGAAAAGCCTTAAGTCAGCAGATTCTCATGCCTTCATTAAATCACTAAAAACTCAAAATTACATGTTTTTTTCCAAACACAAATTCCCAGAATTCACAGCTATTTTAAAATTCAATTTAGTTTATTTATGCCACGCCAATTCATAACATGTCATCTCAAGGCATTTCAGAAAAATACATAACTTTTTTTTCTTAAATTAACCCCTTCCACTGGATTGGATGTGATATATTTCTGGGTATGTAACTTTTATAAAAACATATATTTTATATATATTTGTTAAAACTGTCACCATGTTGTGACAGTTTGTTATGAGACAGATAATCTGTGAAGACATCGATCGATCTCCAAATCCACCCTGAGCCACTACTGCGGTTTGAAGAAATACGACGCTACCGAGCAAAAAAACAACCAATCAGAGCCAGGAGGCGGGTCTTATCGCTGTTAATCAACCTCAGGGACTCACTGATAACTGAGTTAAAGGCAGACAAAGAACTTGGAGTTAAAGGAAAACCACTTATCTATTGTCATCAGTGGCTAAGCTAACTAGTCTGAGCTCTCATGAGAGACTGTTGGTTGGATGGATGGATGAACGGATGGATGGACGGATGAACGGATAGATGGATAAACAGATGGATGGTGCGGATATAAATGGACGGATGGAAGGATAAACAAACAAATGGATGGATAAACAGATGGATGGATGAATGGATAAACAAACAAATGGATGGATAAACGGATGGATGGATAAACAGATGGATGGATGGATAGATGGATAAACGGATGGATGGTCGGATAAATGGACGGATGGATGGATAAACGGATGGATGGTCGGATAAATGGACGGATGGATGGATAAACGGATGGATGGTCGGATAAATGGACGGATGGAAGGATAAACAAACAGATGGATGGATAAACAGATGGATGGATGAATGGATAAACAAACAAATGGATGGATAAACAGACAGATGAATGGACGGATGGATGAATAAACAGATGGATGGTCGGATAAATGGACGGATGGAAGGATAAACAAACGGATGGATGGATAAACAGATGGATGGATAAATGGATGAATGGATGGATAAACAGATGGATGGTCGGATAAATGGACAGATTGATGGATAAACGGATGGATGAATAAACAGATGGATGGATGGATGAATGAATAAATGGACAGATGGAAGGATAAACAAACGGAAGGATGGATAAACAGACGGATGGACAGTGGGTTGGATCCTTCATCAGAATCCGTGTTGCTTGATGGTCACTCTGAACTTGATGGTCATTGATGGTCATTATGAATGTTTTGTTTCTAGGGTCCAGAAAGCAGAAACCTACAGATGAGTGGAGCCGTCTAAACCAAACCACTGGCAGCCATTTTTCTCCCACAACAACAACAACAGTCCTGTTCTCCAACAGCAATAATATCAGACACCATAATGGCTGCTGCGCTACACATTAAGGTCCAACAGGAGCTTAAATTCAGCCGAGTCTGGCTGAGACTGATGAGCTGATGAGATCCCAGGTCAGCATAATCGAATCATGCTAGCATGGTGGTCATATTAGCAGCGGCTAGACTGCATCAGGCTTTTAAACAGAAGCTGCAGCAGCTCTAGGCCACACTTTAGCAACAATAACGCTGAGCAGACACAAGTTCTGCACATTTGTTTTGTTCTTCGTCCAAACATGTGAAGTCAGAAGAAGAAAAGAGAAGGAAGTCGTGGGTATTTTTTACTATCACAGTCAGCATAAACGGCTTTTTAGCTAATGAGACTGAATCGTTCACTCATAAGTCAAATTTAATGAAAGCGCAGCCGCAGCGTTCGAGGCTCTGCATTAGCGTCTCCCCTCATATCAAATCGCCCTTCATATCCGCGGCTTTTACAGATATTAATATCAGAGATTCTGACCGTGGTAAGCGCCACTTCAAGCCTCGTCAGACAGATAGCGGATTTAGTGCGGCAGGAAAAAAGAGAAAGAGGTGTGAACGCGCACTAAGCTGGTGAGGCAAATGAGAGATTAAAACTTTCTGACATGGAGACTTTTTTCACACAGCAGTGAAACCCTGGCAGCATTTTTCCTCAGCAGTTTAAAGGTTCAGATCACACTTAAGGTTTGTTCTTTTATACGTTTTGAAATATTTTAGTTTTATTCATGAAGTTTAACATTTAAATTGTTAAAATAGGCAAGTAAAATACTAAGAATCATGAGTTTTGTTCTATGAATTCGTGTTTTGTATGATTTTTACTTGTTTGTAGTCAAAATCTCCGAATTTGCCCACAAGTATACAAACTTTTTTAAGCTACTGAATAATTTTTCAGACTTTCTTTAAACTGTTCATGTTTTTTTTCCGGCTTCACAATTTTTTTTAAAATAATTCAATTGTTTAGTTTTAAAAATAGTTTTTTCCATTTTAAAGTATTTTCAGCTTCAAAATTATTTTAAAAACATTTTTTTCAGTTATTTTTTTCAGTTTCAAATTAAATCAATTTTTTGAGGAACTTTATTCCTCAGTTTCAGAATATTTTCTTCTTTTTCAATTTTTTCTGTTAAACAATTTCAGCTTCAAAATTATTTTTGAAATTATTTTTCACATCCTTGATTGAAACTATTCGTGTTTTTTCCATTTTTCAAGTATTTTCAGCTTCCAATTTTTTAGCTTTACTGAAAACAAAAAACTGCATTCTTTTGAATCTTAAAAAAACAAACAAAAGAAAACATTTCAACTTCAAAATTATTTAGTTCCCAAAATTTATTTCAGATTCAAATAAAAAAAAAAAAAAAAATAAAAAATGTATATTTTTATTTCAGTTTAAAAATATTTTTCAGCTATTTTTCTGTTCCAAATATTTGTTTTCCAGCATCAAATTTTATTTTATTTATTTTTAAGCAAACTTTACGGCACCAATTTAGCCCCATAGGCAGGCTCATAGGTTGTGGTCAGAACAATGACAGTAATAGGGACCACTGACTGATACATTTGGATCTCATCACCCAGGAACCGGGTCCTGGAGCATCCATTGAGTCCATCCGTCCCTCTCTTGCCTACCTGTGTGTCCGTTGCCTCTGGTTGAGCGACGCCGTGCGTCCGGGGCTGTTCTGCTGGCCGTGTTGGCTGCCCAGTCGGGCCGGACTGGTCATGTAGTCGTTAGGGACCGTAGGCGGCTTCACCGGCTCCAGCGTTTTGTACGGCGTGTTGCGTCTGCAGCAGCCAGAAAAATATTATAATAAAAACAAACAAATAGATACTGAACATAACATATAACACATTTATAATCACATTTTATTTTGGAATTTTATGTGTTTTATTTATATTGATGTTATTGAAATAATGTTGTGTTTTATATCAAAAATATAAAACACAACTTCAATAATTTAGAAAAATAGGAATTTGGTGTAAAAATGTAATTTATTGTGGCTTGTCACGTGTATGATCTCAAATATATACATTTACACAAATATTTAGATAAATATTTGTTATATTTTTAATATTTTAACAATTTCTTTTGATTAACTATTGAATATAATGTTAATTACGATAGATTACATTTGCTGATGGCTACAAACAAATGCGGTTGGACATTTTTCCAAATATTAGTGAGGAGTGTATGTATAATTATGACTCACAATACAATCAAATACATGTAGCCAATTATTTTTATTAAAAATCCCTATTTTTGTATTATAATTTCACCCCAGAAAACAAGATTCACATAAATTAATAGCCAAAGAAATTGAAATCATTTTTAAAATAGAGGGATAAGGTGCCATAAAAAAAAGCCCCAAAATGCTACAATCTCTCCTATTTATCCTCGTTAACCATTTTGTGATTAAAGGATCGGCTCAACTCTGAGGAAACTCGACGGGGCGTTTTACCCAAGCGTGCCTCGCCCCGACATCGGCGGACTGGGCGGCTTCTGTGTTGGCGGGTTGGTCCTAGACAGCGTTCCCGCTCTGACGGCCTGATTGTTTCCATGTTGCTGTGGTGGAAGAAAAACAAAACAGTTGCTTCATTTCGCAAAACTCCGTCAGACAAAATTGGATGATTATCACTTCTGTGACTGGAATTAAATGTTGCAGGCTGCTCAGACGGCACATTTCTGTTGGTGCTGAACTGTGGTTATATAATCCCACCAAACAGTGTACCTGAATTAAGCATGTAATCTGGATTTACACTGAAAAACATAAGAAATGATTGTATTTTTGACATGTATCTGAGCCGTCTGAGAAGCCTGGAAGATTTACCTCAACTACAAAACGTTTAAGGACTTTTCCGGGATCTAGACGTTTTGTTTTTGTACCTCCTTCTCCCACCATACCAGTTGCAGTGCTAAGCTAGTACTCATGCTTCCTTAGCAGCCGAGTTTCTTTCATCAGCAAACCATTGGCTTCCATCTTAGCACCAACTCTGTTTTAGGCAGCGGTTTTGTCAGCAGCTGGATCAGAAAGTTAGAAATTAAATCAGAAGTCCAGAGGAATGCTGAATCGTTAATTGAGCAAAAATGACCCAATAAGGGAGAAATCTGAGCATTTCTTTGTGTACTAACCAGGCATATTCCAGCAGCGCAACACATGTTCAGAATTTACAATTTCCTCAACTGCTTAATTCTGTTCCTTAGTTGCCTGCTGTCGCTAAAAAACTTCAAACCCCAAATTAGTATTAACTTTTACCATGTTGGTCACATTTTGCCTATTCTACAATGTCAGCTGTAGCAGACATTCGTAAGCATTTTTTACTGTTCAACAAAGTTTAGGGTTAAGACAATTTATTGAATTTATCAACCAGATTCCATTGCACACTTCTGTTTCCGTGAACCATGTGTAGTTCACACTCTGGCCACCAGGTGGTGCCAATGCAGTATGTATGAACCAACATGAGTGTTATTTATCGCTAAATAAAGCTATTTGTGACAACCAGAAAGCGCTAATCATAAATATTTGTTCTGCTAATGCTAATGCACTAGAGTAAAATGTTATTTAGCAGAAGTTATAGCTAAACTCCTATAGCAACAAGGTACTCAGCAGAAGCTAATGCTAAAAATGGTATGGCAATACTAGATTCACCAGAAGCTAATGTTAAAATGCTATACAGCAACACAGTATTAGCAGAAGCTATTACTACAACATTATAGCAATGCTATAGCACTACATTCAGCAGAAGCTAATGCTACAACACCATAGAAATGCTACAAAACCATAGCAACACGGTGTTTAGCAGAAGCTAATGCTACAACTCTACGGTAACAATATAGCAACACAGTATTTAGCAGAAGCTAATGCTATAACACTATAGCAACAGTAACAGTGTTTAGCAGAAGCTAAAACCAAACGCTATAGCACTCCAGTCCTTAGCAAAAGCTAATCACAAAATTAAACCATGTGGATGGCCACCATGTTTCAAAGATACAATGTGTTACAACAGTTTATTCACAACAAAAAAGGTATGTAGCTAATTAGCATCAATCGTCCATAAAGGAGCAACCAAGTAACGTGAATGACCCACACCAAAGCTTTGCAAGCCATGTACAGAAAATGGGTCATGATTTTTAAAACGTGAACTGGAGGTGGGTTTACGGAGACCAACAACCAATTAAAACATAGCAAATTGGACCAATTTGGACCAAATCTACTGATTGCTTTGTATTTATAGCACCAGTATAAGCACAGCACTGAAAGAGCTATGGCGGAAAATCCTAAATTACAGGTAAATTACAACATGGTTGGTAAAGAGACAAGGTGGATACTATGGGATGCTTTTGTTTTTCCACAGAAAGGACTACAGGTTGGTTAACATGGGAAACAACAACAATACTTCACACTTACAGGGATCTGATGGGAAAGGGAACAAATAGAGGACTAAACAGAACGGGTCACATAACACTTACCTTGGCTTTTAGCCACTTAGCATGGAAGGAGAAAATATGAGCAAAAACAGAGAGACAGAAAGAGGGCATGTCAACATAGCCATGTAATTCCTTCTTATTTACACTGAGTCAACATTTTGCAACACTAGGGAGGGTCAGCAGTTACATGCTACGCAACCAGAGGAAAACACAGTGGGTCCAATAACCCAGAACCATTCCAAGTCGTTAAAGTCAAGCTCCAAAGAAATCTAAATAAACGATCTAATCAAGAGGTTTTACAAGCAGAACCAGAAGGTTTTCAGCTAACCTGACTTTATCTGTGAGCAGACGATCCACTGTGAAAATGATTAAATGTTTTATTGGCCCGTAAATAAATATATAATTGGTTCTAATAAGTGCAATAATTTGGTGAGGAAGATTTTGCAGAGTGGAATGATTCAAACGTAACCATTTTTAACACCAATACAGTTTTCATGTGATGTCATCCTTGCGGGAACTTTGTAGCCGACAGCCATCTTGGTAGGTATCCGTAACTAACTTTAATGACAGTTGCTAAGGGGTTGCTGTCACAACTTAAAAACTAGCTCTAGCGAACTTATAAACAATAAGTACAACTATTAAGTCAAACTTTTCTCCCCACATATTTTCATTTTCTTGGTCTCAAAGCCATGGTTGATTTATGTCTTGTGCTACGATAGTCTACCAAGATGGCGGTTCTGTGGTGCGGATCGCATCCGGTTCAGACTTGTGGAAACTACATGCAAGATGGAGATCCTAGAGAAGTTCGACTAGATCAGACAAGGTCACGGTTTCAATTTCAAGCAACTCATTTTTATTCTTTAGCTCCTTAAAAGGGACAACATGCTGATGAGAAATTATTGGACATTTTAAAGATGATACCAATGGTATTTAACCCAGATTTTCTTGTCCATTTAATTTTCTTCCTTAAAATATCCCCATCCACAAAATTCAGATTTTTTGATCTGATCTGATTGTTCACGCTAAATATTAAATTTAATACAATCAGACTTCTGTGTGAACAGTTTCCTCATATCTACAAGAAATTCCGACATTACACAAGATAGTTGTTGTTTTTGGAAGTAATAATTGATGCTACTGTTGATGGAGGAATTTTAAAGTTGAGCAATGGGAGCCGACAATTTTGTGACAAGATCACAGCATAAAAATAAAATAAAACTTATGGTGATGGCCTAAAAAATATCTACATCTAAAACTTCAAAATGAAAATGAGAATCAGTGGGTTTCTACATTCTCCATTTCCAAAAATAATGTTTAACTGTCACAGTTTTGGCAGCTTTAGTTCACATCCTGGTGTCGATGCGAGCCAACGCTGCAGCTAAGCTACAGAGTCAAGTGGCTCATCCATTATGCAGCTTCCCTGGTGGCCTTTGCAGGAAGCTGTGCGATAAAGAGACCCAACTCAGAGCAAAACTGTGGCATCATCAGCCTCTTTTCAGAGAAATAAAGCCATTTAACTCAGCTGATTTAACTCAGATTTCACATTCAGATTAATCTCACCCATCAGCTCGCAAACAGATTCAATTTACTATCTAGGTCATGGTGGAAATGCCGAAACCGCAGCGCCTCATATTAATGGGAAACGCTGCATCTGCTCTGCTGAATCAGTGTGGAAATGTTGCGCTGATCTTTATCAGGTTCGTAAGGACTTGGGCATGTTGAGTTTGGACAAAAGATGCAATCAAGCAGAGCTGCAGGAGAGTCGGTGAATCGCTAAATAATGCAGTTTGGACTTTGTTGTTGTTAAAGGAAACCAAACGCTTAAATGCTGCTAAAAGAAAGAAAACAATCCAGCTCATTTCTACGGTATCTGCCAACAGGGGATCTAGGTAAAGAGTCTGAGGCCCAAAACTTCCTGCTGTGGGCGTCACTGACAGAGAAGAAACAGGAAAAACTTTTTAAAAATCCAACTGTTTATGCATTCAGTTTATGTTTTAGGGCTGCAACTAACAATTATTTTAATAATCAATTATTCTGAGAATCAGATGAAAAATGTGTGCATTCTGTAGATGTTCTACTTTAACCACTAAACTTTTTATATGAAATACTTTAAAGAATGTAAATAAACTAATAATTCAATTCCTTTTTTGAGTAAGGTACTTTATATCTGAAGTGGGGTGTATAACACTGGTATAACACTGTCGTAAATATGAAATAATGCTGTTATGAACATGAAAAAGTCTATAAATTTTTACCACTGTTATAGTAACACTTTTAATGGAAAATTACACAAAAGGTTGCATTAAAAAGTCCATTAAAAGTGTCAACATTACATTATTAGGTTAAAAAGATTTTTATACCAAACGACACTTCATGACACTCAAATATTTCATGTTTACGACAGCATCATGTCAGTCTTATGCCTTCAAATAAATCGTTACTGAAAATAAAGATTTTATTTGATTTAAAAAGGCAACAGTCCGGCTTTTCTTTAGTGAACACTTGATCATTTGCAGCAAAGGATGAATCTACACAGAAAATACTTCTAACAGCATTAATCTGTTTATTTTTTCCCATTTACTCATCAATAACTGGACAGCAAAAGATCCTAAATATGAGATTTTTTGCAGCATTTGAACTAAATGAAGGTGAAGCTGCTACTTGAGGAGTTCTGAGTAAAACACAATTGCAGATCCAAGATTTTTAAAACCTTAAATGCAAAAATCATTTTGTAAATTTTTGTCTTAATCACAGCTCGGATTATGTTCTTTTAGCTTTAAATTTCCTTTTTAACATTTATAACTCCACTTAATTATTCGATTTGCTAAATTCATCACGATTAATCTGATTAATCGTTCAGCCCTAGTTTGAAGTATCAGATCAGGAGTAGTGTTCATCTGTAAGGCGCTCTGTTGGTGACATAATGCCATTAATTCCTCCTGTCAGATTATCTTCAATCTCGTCAGACATTCAGGAATCCAGCTGGGATGACGTCAGGGTTTTAAAATTAGATGTCAGATGTCCCTGGATTTACAAAACGCCCCGACTGAAGTGATTCAGCTGCTGTAAAATGAACGGATTGACTATTTAAAGTGTATATTAGGTATGTTATATTAGCATGGTTAGCATCCTTTGAGTGCATTAACTCTAAAACAGGTGATCTAGTGAAAGAACAACAAAGTCAAAGCTGTAACCAAATCAAAACTACACATGTATTTTACATTTAAAACAAAGAAAAGCAAACTAATCAAATGCTGATGAATTTTAGGCAATATAATTATTTAATAAGAAATGTATTTGTATCTGTAATGCATTTTTGACATTTTATAACAGAGGCTTAAATAAAAAATCTGCAAAATGTGCCAATTTTTATGTGATTAATCGAATAATCATCAAAACAATTGATTCATTCCGTTTTATACAATGTTCATCTTCTTATTTAAAAAGGAATTGATGAATTTCTACCATTTTATAACAAAGGCTGAAGTGGTTAACTGAAAAATCTGCAGAATGTGAAGATTTTTATGCAATTATTTGATTAATCATCAGAATAATTGATTCATCCTGTTTTATACAATGTTAATTTTCCTATTTATAAAAGAACCAACTTGCTTCTTTAATGCATTTTTAATACATAAAACTCTTAAATGAAAAATCTGCAGAATGTGCCGATTTTTATGCGATTAATCGTCAGAATAATTGAGTCATCCTATTTTATTTCTGAATCTGATTGCAGAATTTTGTGTCAAACAAATCAACTTTTAGGCCAAAATCCACCCTCGGGCGGATATTTTGATTTTACCCATAAACATTAATTAAAGCCCCCTCACCAGATCATTGATTCTGGTCAGTAAGTAAAGCACGTCGCCACTGAAAGGCCCACATAAACTAATATAGAGTATTGACATCAGGTATTGATTGGCTCTTTGGACGGTGACGTAAACAGATTAGAAGAAGTTTAACCATGAAGACCACAGCAGCAACATGGATTGGTTTTCATGCTTCCCCACACAGACAGATGAAATCTAGCTTTTCTGGAAACGCATATATGAGAAAATCCAGTTTATGCTACAAGACTCTTCCTATTGGAAGAGCAAAACAAAAAGATCAGAGGTTTTCTGGATTAATTAACTTCAAAACTGGCTGCTAATCGAATCCATTTGACGGCTGCCATCGATTGTCTGACTGATGGGACAGAAGACACTCCAGAAACGGGGCAGACGCGGGGAAAC
The DNA here is from genome assembly GCA_033032245.1 of Poecilia picta. Taxonomy (NCBI): domain Eukaryota; kingdom Metazoa; phylum Chordata; class Actinopteri; order Cyprinodontiformes; family Poeciliidae; genus Poecilia; species Poecilia picta. The sequence goes on along the minus strand of CM065372.1, from coordinate 20,929,014 downwards.
ATTGGGAATTATGTCACCACGTTGTGACCCTGACAACGAGAGAAAGGCTTATTGCATCAAAAAGCTTCGTGACGACCTTTTAGATCCAGCTGACTGATATCTAAAGAACTCCACAACAAGATTATGAGGATGTAAGCGCTCTGGAAAAACCTCGTAAATTCGGCTCCATTTCACAAAGCTCTGAGAACAGATCGGTGTTCTGAAGGCTGATGTAATCTCTTTACGGTTCATCTCCACCCCCGTTTGGTTCCCACCAACCCACATGCAAAGCTTTTCCTTGGGGGCCAGGCGGTTTGGGGGGGGTGGCTTTGTGAAGATGAAAGAGGAAGTGCGAGAGAGACAGAGAGAAGAGTGTGAACGAGGTAAAGATTTGGAAATAGTGGTATAAGAGATTTTTTTCCCCCTTGTTTCTTTTGTTTCAAATTATGATTTTTTTTTTTTTTTATTAAATTGGACATTTGCAAATGCTAATTTTGCATAATATGTCCAATTTAATTGTATTTCCATTTGAGTCTCAACTGCTTCTAAAAACAGCTCAAGCTCCTAAAAATTTTGTATTTGGAGTCTGGAAAATGAGCCATTTCAAAAACATCCCGATTGCTAAGTCACATTCCGTTACCTAGCAACCTAAGCGGAGCCTAGCCCGTTACCTAGCAACCCAAGCAGAATTCCAGCACATTTTTGTTTTTTAAAACTTTTACTCCACTACATTTTACAGTCAGTATCTGTACTTTCTATTTCACTACATTTCTACAAAGCACCACTTTACAGCCAAGTGTGTTTATCTTGTGTTGAATAAAACCTTTAGAGGCACAATTCCTCATTTTCCCCACATTTGGCCAGGTTGACTTCAGCCTTTGTCTGATATCGGAATTTTTTGGATGATCCGAGACATTAATGCTTCACAAGAAAGCAAAAGCTGAAAAAAAAAAACTGTAAGGGGACAAAAACAGGAAGGAAGTGGCAGACCTGAACCAACAGATATATTTCAAAGAGTCCCAGATGTGTGTAAAGTTAAGGAAAACCTCGAAAGTGCTCACCTTCACCCCATGGCCAACATCGTCCAGGACATTGTAGTCAATCGGCTTCCTGATGTACCTGACGGGCCGCTCCAAGTTGGCCGGAGCGATGATCTTATGAGTCCTCGCTGTGTTTTTGTTGGTGGTGAGGATCCCGATCTCCCGCCTGGCGACCTTCTCCTTGTGTATGTCCACTGTCTGAAAACAGTAGAGGAAGAAGAGCGGTGATGAGATGAAGTGATAAAGAGGGTTTAATTAAATGTTTTTTCCATCAGAATCTCACATATTTATGCCAAGCATCAATTAAGTTAGCGGACGTTTTCCGAGCGGTCCTAGCACTTGACCTGTATCCATTTTAACATAGCGTAGCATTATTTTGGGACTGTAAAAACTGCTTTTTGAAAAGGTACAAGGCTCATGTCCTCTCCCAAAATAATGTCAGCAGTGTCCGACAACAGTGTTATTGATTATTTTACGTTCTTCTGCGCAGCGTTTAACACTATTGGCCATGATATATTATTGTAGCAACTGGAAAGCTCAGTCGGACTTTCTGGTACAGCACTTGACCAGTTTTACCAAAAGAAAAGGGACTATTTTGCATCAAAATGTCATTTCCACAAGTCTGAATCAAAAGTGATCTGCGCCATCTTAGTAGGCAAGCACAGTGCAATGCATAGCCGATCAATGGATTTAAGACCAACAAAGAGAAAATATATTGGCACTCTTGACCAATGTGCAAGAGGAAGATCCATGACTTGTACGAGATGGAGAAGGAAAATATGTCAGAAGATGTGGAAAAACTGCCTTCATTCTCAAATTATGACACAGTTAACTACCTAGTGAACAGGAAGATTGTGTACAATATGGAGGAGCATACAATCAATGTTTAAACAACTTTGTAAAGGATGTACAAACTTGGCAGTGGCAGAGTAAGTACATGTACAAACACATAGGCTACATGTCCGTCTTAGCCATCAGATAAAAGCTACATTAGCTAAGCTAATTTTGCTAGTTCAGCAGTAAGAACTACAGTAAATATCGCAGATGTTTATCTTAGTATCACAAAGAGGTGGGTAGAGCACTCAAAAATTGTAATCATGTAATAGTTTTAATGCACTTAAATTGTTTATAAGTTAGATATTAAGGAGGCGAGAGCTAGTTCTGAGCTTGTTGCTTATTTGTTGTCGTCATAGCAACTCCATAGCAACCGGAATGACAGTTACAAGATGGCTGTCGGCTACAAAGTTCATGGAAGTGTGACGTCACATGACATCTACGTATAGATAACTTTTCATCGGTCCAGACCTGAGTCACATAAGTTTGTAACAAGTTGTAGAGCCAAAGTAGGAATCTCAAACAATTAATCAGAACCAATGTAGGGAAAATTTGCCCTTCATTTTCAAAGATCAACCAGAAAAACAACTCCAGCTACACAGCAGCAACAAAAGATTCCTTTCATACAAAGATCTGGATATCGACTGAACTCCAACTCTTTTCCTCCAGACTCTGTCCTAAAGTTTAACATGCAGCTATGAGGTCATGAGGGTTGCTCTGCTTGGCTAAAATCAGGCCCACAACAATGTGATTTATGTGGGATTTCAAGTCTTGTGTGAATAGAATCAGATTAAACAATAACTACATATGAAAAAAGATGCTAAACAGAAATCCGCAGGAAAAACCAACTTGAACAATTAATATTTCATAACAGGCAGAGAAGGTCCTGTGTAATTGCTCCCACAGAGAGTTTTAATAAAACAAGAGAAATATTACTCCTTTTCCATTCATTCAGATTAGAGAATGAAAGACAGTCATTTTCACCAAATTCAGATGGGAAATATTTTGATATTTATAAGAGACATTTTATCTAAAGGTGGGAAACAACAGAGTCAAAAATAAACAGGAAAGCAGATCAATATTTGGTCAAAGATGCAAAAAGAACAAAAATACAAAACGTTGACTGCTTCAGGTAAGATTGTATTTATATAACCAAGTTAAATTCCTCTACTAAATCAATTTCTAAATCTCTCAGGCTGCTTGTTTTCTATTAAATGTTACATTTATCCAAACAGTGTGAGAATTTCAATGACCATGGTTTCTAGATAATAAAAATCTGACATTCAGGGTCTCAGAAAATTTTAATATTACATAAATCCAACAAAAAATGATATTTTAAAAGGGAACCATTATGCAAACTTCACATTTCGAACATAATTGTACTTCCATTTGGGTCTCAACTGCTTCTAAAAAAGCAACCCAAGCACTAAAACAAATAACCAAACAAAACAGACGTTTCTTGGCAATAACGTAATGTTTTTTTTTTAAATTTTACATTATAAGAACATTATACAGTCACCAATTATAAAACACGGAATAAACATTGCATTTTGTCAAATGTCATAATCAAAATCATCAAGTAAATATACATAAAATATGTTGATAAATATTCCAGTTATTAATCAAAAGCAACTCAACTGTATTGACAGTTAAGCAGAAAGACGGGAACTGTTTCTAAAAACACAACAAACAGAAAGACTATATCTAAAGCTGGATGCCATCTGGTTTGATCAGCAGGACTAACATCAGTCCAGCTGGCAGAATGAGGGAAGTGAAAAGGTCTCCTTCCTGCATGCTAAGAAAACAGCTGCAGCGCCGAACAGAACCACCTGACGTTACTCACTGGATCAGTCAATAAAAAAAATGGCAAACACAAGATTCCTTTGAATCTGCATCAGAATCCACCAAACAATGTCTGAGCAGAGCTAAACTGATGCAAACGTAATAAACAAACCAGAACATTTTAAATCACCCAGAAGTCGGGCTGCACAGTAAATCAATAATACACCACACACACATATATATATATATATTATATATATATATATATATATATATATATATATATATATATATATATATATATATATATATATTATATATATATATATATATATATATATAAGACAAGACCCAAGGTGTAGGTTGTGCAAGGAGGCCCCTGAGACAGTCCAGCACATAACAGCAGGGTGCAAGATGCTGGCAGGGAAAGCGTACATGGAACGACATAACCAGGTGGCGGGCATAGTGTACAGGAACATCTGTGCAGAATATGGACTGGAAGCCCCGAGATCGAAGTGGGAAACACCCCCAAAGGTGGTGGAGAATGACCGAGCTAAGATCCTGTGGGACTTCCAGATCCAGACAGACAACATGGTGATGGCGAACCAACCGGACATTGTGGTGGTGGATAAAGAACAGAGGAAAGCCGTTGTGGTGGATGTAGCAATACCAAGTGACTACAACATCAGGAAAAAGGAGCATGAGAAACTGGAGAAATACCAGGGCCTCAGGGAGGAACTGGAAAAGAACTGGAAGGTGAAGACCACAGTGGTGCCTGTGGTCATCGGGGCCCTCGGGGCAGAAACCCCCAAACTGGAGCCGTGGCTAAAACTGATCCCAGGAACAACATCAGACATCTCAGTCCAGAAATGTGCAGTACTAGGCACAGCCAAGATACTGCGCAGAACCCTCAAGCTCCCAGGCCTCTGGTAGAGGTCAGAGGTCAGAGGATGAAAGAGAGAGAGAGAGGAGACCACCCAGAGGGTGAGAAGGGAATTTTTATTTTATTTATATATATGATCAATAGCAATATACATCTGACAGAATATTCCATATATACTGTGATCCAGAACCGCACAGCATTCTGGGGAATGTAGGCAGAAGAAAGACTTTAGTCGCTCCACCTCTCAAAGCTAGCTAAGCAAAGTTGACGAATAAACTAGCCCACTTGCACTTTGGTTACCTAGCAACTCAGTCATTCCTTGGTTACCTAGCAACAAGCTGCTGGTAACAGGCGCAGCAGCTGTTTAAGGTTCCGCCTCATAACGGTTTAAAGATAAACAGTGTGGAGCTAAAAGTGTGGATGAAACATGAAAGGTTACACAGAATTTCAGATATCTAAAACTAATAAAAGATTATCGATATTGACTGATATGAAACTCTTATATCGTGATAAGTTTTTCAGCCATGTAGTTCAGGAGTCCAACTCTTAGATGGGAAAGAAGCAGAACCTTTAAAGCCAGATGATTCACATGTGATGTCAATGAATGACACACACATGTTCGAGAATGCCTGCCAGTTTTCCAGAACATTCTGGCTCTGGTGGGGTTTTTTTTTTTCTTTCTTTTTTTACTCGCCAGATACAGACTTTCCAGTTTTAAAGTTCAAACTTTTGAATCTGATCCCTTGCCCAGCAGAAGTACACCACACCTTTAAGTGGTACAATTCATCTTTAGTCATGAGCAAGGATTAAGACGATCTCTGGACTTCATCAGTTTGGGACACGAGTGAGTCAACGCGTGGCTGGTTGTTGTGTTGTCAGTGGTTACAAGAACCACACTGTTTCCATCACGTTTAAGGAAATCTGGCTGTTTCTAATCTAACAAACTGGAGGCTATTTTTAAAATTTAAGCTTCAGCAATAAAGGATCCAACAAGGTGACGTACTGTAATATGTCTGGAGAGGATTCAAAAGGTCATTTTAGAAAATTACCACTTTTAGGAACCCTGTTCACTGCAAAAACAGAAAATCTTACTATGAATTTTGGCATTGTTTCAAATATTTTGATATATTTGAAATACGACAAAACTTGCAAGAAATTTTAGCAAGATACAAGAGGTTGTTTTAAGTCCATAATTCCTAAATATTGACTTGAACTGACAGATTTCAAGTATAAAAGAGGAAAATGTCTTCTTAATGCCATCCACATTTTTACTCCCTTTTGGGGAATTAAATTATTAGGAAGTAGCAGAATTTCAGAGTTAAAATAAAACATTTTATAGAGATATAAACCCATAATTGAATAAAATGGATCAATTAATAAGTATTAAAAGAAAAAAAATTGATAAATGAAATAAAAATAAATAAATATCCAGAATTAAAGACAAATACCTACAATTAAAATAAATGGCTAAATAATTAAATAAATACGTCAACACATAAATAAGTAAATATCCAGAAGTAAAAATAATAAAAATCAATACATACTACAAATTAATATAGGAATGAATGACTATATAAATAATTCCAGAATAAAAATAAAATAAGACATCCAGAATTAAATACATAAATTAAAATTGATAATTCAATAAATAAATAAATATATATTTATAAATAAGTAATTATCCAGAAGTAAAATAAATAAATACTATGAATTAAAAGAATGAATGAATACATAAATAATACCAGAATTAAAACAAATTTAAAATAAATTCCCAGAATTTACATACATTTTTAGAAATTAAATAAATTCTAAGAATTAAAATAACTAGATCATCTTTTTGTTTTTAGATAATTTCACATGACTTCAGTTTTAGAGCACTGTAAAAATGTTCAAACGCCTATAAGGAGGCGTGACTAGAATGCCTTCTTAATTCAAATTAAACTGAAAAACACTTTACTGATTTTAAAGGGAAAATAAATGTTGTAAAATAGAAATCAAACTACACACTGTAAAAACAAAAGAAAATCTGACATAAAGCATGATTTAAAGGTGAAACTCCTGCAGATTGAAGGTCTTCTGACTCTGAATGATGACCTATGAATGGACCGAAACAAACTATATTTAGGTTTCCTGCTTCCTGTCAGAAACTGTTACATGGGTGTCCACTCTTCTGAGAAACAAAAACCGAACTGAAACATATCACATCGTTGTGTTCTGGGTGGCCCAGACAGACGGGTTTAAAGATGTCAGCAAAGATGCTTAAAAGGTCTAAGTCCGGAGAGACGGCCAATAATAACACTGAAAACTAAGCCAGTGGGAGGGGTCAGAGGTCAGAGGTGAAAATATCTTCCTCAAAAAGCTTCTGGTAAATATAACTAATGATGAAACTATTAATATTACTTCTACTTTCCCACATTTTGTTATTACAAACACAAACTTTAATGCATTTTATTCTGATTTTATGTGCCAACACAAAGCAGCGCAAAATTGTTTAGTGGAACAAAAAAGGTTTTTCAAAACTCAAACTCAGCTGGAATAGTTTGAGACTGTCTCAAACTTCTTAGCTTTCACTTTGGGCAAACCAAATGGACTATTGCAACATTTGTTACATTTTCAACTGGTGCAGTTCAGCTTCCCATTGGACTGAGAAAAGACAAACCAAAGTGGTTGAAAAACCAGTTCCCCTTCTTGCCTGTGGTGGCGCTGCACCAAGAACCACTGAAGAAAACAACAAGAAAACATCTAAGAAGACACTGAGCGATTGTAGGATTTCTCTTTTGTCTTTAGAAAAAGACAATGAGCCATTTCTCCCAATAGCGTTAGACTTGTGCGTTTCTTTTGGTTGAATTTACCCAGAATGCTCTGCGCTAGTCCGATTCCTGCTTTTAGAGCTGCTTCTGGTCCACTTGGTGTTCCCATATGCATTCAAACCGCACCAGAGTTCACTTCAACCAAACCCAATAAACCCCTGCTGGCCATTTTACACTCACATGTGAAAATCCCTGAAAACAGATGCACAACTATGCAACTGTACATCTTTGAAAAGCAGAAGTGGAGCCTCCTGCACAACCAACAAGAATCCCTGCACAAAGACAAAATCTTACCAAGTATTTTTGGTCTAGTTTCTAGAGAGAATATCTTAGAAAACTTGAAATAGGACAAAACTAACTTAAAAGTCACTTTTCAGTAAAATATAGAGGCTTGTCTTAAGTAAATATTTCCTTATTATTGATATTTCTAGATTATTTAACTTATAACAAGACTTCTTTCCATTTTATAAAAATGTATCCGCCAATCGAACAAGTTATTTTTTCATCAATAATAAGGAATTATTTACTTCATACAAGTTAGTTTGTAAGATATTTGCACTAGAAACTAGACCAAAATTACTTGGTAAGGTTTTGTGTTTTTTAAGTGGTTTCTTGCTACACCACTTCCCAACAAAGTATTTTATTGGTAAATCAACATCAAAACACTTGTTTTCCCCGGTAGCCATCGTACAGCGCATAGTACAATAAAACCAGCTGACCAGATGTGCTGTGGAGCTATGCCGGGGTTGCTAGGTAACAGTACAATGTAATCGGGAGGTTTTTGAAACTGCTCATTTTCCAGACACCAAAAAACTAAACTTTTTGACAAAAAAAAAAAAAAACAAGTGGTTGGACTGATTTTAGAAGCAGTTCAGACCCAAATTGAAGTAAAAATGTGTGAAATATTTAATAGGGACTATTGTAAATTATATCACACCACACACATTGACCACCTTGCAAATTCCAGCAGATTTAAAATGCTTTACGGAAAGTAGAAGCTCATTTTGAGTGTGGGACAAAAACCTTGAGGACAAACCAGCCAGTAAATTATCTCAGATTTGAACCATAACCTTTAAATCGCACCTGTCCTCAGCTTCTCACGATCTCCAGACTTTCCTCTCTGTACTTGGCCAAGTTGGCCGCCAAGAGTCTGTTTGACTGCAGCTAAGGCGTCATCTGAAGCTCTGATCTGTAATGGCACACAGCTTTTTGTGCTACACTGAGCATGCTGGAGGTGTGAAACCCTGGAGAGATGATCTCTGCTCCAAACACGGCAGAAAGACACGAACTTTGAGAGCAAGGAAACCTGCCAAGGTCAGGGCTTTGCTTGCTTATGCAGCAAACATGAGACACCTTGGCTGACTTTTCCCAATCTCACTTTGGGCTTCGGCCAACGCAGTCTACTGTCCTAAAAGTCTGATTGTTACATCAGAGTTTGTACGCAATCTCAGGCCTAGAGCCAAACAAAAACTAAAATAAAAACTCAAACATCTGAGTTTAAATAATCCAATCAGAGATTCACCAAGAAGAAGTGCTAGGTTTGCTAAGTGGTGAAGAATGTGGTGGTAATGATGATGAGGAAGAGGAGGAAATAATGACTGAGTAGACTCAGACCAACTGGGTGATGAGTCAATCGCTTTGTAACCTTTACTCATATTGGACAGGCGGAGAGTGTGTTCTTGTTTTTATCACATCATGGGGGCCTTCTTTAGGTTGGTCCCCATAATCCAGTGCGCACCGGCGACACAATGCCCTGCAAACAATCCCTCCATTTTGGTTTAGGAGAAGAGATTTTCCCACAGTTTCCAGTTTTGCCAGCTTCTTGCTAAATCCAGATGAACCAACACAAGCCGAAAAGATCGCATCACGGTGACACGTTACTTTCATAAGCCAATGCAAGAAAGACGAGTTACAGGAAGACAGAGAAGCCAAAACAGCTGACAAATCAAGGAATCATCAGGAAACACAGGGAGCAACACACACACTCTGAAAACGCCGCAGCGCTCCACATCCTGTTCGGGCAGCCGCCATTTTTTCCTCAAGAGGAGGTCAGGAAGTCATCGCTGCAGCAAACAGGCGCAGCTTTAACGAGTCGCTCTGCCGCATGTGTGTGTTTCTGTCACAACGCTGCAGAAACAAACAGCAGACTGGAAACCTCATGGCTGTGGGAACAAACCAATGGAGAGGTGTGTGTGTGTGTGTGTGTGTGTGTGTCAGCTGTTTTCTGCATTCATGTTGTTCCATTGCTCCGGTCACAGAGTTCAATACGAACGCCGGCCAGATCCAAATGCAACCGGCAGAGATTTACAGCGTCCCAAATGGATCAGCGCTGATGAAAACCTTGTGCCGTTCTGGATGAAGCAGCCAGAAATCATTTAATCGCTTTTTACTTTTAACATTTTAAACAATTAATTCTGATAAACTTTTACATTTCACTTGTAAACATTCAGGGTGAAAATTTTATTTTCTAGGATGTTTCTTTCAGCGATGCAGATTCAGTGTAAATAACAAAACAAAAAACATTAAAACTCCCATATTTTAAAATCTAAAACTATGAAATGTTACTGAGGCAGATGGGAAATGGGAGGGAGGAAAGTTGAATCTGATTTTCTGCACCATTTTTATTTTTCATATATTGTAACTCATCTGTTGTCTTTTAATGCAAAAAATGCAAATCATCTACATTTTAAAAACGTACAGTCTTCCTGCTCAGTTAGACATCACTGGGATCGGAGCATGGAGTTTATGATCACCTTCGGTTTTGGTGGTTCTTGTACCTCCTGTACCATAAGAACTAATTTTCTGTCACCTAAAAGTGACACTTTGGGTCAAAAAGCCTCATATTAACACTTTGGTACCAAGGAGTAAAACAAAAGATTAAACCCAACCCAAACTTCAGTAGTTTTGTTTTTGACTAGCTGAATCTCTGGAGCTCATTATCTGATCACCAACAGATGAAAGCCGGTCATGGACGGGACGGCAGCACGTCTGTGGGTTGGACTGTTTCTGAACAGACGCGGTGAAAGAGGCAGCAGGAAATGGGGAAACCGCTGTTCAAACACCAAACATCCAGTTTTCCCTCTCCATCCAGAGCGCGACAAAGAGCTCCCTGTTCGCAGCCTCTTAGCAGCCACTTCACACGCAGCGCAAGGTGGAAGCCCCGCTTGGCCGCGCCACACAGCTCGCATCACTTCCTGCCTCAGAGCTGCAGAGACTCTGAGGGGCAGCAACAGGAGGGAAGAGGGCAACAAAAGTAACACCTCAAACCGTGCAGGCAGTTGATGATGATGCGTCTCCAGGCAACGTGTGGATTCTCTTTTCAAATATCACACAAATCAAAATCTGTTCGTCAGACTGACGAACAGATTCAAACAGACTGACGGAGGGAGCTATGGATGAACAACAAATAGGAGGATATATAAATGGATAAATGGACTGATAATTAGATTGACGGGCAAACGGACACAGGAACCGGGCGCTAGCAGGTTGGTGGATGCTGCTACTGAGTGAAGACGACTCAATGTAGACTGAATGGATGGATTGATGGATTTATGGATGGACTAATAGAAGATTCAGTGAATGGACAGACAAAAAGATGGCTAGATGGATGGATGGACGACGGACAGACGGATGGATGGACAGTCAGAGATGTCTCAATGGATGGACAGACTTTTGGATGGACAGTTGGGTCCATTTAACAGATGGACAGTTGGATAGATGGACGGACTGAGAGTTGGGTAGATAAGGTCTCGATCTACTGTCAGTGAGAGGAGTTGCTGTAGAACAGGATTTAAAAGATAAAAAAGGTGACATTTTAAAACATATTTAGCGTTTTATATTAGCAATGTTAGCATTATTGAAGGTAGTAACTATCAACATCTCTAAATTCAGCAGCACAAGTTTGTCTTGGCTAACATCTTAAGACACCCGACTTACCCTGGTATTTATAAAACCTCTTGTGAATCGATAAAATATATAAGCTTCATAAAACACCCTCAAAAATGCTTGTAACTATTTTAATTATACCTTAATATTCATTCAAATACACAGCAGAAACCATCTTAGCACTACAGAGACTACTTGCCTCTGTTTTTGAGGGTTCAGCCAATCAGCACCAAGGAAAAAGAAAGGCGCTCCTGGATTGGCTGTTTTGAAAATACCAACCAATAGCGCCACAAGTAGCAATGAGCCAAAGTATTTCAGCTTTCAAAGCTGCATTTTCGTTAGAACATCTTGGATAAAAATTACAAAAAATAAATATAAAATCTACAAATGGTTTTCCGCAAAAAATGTGCCAAGTTTAACAGAAAAATGCAATGGTAGATTCTAGTTCTGGTCATTTATTTTTAATTCAGCTGATTAAACAAAGAGCTCCAGGAAACACTTCAACCCTGGCTTTGAGGCTTTCCGCTAATTTAATTTCCATCAGCAGTAAAAAGGAAACTAAATAATGACCCACTTCAGAGTTGTAACACCCCCACATCCTGTAAACCTCACAGCCTGGCCGCCATCTTTGAAACAAATGGAGACTGGGTTCATCCAGAAACAAATTGAAACAAGGTGGAGAAACAACAAGTTTTCACTCTATCTACTAAATACAAAGTCTTTTATTTAACACTTTACGAGACTCAAAGGACACAAGACTGGGTCTAAATATAGCGAAGGAATTTCCCATTCATGTCAGCCAGTGGAGACAAGAGTCCAAGAATGTAAACTAAGCTGGGAGTTCTCCTGTTAAAACCGTCCTTACCTCAATGTGGATCAAGCAGTTGTCACGGACACGAGAGCAGAAAATGACCTTATGGTGACCTTGATCCGAAACGGCAACATTTGTTACATTTTCAGCTGCTGCAGTCGCTTCCACACCACACTATGCCAAACAAACCAAGCCGTTTGAAAAATCAGTTCCCCTCCTCGCCTGTGGTGGCGCTGCACTGAGGACTACTGAAGGAAATGACAGAAGAGCGCAACGTCCGTCTTCACAAAATGTACACAAAAATGGAGCAGCATCAGATTTTAGTGGTTGTAGGATTTCTCTTTAGTCTTAAGAACAAAAACCCAAAGTATTTCTCCTGCTAGCGTTTGCTTTGGTTCCATTTACCCAGAATGCTCTGTGCTGATGTCCCCTTCCTGCATTTGGGGGTTTTTCAGTTCGCTTAGCATTCACACGTCCCCAAATGAACCACATTTTCAAGACAAACTAAAATAGATCAGAAATATCTGATCATTTTTCCTTTTGCGATACCAATACAGATATTAAAGATTAAGTCTCAACCAATAAAAAAAACTGTGCTAAATAGACTTAAAGGGTTCATATAGTTATAAAAACAGACATAAATGTAGTGAATTACTAACTTATTTGATAACTGCACCATTCCTGCATATTTAAATGCACCAGGATCTTCACAAGTTTGGTCAAAAATGTAAAAACAACTTTAAGCTGCTTAGTCAGCCAATGTGAAAATAGTTAAGAAAATGACGAAAACAATAGTTTTCAACAATAAACCTCCTTTTAAATGTTTTCAAAATTGCAATTAGAACCTCTAAATGTAATGTAAAATAAATAATGAAGCATCGAATTAGACTGAACAGATACACCCTTACCAAATCTAGAATTTATTTTCAACATCAGAACCAATACTAGGGCTGTATAATAATATCAATGTCACGATATATATTGATATTTTCTTTCCTAGAAAAAAATCGATATTCATCTGCAAGTATCGTAACGTCCAACTGTCACCTTGTTCACTCACTGCTTGCTTCACCAGGTCATCAGGCTTAGAGTGATTCCTTCAGATGTTCAGGTTAAAAAGGTATCAAACTATTCAGAGCAGGAACTTGGTTCACTTTATTTACTTTACTAATGCATGTCAGCTACAGTTTGGACTGTTTCAACTAAAAGAAACATGTTTTCTCTCCACTTCTTTGATTCATTTTGTCCAGCTGTCCACTTTAAGTCTGTGTCCAATCAGAGCCAGGTATTGTATAGTTGGTGCTTTTAATCAGTTTTCAGTTAAATTAATTCAATCCAACTTTATAACAGTCACAAAATGTCACCAAAATCACTCTGTCCCTCTAAAATCTTTGAGAAAATCGCAAATGTGTATTGAATTGTATCGTTTGCTGAATATCGCGATATATATCGTATCATGGGCAGAATATTGTGCATCGCATTGTATTGTGAGATTATTGTATCACTACAGCCCTAACCAATACCGATATATTAATATCATCTCTAATTTTGTCACGTCTTTGGTGTTTGCAACCCTTTATCATAAATTGCCTGATAATCTGACTGAATGAACCAAGAAAGATATTCTAAAAAAACTCAGATCCTCAAACTCAGACAGTTTTAGTGAACAAGTTCAGAGTCCTTTCTTATAACTCTACACCAAACGCCTGATTATCGTACATGAACATCTTTTAGAGCTGCAGAATGTTAAAATCAGTGCCAGAAAAAGAAACAACAGACCACCGTTTCCTCCAACATAATTACGCCAGTCAGACCTCGATTAGAAACGACGCAGCAGTAAGAGGAACCGTGTCTCGTTCAGACGGCCATTTTTAAAACAGCGTCGTGAGAAGTGGTAAAACCCAAACGCCCAGCTGTTTTCTGACCTGAGAGATGTGGTTGATGGAGGACTCCATGCGGCGCAGCTGCGAGGCCTGGATGTCCAGCAGCTGCAGGACGTTGTTGGCTAAGGCATTGATCTGGTAGGCCACGCTGGCCAGGGACTGGGTGGTGTAGGCTTTGGTCTCCTCCAGGGCTTTCCTCTTGTCCTGGGCCTGACACAAAAACATGACAAAGCAGTGGTTAAAGACGGGGGAAATAGACCAATTTACTCCCAATATTATTACAATCTTGAAGCTCGAATGTGGTTTTGGAGCCACATGAGGTCAGCAGTTCAGAAAAGGCATGCAGCTGTCTTTCAGGCTCTCATTCCACACATGCCACTCTTCTTTTGAAGGCATTTAGATGAAACACCCTGCAAATGTTCAACCGAACCTTACATCCAATCCAGTAACTTATTTCCAGGATAGAGGCTGAGCTTTATATCTGTTTTGTCTTTAAAATGCAGAAAGTAGGAAGTTATAGTTATAAAAAGCCAAAAGGGAAGGATTAAAACAAAGCAAAAAAAGTTTTGCATGGCTAGCAGTCGGAATGTTAGCCATCCATCATGTTTCCAACAAAACACATCTCATCTGTTTTAAATTAACATCTGGAAAATGTTCAAGCTCAAAGAGATGGTAATTATAGGATGATCTTCTTTTGAAATGCAAACTATTTAACTGAGTAAATGTCCACTAGCAGCATCGTAAAACAACTTAGCTCACAGAATAGTTAGCAAAATAATATATCTAATAAAAAAGAAACAAATATATTTAATTTCCCTTTGCGGTCAACAAAGTACTTTTGAATTTGAATGGTATCATCGAAAGAGACAAAGAAAAACGACATTTCACGCTAAAATGTTAATTTTTGAGTAAAAGGCCAGGTTAGCATACAAGAAAGGAACGCTAGCAGCATCAAAACTAAAATTTTTTTTTACCAGATTTTTAATAGTAAATTGTAAACATTTTCTGCTTAGCATGTAAAATATTTCAACAATGACCTGAATTAAAGACTTGAAAAGAAAAAAAATGAGATATTTCTACTAGTATGGGAAATAGCGCCCCCTTCAGTTCTGGAGTGCAACTGCATCAGTTCCAAATATGGGGTGGGTCTGACATTTGACCCAAAGCCACCCTGTCATCTGCAGCCCCATATTTTTTAAAATCAATGAAATTTTTATCTCAAGCGTTTCATTTATGGTACATAAGCAACTCTAAACAGGTCGGTTTTTAGTCTAGATTTAAAGGAAGTCAGTGTTTTGGCTGTTTTACAATTTTCCGAATGTTTATGTCAACATACTATTTACTGCAACAAAAAAATCCTAGTACAGCTTAAAGTGGTTCACTGCTACCTAAATATCATCCAAGCTCCTGTTTATTTAATAAAAGACCAAAATGTCATACTGGAACTTATGCTAGTTTCTTATGCTAGCAGCTATTCAGCAAGCTAAGTAAATTAGCTTGCTGAATAGCAATTTAGCTGCTACATGTTTAAAAAGTCCAAAAAAAGATTTTAAAAGAAATTCAAGAAAATTCGTGAAACATTTGCAAGAAGCCAATATACCATTCAGTAACAATTAATCTAATAGATGGTGACCTAGCTTACAAAATAAACTTCAGAGGTCAAATAAGGCAAAAATACAACAGAAACAAAGTGGAGTGAGGCGTCATTTAAATCATGTCAAGTATTTCCACCATCTAAAATGAAAGCGACAACAGTGTAGTGCATGGTGAGAATTTTGAGACATCTTTCTTTGAACTGGACGAAAGCTAAAAGCCAGGCTCCAACTGAGCGATGACGTTTGATCCCTTTGTAGCCGGTCCTCTGCTGCTCGCTCAGTCCAAAAAGCCGTGCCTGGAGGGGGAACACTGGGCTTTGATAGCAGGCTGCTGAAGCAGGAGGTGGGCGGTTCCAGCAGTGGCTGAAGAGAAGATTACTAGAGCTAGTAGTGGTGGTGGAGGTTAGGGGGCAGAATGGGAAGAAAAGGAACATTTGGTCCAGAGAAGAAGAGAGGAGGGAAAGGAAGAAAACAATCTGAGTCGCTAATGATTCCGCCACCAATCCAGAATCAATCCGCAGATTGGAGAGATGACCACGTCCGTTTGGTGGGAACCAGACGTGTTGAGCAATAACTTTAGAAAGGAGACGAGATCCCTCATGTCGAAATCACATAATCTACATGCGCACACTTCCTGCTGCCACTAGATGCTGTAACAGCTGGATGGGAGCAGATTAAGACGTCAAAACAAAACCACATCCTGGTGGGAATATCTTCGCTGGTGACAGGAGCAGATTCCCTGAACGGTTTCACTGAGATCATGTTTATTTTCTTCAATCCAGATTACAGAAACAATTGTCTCTCTGTGAAAAGGGATTAAACATATACAGACTTGAAGCAGAAATAATAAAAATGTGTCATGTTTATTTGATTTCTCAGTGTTACAGCTTTACATGATATTCCATGACTGTGAATGCGCATGATACAGTATTTGCTTAGAGAAATTGCAAAAAAACGAAGACTTCCAGATCCAATTGAAAGGGGTTGTGATGTTTACCTTTATCTTCTTTTATTTTGACTGTGGTTTGAACTGTTACTAATTTATTATGCCATGTATTTCCTTTAGAAAGTCTGGTTCACACCTTCATTTGGGGAGGTGTGAATGTGTAATCAAACTGAAAAAACCAAACTCTGGTCCGCCTGAAAACATTGATTTCTGTTTGGTTGAAGTGAACTCTGGAGCGGTTTGAATGCCAAGCGTATCAGAGACCGCTACAAAAGCAGGAAGTGGACTATAGAACAGGGCATTCTGGGTAAATACAACCAAAACAAACATTCAAATCTAGTGCCAGCAGCAGAAATGGGTCGTGGTCTTTTTCCTCCCACTGCTAAAAGCCAACGCTTCTCCATTTTTATTTACTTTTTGTGAAGGAAGGAAGCTGTGCTCAGTGTCTTCTTGAGGTTTTTGTGTCACTTCCTTTTGTAGTTCTTGGTGCAGCGCCACCACAGGCAAAGAGGGGAACAGGTTTTACAAAGGGTTTGGTTCATTTCAATCAATCAATCAAATTTTATTTGTATAGCACATTTCAGCAGCAAGGCATTTCAAAGTGCTTTACACAATTTAAAATAAAAATGAAAACAGAAATAGACAGAGATTTTGAAAAAGATTAGAAAAAGAAAAAGGCCGCGATCCGTCTCTTTTCCCCCTTTGCTGCTTGTGGCTCAATGTTGGCGCACAAGTAACCGAGAGAATCCGGTTACAGGATTTTCAAAATAAAAGATGCTCCAGACTCAAATAATACATAAAACGGAAATATTTAATTATTTCTTGCGCTGCGGACCGGTACCAATTGGTCCACGGACATGGGGTTGGGGACCACTGGTTTACACAATTTGAAATAAAAATAAAAACAGAACAAGACAGAGATTTGATAACAATTAAAATTAAAATAAAAACAGAAAGAGACAGAGAGTTTGAAAAAGATTTAAAAAGATAAAAACATTATCAAAAGTACAAATAAAAATAAAAACATTCAGTTTATCCATAAGCAACTCTAAACAGGTGGGTTTTAATTTGAGATTTAAACACACTCAGTGTTTCAGCTGTTTTACAGTTTTCTGGAAGTTTGTTCCAAATTTGTGGTGCGTAGAAACTGAATGCTGCTTCTCCTCGTTTCGTTCTGGTTCTGGGGATGCAAAGCTGAACCAGAACCAGAACCAGAACCAGAACCAGAAGATCTGAGGGGTCTAGACGGTTGGTACGGCACTAGTAGATCTTTAAGGTATTGTGGTGCTAAACCATTAAGTGGTTTGTAAACTAACAACAGTATTTTAAAGTCTATCGTTTGAGCTACAGGGAGCCAGTGTAGAGACTTTAAAACTGGTGTTATGTCTCTATCTTCCTGGTTTGACACATTGCAGTGTGAAAGCAAACTATAGCAGCTGAAAATTTAACAAATGTTGCAATTTTTGTCCAAGATCAAACCCAGTATACCGGACTGTCAGGTGTGAAAACACTAGAAAATCCAGTTAGCACAGGGGTGGGCAGCTCCAGGCCTGGAGGGCTGGTCTCCTGCAACTTTTAGATGCATCTCTACTTCAACACACCCGAGTCAAATAATGATGTCGTTAGCAGGACTCTGGAGAACCTGACTGCACTTAGGAGGTGATTCAGCTGTTGGATTCAAGTGTGTTGGACCAGGGAGACGTCTAAGAGGTGCAGGACACCGGCCCTCCAGGACCAGGATGGCCCACCCCTGAGTTAGCAAGTGGAAAGTGAAAGTTTGCCCCATTCTACCGGGTTCATCAGGTTTTCTGGGTGAAACCCTGGCGAGATAAAGCCACAGATGTGCAGCCATGTTTTTGAAGACAATGCTTTCCTGTCAGGACCGACCTGTTGGACGGAGACTGGAGACGATTTCCCTGAGGACGAGTTCAAGGGCCAAGAAAAACACTCAAACAAAAACCTACATATGCGTTAGTATTCTCCACATTTTGAGACTCAATGTATGCTTGAGTTTTATTCTTTATTTTTTGAAAATAAAAACCTTAAAAGTGTGCCAAGCTCATGAGGACTGGAGCTGTCCCAGTCAAAGTCCAGAGCTAAACCCGATTGAAAATATGTGGCAATTGACTAGGGCTGATACAATTAACCCAATTAATCATGATTAATCGATTATGGAAATAACTGTCAACTAATTTAGCAATGAATTAGACATTAACAGGGTGTTATAGATGCAAAAAAAGATTAAAAGATTGCATTTATGGGGGGAAAAACTACATATTTTTCTACAATTCCTTAAATTGTTAAATTTGTCTTCATGTTTCAGGTTTTCTGGGTGAAACCCTGAAAACCTGATGATATCTAAGTTTCTGTAATAAATCTGAAGCTGCAACCCAAATAAAACAGAAGCAGATATGCATTTTGTATTCCTGCTCTAATCTGGTTTTGTGAATGTGAAGCAGGGTCAGCTGCGGGCGTCAGGAGGACAGATGCGACACTTGATTGCTTCCTAGTTGCCTATTCGCCACTCTGTGCACAAATCCCCTGACTAACCAGCTTTGCATCTCGACAGAACGATGTCAGGAGTGAAGCAAATGAGTCAGAGTGCGGAATGAGACATCTGCAAAGAAAAACAAACCAAAGTGTGTTGATCAGAGCCAAAAGCAGCACAAGAGAGGCAGAGAATGAGGTGAAGTCTGGAGAGCTTCGGTGCTCCTGCGGCACTTTGTCTCATATTTCAGGGCCGGGTAATGACAGAGCAAGAGAGGCGACATGGTATCCAGGAAGCAGTGGAAGTGTGCAGAGGAATGCAATTCGCAGGAAGCATGTAGCCGGGAGCTGAAACAAGACAACCAAACAGCTGCATGAAAGCAGCTAGCAGTGAAGCGGAGCGTGGGAGAATGAAAAGTTTCTCAAAAATCCATTGGCTAATGAAGTTCAGCGAAATGAAAGGGAGAGGCAGCCACCGCCGGCTGTCACCCATCCAGTTTGGCGAGATAAAGCCACAGATGTGCAGCCATGTTTTTGAAGACAATGCTTTCCTGTCAGGACCGACCTGTTGGACGGAGACTGGAGACGATTTCCCTGAGGACGAGTTCAAGGGCCAAGAAAAACACTCAAACAAAAACCTACATATGCGTTAGTATTCTCCACATTTTGAGACTCAATGTATGCTTGAGTTTTATTCTTTATTTTTTGAAAATAAAAACCTTAAAAGTGTGCCAAGCTCATGAGGACTGGAGCTGTCCCAGTCAAAGTCCAGAGCTAAACCCGATTGAAAATATGTGGCAATTGACTAGGGCTGATACAATTAACCCAATTAATCATGATTAATCGATTATGGAAATAATTGTCAACTAATTTAGCAATGAATTAGACATTAACAGGGTGTTATAGATGCAAAAAAGATTAAAAGATTGCATTTATGGGGGGGAAAAACTACATATTTTTCTACAATTCCTTAAATTGTTAAATTTGTCTTCATCTGTTTCAAATTCTGTAATAAAATAAAAATCTTATATTAACCACCTTTTACTACCAATTATGAATCTGTTCATCTAAAAAAAACTAGATCATTTATTTTATTTAAAAAGGAATTGAATTGTTTGCATCTTTTAATGTAAAGCTTATTTACTGTATAAACGTAAGTGGTTCAATGAAAAATCTACCAATTAAAGATGAGTAAATTATTAATAATCAGCTCTAGCTTAGAGAGGCTCTCCAATCAATCTGACTTATTTAATTTCTTTACTTATATTAATTCTTATTTGATTTTCCTTTGGGATCAATAAAGTATTTTTGAATTTGATTGAGTGTAGGCTTTTCAACAAATAAAAAGGACAAAAAAAAATAAAAGTCAGACTCTGGAGGGCTGAGTAAGCAAGCACTTTCATTTTTTTGTATTTATAAACAATTCAAAAATCATATTTTTCCTTCCAGTTCATAATGATGAACTACTTTATGTAAAGTCTCCACAAAATACAGCTAACATTGTTGATTTAATGTGAGAAAATATGTGAAAAATAAACCCAGAGTCTGCCCAGAACAGTCAAACATGTTGGAACATTTCGCAATAAAAAAAAAAAAACCTTCACGTTTCTGCTGTTGATCTGGGCCTGGATTTGCACAGATGTTGGACACGTTCACGCGCTCCGACTTCTCCAGAGGGAACCGCACTCAGGAACACAAGAACGTCCAGGAATGTCTGGAATTCTGCAACATGTTGTTCAAATAAAAACTTCCCAGCGCCGTTGAGGAATCCTTCTGCAGAGATTACTGACAGAAGAGGAGTCAGAAGAGATGTAAGGCTGAAAGGTCGCGGAGCCATCGATCCCGCCTGAAAGGACGGGTGGTGGGGGGTAAGTGAGCGGAGAGCCGCTTTATCGACATGGATGTCAAATATTCCCCGTCCGCCAGGCTGTGAGGTGAAGCCACGTAATGAGATTACAAGACAGACGTGTTTAGGAGCTGGCTAAGTGTTGGACAAGCCAGTTAGTGATCATCTACCTCCGGAAAACTGAAGGGTGAACTACCAGAGAATATAATCAATGGACAACAAATCAATAACAATACACATGTGATCAATATCAATAGATAATGCATCTGAGAGAATATTCAATATGTTGGAAATTCACTGAACTCTGATGCAGAATCGTACAGCATTTAGAATGCGTTCACACTGCAGCCTGAAGTGACCCAATTCCAATTTTTTGGCAATTCTGATTTTTTTGCCTGGGCCGTTCAGACTGCCAGTAAATGGACCTGTATGTGTTCTGCAGTGTAAACGGACAAACGACCTGAAAGTGTCCCGCATGCGCAGTAGAGGGCGCTATAGCGTCAGCGTTCTCAGTGATCTGCCAACCGCCAATAAAAAGAAGAAGAAGAGCTCAGTGTTTGTAAACATGGAGGCTAACGGTGGAGCTTAGCTTACAGTTGTTTTCCAACCAGAGCAACATATTAACAACTTAATCATCATTATAGTCCGTCATGGTTGTTGTTTTTCTTCCCACTTGGACCCAGAATAGTGAGATTTGTTGAGAATCAGTGACATTCAGTTCTGATGAATGAGACCTATGGGCACATTTGAATCGGATACGTATCGGCTATGGGTCACATCCAAAAGAGAATCTGACCTGAGCTGTTCACACTGCCATGAAAAGATCGGATACAGCTCGCAATACGTCAAATAAATCAGAATTGGGTCACTTCAGGCTGCAGTGTGAACGCAGCCTTAGAGGGATGTAAGCAGAGAAAAGACTCAACTCTCTCCTTCTTTGGTTACCTAGCAACTCTCTCCTTCTTTGGTTACCTAGCAACAACCTGTTGAGTAAGTGGCGCAGCAGCAGTTTAAGGTTCTGCCATTGTGCCTCATAACTGCTTTAAAACAAACAATAATGAATCAATAATTATCGTTATCAACGCTTACGGCGCGATGAGTTTTTCAGTCATATTGTCCAGAGTGAAGTTAGTTGACGTCACTCACCACCTTGCTTAGTCATACTTATTTTGAATAAAACAACCATATAAATAATACATAAATTTTTAATAGCATTTTTTCAGACACTAAAAAATGCTTATATATTTTTATTAACTCAATATTTTCTAAACAATTTGATCAAGAGAAGTAATCTGTTTGTGGTGTTACTCAGATTTTGAAATTTATGTATTCCCTGATTAGGGTCAGAAATTTGGATAATATGCATTATTCAAAATTTTGATGTAAAATGGAAAGCATGTTAATTATGGCAGCTATTATTATCAGAGCTGTTACCATTATAACAGTATAACTACTTTGCTTTAAAAATGTAGTTTCACGTAGGGGATGAATGCTAAGATTTAAGTGCATCTAATTTTATTTGACATGTACTGCATCTATTTTATTTTAACATAATTCCTCTGTTACTTCATTTTTTGATGAACCTGACCCACTTTCCTGTTTTCTTTTGGGACTTTTTAGGACTTATAACTATCATTTATTTGCTTTAGGTTTACTTTGCGTGCTTTTCCGTGAACATTTAAGCGGACCAGAGCCGCCCCTGGACCAACGCTGCCTGAAGCACAGAGGCGGAAATAAAAGCCACACATCATCCCTACCTCACACTGTGGGAATGTGGACACCCCCACAATCTGCCTGAGGGGGTGAGGTAGAGAAAAGTTGCTCTGAAGATAAAACGACTTCAGTTCAACCTTGTCCTGAATGTGACACGCCAACTCAGGACTCGCCTCACCAAGGCAGATGGTGGCTCGGTGAAAGGCCATAAGGTCCAGCTCAACCTGACGCCATTAAAAATATGTCAACAAGGACACAAAGGGGACGTTTGGACATGGAGCAAGCTCATTAACCCCAACCAAATGACTCAGTAATTGGTTCAACGAGTAAGAAAATGGCCATTAAACAAAGAGCTGTGCATTTTATTAAGGATTTTCTCTCTGCTGATTTACACTGAACCATTTAGGTCACAATTTAGTTCCACGATTCAGCTTGGACCAAACCAACTCTGGTCGGCTGAAAGGATGGATGGGTCTGAATGGTCAGCAGAGAGCCGCAGGGCACAATAAAAACAGCTCACATTGCGGAAAGAGACAGAGGAAGGATGAAAAAAGCTAATGGCAAATAAGATGAGCAGAAAAACTAAAGAAATACACATTTATCATACTCCGACAAGTAAAAAACCTGCATTAATTACACTTGTAAACCAGAACCAAACAGGTATAGCCTGTAACATCAGCAGCCGATAAATCCATCCAGCATTTTTGAAACAATTTTGCTGTCTTTTAGAAATTTCCAACCAAGGACTGGGTTTGTAAATTAGCCTGTAGCTAAGAAACCACCGTACTAAACAGCGGTTTCTTTGCTTTTATCACTTATGTGTCCTTTGGGATCAAGAAAGTATGTTTGATTTTGAATCCAATAAATCAACAACGAATATCTCAATAGACACATCAATATCAATAGATAATTTATTTGATTGAATATTCAATCATTTAACTTAACTCCAATCTAAAACCACACAGCATTCTGGGAGTTTTAGGCAGAGGACAGACTAGCTGCTCAACCCCTCGCAGCTAGCTAAGCAAAACTGGTGGCATCAACTTACTTCCTCACTCATTGGTTACCAAGCAACTCTCATTCTTTGGTTACCTAGCAACAACCTGCTGAGTAACTTGTGCAGCAGCAGTTTCAGGTTTCGCCTCTCCAAAAATATGTGAATGTTTTACGAATGACTGCGAGATACATTTCACAGAAAAATCCACAGAAACTGAACCGCTAATAGGTGGGCTTCCACTGTAACTTTAGAAAAGTCAAAATGAGAATTTCTGACATACAGTAAAAACTATAACACATGGTGATAGTAGGATTTTAGGGCAGTTATCCCAAATGAGCACCAAAACCGGGCTGTTTTGGTAAAGCAGGCAAACATCAAGCTTCAGGGATGGTTGTATTAAAAATGTCTGGACTAAAAGTGATGTCAGTGCCAGAAAACCAAGCACTTAAGTGAACTTTACCACACCAGCCACAATGATAGAGTCTCTATAACTAGAGATGGACATTAACCAAATATTAGTGGTTATTTGAGCACTTTTGTCCAATTGTCAACTTGTGTAAATCAGAGAAACTAAACAATGAATTTAAACTTGTTTTAGAACAATCCCAAACAAGAACAAACATCCGCAAGTAAAAATTATTCTTTTGAAAAAATAATATCTTCACCAATGACATAATGTGTAAAAATAGAAACCTCATCAGCATTCTGCTGCTTCAACAAAGTCCGACTTATGACCTTCTGGTTACCACATCACACTTCCATTTCCCCATTTCTACTTTTCCATCTACTGCCTGCAAAACACTGAAACTACATCAGACAAACTGCTGAGATTTAGAGCTGGAAATTGTAAAAAAAAAAAAACAACTAAGGTGTAAAATAAGAAAGTATTGAAGGAAAGAAAGAAAAGAACTGAAGCACAAGAATGTAAAGAAGGGGGTAGAGGATGTAGAGCTCAAGGAAGGACAAAAAGCGGGAAAGATGGCAAGAGGTAGAAACATGGCGTCAAAATAGTTTCACAGTAAAATTGTTTTGACTATGAGCACAAGTCCTCGGTTTGTCCTACCAACGCAGCCAGGTGGCCACTTTGCATGCAGTCTGTTCGTCTTTGTCACAGAGGTTAAACCACGCACTCTCCAAAAACATGACACACACGTCTGACACAAACAGGAAACTATTTATAATAAAACCTGATCAGAAAATCCATGTACAAGAGGCTTAAAATGGGTGGCTGGGTGTCTGTCTCTATTATTAACCCACTTCCTGACAAAGACAGAAGGCATTTCCAGAGAACCAAACAGGAAACATCACTCTGACCAGTCTGTGTGTCATACGTCTACCACACGAAGTCTGAAACCTATAGTCAGTGGAGAAAGTAGGTGTTTACACCAATTAGTCCACTTTAATCAAACTCCAGCCCGTTTATCTAAAAGGTTTGGTTTGTTTGGGGAGATGTGAATGCGTAATTGATCCAAACATCCAAACTCTGCTCTAAAAAGTGAACTCTGCAAGTGTAGATGCCAATCAGACTGGAGATTACTCGTAAATCAGGAAGTGGACTAAAATACAGGGCATTCTGGGTAAATATAACAAAAAAAAACGCAAGAATCTAGCGCTAGTGAGAGAAATGACTCTTTTGTTTTTTACCAAAGACAAAAGAAAAATCCCACAACTGATTTTTATCACTTTTTAAGACAATTATGGATGGGATTTTAAGACTTATATCTCCATAGAAATATGCTATGTCCAGCCAACTGGCAATGAATTTGAATTTACTCATTATAGATGCAAATAAAGCTAGCTGGAATGCTAACAAGGGTATGTCTGCTTATGACTCAATAGTCCAATGACGGACTATTGGGGCCACACTAAAAAAAAATAAAAATACAACAATAAAATTACAAGAATAAAGTCAAAATATGAGAATACATTTGTAAAGTCATAGTATTAAGAGTAAGCTGTATGAGAATAAAGTCATAACATTAAAAGAATAAAGTCGACATAATGATAATACAGTCGTTAATAGCATAATGAAGTCAATATTTTGATAAAGTTGTACAAGAATAAAGTTATACCTGCGAGACAGAAAAAAAATAGAATATATGCTCAAATAGCCTTGCCGAGATGAAATTTAAGACCTGTGATTAACCATTTAAAGCCCACGTTAATTTTATTTTAAATCAATTTAAGACATTTTACAGCCTTGCTTTTTGATGAATGAATTTCAGACATTTTAAGGATCTGCGGTCACCGTGGGCTGAACAGGTTTTTTCAATGGTTTATATTGTTTGGCACATTTTGGTCTCCAATCGAACCGAATCTACCGCACTGTCAGGTGTGAAAGCTTCCTGTATGCTGCAGCTCAAGCACGTCCTCCGTGACAGGAACGCAGAGCGAGAGAAGAAGGGATGGGAACGCAGGAGGGAGGAGTGCTGAACGAGACGAGACATGTAGATCTGCAGAGTGTAGAGTCAGAAGAGAGAGGGCTCATTCTGACACACAAAACGCTTCAAAACCTGCTTCTTTTTGAGCAGCAGCGCTCAGATCGAGGCGTTTTTGCACGAAAAGTTGGAGCTAATTTTACATCAGCGGCAACACGATCCCCCACCCTGCTGTTCTGCACTTAGCTACAATGATTTTCTGGCACATTTTTCAGCTCTGACTGTGGCTCTCAGGGGAGATCAGGGTTTCTATTAATGGACCAAAACCGTAGCCGCTTCAAAGTGGTGACTTTTACAGAATAAAAAAAAACAAAAGACAGCCTCAGACTCTCTGTGCCAGCTCTAAAATAAACTATTACAAAACAAGTTGATTATTTACAGAGATGTACAGGTTTATGACGACAGCTTCATAGCATTTTATGATTTCTTACTTCCCCCTGTTGCTGTCAGAGCTATCAAACATCACCACACTGGCTTTTAAACATCGGCAGTGTTTTGTTTTCTGTTTGAACAAAAATCACTCACCCCACAGGTTTCTAAAGGAACGGAGGAGAATTTATGTACACTGAACCGTTTAACCACAACTTTTGGATCACTATTTGAAAAGTTTCTACCACAAACTACCAGACTTTTTTTTTAATGTCCAATTATGTCAAAGACTTAATGATGCCATGAAAGAAAAAAAAGCCCACAGCATCACAGATGCCCCATCACAACTTCAAAAAATATGAATTTCAATCTAATCTGAAATCAAAGTGGCATTTAGCAGAAAATTGTTTGATTAAAAAAAAGGTTAAATATATATATATATAATTATTTATTTTGTAAAAGGAACTAATTATATTTTTGTTCCACTTAATAAATGTGCTTTAAAAAAAAGGCCTTTCTTCTCCTTTTTATATGTCTATTTGAAATGAAGGTACTTTATTTTCAAAAAAATCACAGGTTTATTCGACTTTTTAAAAAATTTAGTCTGGCAAGTTAAAATCAAAATTGACACGCTATTGGTTGGTGTAGGTAAAGCAACCAATCCAGGAGAGGCACTTATTTTTTCTTGGCGCTGATTGGCTGATCCCCAAAGAACAGAGATAAAGATGACCGTTGAGGATAGCTTCTGCAGTAGGACTGTATAATAATATCAATATCGCAATATATATCAATATTTTCTGTCCTAGAAAAAAAATCAATATTCATCTGCAAGTATCGTAACGTCCAACTGTCACCTTGTTCACTCACTGCTTGCTTCACCAGGTCATCAGGCTTAGAGTGATTCCTTCAGATGTTCAGGTTAAAAAGGTATCAAACTATTCAGACCAGGAACTTGGTTCACTTTATTTACTTTACTAATGCATGTCAGCTACAGTTTGGACTGTTTCAACTAAAAGAAACATGTTTTCTCTCCACTTCTTTGATTCATTTTGTCCAGCTGTCCACTTTAAGTCTGTGTCCAACCAGAACCAGGTATTGTGTAGTTGGTGCTTTTAATCAGTTTTCAGTTAAATTAATTCAGTCCAACTTCATAACAGTCACAAAATGTCACCAAAATCACTCTGTCCCTCTAAAATCTTTCAGAAAATCGCAAAAGTGTATTGAATTGTATCGTTTGCTGAATATTGCAATATATATCGCATTGTGGGCAAAATATCGTGTATCATATCGTAAGATTATTGTATCACTACAGCCCTATTCTGCAGTAGAGCTAAGAGACCGCTTCAAACGTGTATATTAAGGTGTTTTATGTTTCAACTATTAAAAATGCGGTTATAGGCGTTTTTACAGTAGGTCTAAAGTATTCAAAGTGGTTGTGGTCCATATACAATGCTCCATTTACTTCAAATACATATCTAAAACTGTGCAGTTTAATTTAACTATAAGCTTTTAAACATGTTCCAAGGTCAATGGAGAAAACATAATTACATGACTATTCCTGTTCTAAATGTTTTATTGGTGTTCTTATTTATTTTATTTCATCTAGGGTTTGTTCACACTGCAGCCTAAAGTGACCCAATTCCAATTTTTTGGCAATTCCGATGTGTTTTGCTGGGCCGTTCACACTGCCAGTAAATGGACCTGCATGTGATCTGCAGTGTGAACGACCTGAAAGTGTCCCGCATGCGCAGTAGAGGGCGCAATAGCGTCAGCGTTCTACCAACAGCCATAAAAAGAAGAAGAGTTCAATGTTTGTGGAAGGAAACATGGAAGCTAACGGTGGAGCTTAGCTACATATTTGAAGATGTTGTCCGACCGGAGCAACATATTAACAACTTAATCCTCATATAGTCGTCATTGTTGTTGTTTTTCCTCCCACTTGCGCGTATCAGGACTCAGAATAGTGAGATTTGTTGAGGATCAGTGATGTTCAGTTGGGATGAATGAGACCTGGACTTTATGGTCACATTTGAATCGGATACGTATCGGATTTGGGTCACATTCTAAAAAGAATCTGACCTGAGATGTTCACACTGCCACGAAAAGATCAGATACAGGTCACATTACATCAAAAGAACCAGAATTGGGTCACTTCAGGCTGCAGTGTGAACGCAGCCCTAGTCAAGATGATTAGATTGATTTGTATGACTTACTTTGTTTTACACGTTGTAATTTTGTACGTTTACTTAAAGCAGATCGCTCAGGAACATGAGACTTCACTTTTTTTTTTTTTACAATTAAACATGCAAAGAAGAACTACAAAAGCCTTTCAGGTTTGTGCCGATCTGATAAGTAATTTAAAAACATAAAATTTTAAGTAACAGTCAGGAAAGAAACTGTTAACACTACATATGGGAAATCAACAGATTATTTGAGCAGCACAAAGTACAAGATAACACTTCCTGTTAAACATTAAGCATGACAGTCACTAACACTCCCAACAAAGAGTCAAAACAGACCCAGTTCTCCCAGAGTTGTGTCATACTTGTGAAATTCAGATTGCAACGTCTTGGTTTCATGTTTCAGTCAAATGAGTTGATTCCACAACAAGGAAATCTCCCATATTGGGCTCATGAGAAAATGAAACTGTTTGGTTGTTGTCTGGTAAGGAATGGATCGGGCACCATGTGCAAAAAAAAAAAAAGAAAAAAGAGACAACAACAAAAAGAAAGAAAAACACACAATCCCAGGACGAGGAAGGAAACTAAATTACAGGGAGTCCTTGGGGACTACCACTGGAACGGACACACCCTCTGTAGCTGATATGTTGGGTTCCTGTTTGGAAAGGAAATACCAATACAGCACCAAGACACAACTGGCTGAATGTCTGAGTAGATTATGAAGAAATGTCCTGGATCAACATTGAAAACACAATATATCCAGGTTAAATTAATGCATACATTTACCAATGTGGGCAGCAATTTCTGTTCCCATAGAGAAGAGTTTTTATTTGCCTTAATTAACTACCCATCCACCAAGAATAGCTTGAAATTAAAGCCAAATAAATATAAAAATATAGATTAAAAAAGACAATTTAGTAAATCAAATTCATCAACAGGCTAGACAAGATTAAATAAATTTTATAATAATAATAATGAAGTCAAAACTTTAAAACATAAAATAACCATTTAACAACCTTTCAGAAATACATGTTCAAGTTTTTATCTTTCACAACTGCACAATAAAATATGACTCCTTGCAAGATTTCAGAAAATCTGTTTTTAAATGGCACATTTAAAAAAAACTTCTTCATATATTTGGTTAAATGACATCACAACAGGGAGATGAAACAAAATAACAAAAAGATCCTGGAAGACTTTATGAATTCAGTCGCTGGTGTTGATATTTAGACCAAAAGCGACAAAGACAGAAACAGATTATTTTTCCATCTGATTTGTTGCTGTACATATTTTGCATCCTTAAAATAGGTAAATGTTATTTCCTGCTTGCATTTTCTTATTTCCTACATGATTTTTCACTAGTGATGATGCATAGTGAAAATGCTATTAATTTACCTAAACAACTTATCTAATTCTCTGCAGATCAAGGATATATTATTCCACATAAAGACTGGATCAAAGTTAGCTGAAGTGTTTACAAACCAAAAATGGTGGAACGTCTTAGATATGATGCATTTAATAATACTTTATATATATTTTTAACCATATGAAAACTTTGCCGTTCAACAATTGGAGTTAAACAAGTGGAACATTTTACAATTAATGGTGTTCCAAACTAATTATTCCTTCCTATGAATGAGAAGTGAACAGCAACAGGTGGGGGAGGAGCCTTTACTTTGTACTGTAAATACCTATACAGAGTACAAGTTAAATATCCGAAGCAGCAAATTTATGAAAAAAAAATCTAGAAAACAAGCATTTTGAAATAAAGTCATTAGTTGCCTTCTGTGATGTCACCACCATCATTTGCTAGTGGAATCTTGTTTATTGGGATATTTTTGATTAAAGAACCATTTCCAATAAAACAGCTTTGACATGTTGTTGCATATGTAACAAACTGATTTCACAGAAAGGTCTGACCAGTAGCTTTATTAAAATAATGCAGCAACAGTAAAAAGCCAGTCTCAGACATGGTACTTACAGCTCTAATATTGTAGACATTATCATACCACTACTGTAATGGGCTCCTTGTGGAGACTTCAACTGGTTTTGTGGTATTAAATGGTGTGTTTAACGACCTTAAAGAGCTGACTGGCAGGCTCACAATTGTGCTGACAACTAAAATAAATATAACCACAACTACCAGACAAAAAAAAACTATAATATCCTTTATATATATATATATAATTATATATATTTTGAAAACAAGAGTAGTATTTGCTGTAAAATCAAATGGGCCTCGTTATCATCAGTGGTGAGAGTGGGAGCAGTTTTAAACCAACCCAGTTCAATGACTTAAAAAAAGAAAGTAGACACACCCCGTGTTTAAACGGACAACATTTGATCAAAATTACAAAAACTAAAACGTCCGACGGTCATAAATGCACCATCTTGAGAATTAGTATTAAAACCTGAAGCTTTTCGAGCTGAGTTTGCTCCCGAGGTTAGTTTCTGTATCCGCATTTCCTGTCCCAACAGCCTCTCAACCCGCGGAGAGAACTGGGGATAAAAGTGTCGGCTTGCTGACATAAATGAAAATAAAAACAAACTTTCTCACCTGGACATAATTGTTCTCGCAGTAGTCGGCTACCCTCGTCAGGTTTTGGTAACTCTCCACCAGCGCTCTCTTCCCGGCCGGAATCTCTTCGTCCAACAACATTTGTAGCTCTGCCATCTTGCATCTCTCCCTGCAGAGCCTCCCTTCCCTCTCTCTGCCTTCCCTCTGATTGAAACAGCCACCAGCAACCGCAGCTCTGACTCCGGGAGAAAGAAAAAAAACACAGAAAACGAAGCCCTCCCTCCTCTTTCTCCTCCTGCTTCCTCCTCCCTCTCCTCCTGCTTCCTCCTGCTCCTCCTCTTCCGCCTCGCGCGTTGCGGGATTCCTGGCCCGGGTTCGGCGTGAACTCAATTCGAAGATCGTCTGTTTTGAGAAAGAGGTGTCACTCAGATGTGGATTAACGCCACCAAGCGTTCCATTCAGATTCCATTATTGCTTCGGCATGAGTTTCTTGTCAGAAACTGTGTATTCAAGATTTGTTTTGTTTTTTCTGATTTGTATAACTGAAACTCTTCATTGTGATCAAGTACAAATAATTCAAATTTGGTCACATTTTTGTATTCTAAATCAGCGGCGCAAAAAGTGGGGTATGCAGCGTATGCAACGCATAGGGGCGCAGAACCAGAGGGGGCGCCAAAACGCCGTCTGGAGGGGGCGACGCGCCGATGATGTTTTCCCCAAACACTTCAGCGCCTTTCGCTCCTTCATAATGAGGTAAATGTAGCGAATTGTACCCTTTATGGATCCTCGCCTCCAAAAGGGGGGGTTGGGGGGGGGGGGGGGTTAAAGCGAGTGAGCGTCGCTCCTTCTCTCTGACGTCCCTTCCTGGGAGGGGGCGCCGATTTATGTTTTCGCATCCACCTGAATAATGTGTATATGCGCCACTGATTCTAAATCAGGGGTTCTTAACCTTTTTTGAGGTACCGAATCCCCCCAGTAACATATGCGCATACACCGAACCCTTCTTATTCCAACCCCCCCCCCCCCCCCCCCCCCCCCCCCCCACCACCACCACCACACACACACACCACACACACACAAAATACCTTGCGGTATTCTGATTTAGTAATGTAATTATATTAGTTGTGTTACCACCCCCACACCACTAGAGGCAGTAGCAACCCCGAAAAGATGCAACTAAGGAGCAGATTTAGACTATAGAATTTGGTAAAAACTGTGAGCTTTGCTTAAGTAAATAAAGACACAAGTTTAAATCCATGCTGAGAGTGAAGCTCCTCCAATCAGAGATCCTCTGCAGCTCTGATTGGCTAAGCAATGTAACGTGATCCTCTGCATTAAGTGGGACGTCATCACGACTTTACACAAGTGTGTCTTTACCTCGCGGCAGAGGCTCCGCCGAACCCCTGAGACCGACTCACCGTCACCGAACCCCTGCGATTCGACCGAACCCAGGTTAAAAACCACTGGTCTAAATATTAAAAGCGCACTATTACAGTCTGGTTCACTTTACGCAATCGGGATTCACGTTTTAGTCAGTGACATCATTTCCTGTGTAGGGTGAAGGGTTTTCATGGTCTCCAATTCCAATGTGCATTTTTAAAAAGCCTTCTCATCCAAACTTCAGAACTGTGTGTTTGGTTTATATGTTTGTATTCTGTATTTAGTATGTAGTGAAAGAAACTGGGACAAAGAAAGCGCGCCCCCTGCAGTCACAGTACAGTACGGCTGTCTAAATTAGGCGCCTATTCAGAAATATATGACATAAAAATGACAACATCAACAAAGGTTTTCTCCTTCCCAATGATTTTGTGACACTACCCATTTATCAGCATAGTATAGAGGCAAAACAATTACTAATTTATTACACAAATAGAATTACACAAACTTTCCAAATCAAATACTAATCAAGCTTAAAATACAATCACGATTAAAATATCTTCAATACACATGCACATTATGTACATTGTTTAAAAAAGTAATCAGACTCAGTTGCAAATTCCTTGGGTTGATTCTGATATTCCTATTATTATTATTTGTTATTATTATTACTATATTATTGCAAAAATAATATAGTAATAATAGTAATGTTATTAATAATAATTACATAATAAAATAAGTTACTAATATTAATTTTATTTTGCACAACCACAGTTCTGTGTTGTAAAGAATAAAACAAAACATTAATAAAATAAAATCTAAAGACATTTAAACACAAGTTAATATATTTCAAAGATATGCATCGTTTAAACATGATCTTCTATATGTCTATAAAACAAGTACATATACAGTATGATTACTTTGTTTTACATCAGTCTCAGTATTTTTGCTCAAATTATTAAATTTCACTTCCTTTTAGTATTTATCTAAAACAGACAGACAGAGAATTCCAACTTTTCTTTCTCCATACCCTATCACGGTTCGAAGTGGGAAAAAATGGGATGCCTTACAGAGCATGCTGGGATGTGTAGTTCCAAGCTAGTACGCGTTAGCAAAAGTGAAATTTACACGGGGAAAAAACACTTTAAAAAATATTTTGAACCATTTTTTTAGTACATAGAATAATTAACTTTTATATCCGTAAAATCCGCTCGCTGAAACCTTTAAACTACCTCTTTAGGAGCCCGTTTTCGGGAGAAACCTGAGAGTTATGGTGTTTGTAGGACTTACCGTTGTAAGAAAACAGCAGCTCCCATGATGCACTCCGGCTTAGCGTTATCTGCTGTTCATGGCGTCTATCTCAGGGCTAAGGACAAGTTGCGTTCTGACGGCTGGATAAACATAAGCTGAAAGGTGCGTGATGTATTTTTTTTTTTTTTTAGAGTTTTTACTTTGACCGTTTTCACGTCATTTTGGAGTTTAGCGTCAAGAAGTGGCGCAACTGACGCTGCGCCGCAGAAGAGTTGCTGTGTCCTACATACTCAGCTGGTCGAATCCTCTTACTGTCCGTCAAAACAGAGGCTGCTAACTCACAGAACTGTGTTTGTTTTGTGTTTGTTGCTTTTGGTAAAGCAGGTTTCCCTGCTAGCTGTCACCGACGGACACCAACATGGAGGTGGAGAGAGTCGGCGCGGAGGAGCAGAACCGTCTGACCCAGAAAAGGTTCGAAGCCGCGGTGAAAGTCATCAAGAGTTTACCCCCGAACGGTGAGCAAAGACCAGTTTGACCAGTTCAGAAGGACCTCGAGTCAGGACTGGTCAGGTTTGAGCGACCCTGCAGTTGACTTTCGAGGTAGTGCCGGAATAAAGGGCTATTTCTCAAATTTCACAGAAAATTGGCTCCAGAACGAACATAACGTAAATAGGGCTGTGTAATAATATCGATTTTGCAATATATATATCGCTATTTTCATTCCTAGAAAAAAATCGATATTCATCCTTAAGTATGGTAACATCCAACTTTTCACCTTGTTCACTCACTGCTTGCTTCACCAGGTCATCAGGCTTAGAGTGATTCCTTCAGATGTTCAGGTTAAAAAGGTATCAAACTATTCAGAGCAGGAACTTGGTTCACTTTATTTACTTTACTAATGCATGTCAGCTACAGTTTGACTGTTTCAACTAAAAGAAACATGTTTTCTCTCCACTTCTTTGATTCATTTTGTCCAGCTGTCCACTTTAAGTCTGTGTCCAACCAGAACCAGGTATTGTGTAGTTGGAGCTTTTAATCAGTTTTCAGTTAAATTAATTCAATCCAACTTTATAACAGTCACAAAATGTCACCAAAATCCTCTGTCCCTCTAAAATCTTTTAGAAAATCGCAAAAGTGTATTGAATTGTATCACTTGCTGAATATCGCAATATATATTGTATCGTGAGATTATTGTATCACTACAGCCCTAAACGTGAATGTATTTTACACTCCATACCAACAACAGTTTATTATTGTGAGGTACCTTTGCAGTTTATTTTATTTATCAAATTAAAAACTTATCGAATTCAGTTTGTTTATAAAGTAGAAATTTATAACAAAATGTGAGTTCAGTCTTCATATATTCCAACTCTGCCATCAGAACAATAACCTTTTCATTCACATTTATGTGAAACAAGTTCACATTTTTGCTGAAAAGCTTTGCATGAGTTAGTTTTCTTATTTCTACTAGATATTATTTAAGTGCATGCCACACTTCGCAGTTTTCTATTTGCAAACCAGAAGTCAGATTATTTTTACTTCTGTTAATTAAGAGCATCAAATTAAAAACTTAAAATGTTTTAATCTGAGGAAAGATTATTTAAAAACATTGTGAATTCAGAAATGTTTGTAAAAATAAATACAGTTTTGTTTCTATTTGAGTACAATTTAAATTGTAGGATCACAATGCCATTGTTTATATCAATTAATTTTGGTCTTTTTTTATGTGGTTGGACACTCCAAATCTCAGCAGACTTTGCATAAAGGAAGAAAATAAAAATAAAGTTTTTGCATTTTGTCCTGTACATTAAACTTTCTGCACAGTTCACTGCTGAATCTGGCAGTTTGTTGTTGCCAATACTGACCAAAAGTTCAAACTCATCGGCAAAAACTTACAGTTCAAATGAAATCAAAAACCTGCGTTAGATGGAGGTTTCACCAGGATTAAATCAGCCAGCATTTCTTACTAAATCTGTAAAACACAGAATCAACGGGGCAAAGTGCAACACCGGCTATCTATAGCAGGATGTCCAAAGTGTGGCCCGAGGGCCGTTTGCGGCCCTCTTGATGATTTTGATTGACCCCTCGCTCCACAATTCAAGAATTGAATTTACAATTAATTTAAGATTTTTACAAATAAAATCTTATTTGTATTTATTTCTGCTTTCTTTTATTACACTTTTTTGCAAAAATAAACAATAAACCAACTGTGCAAGATTCTGTTTATTTTTAGCACCACAATGATTTATAGATTTCTTTTCTATAAAAATGAAACTATTTTATTAAAATATTTGGTATTTTATTAAAGCGATAAAGACAACAAATGTCTTCGGAAATAAATATTTTCAGTTGTAATAAAAAAAATTAATTAGGGATGCACAATATGAAAATTTGATTTGATATCGACGTTGTTGGTATGGCCGATAACTGATATTTATCCATATTACATTTATTTTTCTGCTGTTTTGACACCTTTGGGAGGAAAAACCACCAGAAACAGACGCAACAAGATGGAAATAAATATCAGTTGTTAATATCGGCCCAGTTTTATTTATCAAACCCGATACAATATGCTAAAAAAATGACTGTCAGCCGATACTGATTTTAGTGCCAATATATTGTGTGTTCATAAAATAAATGAATAAAACGTGTTGCTCTCGAATTCCCTAACTTAAAAATATCAGAGTTTGGACGCCTCTGATCTGCAGGATTCTCAGATTTATTGTAGTAAAAACAGAAGATTTTGTTCTTTCTGAATCTACTTATTGTGTCATATTCCATTTTGATTCGATTGCATCCTTAAAAGTGGTGGAATAGCCCTTTAGTTTGCTCCTGAATCAGACGCCAACTGCAGCCTGGTGTCAGGTGAGCCGCAGCAGCTTGAGTGATTTAACTAATCCACTTTGGCAGCAGACCTGCGGCACAGATCAGCCTCTCCTTTACTCCAGCTCTGTTCACATTACCACCAGTTAGAAACACAGTTTACGTGAACGTGTCGTTTTTATTTTCAGGTCCCTTTCAGCCGTCAAACGACATGATGCTAAAATTCTACAGTTACTATAAACAGGCGACTATCGGGCCGTGTAATATTCCCCGACCCGGCTTCTGGGACGTGGTTGGCAAAGCGAAATGGTTTGTACATTACTCTTTGTTTTTTTTTACTGAAATAAAAACCGTTTTGTTTGAGCTTTTCGTGTAAAACACGACTGTGGTTGGAGATTCTTCTGTGCGTTTTCTCAAGCTGCGCTCTCTGGACTCCGTTTGGAATGTGACCTTTGACCCACAAGGCAGGACACTGCAAAAACACAAAGTCTTTCCAACTTTTTATCTCTAGTTTCTATTGCAAATATCTTACTACGCTTGAAATAAGATAAAACTAACCTAAAAGTAACTTTTCATCGAGAAATAACTTGTTAAATTAAAAATTTTGGCAGATTATTTTACTTGTAACAAGACATTTTCCCATGTTATAAGTGAACCAGTACTTTTTCTTCAATATTAAGGATTTATTGACTTAGAAAAGCTCCTATTACCTGCTGAAAAGCTACTTGTAAATTAGTTTTGCCTTATTTTTAACGTTCTAAGACGGTGTATTTAAAAATGGGGGCTGAAAATGTTAGAGGGAAAATGGGGAAAACATTCAATACCATAAATGTTTCAATCTTAAATGCATCTATTATTCAATCATGCTTTAAAAATAAATAAAATGCATCTAAAAGAATTAATTTCATTGTTATTTCTGATGCTCACTTCTGCCAGTAAAATTCATGAAGTTCCTCAAACTAACAGAGAAAGTTAGAAGATGAAAGGAGCCGTCCAGCAGCCCTGCAGGACTCTGCCGCTAAAAATAACATGAGAACTGTGGGAATAAAACAAAATTTGATGTTGTCTAATATTAAAAAAATACATATTTTCTTAACAAAAGAGGGTATTGTGGAAACATGTATCATCTGGTAATAAAGTCACAATATTTTAATAAACTTCTTCCACAAAACTCATTGCCATCTAAAAATCAGGAAGATTGAAGTGGGATTTATGCTAAAAGTCAGTAATAATGACTGAATAGTGAATACAAACGTAAATGAAAGTTGATGTTTTCTCCAGAGGTCCAGGCTTTTTGTGGCAGAAAAGTTTGGGAAATCCTGTGCTAAGATATTTGCAGTAGAAAGTAGACCGATTAAAAACATGGTAAGATTTTGTGTTTTTGCAGTGGATGTTTTCTCTCTTTGCTTAAGAATGTTGTAAATCATAGTTAGTCACTCGGCCTTTGACCCACATATTGCAGGGAACACACTGACCTTAAGTAAACTTGGTCTGTTTAAAAAGCAGAAAACAAGCACAACTTTGGCAAAGAGTATTTATTTTTAATTGAAATTTCTGCTGACATTTTTTAAAAATCCACCTTTAAGATGTAGGGGAATTTTTAAGAGCAGTGTGGATATAAAGGCAAAAAGACAACTTTCTGGATCTCTTGAAAAAAATCTCACTTTAACTCTGAATAGAATAACAATTATTTGCAAAACTGATGATGTTTGAAAGCTATTGAATCCGATTATTTAATTTGTTTTCTTACTTGTTCACATTTGTGAAACAGGGATGCGTGGAATTCTCTTGGAGAAATGTCTGAAGAAGAAGCGATGGCGGCCTACGTCGACCAAATGAAGCTGGTTGGTTTCCTAAACCTTTTACATTTATATTACTGAAAAACTTACATCGTGTTTTAAAAACTGTTTATGAGAGTTATTTTTATATCTACCTGTCTAGTTAGCAGCTAGCTTCAGTTTGAGTTCAGAAAGTCAAGATTGAAATGGTGATTAGTCAAGTAAGGAGAAGGAACATAAAATAGTGTTTGAGATGTCATTTAGAGACCTAAGCAAAACAGCACTCTATGGAGGGATTTAAAAGCACTCTGTTGTGTGCCTAGTTCATCTGAAATTTATTTTTGAGAAAATACATCTCAGAAATAATTAAGAGTCCACCTCTCTGTGAGATTTTTGATGGGCTTTGTGCCTTTAGTGAGTCCCAAATCCATTGGTGGATGGGAATATTTGCTACCTCAAAACTTGTTCAGCATTCACTGTGCACTTTCGGGTCGGTTAAAATATTGTGATTTGGAATGTGTGGACTATCTTACCTCAGAGGGGATTTATTTGTGTGTTTTGTGTTTATTTCATTTTGCTGTTAGCTGTCTTTTTATTTCACTCTGTTATTTTCAGTATTACATTTGTTAGAACAAAAAAAACAAACAAAAAAAACTTGTTCAACAAATGTGTTTCCATTTTTGTAAAAGTCAAAAACCACCTAGAGCGCATAGCATTTTTGATGTTTTGAATTTTATTTCCATCTACCTTTTCTTATACAATACTTCAAAATCCTTTTTAAAAGAAGTTAAGAACGCGGCTAGTGATGATCCTGAAGATTTGTCTCTTGCTACATTTTAAGAGAAACTCCAAATGCCTTTCTTGGCTTCAAAATATATTTGTCTTTAAGTCTTGAAATAGAGATGTAGTTTACTTTTTTCTGGTTTTATAACAAACGATAATTTGGGTTGAACCCACAGATCCTGGAGGGAATGCCGATGACCGACGAGGTGGAGGAGCTGCTCCGCATCCTCGGACCGTTCTATGAGCTGATTGACGAGAAGAAAAAATCACGCAGATATCGGACCTGAGCACAGGTGCGTTTTTTTTTTTTTTTTTTTTTTTTTCTTAATGGAGTCAGAAATGGCAAACAAAACTTAACTGTTTACAATTTGCCTCTGATCTGCTCAGCCCGCTTAACCAAGTTTGCTAGGCAACTGGAAGGCAAGTATGCGACTGCGTACATGATGTAGAGTAGAATATGTGTGCTATTTTAGCTAGCATGCTTTTAGTGTTTTATCGCAACGCTGTTATATATTGTACATATTAAAAGAGTAGATTAGCACAGAGGTTCCCAAACCTTTTCCTACTATGAAGCAATAAATGGCATTAGCCTCTGGCTACAAAATATGCAAAAAAAAAAAAAAAACCATAATGTTTCATCCTTTGTTTAATAATTATTACATTTGTTTAGCATAAATTCTGATTTTTGCATTTTTTTTCTCATTTTTCCTCCTGCCTCCTGAGACTCTGTTCACTGGTTCTGCTATCAGATATTCAGATTTCTGTGTTGAGTTTGATAAAATCCATTTTTCTGTTCAGGATTTGGAACAATGCTGAACTCGATGGAATCAAAAAGTGTTGCGAAAAGCGTAATCAGAAACATGGAGATGAACGGCACCTTGGAGACCCGGCCCGCCAGGCTCAGACAAAATGAAGAAGTGGAGCAGGAGGAGGAGGATGAAGATGATGAAGAAGAGGAGGGAAAAGAAGACGCAATGGAGATCAGAAAGGGTAACACAGATTTCTTTTTTTTTTAGATGAAGAGTATTTCCTGGTGGCTCATTGTGTTTATTATTCCTGTAGCCACTCAACCCAAGAAGAAGATTTCCACCAGGAGACACAAAGCGTCGCTCCAGAATGGGAAGTTGTCCAACGGCGGCTCCCATCTGGCCAATGGCAGCCATCAGAGGGCCGACAACGAGCAGGACGCCTCCGCCAGGGAGCCTGTGACCAACGGACACCACGCAGTGGGTGGAGCCAAAGCGTCCGCCATGTTGGATCTGATGGGTTCAAAGCGATCCGCCATGTTGGATCTGATGGGTTCAAAGCGTCCGCCATGTTGGATCTGATGGGTTCAAAGCGTCCGCCATGTTGGATCTGATGGTTCAAACGTCCGCCATTGGACCTCAATGGGTTTCAAAACGTCCGCCATGTTGGGATCTGATGGGTCCGCAAGAGGAGCTGAGGGTCCGTGCCAATGGACTGATGGTGCAAAGCGTCCGCCATGTTGGATCTGATGGGTTCAAAGCGTCCGCCATGTTGGATCTGATGGGTTCAAAGCGTCCGCCATGTTGGATCTGATGGGTTCAAAGCGTCCGCCATGTTGGATCTGATGGGTTCAAAACGTCCGCCATGTTGGACCTATGGGTTCAAAACGTCCGCCATGTTGGATCTGATGGGTTCAAAGCGTCCGCCATGTGGAGCTGATGGGTTCAAAGCGTCCGCCATGTTGGATCTGATGGGTTCAAAGCGTCCGCCATGTTGGATCTGATGGGTTCAAAGCGTCCGCCATGTTGGATCTGATGGGTTCAAAGCGTCCGCCATGTTGGACTAGATGGGTTCAAACGTCCGCCATGTTGGATCTGATGGGTTCAAAGCGTCCGCCATGTTGGATCTGATGGGTTCAAAGCGTCCGCCATGTTGGATCTGATGGGTTCAAAGCGTCCGCCATGTTGGATCTGATGGGTTCAAAGCGTCCGCCATGTTGGATCTGATGGGTTCAAAGCGTCCGCCATGTTGGATCTGATGGGTTCAAAGCGTCCGCCATGTTGGATCTGATGGGTTCAAAGCGTCCGCCATGTTGGATCTGATGGGTTCAAAGCGTCCGCCATGTTGGATCTGATGGGTTCAAAGCGTCCGCCATGTTGGATCTGATGGGTTTAAAATGTCTGCCATGTTGGATCTGATGGGTTCAAAGCGTCCGCCATGTTGGATCTGATGGGTTTAAAATGTCTGCCATGTTGGATCTGATGGGTTCAAAGCGTCCACCATCAATTAATTAATTCGTCCATACATCCATCCATCAGTTTGTCCATCATCCATCCATAAATCAATAGAGTTGATCAGTTTGTGTTTATCAGTAAAGGCCTGGCCCACCTGGCCCGGTTCTGTTTAACCTCCATCTGAACTAAAATGTCCTCCATGTTCCAGACACCAGAACCAACCAGGTGACCAGCGACTCTGACAGCGAAGTCTACTGCGACTCTGTGGACCAATTTGGCCAGGAAGAGGCGAGTCCAAACCCCAGAACCGGAGTCTGGGTCAAGACTTCCTGAGGTACTGACTGAAGGTTTCTGTTTGCTCCAGAACTCTGAGCAGAACCGCTCTCTGGACGACCTGGAGGAAGAGGACAGCCACTTCCTGGAGGAAGATCAGGATCCGCCGCAGGCCGCGAGGCACAGAGGGGAAGAGAGGGAGACGGGAGGGATGGGAGGGGCGGCGTCTCTGAGACTGGACCGATGGGGACGGGGAGAGGACGGACATTCAGGTACAGTTAGACGGAGCTTAGTGGGCCCAGTAGAACCGGGACCAACACACTGGGAAATAAATCTATCTGTTCATCCATCCATTCAAAACATTTTGGGAAAATCCTAAGACAGATTGAAATGTATAAAAATGAGATGTCAGATGGAACTTCATCTCCATTTACTTTTCAAACTTTGTTTATTTTCAAATTAAGGTTTGGCGCTAAACTCTGTCGTTACTAAAAGGTAAAAACCTACATGAGTCGGTCGCCAACGATGGCTGTTTATGGTTCCCAAGGCCCCAGGTCCTTCGCTCCGGGATCCCAGCTGCACCCCAGTGGGGACGGAGCAGAGCCGGCCGGACCGGTACCACCCAGAGGCAGCCTGGATGAGCAGATCGTGGTGGCGCTGGCCCGGGTTCAGGAAGACATCCAGAGTGTTCTGGAGAGGATGGGAACCGTGGAGGCTCTAACCGCCAACCTGGTCAGATCAGAACCAAAACACGGATGGAAAGTTGGATGAATCCGTTTAATTTCTAGTGAAGTAAAAATAGTTTGTCTTCTTTTCGTTGTGTTTTCAGGCTCGATCCGTGACTCTGCTTTCCTACGGATCGCCTCCGGGCAACAAGAGGAATCGGGTAACGGGTCTCCATCACATATTGCTGTTTTTGTTTCTTTATTCATTTTTATTTTTTATTACCGTGTGTGTGTCTCTCACCTAGAATCCATCATGGTGGCCTTTCGACATTTCACCAACCAGTCTGGCCTTCGCTGTTATCTGGCCGTTTGTGGTTCAGTGGCTCATCCGTTTGTACTTCCAGAAAAGAAGAAGGTAATATATCTTCATTAAAAAAAAATACATTTAGTCTTTTTTTTTCCTCCTGTGAATGTCTAGTTTGATATATTTACAGTTTTGTTTTTATTTAAACAGACGAATCAACTGATGCAGTTTACGGCAAGACGGTAACAAATCCCTACACTGTTGGGCTGCAGCTTCTTTCGTCCTAATTAAAGTAATTTGCTTTTGCACTTTGAAGAAGGAACCTCGGAGCAGAGGAAGTGAAGAGTCTGGAGTTTGGGCGAAACACGAAAGCTTCTGATTTCTAAGAACGGTTGTGAACTATCGTACCTTCTCGATTATTTCCCTAACTTTGGCTCCATTGCACAAATTTTCCACAATTTTCTTAGCTGCCCAGGAGATGCTGCTATATTAAGATGTGATTAAAACTGTAGAAAACATATAACGAATGTAAAACTGTTGAGATGTGAGTCTTTCCTGGTAATATTTATTCCTTTAAATGAGTTTGAGACGTAAAAATCGAATAATTTTGTTGTAGATTGCTTCATATCAGGATGTGCTTTATGTCGGGTTGGTCCAAGTTTTCACTTTCATTCTCCAGGAAAAAGTGCCTCCTCATCAAAATGTAGAGGGCATTACATTCAGTTCTTCCGGGTTTGGACCAAATTACAGCTAAACATGAGAATATTTCACTCAAATTGCTAATTATTTAACAAAAAAAATGCAAAAAAAAAACATTGTTTTTGTTTCTTGCATAATTTTGATTTCCTGATTGCAAAGCAGTGAATTCTGTACAAATTAT
The DNA here is from genome assembly GCA_033032245.1 of Poecilia picta. Taxonomy (NCBI): domain Eukaryota; kingdom Metazoa; phylum Chordata; class Actinopteri; order Cyprinodontiformes; family Poeciliidae; genus Poecilia; species Poecilia picta. The sequence continues at coordinate 20,885,683 of CM065372.1, read as the reverse complement.
ATACAGTAGCTGTACAGTTCGGACCTTAATGCAATATTTTAATTGCATCTGTGTATTAACTGTAGATTAATATGTAATATTTACAGAGATTGGCGTGCTAATTAAAGCTGATCTTTTCAGAGAAAAACGATTTTAATAAAATGGTTTACCTTTCTATTAAATTGTACTTCAGGCTTTTTCACCCTTTCTGCCTGTGCAGAGTAAAGTGTGCATGTGATAAACGCAGCTTGAATTAAAGTTTTGACCAAATAATTTGTGTCTGGAGCTTATTTTAATAAAAAACAATTAGTAACTTTTAAAAATGGTTGAATTGGCCTGATAAATACTCAGATTTTCACCCAAAATATGGTAGAAAAACTATTATAATATGATTCTACCATCATTTGGATGCAATAAAAAATCTGTTATTACAGCTTTTGCTTTATTTGCTCCCAATTTTAAGCCATACAATTCATCTTTGGTTACAGAACGTTTAAATTAAAAAATCACACCAGCTGTCTTTTGGGAGCCTCAATCGACAAAAACCATTAAATTAGTAATTGTAAGGGAAGATTTTAAAAGTATCTTTTGTCCTAATTGATGCTGTTTTATTAGTAAACCTTGATTCAATTTTGTTGCTCAAGTTGAACTGGAGAGTGTCTAAGTGAATTTTCTGGTTGAATTTAAATCTTAAAGCTTTTGATTCATTTTTAGCAATCAGGACTCGTTCTATGGCAAGCTCTTGGTGTATTTATTCAAAATGATTTATCAGACATCATTTTTATCTATTTTTGCAAATACTCTGCACTAGTTGTATATTTGGCCAAACTAGCTCAACTAGTTGAATATCTGGTTATTAGTTAATCCTGTACAGAACTTATGATGCAGAATTAGGGGCAAACTAAAAATACAATAAAATGATGAGAATAAATTTATTAGAATAAACTCATACAATAATAGGTCATAATAAGAGAATACAGTCACATTTTGAGAATGAAGTAAATAAAATATCAAACTTCAAAAAATTAATTGTGTTAAAATAGTGTTATAAGAAAAAAGCCATTAGAAAAACAGAAAATTTTGAGAAGTCATGAAAATAAAGCTTTTCTAGAATAATATAAAAATTCAAGAACAAATTTATGAGAATAAGTCAAATTAAACAAAAGTCAGTATTACCAAAATAAACCAGTAATATTGTGACTTTTTTCTTGTAATTTTATTTTGTTTAGGTTCTCCTTTTCCACAGCATAAAATACTGGCCTTGATATTTAATATTTTGGCTCATCTTGTGTTTTTATTTCAGTTCCTTTAAGCAACAAGCTTTAAAGCAGTTGCTCATTGGAAAGTTACTGTTACTTTTCTAACTTCCTGTACAAGCAGGTGTACCGCAACATAGACACTTGTGTGTAAAATGAACAAATTTCCCATTTTTATATTAGCAGCTCTAAATTAGCTTCTTGTTTTAAACCTTTACTCTTTAGTAAAAGATTTTTTAATCAATTTTGCATAAAATTGTTTGTTTCTGATTTCAATTGACAGAAAAGAACAGTTTTTGAAACACTTGAAACAAGTAATTAGTTTATTGAAAATGTTAAAGATAAACGAGACGGATCATGTAGCAAACATTTTATTTGCATTGTCTCTTTAAAAAAAGATAAAAGTGTACAAGCAGTACGGGAGAAGTGAAAAAATTAGATCAACACACATAAGGAAGAAATTTCTGTTTTATTTCAAAACGCCACATATCTTAAAACAATCAGACAAAATAAACAGAAATTGATACATTAAAACATTATTTATGAATATATGAATAGGTTTTTCTTCAGTATTGTTGCACTCCTAAACGGTTTTAGGCAGGCCATGACCTTTACATAGAAAAACAGAGGCAGAGGAGAAAACAGAAACTAAACACCAAAACCTGCACACGATAAAGTTAGCAAGCAAAGAGCATTATTTAAGACTTCTTAGCAAATAAAGTTTTAAAACACTTCCCTCTCAACAGTATGTAGCAGAAGTGATTGCACATGTGTAAAAGTTTCTTTTAAAAGAACCAGTGAACAGAGAACCAATCGGAACCGTTTGCATGTCCGTCTGCGGCCCTGATTTTGCTGCACCTTTAAATCAGTGCGGTTTAACAGACATAAAACCAAACGAAGCTTCGAGGCTACAGGCTGAAGCCGGACACGGCGATGTGCTGAGCGTTGTTTCTCGCATCGAAGTATGATGTGTCGGTTTCGTCCTCCGGCTGCGGTATGAACGGCATCGGCTGGTCCTGCAGGTTGTCCCAGTCCAGGCCGCCGAACAGGCGGTGGCGCTTCAGTTCTGCGAACAAAACGACAAAAGAATCAGGCAGCTTTAGCACATTAGCCTGGTCTTAGCATCTAAATAAAAATCGACTACAAAGCTGAATTTACCTTCCTATTTTAGAAATGTGTTTCCATCAGTAGACTCACCTAATCAGGTCTAACAACTACTGAAATGATCAAATAAGGATCTAAGTGAACGGTTCTTTTATTTTATTTTGTTGGTAAAACTTCCCCAAAATGGTAGATTTAGTATTTTTGTTGGCATTAAACAATAAATCAGAACACGTAATCAATATCAACAGATAAATACATATGATAGAATATTCAATATGTCGGATATTCACTGACTTCAGCCAAAGCAAAGTTAGTAGAATCAACTCACTCACTCTGTGGTTACCTAGCAACAGCTTGAAGTGCCACAAACCTGCGGTTGCCTAGCAACGACCTGTTGAGTAACTTGTGCACCAGCAGTTTAAAGTTTTGCCGCTGTTCCTCATAACTGCTTAAAAATGAAAAAACAACGGTGTGAAGTGAAAACTGGATAAAACAGGAAGTCACTCCACCAGTTTGGTAGTATTTCAGATATTTACAGCAAAGAATTTATCAATAATTATTGATAGCGATTGACATGAAATGCTTATATCGTGATAAGTTTTCAAGACGGATTTAGACCCAGTTGAAGGTCCAATTGAACTAGAATTTAAAGCTGTAAATACTGTAGCTTCCCTTTTCATTTTTGAACAACCGATCATTCAGCCTGGAAGTCAAAAATCAAAATATTGATGAGTGAAACGTTAAAACTGAGGCAAATTAAAGAGGAAACATGTCAAAATAAATAAATATGAATAACATTAATAGACTTTCATGCTTTCAAAAAGATGGAGAAAGAAAAAAAAAAAACTTTTTCCCATAATTAAATTTCTTGTTTTCTGGAAAATGAAAATAGGTAATTCCATACTTTGCAGGACATAATTTCACATTATAAATTATAATTACGCCACTATTTTAAGTTGCTGTAAGTTAATTTGATGACCAATGGGAAGTTCAGATTATTTGCAGTAAAAAATTTTTATAAATTAAGCATCCACTGTTCCTCTTAACTGCTTAAAAATAAAATTACATGCTTAATTTTTGTAAATCAAGCATGAATTTTCAGATACATTTGCAGGCAATATTTACCCAATTTAAAATCACGTCATAGCGTAGGATGGGGGGAAAAATCTCAAATACAGAAATATTTTAATATGCTCCATTTTCCTTTCTTAACCCTGTCAAGATCTGGAAAATATTTAAAAAGAAATTCTATATAGACAAAGAAAAATAAACCAAAGCAATGGACTACTGAAGGCTTAAAAGGCAAATGTTCTGACTTCCTGCAGCTTCCCGGCGGAGAGCGATTTTTACCCTTCAGGCCGGCGCGTTTCCTCATATCCATGCTCAGCAGGATGTCTATGGCATTCCTGGAGTTTACAGGAAGTTCCTCCTCTCCTTCAGGCCAAGGGATGTCTGAAAATGTACAAGTTAAACTGGAAGTAAGAGCAAGCGGCTAAACTAGAACAGCAGGAATATTTTTTCTGAGATTTTTAACCTTTCCAAGATTTCTGAGGGTTTTGTTCTAGCAAGTTTTGGATTTTTCAAATTCAGAAATGTAAATGTTCTGAGACTAATCTCAAGTTGTTTTTAGTTAAATTTTCTAGTACATTTCTTAGGCCTCAAAATTTGAGGGTTTTTTTCTAGTAATCTTTGACTTCTCAAACTTTGAAATTCCCGTCTTTTTTTCTAAAACTTCTCTGAGATTAATCTCAAAATTTCTTGGTGGAAATTTCCTCGTTTTCATCCCGAACACGCCGTCGCACTTGAACTGACCTCTGTTGAGAATATTCTGGAAAACCAGCTGGGGAGTTTCGTCGTTGAAGGGCGGCACTCCGGTGAGGAACTCGAACAGACACACGCCGAGCGCCCACCAGTCCACCATGCAGTCTGGCCGGAAACAAACAGGAAGTAATGAGGATGCAGCGAGATGCTAACATGCTAGCAGGCTAGCATCTTCCCCTGCGATTCCTGTTAGTGTGACCTGATTGGGCTGCAGTGGCTGAAGCAGGAAGGACTATGTTAGAGGTTCACCTTGACACTACTGCACATTAATTATTCACTTTTACATGCAAATATGGTTCAAATCAGATATTTACACACACAGAAAAACAAACAAATGTTTTCCTCTGTGTCTGAAGATAAATCAGACTAAACTTTTGTTGTTTTAGCTTAGTTAGAATTATTTATGTTTGCTAAAAAGCAAGAACATTTTTTAAACTTTCCTTGAATTAAAATATGTTCTCACGTTTAGCAAATAATTGTAATTATAACTAAGCTAAAGCAAGAAAAGTTTAGTTTGATTGAACTTCAGACTGCAAGAAAAAAAAAAGTTTTTGTCTTTTTACTCGGTGACAGAAGAGGAATAGGGCCACTGAAAAAAAAAAAGAATTCTGACTTTAATCTCAGATTTCTGACTTTAAGATCACAGATTAAAGTCAGAATTCTGAGATTAAAATTCTGACTTTAATCTCAGGATTCGGATTTTAAAGTCAGAATTCTGAGATTAAAGTCAGACTTTAAATCTCAGAATTCTGATTTTAAAGTCAGAATTATTATTTTTTTTGGTGGCCCTATTCCTCTTCCGCACTCTGTAAATATCTGGTTTCAACTGTAAATGTCCATCGGGTTAAAAACCCCCCCCAAAAAACAAAAAACGTTGGCATAACAGTGAAAATTAAAAATAAATCACAGCAATTCATGTGAAATCGGACTAAAATAAACTGAGTTTACCGTTTTGCAACTTCTGCATGAGTTACAACATTTGACCCAAGCAGCTTTTCAGAAGCAGAAACCAGTTCGTCCAGTTAAAAGCCTCCAGATTCCCCTGCTGTTAACATGTTAACTACACAGACAACCCACTTTCATCCTTCCAATCCGAAACTTCCGTCCCAATCAATAACCAATCCCAGTTTGTTTCCAGATCCAGAAACAGAGGGAATGGGAAAACTGGGAGTGGGAGCAGTTTATTTCCTACAACAGTATTAGCAGCCTGGCAAGGGCAACATGCAAGCTGCAAGAAACAACGTTGCTATAAACTTACCCATCAGAAAACTTCCTGAAACTAAAGCAGAACGCCTGTCACAAGAGCTACAGTGACAATCAGCAGGCGATTACATTACAGGCGGATTTGTTTGATTTTAAAGTTTTGCCTTCTTTTACCATGAGGTTTTCCAAGAAGAAGCTCTGGAGCCAAATAATCCGGAGTTCCCAAAATGGGAGCGCCCTCAACAGGCAGCGCGCCCCTTCGGACGCTCTTTGGAGTCCGGAAAGGGGTGTGAGAGGTCGACATGGGCTGAGGAGTCTAATGTGAGAGGAAGAGGAACAGAAGAGGGAAGTTAAAAAATGCTTCATAAACTCAGTAAAGTCAAGCAAACCTTTGAAAACTCGCTGAAAAAAAAAGCAGAAAAATATTAATATGAAATACAAATGCTATATTTTTATTTTACATGTAAGCATATATTCATATTCTTATTTTGTTTTGAATTGGTGGTTTTGATTTTTTTTCCATTTCGTCTCGATTTTAATGTATTTTCATTTTAAATCCTAATTTGTTTTATATATAGTATCTATATAAATAAATCAAGAGGAATGATTTATAAAAGAAATTAAGATATTATCAAATGAAAATACATTATTTTAAAAAATGTAACCATTAAAAAAATCTAAATGAAATAAAAATTTTGAATATAATAAAAACGTTTATAAAAAAAAGTTTAAAATAAAATGGAGGGGGGAAAATTTAATCAACACAACATATATAAAAAGACAACATAATAAAAAAAAACACAAGCAATAAATAAAAAAATTCAACCAAGATGAGACTTAAATAAAAACAAAAGCAGGGATTTAAAAACATAAGAAGAAAAATAAATTCAGACTTCAAAAATATTAAGTAAAAAGGATTTAAAAAGTAAAATATGTTTAATTTTAAAAACGTTTCAAAATGAAAATAAAATTTAGGTCAAATAAATAAGATACAAAACTTAAGATTAATTTAAAAATCCAGAATACAGTCAATAAAATAACTTTTTTTTAATTTAATTTTATATATTTTTTTAAAAAATTCAGTTTTACATTTTTTAAAATTACATTCTTCGACCTCCACCCCTGAACACGGACCTGGTTAACGGAACCGTCGGCGCTCCGCCGCCGCTGCACAGGCGTCGTCGTGCTGCAGGCCGAGTGACAGGAAGCGGCGGCGGACACGTCCATGGCCTCCACGGAGCCCACGCTGAGCCTGGACACCCCGGACGTGTTGGAGCGGTTGATGGAGCTGCAGTAGCTGCGGAAAACCACGACGTTCCGCGGCTTTAGGAAGGACGGAGACTGCAAGAAGCTGCAGGCCATGTCGTGGATTCGGCTCTGGACGGATTCGCCTCTCAGGTCGGACTCGACTAGTTTGGGCGTTTCTATGGTGACGGGGAAAGTCCGTTGAGGCGACTCGGAGCCGCCGCGCTCGTGCCCCTCCTCCTCCTCCGGTTTGATTGGCTGGAGAGAAGCGTTACAGTCGACGGTGGGTGACGTCTCATGGAGGGAGCCGTCAGAGTCCAGGCTCAGGCTCCGGCAAACGTCCACGTTCCCCGGCAGCGGGGAAGTGAAACTGCACCGGGACGGCTCTTTAGTCCCGTCCTGAAACACGTCCTCTCCCGGCTCCTCCAGCTCACTGAAAAGACTTTTGGCGACGGGGATTGGGCTGGAGCGCCTCGGGTCGCAGTGGTCCGCCGCCATGTTTCCTGCAGTGGTCAAGAAGTCGCCAATCTGGATGGTGGAGAACGTCCCAGTCAGACCAGTGTGACTCAGAGCGGCGTCGGGAATCTCAAAGAATCTCTTGTATTCTGCGTTTGTCTTCTTGGCTCTGGTCTCCAGCAGATCTGGACTTCGGTTCATGTCTGAAAATGTCCTCTTTGCAGAGGAGGGAACTGTTGGCTGGCAGTTATCTCGCTCTGATTCAAGATGGCGCCGAACTGCGGAGAACGGTTGACGTTTCCTGCTGAGAGAGCTGGACTTTTGGGGCAGATTATGGGCGTCTTTAGCAGAAACTCCACGTCCACTTGACCCCTGTTCGTTTTCTTTCTAAAGGAAGAAGAACATTTAGTCATTTAACGTAGCACCAAACGAACTCGGAGCTGCTGCCTATAACGGAGCAGTAGGTCCATTGTAGATAGAAAAATAGGAGTAAATTCCCACCAAAAAAACGTTCAAAGTTCCAAAAAAAACCAAAAAGTCTGGTCATTCTATTTTGTTGTCGTTTTGTTTGATTTTGTTTATTAAGGAAAATAGAAAATTTTACACTTCTGAAATTCAAGTTTACAAGTTCCTTCAAAATTCATGATTAGTCTCAAAATTTTAGTTTTTTTTCTTAATTTTTGACTTTTCAAACCAGAAATTAACTTTTTTCTAGAAAATTTCTGTATTTTTATAGAACATTTTAATTAACTTGTCATAAATATCTATGTTTGTATCTCAACATTTCTGAGTTTATTTTAGCAAATTTTCAACTTTTAATTTCTCAAATTTCCATGTGTTTTTCTAAAATATTTTTGACATTTCAAGAAAGATATTAAAATGTTTTCTAGAAAATTCCTGAGATCAATCTCAAAATTTGAGTTTTGTATAATATTTTTCACTTTACAAACTGAGAAAATTCTAAATTTCTTAGATTAATCTCAAAATATGGGTCTATTACATTTACTCATTTTTTTCTATTTCTGACGGTCCTAATACACCATATTCTGTTTCTTTTCTAAATGAAGAAACTGTAACTATTTAATATAGCAGCAAACGAAGTCGGAGCTGCTGCCTTTCCGCCATCACTGACCTCACACTCCCACATGGGACTGACGCCCCCCTCGGTGTCGGTGGTGCTTTCGGCGCTCATCGTCTCAAACCACTTTCTGCTCCTCAGCAAATTCGGAGTCAAGTTTTTTGCCAGTTTATGAAGACTAAAAACTCCAGTTTTAGGCCCTGCAGGAGTTAACATACACCATGGGAAGAAAAGTCACATTAACTGCACTTATTTTAATGTTTTACCTCCTCTAGACATGATATACTTGTATTCTATGGCAGCAACTAACGATTATTTCAGTATTACAATTATTCTGACTATTAATCAGATTAAAAAAAATACAATATTAGAAATAAACAATAGATAAATAAATAAATCAGGGCTGTATCCTCGAATCTTTTGAAAACATGTGGACTGTGCTTAAGATCTGGGAGTTTTCCACAGAACAGAAACAATTTAAATGAGGTTAGAGATAATTTCATACTCATTTTACAAAGGTAGTCAGCTGGAGAAAACATCTGTTCTGAGTTGTCCATCACAGGAGAACCAAGCGAGTTGTTCTTCTGCTTCACTTTGCTGCAGGACAACGGGCTGGACACAACCGAGGCGCTGCAGTGCCGCTTCCCTTCTATTCCGGCGTGTTCTGCAGATCCCAAAAACAAACCGAGAGGATTTAGAGTCCACATTCATCCCGGTCGCCTTTTCTGATTAATGGTTTAGACAATGCTTACGAATCCCAGGGAGCTGATCAAAGAGAGAACTTGACCCGGCGTGCGGAAGAAGTCGCTTTTCGGTTTCGCCAAAGATGGAGTTGTGAGGATGTCCATTAGACTCAGCTCTGTTTTACACACAGAGTAAGAAGTGAATAAGAATGAAGCAGCTCATGATTACGGGTTTAGGGTTTTGGATGGGGACCAAAATTGCAACATTTGTTACATTTTCAGCTGGTGCGGTTTACAAAACTCTTTGAAAAACTTCTTCGCCTGTGATGGCGCTGCATCAAGAACCACAGCAGAAATGATACAAAAACCTTTCAAGACGATAACAACGCAACTACCGTCTTCATGAAACTCAAAACAAAAATGGAGTAGCGTCATATTTTAGCGGTTTTTCAATTTCTCTTTTGTCTTTGGTACAAGACCACAACCCATTTCTCCCGCTGGTGTTGGACTGCTGCGTTTATTTTGGTTACATTTACCCAGAATGCCCTGTGCTACAGTCTGCTTCCTGCTGTCGGGAGCGGTCTCTGGTCTGCTTACATTCACATATGCATTCAAACCGCACCAGAGTTCACTTCAACCGAAGCGAGACCAAGGTTTTTAGGTGGACCAGAGTTCACCGATGCATTCACACCTCCACAAATAAACTGGACTTTCTAGGCAAACTAAACAGGTCTGATGTGAATTCACCCTTGTTTACCTCTGTCAAGCTTGACCTTCGAGAGCCCAAAGTCTGTCAGCTTGATGTGGCCTTCGTTGGATATGAGCATGTTGTCTGGTTTCAGGTCCCTGAGCGCATCAGATCACACAGTGAGCATTGATCACTTGCTGTGATAAAACATCACCATCTAGTTGTGCAGCCTGTTACCTGTGGATTATGCCGTGGCGGTGAAGGTAGTCCAAAGCCAACGCAACCTCAGAGATATACTTCACTGCCATGTCCTCCTCAAAATATCCATAAATATGGAGTAGAGACTTCACGTCCCCACCGATGAGGTATTCCATCACCTTTGATCAATAAAACAAACACTTTGTTAGGATATGGCTAATAACCGAAGGTGGACTGTTTAGTAGGAAGGAAATTATTGGATGAATGTGCAATTGAGCAACACATTGTTTCACAAATGTTTGCACAAATAGGCTGCAGTGCATACCAAGGCATATTATACACCTTTAGCCATGGAAGTGATTAGACAAACATAATTTAAAATTAAATGTCTAAATATTTTGGCAATATATTGTATTTTTCATGGCTTTGGCTTAATCGATAACATGTTCTGGTTTCACAGAACAGTGTGTGAGACCATTATATATTCCTGGTTATTCAGTAGGCCAGTGGTCCCCAAACTACGGCCCACCTCCACGTTTGGTCCGGCCCCCTGAACAATACCAGAGAGCATTCAGATTTTTTTTTCCATATACACCGGACTATAAGCCGCTTATATGTGGATTTTTCTTCAACCAGCAGGGGGCTCTTTAGCAGGAAGTGAATCATTGGAAGTCAAAATTGGAAATAAAAGAAGAAAGCACCCATTAAAACGGAATTAGGTTTTAATAGGGAATTGAAATTCGAGAATGTTGTTGATCAGTTAAATAGCATTGAGAGGAAAAAGAAGATTTTTTGTTGTTTTTTTAATAATACTGGGATCATTGTGAGAATTTGAGGTATAGATATTAGGATCCAGTAGATGGCAGTAGTGCAGCAATAATGGATGCAAGATGCCGTTGAAATCTAAAGAAGAACAAGCAGCAGAAGAAGAAGCAGAAGAAAGCGCCCATTTTCATTTAGCACATGCTAGTAGCAGACACGAAGGATCAGCACTTTTACTGTTACCGTTCGGAAACTTGGCAACTTTCTTTTTCAACCCTAATAAATGTGATATTCAATTGACTTGTTATGACTAAAATTTGGGGTGTCCGCCCCTCTCTGCTGCTGCATCGTTGTGGAAAACCTGGAGCGGCAGAAATATATGTGGTTTATATGCGTGTTTACTGGGGTTTTTTTTTAACTTTGGGGTTGTGGCTTATTGTCCGGTGCGGCTCATAGTTCGGAAAATTCGACTACAACCCTTCCTGGCTTTTATTCTGTTAAGAACCCAGAGAGGGTTATTTGATTGTGCTTTCTGGAAAGCAATGCTTTTTTACATTTAGGCTCTCCTGCACTTGAACTCTTTCACTCAGCATTACCAGATAGATCTTGGCTGCAGTCTGGAGGGAGTAAAACAAGTGAACAATGAAGGGACTTTTGCTCAGAGCTAGGGCGTCTCTCTCTGCCTTCATCTGACTCGCCATGTTTTTATCCACCATGTCTGCCTTCTTCATCACCTACAGCGACAAAAGATAATATTAACCCCAACTTTCATACAAAAAACTAGCAAATAACTGTAATGAAATTGAACTAAAGGTGTATCGACTCACTTTAATAGCGTATAAACGCGCATTGCTCTTCTTCCGAGCCAGGTAGACCTTTCCAAAGGCACCGCGGCTGATGGGCTTCAAAACGGTGAAATCATCGATCGAAGGAGGCCTCGGTATTTCCACTGATTTTACATTTGAACCAACTCTGTGTTTCTCTTTTACCTCCATTCTAACGATGAAATAATTTCACTTCAAATCCGGTAGCGAGTCCAGCGTAAACACTACCATGACAGAACAACAAACAGTGCGGAGTTTGTTTTGAATATTTGAATTCCCTGCATGTCACGGGGTCCTGTGACGTGATGTAGGTACTCAAAAAAACTGCCTGTATAAAATCTTTCAGCAAAACAAAAATCTGCAGTGTATAATTTAATGTAAGATCACATCTAAATCTTATATATATATATATATATATATATATATATATATATATATATATATATATATATATATATATAAATTTTATATAATTTTTTCTTTTGGTTTTATATATAAAACAAAAGTCTGCAATGATTTAAATATTTTAAATTGATATTTAAGAACGCAAGCATTGATCAAATATCCTCATTACGTATACTTTATCAAAATTAATCAATGAGTCATTTTCAAACAGGCGAGATAAGAACGCCACTCGTTCCTGGTAGTTTTAGGTGATTACGTCATTTTGTAGTCCGTTTGACCTCAGATGCCGGGGGAGAATCCATTTCCCGATGTTAGCTAAAAGAAAAGTTGTGTAACTATTGAAAGTTGTGTAACGGGGGGAGCTAAAAGGACAGCGCTGTGAGCAGGACTTGATTGTTAGCCTTTTATTGAGGTCCTTGTAACTCGCAGAAGACAGATTCTAGCAAATACTTTACGGGAGAAAAATGTTTTCTCTGTCGACGTCATGTCAGCCACAGCAGGTATGTAAGCGGGACAGACTGAGAAGCAGGTTGATTATATGATTAACTTGTCTGCATGTATCCGACAAAAGTCTCAGTTTGTCACTTCAACTCTTGTTTTAAACGCATTAAAGTCATTAATAAGCAGTAAACACGCATGTTTACGCTTGTTTTAGTTGTGACTTTTGTTCTAGCCAATGACAACTCGACTCGGCTAATGCTAATGCTAAAGGTTTAGCTTGTAAGCGCTGCATTTCGCCCACACGAGTCGATTCTTGCATCATTTCGACTCTTAACAGCTGTACATTTTTAACTATATTAAAACAATTAGTGTAAACATGTCGGGTACAGACAGTCTCAGTACTTAAGAAGCATGTGACTGAAACTGACATAATCCTGACCTGCTGTCGGTAGGTTGGCTGAATCAACTTCCAGTTTATTACATATTAACTGTTCTGATCGATTAGTGGCTATAAATAAAGTCAAGGTTAAGCGGGTCACCGTGGATCATCATGTGGGGAAGCCGTGTTGTTTACCCTGCTGTCTTCATGCTGTCACAGATGGTGGTTCCTCTCAGCCAGGTCCTCAACGCCCTCCACTCTCTGAAGAGCTCAGCTACAGCTTCAGTCCACTCTCTGCACAAAGACTTCAGACAGGAGCACAAGTCATACCTGAAAGAGGTGAGAGGAGCACCAGACACCCACAGTGTACCAAAAAGTACTTTTAATCAAATAAGTTAGGATTAAAAATAGAGGTAGGTTGATATGCAGGTGCATCTTGATCGTTTTAAGTCAAAATATTGGTTGCAGTTCACAAAGTACTCGCAGCAGGTTATTAATGTTTCTGTTACAGGAATATTTGCTGTGAAATTTAGCCAGTTGGACAGAGTTTCTGAGCAGCAGATGCTCTCACCAGATAAAGATGACATTCCCCAAAACGCTAAAGATCAAAGACTGATGAAAGTCCAGATAAGAGAGGAAGCACAAAAATGGGCATGTGTTGCACCTGATAGCGATATTTGCTCACAGCTTCTTAATTTTGTGCAAATTAAAGCAATTAGAAGTACATTCATGATACAGAATGGCCCTGCAACAACAGGGAAAACAAAGGAGAATAATAAAAAATCAAAACAATCTCTTTAAATATCAAGCTAAACAACTGAATAAATTATTCCTCATTACTTTGTAAATATAGTTGAATGATGGCCCAACCACATGTTCCATCTAATGAGCCTTAATTTTGTCCAGCTGCCATTTTTTCTATTAGTTATGAGTGATGATGATTCAAATGAACAGAAATAAATAAATGCTTTAAGTTGTTGAATCTGTGCTCCATTAATCCACAAGATGAGTAACACTTTTTGGATAATTTGCCAAAAATTTGATTTCTAATTAATTCTGAAGCATATTAAAGAGATTTAGTGATCAGAGTTTATTTGAATGGTCCATTTCAACCCTCATCCATAGAAACCAGGCCCATAAAACTCCTGGAAGTTGCCCGGCTTGTTGTCTTTGTGTCTCTTTGTCTCACTGCTGTTGTTGTTTGCTGCCAGCCGAGTGTCAGCCTGAGGGATCTGGGCCTCTCCGAGGTCCAGGGGAGTCAGCTGAATGAGCTGGTCAGCAGGTTACTGCCCCCACCGAGCCCTGAAGAACCTCCCACCGTTACCTCAATATGGAAGACTAGTCACGTTTCTGCAGAAAGCTTCTTTCAGAACAAATACGGTGGGAAGATCAACCTGCTCTGCTGTTCTTTTGTTTCAATTCACAAGAAAAACCCCTGAAACATTTCTTTTTTTACACAAAGGGTTTTCACAAAAAAGACTATTGGGTCATGGCTCTCCGTTATTCCACCGTCGGTACCACAGTCCTCTTCGGGACGCTTGCTCCGAACTCCAGCTGCTGCCTGGTGAGACATTTACATTTTACCTCTACTCAGAGGCCCAGGAATGGATCAACATTTCAGCGTTTCTGTTTTCTCCTCGTAGTGTGGCTTCAGAGCCGAGGGTTCAAAACTCTCAGAGCAAAGACCAGACGAGTGGAGTCGGGTTATGACGGTCCGGTAGAACCTGATGCCTACACACCAGCTTTCATGAAGGCCAGTTTGTCACATTGGGGTCCAAACATTTTCCACCGAGGGCCAAAATCCACACGCTGAAAGTCCTCAGGGGCCAAAATCAGCATTTCTCCCAATTAAAAAACAAAATTAACACATAACTGAATTCTTCCTCCTTTACCTACGCAACAATAAATTTAACACTTTTTTTTTTTAATCAAACCAAGATTATAATTAAATTTCCCTGAATGTGTACATTTATTTTACTTTTTGAGTAAATTATTATCCATTTTGTTGAATTGTTTTTTGGGTTTCTTTTAAAAATTGTGTAAGAGACTTTGTGTTCATACACAAAGTTTAAGATATAAACTTTCCATTGAAATCTCATCGATTACTTTAAAAAGTGTCCGTCTCATATGCAGCAGCTCCATTTGCCAAAAGACCATATCTGCACCATTTTTCAACAGCAGGCAGGGGCGACAAAAAAAATCATCCCAAGGGCCACAAATGGCCCCTGTTCCACACAAGTCAATATAAACTTATTTAGAGCTGAATCGATTATTGAAATAATCATCAACTTTAATTAAGCAATCGATTAATTATTAAAACTGATTTTTAAAAAAGGACATTTGGTGAAAAAACATATTCAAATCAATAATTAAGCCAAATCTGTACAGATGGTTTGCATTTAAGATGAGATGTCTGTAAATATGTTGCATTCTGTTAAAAGAATGCTGTTATTTCATTTTAGGCAATAAAAGGTCTGTTTTTTGTTTTGAAAAAAGAATTAAATTATTAGGTTTTGTGTTAATGTGGTTAAATTAAAAATCTGTAGGATGTGGACATTTTCTTATTCAGTTGTTAGAATAATCGTTATTTGGAGTCCTGATTTGTTGTATTTTATGATTAGAGATTGAGATTAAATCTGCCGCCTTTGGCTCCTTCTTTAGGGTTTGCTCCAGAGGGAGAAAGGAGTGGAGGCCCACTCTCTGGACCAAGTGGTGAAACTCAAAAACCTTCCTGAAAACCAGCAGGAGGCTTTCAAGACTGGCTTCACCGAGGGGTTCATGAGGTCCCAAGCTCTGACTCAGAGAACTCAAGGTGTGTGGAGTAAAAACTTAAAGCTTTTCATTGAACTGAGAGAAGATCTGATGTCGTTTTTTTTTTACAGACTCGTTGAGGAGAACCAGGCTGGTCCTGCTGGTTCTCCTCCTCATCGGCATTTACGGCCTCTCTAGAACCCCTTTTCTCTCCGGTAAAGGCTCCTTTTCTGACGCCGGTTTGTTTCGGTTTTTATTCTTTCTTATGCATACAAATAAAATCCCAGCTCTACATGCACACGGTTTATTTATAAATTCATTAAAATAACACTGGTGGTGTTTATTTTAAGCTACATCGCTTTATCATTTATTAGACCAGCACAAAGTAGCAGGGGTGGTTCTGGGGATGGTGTAGGGGGGCTGTAGCTCTCCAAGAAAATAAAAAGAAAAACCTTTTTTTTCTATTTCATGAAATGTTTTTTATTTAACCTAAATTCCAAAATAATCTCTAATAAACAGTCATTTAAGAATATTTTCTAATGCTGCTTGTTGAAAGCAGAAAGACCAGAGAAGCTTTCTGCTCATGTTGCATCACTTTGAAGAAGAGAATGTTAACAACAATCAGGAGTTCTTGTTTATCACGCAGCATAACAAAAACACATTTTTAGACTTCTTCAAGTTGATACTCGTGTCTTTGACATTTGCAGTTCTTCAGTAAGCTTTGGGTATATTTTATTTTGAGAAGCTGCAACAGAGATTGTTGAATCTCTGACTCCGGATCAGGACAGATTTATTGTTTTTAAAGCATTTCCCCTCCACAAAAGACACGTTTTGATTTTAAAACACCTGACACTAAGGCTTCAATCTCACAAATTGCCAATTTAAGAATTTTTTCCTACTTTTTCACCACCCAATTCTTATCTTATACATCCTCCAAAAAATATGTGGAACTAAATTACATAAGTATCTCATTGATGTAAAATGTTAGATGCCGAATAAAATTTGTTTTATTCATTAGAGATGCAAATCTTTAAGTGCCCAGCGATTCGATTCAGAAACAATTTTTTTATTCAGAAACCATTTTTTCCTATTCAAATGTTTCAGAGATTCTGCGTAAATTATGAGACTGACGAGAGTAAAGAAATAAAACATTTATTTAAAACATTTACGATGTCAGATTTCATTAAAATGTGTTTTTGTTAATAAATTATTTAACTTATCTTACTAGTGTTAGGTTAGCTTAGCTGCCTGGCTTTTTCTTTAAAAAACAAAAAGGAGAAATTATAGAATTATTGAAAATACACGTAAAATTAGGTTTGGATCAATTCTGAATTTCAAGAACTATAGATTGTGATTCTCTGTAGATTTTTTGTGCTTTTATTCATATTTCAGATTTTTTTTGTTGTGATTTTTTGCATTACATTGCTGGTTTATCCCATGAAATCCTGATGGGTAGATGGCGAAGTGAAAAACTGTGTGCATGCTTCTTTTTCTCAGTATGTGCATTTCTAGAGCAGCTGCTCATAGTTTCATAACAGAACTGGAGCTAAATGAGTAACTGACAGGATAAGTTTGGAAGTTTGGATCGTCACGTTTACCTTTGTGCCACAGTAAGCAGAAACCTGCATCTTTGCGTCGTAAAACCAGTTTGTTCGTGTCGTTTGTGAGAGGTTTTCTGGGTTTTTCCGCAGTGAGGTTTCGCACCACGACGGGCCTCGACTCGGCGGTCGACCCCATCCAGATGAAGAACGTGACGTTTGAGCACGTCAAGGGCGTGGAGGAGGCGAAGAACGAGCTGCAGGACGTCGTCGAGTTCCTCAAAAACCCGCAGAAGTTCACAGTGTTGGGTGGAAAGCTGCCCAAAGGTACCGGCAGCGTTTTTATTCTGATTATGTCTGGCGGTGTGAATGAAAAGAGCCTGACTGTCGACTCCCTGTGCAGGGATTCTCCTGGTCGGGCCGCCCGGCACCGGGAAGACCCTGCTGGCGCGGGCCGTCGCCGGGGAAGCAGACGTTCCTTTCTACTACGCCTCCGGGTCGGAGTTTGACGAGATGTTTGTGGGCGTTGGCGCCAGTCGCATCCGGAACCTCTTCAGTACGTTTCCAGAACCGGTGAAAACCGCAGCGGAGAGGAAGCCGAGTAAGAACAAGTTTTCCTTCTGTGGTTTGCAGAAGAGGCCAAAGCAAACGCTCCGTGCGTCATCTTCATCGACGAGTTGGACAGCGTGGGAGGGAAGAGGATCGAGTCTCCGATGCATCCCTACTCCAGACAAACCATCAACCAGCTGCTGGCGGAAATGGACGGGTGAGTTTCATCTCCGGTGTCTGGCCCGGTCCACTTAACAAACGCATTTTTATGCGTTTTGACCTTTAAACTACACAAAACTTTAGTTAAATGTCATTTAATGCACGTGTGAAAACTAAATTTAGTGTTACAGTGCGAGATAATTAATCCGCACGATTGCTTTGCTTTATTGGCTTCATGATGAGCGCTTCAGATTCCTCGTTTCCATGGAAACCGACACCATTTTGATGTTTTCCAGGTTCAAACCCAACGAAGGCGTCATCGTCGTCGGTGCTACAAACTTTGCTGAAGCTCTGGATAAGTACGTTTATATATTGAGTTAATTGTTGTCTAGAATGAGCTTTATTTTCTAAAGAGGAATGAAATGAATACAGCAAAAACTCAATGAGGAACATAAACGAGGATATTTAAGATTCATAGTGGAGACTCAAACCGCCAGCAGAACAAAGTTAAGTTAAATTAACATTTTTCTTTTTATTTAGAAATATTTTATGGTGGTTTGAAGCAGGGATAGCTAAGAAAATAAGATTGTGACGTTATTTCAAATTTACTCCAGAACATTTTCCTCTATAGACTCTCCTAAGTGGCTTTTAATAACTTTAAAACAAATTTATATTGAAATAAAACATTTAAGATACAAATAAAATAAAAAACCTGTTTATTTTTGCGGTTTTTTCTGTGTTTTTATTGGATATTTGTGTAAAACTTTAGTTTGTTTCTCCAGTTTTTAGCTTGTTTCAGGTAATTGAAGTAAACAGAGGACGATTGTTTCTGCTTTCAGTGCTCTGGTGAGACCCGGCAGGTTCGACATGCAGGTGACCGTCCCCCGCCCCGATGTCAAAGGTCGCAAAGAGATCCTCAACTGGTACCTCTCCAAGATCAAAGTGGACCCCGGTAGGTCATTTCAGAGACATCTGCTGATGCTCATCAGCGCTCCGAGCCATCAGAGAGTCGGGTTACTTGACAAGTCGTTTTGTTTCTGGTCAGCCGTTGATGCCGAGATCATCGCCCGAGGGACGGTGGGCTTCTCCGGGGCAGAACTGGAGAACCTGGTGAACCAGTCCGCCCTGAAGGCCGCCGTGGACGGGAAGGAGATGGTCACCATGAAGGACCTGGAGTTCGCCAAGGACAAGATCCTCATGGGTGAGCGACGGAGCTCAGAGCTGCTCTTTATCACACAAACATACAGGAATAGAAAATAAAGTCAAAATGGTCAAAATAACATTTTACAGGATGGTAAATTGTCCCACATTTTATTGTGATAACCTATTATATTGCTGTTTTGAGACCATTTTAAAGTAATCTAATGGAAAACTTTAAATTCTCTGGAACTGGAAGATATTTTAAATATCCACAGTGAACAAACAAAACAATAAATAAAATTAATTGTGAGGTCTCTGTTAACAAAACTGTCCTTCAAAACAAGAAGCTAGCTTAGACCGAAACACCAAACAGAAGATTTTTATCATCTAGTTTTTGGTAGAAAGAGAGAAAAGAAAAAAACAAATTATGTAAATAGAAATGATTGTCCTTGTTTTTTAATTTATCATGTTTTATTGTTTATTGCAACAGACCCACTTCATCTAATCTCCTGTTTGTCCTTCTGTTATCCATTGACTGTGAAATCGTTATTTTCAAGATGTCGGCGCGTCTTTAAAGAGTCTAAAATTATGTAACTAAAATTAAAACGTCTTAAATCCATAGAAGAAATGTGAGTTGACCTTAAATATGTTGATCATAGGTCTTAAATTTTGTCTCGCATGTAGTTTTTTTTTTTTTTCGTGGGACTTTTCTGTACAGGTTATTATCTTTGGACCCGAGGGGGAACGAAAAGAAAAGAAACAAATGTATCCAACTTCTCAGGAGAAATTCTGCTTTTTATCTGAAAATCCTGAAGGAAAATGTGTCTTTAAGCTGAACCACACCAGCATGTCCAACTCTTAATGGCTAAAAAAACCCAGTGTGAAAGTTTTGGAGGGGGCCTAGTCAAAGTCTAACCTAAACCTTACTTTCCAATGTGCCTGAACTAAAACAATTCTGCAAAGAAGAGTCGGTCAGAAAGCTGTTGTTTACCTTGAAAATGAATTAATTTTTTGAAAACGTGATTCTGTGTTTACTCACTTTATTTTATGATATAAAAACAATATTTTTAACAAAAAAAAGCAAAAACAGAAGTAAGTTGATCCAAAGTTCAGCTGGTTTCTCTGCAGAAACGTAAACTCAAGCAAGAGTAGCACAACTTCAACATATTATACTCAAGTAAAGGTAAAGTATTTGGCAAGAGGTTTACTGAAGTACTGAGTAACTGATCAAATATTAAATCATTTCATATTTAAACATCACATAATCAGATGGACCAAAATATAAAGTTAAGTGGAAAATTTAAGGTTGAAAATGACAATAATTCATAAAAGAAAGGAACAAAGAAATGACAACATTAGCCAAATCAGTTTCTTTCAATATAAAACTTGTAAAGATTTAATAAAAACTGCAGATCTTTGATGAATTTTTGGTTAAAATATTTTTGTTTTTCAGTCAGTGGGTAGAAAATCCAGAAATTTCCTAATGCAATAGTAGAAATACTTCATAATAAAATTACTCAAGTAAAAGTAAAAAGTACAGCACAGTAAGAATACTTCTATTAGTTTTTCCACAGTTACTCAAGTAAATGTAATTGAATAGTTAACTGGTTCTTCCCAACTCTGTTCCTTGAGAATTAGCATCTATTTTTATTTTGCCCCCCCTTATTCAAGATGGCATTAAAAAGTGGTAAATTTGACTTCATGAAACCTGCAGATAACCGGATTCGTCTCTTTCCTTTCAGGTCCTGAGAGGCGAAGCGTTGAAATAGACAAAAAGAACAAGATGATCACAGCGTACCACGAGTCCGGACACGCCATCGTCGCCTATTACACCAAAGACGCGATGCCCATCAACAAGGCCACCATCATGCCCAGAGGACCGACTCTTGGCCACGTTCGTTCGTTTCTAAACCTTAGACTCCAGCATTGCTTGGTGTGGCTGCGCAGAAGCTAACCTGAGTCGTGTTCTTGTCGGTGCTCCAGGTGTCCATGCTCCCCGAGAACGACCGCTGGAGTGAGACGCGGGCCCAGCTGCTGGCCCAGATGGACGTCAGCATGGGCGGCCGCGTCGCAGAGGAGCTCATCTTTGGAGACGAAAACGTCACCACAGGTACCAGCTGCTCCCGTAAAATGCTGCTTAGACGGGACGGGATGGTAATTTAGAGCGTTTGTTTAATGGTCTGTCTGTTTTTAGGAGCCTCCAGCGACTTTGATGGAGCGACACAAATCGCAAAACTGATGGTGACCCGGTTCGGCATGAGCGACAAGGTAAGCCGAGCTGGTAAAAACGGCATAATGAGGAGCATTGTTATAATGTCAGACAGGGCAGGAGCTTCTTAAAGAGACAGAGACACAATTTTAAGGAGATGAGTTGCAAAGTCGAAGATTTATATATTTTTTTCTTTTATCTCTCTACCAAAAACTGGATAAGAAAAGTTTTCAGACTCAAGTAGCCCATTTTTTTTTTTTTGAAGGACAATTTTGTTTATATTATTCTCAAGACAACAATTTTATTGTTTATCACACTAAATTCTGGGACAATTTATTTTATTGTTTTACAGTTACAAGCCTAAATAAAATGGTTATATGCCTGGAAAATACTTTAATACACAAGAACATTTTTTGTAAGTAAGTGAATGTTTTCTGGGAAAAGAGCCGTTGCCTAGCAACGCTTGCCACACCCAGTCCGTTCCCTAGCAACCCGAGAAGAGTTCCAGTATCAGCTGGTTTTACCTCTGTACACTTCAAAAACACAAACTTTTACCAGTAATTTTGGTCTAGTATCTAGTGCACATACCTTAATACACTTTAAATATGACAAACTAACTTAAAAGTATATATTTATCTACATATTGTTATACTGGTTATGAGTAAATAATTCCTTGTTATTTATTGGCAGATAAATTTACTTATAAAATGAGAAAAATGTCTTGTAAGTTAAATAATCTGCTGATGGAAACATTTTCATCAATAATAAGGAATTATTTACTTAAAACAAGCCTCTATATGTTATTAAGTTAGTTTTGCCTTATTTCAAGTTTGCTAAGAAATTTGCTCTAGAAACTAGACCAAAAATAGTTGGTAGAATTTTGTCTTTTTACAATGTGCAGTGGCTGCTGGAAAAGAGGCTCCACTTCTGCTTTTCAAAGATATTCTGTTGATTGCGCATCTGTTTGCAGCCATGCTTATGTGTAAACCTTGAGTTGGGAGGGTGTGGCCAACAGCAGCAGGAGTTTGTTTGGATTTAAAGTGACAAAATGTGATTTTTTTTTAAGGATGTAATTTGTGTTTCTGTGCAGCTCGGGGTCATGACCTACAAGGACATCACCAAGCAGAGCCCCGAGACGCAGGCCGCCATCGAGCATGAAGTCAGAGCTCTACTGAAGGTGAGGCGCTCTACGTCCCACAAGTTGACCTTTTTTCACCCTGCTCTGCGTCAGTTCCTATCGTTCCTTTTGTCCGTTTCTCTGCAGGAATCCTACGACCGAGCGAAGAACATCCTGAAGACCTACAGCAAGGAGCACAAGAAGCTGGCGGACGCGCTGCTGACGTACGAAACGCTGGACGCCAGAGAGATCCAGATGGTGCTGGAAGGAAAATCCCTGGACCACTGAGACATTCAAAGACTGTAAATAAGACGCAGTGCAAGCGGGACTGGCCTTTTGAAAGCCTTTCAGTCGTTTTTATTCCTCCTTTTGACAATGTGAATAGCTGGATGAAATGTTTTGATGTTTTTAAATCACAGTACAATAAATCTGCGCGTTTCAGTTGGAATCATAAACTTGTTTTCTTGCTGTTCCTCATTGTCAAACTCACAGCTGAAGGGTTTCTGTATCTTATGTTTTCTCCTACATATTATGTTGTTTCTAAGTTATTTAAGTGCCCAAAGGTATGTATTATTATTATTATTGTTTTCATTTTCTCTTCTGTCTGGGAAAATCATGATAGATCCTCTTATCCACACTTGAGGAAAAACTGTAAGTGTTGGCCAGTTTGTGTAAATGTTCTGTAAAGAGTTTGGAAAGACGGATTGGGTGCTTCTGTTACTTTAGACGACGGCCTTTTTGGAGCTCCAATAAAGATTTCTCTCAGGAAACAAATGTTGGGAGTGATTTCTGTGATTCAGGAGTCAAAATAGGATGTAATTTTACTGTAACAGTTACACAAAACAAAGAAAAAGTGATTGTTTCTTGTTTAGAGCAGTGAGTAAAGCTCAAACACCAAACATATACTGGGGAAAAATATACATTATGTAATAGAATAGAAGAAATTCACTTTATTGTCCCCCAGTGAGGAAATTAAGGCAGGTATCGTCACACAAAGATATAAATTATATAACCACTTCTGAAAATAAAACCTTGAGCACTATGTTTTACTTCTCAATATCTTAAATATGTGTAAAAAAAATCCAGTCCAAAAGTTTAACATTATGAAATTAACATGTTTTATGTGATTCTTTTTTTAAAAAGAGCAATTTCAAAATTTAGACTAAATTCTAGCTTACATTTCCAATGGAGATGTACTTAGGAATAAGTTAGCAAAACAGGAAAAGTAGAGAGAAATACAAATACAAAATAAAATCCACCAGTTAATCATAAAATGATAATATACCTTCATACAAAACACCAACAAAAACGGATGAGCTGAAATCCACAGGATGGGATAATTAATGGTTGTCGGATCATTTAAACCTGCAATTAAGAGACACGCCGACCCGAACAAACCCCAGTTGTGTCTTTTCATCGACTGTCCCAGTATTTATAAGCAGGCGGCGGGTTAAAGAAAAGCTGCAGAAGCCTCCAGGTTTCACTGGACACTTTAGTTTCACCATGAAGAAGCTTAAAGCCCCTCAATCAACTTCCTAAATAAAGATGGCGGCCGCCGATGAGGACGTCGCTGTTATCGGGATGGGATGTAATTTCCCTGGAGGTGAATTTCACTGGCTGCTGTCGGTCGCATCAGTTGTTGAAGGTAATTTATTGACCTCAACTCTGCGTTAGGTGACGGACTGGATCATTTCTGGAAGGTTCTGCAGGAGGGAAGGAATTGCGTGTCGGACATTCCAGCTGAGAGGTTCGACGGCAACTTCTGGCACGACGCTGACGTCACCAAACCCGGAAGGAGCCAAACAGCGAAAGCTGCGTTTATAAGCGGGTGAGTTTATTTAGGGGTAACAGAGCACAATGGGGCTCAAATTCAGTTAGCATCATTCTCAGGTTTATTGTCACCTGAAAAATGTGTCCATGCGTTATGGTAATTGGAGATTAATAAAGGTGTAAATTTCCGAAAAAAAAAATAACTCAGAAAATTTGAATTAACCTCAGAATTTTTCTAGAAAAAAAGTGGAAATTTGAGTGGAACTGTTAAAAGTTTGTGAGAAAACAATCCAGAAATTTTGAGATCAATCTTGGAAATTTTCTAGAAAAAAACATGGAAATCTCTGAGTTTTGAAAAGTAAAAAAAAAATAAAATCTAGAAAAAAATCTAAGGTCTCGTGATTAAAATTTAGGGTTTTAAAAGTGCAAAATTTGCAATAAAAACTCAAAATCAGAAATTTAGATTTGAGATTAATTTCAGAAAATTTGTTGAAATTTCAGTTTCCAGAGTCAAAAAATTGCAAGGAAAAAACTCAAAAGATTTTTAGATTAATTTCAGAAATATTCTTAAAAATATGAAAACTTCTGCATTTCAAAAGTCAAAAATATTCTAGAAAAAACTCAGAAGTCTTGAAATCAGTCTGAGAAATTCTCTAGAAAAACATGGAAATTTCTGAATTTCAAAAGTCAAAATTAGCAAATTAAATTAATCTCAGAAAGTTTCCAAAAACAATAAGACAGGAGGCCACACCACCACTTTCTGATTCTGAGTTTTTCTTGCAAATTTTAAACTTTTGAAACTCAAACTTTTCCAGATTTTTCTATAAAATTTCTGAGATTGTTCTCCAGACTTTGAGTTTTTTTTAGATCTTTTTTGCTGTTCACACTCAGAGATTTCCACATTTCTTTCTCGAAAATTTCTGAGATTAATCTAAAAATGTAATTTTTTTTCTCGCAAATGTTCAACTTTTCAAATGTAGTATTGCAGATATTTATGCAGAAAACTAATCGATTATTATCAATTATCAACTGATGAGACACTTATAATTTTTTTCAGCCATCTTGTCCAACCCTCAGTAAAAGTCCTATTAAGTAAAGTTACTCCAGTAAATGTAACTGATCATCTTAACTCTGTGACTCTGAGTCATGACGGATCTGTTTTGATTTCTTTACAGGTTTAATGAGTTTGATGCGTCGTTTTTTGGGATTCCTGAAGTAGAAGCGGACTTCATGGATCCGCAGCAGAAGCTGCTGCTGCAGTGCAGCTACAGAGCCTTAGAGGATGCAGGAATACCTATGGAGAGCCTCAGCGGAACCAGAACCGGCGTCTACATCGGTAACTCTTCTCATATTTTACATTTTAAACCCCCCGACTCGTGAGGAAGCATTTTTCTAGCCTGTTCTGCTTTAATGCTGCAGGTTTAATGAACAGAGACTATGAGATGATAAGAAGTAACAAGCCGGACACGATAACACATTACAACTGCACCGGGACGGCCGTGAGCGTCGCAGCCAACAGGATTTCCTTCACCTTTAACCTCACTGGTCCTTCTCTCGTCATCGACAGCGCCTGTTCTTCTTCGCTGGTGGCTCTGCATCTCGCCTGTCAGGCCATAAAGCAAGGTAGGCATTTCTAATTTACCTCAGAAACATCCCAAAACATTCCCCTTACTTGTTATGTTCTGTAATATGATTTCCTCAGGGCTTCCTGAGAAGTTGCAGTCGTTTCTGTTCGGTTTTAAAAAGCAGTGAAGTCGTCAGTGACGGCAAAAATAAATAAAACTTGTAGGAAATAATATAAAACAGTATGCATATAAATAGTTTGGTTGTAACTAGTTATATTTACTTGAGTAACTTTAAAAAAATTCTTTTAGGAATGCTTAACTGTTTACTTTTACTTTAGTATTTTATTAAGTATTTCTACTCTTACTTGAGTAAAAATTCTGGATTTTCTATCCACTGAATGAAAAACAAACATGTTTTAACCAAAAATTCTCCAGACACAGACACATATTTTCAGTTTCTATTAAAGTTTCTTAAGGTTTTTTTTATTAAAAGAAAATGATTTAGAAAAAATTCTTTGGTCTGATTTTGTTAGTTTTTATTACTAAATAAATTATAGTCATTTTCATCCTTAAAGTACCAAAATTTCCACCTAACTTTATATTTTGGTCTGTCTGATTATGTCATTTTTACACATTAAATGATGTGTATTAAGTATTTGAGTAAACTTTTTACCAAATACTGTTTTACTCTTACTAGAGTAATTTCTTGGAGGAATACTTTTTACCTTTACTGAGTAAAATTATGTTGAAATAGTTCTACTTTACTCACTTGAGTGTATTTTTTCGGTACCTCTGCATGAAAGAGGATCTGGGAATGAAGTCTTTAGGAGCAGCAACTTTCTCCAGTCACCACTAGGTGGCACTGTGGTTCCTGGTGTGATGAACTGCACCGGTAACGATCAACAGTCTTTCCATGTGTTGTTGCCCAGAGCAAAACAAATCCGTCACATTCTTCACAGTTCCTTATTAAATGATATTTAATTAACCAAACTATGAACGACATAATAGGACCATTTTAGATAGAAAAAAAGAGTTAATTTCTGCCAAAAATTAAAAAATTTTGAGATTAAGCTCAGAAAGTTACTAGAAAAAAAATAAACATTTCTCAGTTTGAAAAGGAAAAATTTGCTAGGAAGGAAATTTGAATTTTTTTTGAGTTTCAAAAGTAAAATATTTTTTACTTTTGGAGTTTTCTCTTGGAAATATTTTACTTTCAGGACTCAGAAATATATTTTTTTCTAGAAAATGTCTAAGATTAATCTCAGAATTTCTGATAATTTATTTTTTCTAGAATTTTTTTACTTTTCAAAGCGAGAAATTTCAGAGTTATTTTTTCTAGAAAATTTCTGAGATTAATCAGAATTTTTTTTTTTGTTTTTGGTGGAAAATGTATTTCGTTCTAGTGCTGTCGTATTAGATATGCCTCACTGTGCTTTATTGACATTTATTGCTTACATTTAGTCTCAAATCTCAAAATATTTTGTCAATGTAAACGAAAATACCCTATGAAGTTTACACCATGTAATCTTGTATGATTAATGGCAATCTAGACATATTTAGGAATGCCTCTGTCAGCTAAATATGACCATATTTGTAAAAAACAGTGCCAAAACGTTTCCATTTTAGATTGAGTTAATATTTTCTGCAGCCTTTCTATACCAAATTATCCATAGCCAAGAGGTAATTGGCTTCACTAAAATGCACAAACTTATTAGATATTGAATAAAAATAGTAGAAAAGAAGCCAAAGTTCAATGTAAAAAGTTTAAAGATGTTCAATATGTTCATATATCCAGTGAACAAGACAACTTTAAAGAAGGTCTGGGACAAAAGAGAGAAAAGTACTTTATATTTTATTAAAAATTGCATCCTAATGCATGCAGTTTTGTCCTAGGAGACTGTGAGATGGCGCTGTGCGGAGGCGTTAACTGCATCATCGAGCCAAGAGTGTTTGTTGCTCTCAGCAAAGCCAGGATGATTTCACCTGGAGGAACCAGCAAGCCTTTCTCCTCCAGCGCAGACGGATATGGGAGAGGAGAAGGCTGCGGCGTTTTGCTCCTGAAGCCTCTGAAAAAGGTTAAAAAGATTTAATCTAGAACAGGGGTGTCCAAAGTGTGGCTGGGGGGCCATTTGTGGCCCATGGAACAATTCTGTGTGGCCCTCCACTGCAGTTCAAGAATGCCATGAATTTGGCTCTCCAGAGGAAACTTTTCAGATTTTTTAGAACGAGAGTTTTAGTGACAGATTTAACTCTTCTTTAATGTTTTCCTTTAATTTTAATTTCCTAGTAAGTGGCGATCAAGCAACTTTTTACTTAAAAAAAATTGACTGGAGCATTTTTATTCTATTAGACTTGGTTAATGGAAGGATTTTTGAAGAACATTTTTTCTTTTTTGTTGTAAGGAATAGACTAAAAGATTTTCTAGACCAAATATGATTTATTGTGTTATTGTGAAAGAATTATCCAAAAAGCTAGAAAATACTTTGCCTTTCTCATTGGGATATTGCATGTTTAATTTATTGACAAGCATTAGAAGGAAAATTCCCAACAATATTAAAAAAAAATATGGCTCCACGAGTAACTCAAGGGATTCTGGCCCATGTTGCAAAACGTTTTGACAACCCTGAGCTAGAAAGATTTATGTCGTTTGTTGTTCATCAAACTTCAAAATCATCTAATTATTTTTTCTTTTGAACGAATCATAGAACTAAAAGGAAAGATTTTAATTCATTGGATAGATTACCTATATTTATTCATTGGATAGATTACCTATATTTAAAATAATATTGATAAATATCAATATTATTTTCTGCTTCTTTTCTACTTAAAGGCCTTGAAGGACTGCAATAAAATATGGGGTGTGATTTGCAAGACTGCAGTCAACCAAGATGGACATTCGGTGACTCCTCTCACCAAACCTTCAGTGACGCAACAAGAGGAGCTGCTCAGGACAATCTACTCCAACGCTGACATCATGAATGTCCAGTACATCGAAGCTCATGGGACTGGGACTCCGGTTGGAGACGCAACAGAAGCAGCTAGCATCTCAAACGTCATTGCCAAAGCCAGACCTCCAGACTCAGAGACGCTCTGGGTTGGCTCGGTGAAGGGCAACATCGGACACACTGAATCTGCAGCTGGAGTGGCCGGACTGATCAAGGTACTCCTAATGATGAAGCACCAAGCTGTTGTTTCCTCAGTTTTCTACTCCAGAGACAATTCAAGTGTAGATACACAAACCCTGAATTTAAAAATACCAGACAAATTAGAAAGATGGGAGACAAATCAACCACTAGGAAGGGTAGCTGGGGTCAACAGTTTTGGGTTTGGGGGAACAAACGTGCATGTAATTTTAAGAGAACACATCCATCAAGTAGTTCCCACAAAAGCTTGCCAAAAACTCTTTGTGTTGTCAGCTGCTTCTGAGAAATCACTCATAATGACGATTGCAGACACCCAGCAAAGACTGTGCAGCAGTCACAAACTTGACTTTCAGGCACTTTCATACACCTCTGCTTGTGGGAGGAGTCACTTCAAACACAAATACCGGAAAGCCTTTTTGACATCTTCCCTCTCGGATCTGCAACAACAGCTCAAATCGGCAGAAAAGATGGAAATTCAGTCGGTTCAGTCTGACATCCAAGTTGTCTTTGTGTTTTGTGGAAATGGGGTTTGCTACAGGGGCATGTGCAGGCAGCTCATGAGGCAGGTCCTGGCTTTCAAAGAGACAATCCAAAAAGTTGAAATTGCCTTTCAGACGTACACTCCCATCAACATCAGTAAACTCCTTGAAAGCGACTGTGATGACGTCGATATTAGCCAGCCAAATGTCATCCAGCCTCTTCTTTTTGCAGTACAAGTGGGGATTGCCACCCTGCTGAAGCAGTGGGGTGTTAAGCCCTTGGCCATGCTTGGTCACTCTGTTGGAGAGGTCGCCGCGGCTTACTGCTCGGGTCTTTTGTCTCTTTGCGATGCGGTGAAAGTGTTGCACCACCGCAGCACTCTTCAGAGCAGAGTCACAGGAGGAAAGATGCTTGTCGTCAGCAATGTGGCTGTGGAAAAGATTTTAGAAGTTCTCACAGTCTTTGGTGGCAAGATCTGTGCTGCTGCTTTCAACAGCCCTCAGTCCTGCACTTTGTCAGGTGATGCAGGTTCAGTGGATGCCCTCCATAAGATGCTGAGGATTAAATTTGCAGATGCAAATGTCTTCCTCCATATCTTAGATGTCCCTGCTGCTTACCATAGCCACATGATGGATCCAATTCTAGATGACATTGAGAGCAGCATAGGCCTTTTGAATGCTAAAAGCATAGCGTGTCACCTATTTTCCACAGTTACTGGAGAGAAGTTTTCAGATGGGGATTTCATTTCCGGCACATACTGGGCTAAGAACATCCGGGAGCCTGTTTTATTCAAAAAAGCTCTTTGTGCTGTTCTCAAAGAGATTCCAGCCAAAGGAAATGTGGTCTTTGTAGAGGTTGGACCTCGAATGGCTCTCCAAAGGTACATCTGTGAAACTCTTGGCGATGAAGCCAAAGTTTTCCCGTCAGTCCACCCAGACAAAGACTGTGACACCATTTCCTCAACTCTGGCCTGCCTGTTTGAACTAGGCATTAATGTAGACTGGAAGGAGCTCTTCAGGGGTTGTGAGACATTACCCAGTATTCCTCCAGTCTACCAGTTTGACAACACAAAGAATGATGTGAATTTCGAATCCTTAAGGGGAGATAATGAACCATGTGATGACTTTTGCGATGAACTTGAGTTCCAAATAAAAAGGGATAAGAAAGAATGCACGATTGAACTGTCTTTGAAGACTGCACCTTATCTCTGGGAGCATAAAAACAACGGCATTGCCATTGTGCCAGGGGCATTTTATGTTGACTTAGCTTATGCCTTGGTGATGGCCAACCTGAAGCCAAAGAAGCCTGTCTCCCTCGTCTCTCTAGGTATAAAATTTGAGAGTGTGCTTACTCTCAACTCAAATTCTAAGAAACTGAAGATGATACTGGAACAATCAGAAGGGGAAGCCTTGTTTAAAATACAGACACCTGTTGCAGTTCATGCCTCAGGCACATGTAGGTATAAAGATCAGCAACCACTGCTAGAGGAAGCAACCATTTGTCTTGATGTGATCTACCAGAGGTGCAAAATTATTCTGACACAGCAAGAAATATATTCACTTCTCTCTCAGGCTGGATTTGAGTATGGCCCACTTTTTAGGCATCTAAACAAGGTGTGTCTTGGCAACAGATTCAAGGAAGCCGTGACCGCTTTTCAGGTTCCACAGGACATTCTGAAAAGTCTCCATAAACATTTCATTCACCCTGTGCTATTGGATTATTTCATTCAAATGGCTGCAGTTGTAGCAATGGGACAACTAGGATCCAAGCATGGATTCCCATCACAGATCGCTAGTGTTGCCATTTCAGAAGCCCTGCAGGAGACGATGGTGATGTATCTTCGGACAACTCAAGAGACTCAAGATTTCCTTGAGGTGTGTGGTTGCTTCTCTACCAAAGATGGGAAGGTATTGGTGGAATTTAAGGGTGTAAGGATTTCCTTTTTGCTCCAAAGTTCAGATGTTACTGAGTCATTGTTTTTTCATAGTGAAACAGTTGCATTAGCAGAAGAGAGAGATGTGGATGGCTCTAAAATAAAAGCCATCATCTTTGAAGATCACATGGGCATTGCTAAAGGTTTAAGACCTTACATGTGCACTGATTCAGTCATTGTAGGGATCAGAAAGAAGTTAAGTGCGGATGAAATAGAAAGCCTAGTGATTCATTCATTGAACAGCAATAATGATCTGAAGAAAGTTCTCTTCATTTGGGGAGTGGAGAACCTGACTCGCTTGTCCTCTGAAATGATTCTGGAGAGCTTTGTGACTTGTTGTGAGACATTTCGTCACATTGTTTTGGCTGTCAAAGAGACCAAACGTTTGTGTGCCATCAAGGTCATAACTTACAGATCAACAGAACTGACAGTGGATCATGTGAGTCCTGGTTTTGCGCTTTCTGGTATGATGAGGTCCTGCTTAGCTGAGATCGCAGACATTCATTTCCAGCATATTGATCTGGCTTCTGTGACAAGTGAAGACATCCAAACATTGGCTTGTGTAATTAAAACCAAACAACAACAAGATATAAGGATCAGCAAAGGGCAGATATCAACAACAAGGATAGCACAAACTCCAGTTAAAGACAGTGATTTCTGTGTAGAGGCAACAACAGCTAGCCAGTCAAGAGATTTTGTCCTACAGACTACCAATCCTTATGGAATAGACAATTTGTGTCAAGCCTCTAAAAATAACTCTGATAAGAGTGCAGTTCCAGAAAGCTTCGTTGAAATTCAGCTGACTAATGTCTGCATACATTCGTCCAACTACTTCCCGGTCAGCACTTCCCATTTCAATTTTGGCCGGACCTTCTACTGGAACAAGCATGTGACAGAGAATCATGACCTTCTGGCTTTAGATTTTAGTGGCATTGTCTTAGGTCTTGGCAAAGACGTCAAAACTCTAAAACTGGGAGACCAAATTGCTTCGTGTTATCCAGTTCCTGCAGCTTCAAAGATCTCGATTCCTGAAGCAGTGTGCTATGGCACCAAAGCATTTCCCTTTTTTCGAGAGACACCATGTGTGTCCTTCCTCATCCTGGCGTGGGAGATCTTGCAGAGGGTGCTGTGTGAAGTTAGAGGAAGGCACAAAAAGTTGGCAATCATCTCTCCAGACTCAGCTGCTGTTCTCATACAGGTTCTTGCCCTCACAGCAAACAGGTCAGGCTGGAACGTTTCCTGTCAAGCTAGTGTTGCCAGGGAATCGACAAATTTTGATGTTTTTCTTTTTCTACCGCCATTTAATCAATCATTTGAGGGATTGTTTGGCAATAGCGACTCTGTGAAGCATGTCATCTTTGTCTTCAGCAGTCACATGTCACTCTCAGTCGCCACAAGCAACACTACATTGAATGATAAAAACATTCATGTGCACCACCTTGATGTGGCTTATGTTCTCCAGAAAGCAAATCTAGAGGCACAAAAAAGAAATATTTCTAACTGGCTTCTGTCTCTAAACCTTGATCCAGATTGTCTGCCGCACAGGGAGGAGATCCTTCATGTGAAAGAGCCTAAAATCGAGTCCTCTTTCACAACAGCAATGGTGCAGCAGGTTGTTCTTGATAAAGGATTGGATTGGCTTAAATGTACTCACAGCTTTATGCCTTCAAAAGCTGCACCACTCTTTGAACAGAGATGTGTTTATATAGTAACTGGAGGCCTGTCTGGTTTGGGGCTGGAGACGGTTAAGTTCATTGCATGCAACGGTGGAGGTTGCATTGCAGTCCTGTCAAGAAGTGTCCCATCTGATGAAATCCGCTTTCAGTTGGATCTCCTTCAGAAAATAAATGGGGTTTCTGTCCTAAACATCCAGTGTGATGTTTCAGAGTCAAAGCAGGTGGTGGATGCTGTGACCCAAATTGTGGGAAGGTTTCCATCTTGTCCAATCAAAGGAGTGTTTCATAGTGCTGCAGTGCTGCATGATTGCCTCATTGAATCCCTTGATGAGTCGCTGTTCAGAAAGGTGCTAAAACCCAAAGTCAGTGGCACTCTGAATCTCCACTTTGCAACACTTCACAACAAATTAGACTACTTTGTATGCTACTCCTCGATCTCATCATTCATTGGAAATGCCTCACAGTGTAACTACGCAGCAGCCAATGCTTTTCTTGACACATTTTGTCATTACCGGAGAAACCTTGGGCTTGCCGGACAGTCCATCAACTGGGGTCCCCTGAATCTTGGTCTACTGCTCAACAAAGGCCATTTTCAAAAGTTCTTGGAGACCAAGGGGATGATGACAATGGGTGTACATGAAGTTCACAAGACACTTCAAAAGTGTCTGGTTATGAACAGACCGCAGCAAGTAATTTGCAAATTCAACTTCAAGAATCTCAGCTTGCATGTCCTTTCTCAAAATCCATCTCTCAGGGAGCGAATGGCGACTTTAGTGGAAACAGCAATTAAAGATGAAATACACAAAACCCCGAAAGTTCATCATTCCTTTACAGCTTATGAGACAGTGAGGACAATAGTCAGTGAAATGCTCAATATAGATGCTGGAGAAGTTGATGATGACTCCTGTTTATCAGCACTGGGCATTGACTCAATGCTGGCCATGACTTTGCAGAACAAAATCTACCAGGAGACAGAAATAAATGTGCCTTTGCTGACAATTCTGGATCCTAACACCACACTTATCACTCTGGTCAGTTTTGTGCAGAACAGCATGTAGTTAAATACAAAACTTGTGCTTTAAAGAAAGACAGAGAAGAAACTCAGTTATTCTGCACCTATCACTGTAGAACCTTGCTAAATAACAAAGAGTTTCACCACAATCCTTGTTCACGTGTCCAGCAATGATGGCAGAGACATTCCTAAGAACAGACAAGTAACAAATAATTGGAGACCAACAGCTAATAAGATCTCGACTGGTTATAATGATTGCAATCACTATGTAGTGTTGCAATCTTACATACAATAACTAATTGATTAATACTATTATTTGTTTATCTCTGTTAATTACATGGATTTTGTACAACAGTAGCAGATGAACTCATATCAGTTTTTGTGAGTACTTGATTTAGATTATATAGAAACATTTTCATCATGTGGCAACTTGGATGGTTTGTTTAATTTTTTTGAAGTATTTTTAATCAAAAACCAATAAAAACCCAATTCTTAAATCTTG
This sequence comes from Poecilia picta, assembly GCA_033032245.1. Taxonomy (NCBI): domain Eukaryota; kingdom Metazoa; phylum Chordata; class Actinopteri; order Cyprinodontiformes; family Poeciliidae; genus Poecilia; species Poecilia picta. The sequence goes on along the minus strand of CM065372.1, from coordinate 20,851,617 downwards.
TGTCTATTTTCCTCGTGTTTCCAAATCTGTTATGTATGTAATAATGTAAAATAGTAAAATTTTATGAACTTTTTATTAAAATGTTTGCATTTATGAATGTTCTTGTCATGTGTCAGTGTGTAATAATATCCAGACATATGCAGAAGTGGGGTTAGATGTGCCTTTTTTTTTGAGCACCTGCCCCTTTAGTGATGAAAGTTTTGGCAATCTTTATGAAGAACCTCTCGGGGCGCTGAGGTGGCGTCACAGGTCCGTCTGAACGACGCCAGGATGGAGGGAGTAGGTGGTCCCTTCAGAATCTCATGATAGACGAGATTTAAAAGCTTTTAAAATTTTACGTAAAGTCGTAAAGAGCTGCTAATCAGTAATCAGATTTTAAATTGGGTAAGAACTAAAAACAAAAAACAGCAGACTCCATGTCAAAGTCTGACTTTCAAAGCAACTTTACCCAGAAAACAGATGACAAGATACTGCAAAAAAAGTCTCCAAAACCCTAAAATAGCATAAGTAATAACAATCAGCAATTTTGCATCTTGCTAAGGCATGTTTAAAAGTGACCCATTATGTTTTCTTGAAGTGGGAAAATCAGTCAAAGTGCTGCCTCTACTGTAGCGTCTATTCTATGCGCCTTTATATATAAAAAAAGTTGTAAAATAGGCCATTCATTGAAGGTGTGCCTTATAATGCGGAAATTACTTTATATAGAAACATTTTCATCATGTTGTGTCAACTTGGATGGTTTGTTTATTTTCTTAAGTTTCTTTATTTTAAGACCACTAATAACCCAATTCTTAAATCGTGTGTCTATTTTCCTTGTGTTTTCAAATCTGTTGTCATGTATGTAATAATGTAAAATAGTAAAATATTTACCCTTGGAGAAGCTATTATTAAAAATGTTTATATTCATGAATGTTCTTGTCATGTGTCCGTGTAATAATCTGACAATAAAGCAAACCTGACAGTCCTGAAAACGACAAAAGATGAACTATGTTTGCCAGCATACTGGCATTTTAAAGTTCTTAACCACTTGAATAAATATTTATTCTTTTTGTTCATCATTTTTGATTTCTTGCAAAATTAATAAAAATTTAAAGATGTTAATCAAGACCAGTGTTCTTTTCCCACATGTAATAAATCAGTAGCAAAAAGACTTTTTATGGGACATGGAAGATCACTGTCATATTTTTCCACTATCACCATAAAACCAATAATCAGTCTGAATTATAAAATTTTTGGTGATAAGAAATGACCATGACCTGTGGATGTGATTAATATAAGACAAGAAGAAAAAAAGGCATTTGTAGACAGGCGTCTGGGCTTTACATTTGTTGAAATTTAATAAAATACTACAAAAAGGTGCTTATATACAGAGATTATGTAATATTTTTAAGATATTGTAGGTGACAAATATATCTTAGGTTTGATTCTGGTTTTTCACATTTTTATTAAAAATTGACTAATTATTAATGTGAACTAAAAACATTTAAAAAAAAAAGTCTATCCAAAGCATCTGCTCTCAGTTTGAAAAAACAGTTTACCCAATGATCAATCATGAATTAACTTTGTTTAAACACATTTTTGAAAAGCTTACTACAATTTCAGATTACTACTAAACTAGATGGAAAAAAATCCCTTAAAAATAATCTCTTTGACATCATAAAAACGAATAAAATATTAAATAAACATGTATCATATCTAGTTCAAAATAAATCCAACAACAGATGAGAAACTGAATCACTGAGTTACAAAATCTAATTTCTAAACAACCAGTTAGGATTCACAAGTGGAGAAAAAAAGAAACAGTAGTAAAAACTCGTAGAAGTAGGTCTCCAAAATGTGATATTATTTTCCTGATGATTTGAAGCATTTTACAAAACAAACAGGAAATCAGGGGAAACCTTACACTTCATCTAAAATGCACTAAAACATGGAGATTTTTCATAAAAATGTGTACAATACAAAAATGCTGATAACAGAATGATTATTAGCCATCAACACGTGTAGCTGATTATTTAGTTTTATTTTTATAATCTTGTTAAAATATCAACGTCGTTCTTGTCTTCATTTATGGGAGACTTTTCGTTGACGCTTCCTTCACTCAGTATGGTTACCACTGTCGATATTGTGGCGTTGGGATCCAACAGCTTCACCAGAGGCACATTCACTCCTCTCTCCTGAAACATCATGTTCTGCAGAGTCATTGCCTGCATGGAGTCCATGCCTAAGGATGACAGAGGCGAGTCATCACTCAGCTCACTCTGATCAATGCCTATTGTTTCGCTGAGCAGAGAGAAAACGTATTCTTTTGGTGAGACGGAGTCACTTTGTTCGGTTTTAGACTCTTCCTCTTTGGATTTTTGGAAAGCCTCATTGACTAATGCAGAAAGACGTAAAGTCAAGGCTTTATTTTGAGAGAGGATGTTGTATCTGATGTTCCTGAAGTGAAACCTGCAGACAGCCTGCTGGGGCCGATTCAGGACGAGGCATTGCTCCAGGCTTTTATGGACTTCTGCAACACCCAACACCATCATTCCCTTTGCCTCCAGAAAGCGATGGATGTGTTCCTTGTTGAGGAGCAGACCGAGGTTCAGAGCCCCCCAGTTGATGGACTGCCCAGGCAGCCCGAGTTTGCGCCTGAAGTGGCAGAACAAGTCAAGAAAAGAGTTGGCTGCTGCGTAGTTTGTTTGGGATACATTTCCAAGGAACGCTGAGATGGAGGAGAAACACACAAAGTAGTCCAGATGGCAGTGCTTTGTAGCATGGTGTAAATTTAACACCCCACTGACTTTGGGTTTAAAAACCTTCTCATAAAGGGTTCTGTTGAGGGTCTCAATCAGACCATCATGGAGGACAACCGCACTGTGAAACACTCCTTTGATTTGGAAACCCTTAAACTTCTCCTGGATTTCAAGGATGACCTTGTGCACATGCTCAGAGACAGAAATGTCACACACCATGCTGGTGATGATGTTTCCACATTGCTGCTGAATATTGAGTATTTCTTGCTGTATTTCTGCTGTGGGTTTGCTCCTGGAGAGAATCACAATGTACTCCCCTCCTCTTTGTGAGATAAACTTGACCGTTTCAAAGCCCAGGCCAGAGAGACCTCCTGTCACAAGGTACACCGCTCTCTTTCTGAACAACGGCTTCTTCACCGGCAGCAGCTGAATCTCAGTCAGTGTGGTCTTGTCATCTTTTTCCAAAGCAATCACAGCCAGTTTTTTTGAACTGAAGTATGATGATAATATCTGTGGTTTTACATCATTACTTTTAGATTTCACATTCTGAAAAGAGAAGTTTTCGATAACAAACTTTCTGCTGAAGTTCAGCGACTTCAGCCAGTGATAAATGTGACGTGTGTGTGCTCTCAGATAACCCTTCTGCAAAACAGTTTGCATCTGAACTGTTTGCACATGAACACTTTCCTTTATGTTTTGGCACAGGTCCTGAACAAGGAGGGTTTGCATTTGAGATTCACAGAGTACTACGACATGCCGAGCACCTGGGAAATCGCAAGTTTTCACAATGAGAGACTCATTGAATGGTGGGAGGATGACAAATGCATCCAACTGATTGACATCTGCAAAAGATCCGTTACACTGTGTGCTTAAAATCACATTCCAACCAGATTTATGAGAAGTAAGTGCAAAGACTTTCACAAGAGCTGAATCAGGGTTGGGGCAAATGATCCCCAAATTCTGTTTGGGTTTAGGCAAGATTCGATGAAGCATCTCCCAAGCCAACACAAAGTAGGAAACACAAGGCGTTTCTTGAAAATGTGGGAACCTCTTGATGCTGTAGCACACGTCCTCTGGCACGTGAACCTTACTAGCCGCCACAACTGGATAACAAGAGGCAATGTGATCCCCTACTTTGAATTTTCTGACATCTTTTCCAACTGCAGTGACAGTACCGCTAAAGTCAAGCGCGATTAGCTCATGCTTCTGAGATGAGTGTTTGTTCCAGTAGAGCGTCTGACCAAAGTTTAGATGTGAGGCACTGACTGGAAAGTAATCAGATGAATGAATACATATTTTACTCAGTCGAATTTCAACTGATGTGCCATTGATTGGATCCGTTTCCTCGTCGCGAGGAATGGCATTTAGTTGAGTCACAGAATGTGCGTCAGACGTCTGAAAGATGCAAAGTTTAGAAGTTGTGGAGGTGTAACTACTTTCTGAATGGTCAGTGTCTTCCAGTGGGGTTCGGACTATTGACGGTTTTAAGATCAGCCCGTCTTTAATGACCAATTCTGGGTACTTTTCACAAGGATGTGATCTCAGGACCTCAGAGAGAGCTTTAATGTCCTCAGTAAAAATGGAGCTTATGTCAATCAGTTGAAAAGAAAGATCAGGGATCTCTGCTGCAAACGACCTGACCATTCCAGCCAGAGCAAAACCTGGACTTATTTGATCCACGGTGATGTCAGATGAGCGATAGGTCACTGCTCTGACCGCTTTGGGGAACTGAATCCACTTCAGCTCCTGGACAATTTGACGGAAAATCTCACAGCAACTTGCAAGATTATGCAAGATGACCTCTGGTGATTGTGATGTAAGATCTTCTTTGCCCCACAAAAATAACACTTCATCAAAGTTTTTCTTAATATCCGGTATGCTGAGGTTTGAAAGAAGAGATGGGAATCCATTGCTTAAAATATTCTTTGCATGTGTGAACGAAACAAATCTAGATTCTTGGTCTAAATGCGGTTGTAGAGATTTTGAGATGCCTAAATGATCAGAGAACACCAAAGACCTTGGAGGCTTTGAAGAAGTGGAGCTTTCAGGGACAATACTGAAGTCATTATGGTAGAAATACTCTTCAACCACATGACATCGACTGCCGAGGTACTGGATTATCACATGCTTCACCTCAACCAACACTCTGCCTTCCTTATCTGCAAAGCAGCCACAAACCTCAAAATGATCTACACCCACATCAGTTGCTCTCAGGTAGATAATCATCTCATTCTGCAAAGGTTCAAACACAGCAAGACTCCCTATTTTGGCAGGAAACCCCAGTCTGCCTGCAAATATATGCTCAACAGTGACGGGGAGAAGTTGCATTAAGTAATCCAACACAACAGGATGAATGCAATAGTCATGCAAATGTGGTTGGAGCTCTTCTGGAACTGAAACAGCTGCAAAGGCCTCTTTAAGAGCCTGACCATAGTGCACATTTGCTTTATTCTGGAAGACATCACCATACTGGAAGCCGCCTTGAGAGAGATATCCATAAAATTCCTGAAAACTCACAACAGAGGTGCATCTTTTGGAGATCGAGCTTACTGAAATGGCTTGTTCCTCAGTCTGCCTCTCTCCTTTTGAAGCCACCATGCCTGAAGCATATACCGTAGAAGAAGAAAACACTTTGAAGCCAGTTTCTTTTCCTTTCTGCTCTACTTGGACCTTCATTTCAGCAGAGTTCTGTGTCAAAATATATGGGCTGTGAAACTTGACACTGAGCTGCAGAGAGCTCAGGGGACCTTTTGGTTTAGTGGTGGCCATGACCGACGCCAGACCCAACTCTGCGTAGAAGGCGCCGGGGATGATGGGTATGTTATTGTGCTTGTGCTCCTTTAAGTAGAAGGTTGAGTCGGATGTTAAGTTACAGCTGAAAATGTTACTTTCACTTCCAGTCTGACAGAGAACAGGATGAAAACTTGCTTTACTGTTCTGGGCGGCTCCAATGATCACGTCTCTATCGGAACAGTCAAACTGGTACTTTGGGAAAAACAGTGGTGTTGTCTCATAGCCTTTGTAGAAGACGGTCCAATCTACCTGAATGCCCAGTTCAAACAACTTGGAAACAACTGAGATGACTGATTCATGATCTTTCTCGGGTTCCACTGAGGCAACAACTGCTACGTTGTTTCCAAGAGTCTCCATAATGTTTCGTTGCAGTGCTCTTCTTGGCCCTATCTCTACAAATACTACACCTTTCTTCCCTTTAGCTGCTGACCTCAAAGCTTGCTCAAAAGCAACGGGCTCACGGATGTTCCTCGCCCAGTATTCACCCGTGCAGAAATCTCTGATCTCAGCTTCCCTTCCTGTAACTGTCGAGAACAACTCCGTGTCAAGCTCATTGTTATGCAAGGTGCCAATTGTGTCCCTGATTTCCTGGAGAATTGGGTCCATCATGTGGCTATGGTAAGCAACAGGGACATCGAGAACACGGAGGAAGAGATTCTGATTGTTTGATGAGTTGCTTAGCTCTTTTAGGAGGCTCTCGATTGCATCTGCTTCTCCTGAGAGAGTGCAGGACTGTGGGCTGTTGAAGGCTGCAATGCCAAGTCTTCCAGAATATTTAGATAGGATCGAAGCCACATCTGATACAGCCGTGTTGCTGACCACAAGCATTTTACCACCAGGAACTTTCCCTTGACAGGAGCTGCGGAAGAATATTACTTTCACAGCGTCTTCGAGAGTCAAGAGGCCAGAGCAGTGTGCGGCAGCGACTTCACCAACCGAATGTCCGAGCACAGCATCAGGTTTAACACCCCAGTGCTCGAGAAGGGCGCTAACCCCAACCTGAATGGCAAAGAGGAGAGGCTGGACAACATCTGGGTTTTTGATGTCACTCCTTTCAAACTCACTCTCAAGTGTGTCCAGGATGTTTAGGGAGCTCATCCTTTGGAAAATGTGAGTGATTTCTTTGATTTTTTCTCTGAATACAGGCTGGTTTCTCAATAGCTGCTTACACATGCCGTGGTAAGTGACACCGTTTCCGCAGAAGACAAACACTAATCTTGGATCTGAGAGAGCCAAGCTGACGTTTTTGCCAACACTGGCTATGAGCTTCTCCTTTAGATCACCTACAGATGAAACTGCAATGGCCTTTCTATATTTATGCTTTTGGTGAGTTCTCCTGCAGGCTGATGTGTACAAAACAGAACCAAGATCTACGGTGATACTATCCTCCAACTGTTTTATGGTGTCTTCTATCATCAGAGTCAGAGATTTTTGTGAATTTGCTGACAGGACAAAGTATTTCACCTGCTTCTCCCTGCTATGCTTTTTTAAGCTTGTCTGCATGTGCTGTTTGACGATGGCATGTGCATTCGTTCCCCAAAACCAAAGTTGTTCACCCCTGCAACCCTCGCTGTGGTAGATTCCCATTTCTCAATGTTCGTGGGAATTTTAATATTCAGGGATTTGGTATCGACACTGGAAGTTTCATCAGAGTAGAAAACAGATGGGACAATAGTTTCATGCTTCATCATCAGCAGAACTTTAATTAGTCCGGCCACTCCTGCTGCTGACTCTGTGTGTCCGATGTTGCTCTTCACCGAGCCGATCCACAGAGTCCCCGACCCGGAAGGTCTGGCTTTGGCGATGACGTTGGAGATGCTTCCTGCCTCTGTCGGGTCTCCCACTGGGGTTCCAGTCCCATGGGCCTCGATGTACTGGACATTTGCAATGTCAGTATCTGAGTAGGTTCTGCGCAGCAGTTCCTCTTGTTGAGTCATGGAGGGTTTAGTAATCGGACTGACAGAGTGTCCATCTTGATTGACTGCAGTTTTACTGATGATTCCCCAGATGTGGTCATGGTCTTGAAGAGCCTTCAAATTGAAAACAGGACCAGGATGAAACAAAAAAATGAGGAAAAGAACATTGTGTAAATGTTTTATAGGGTCAAATATTCATGGGATTAGGAAAATTGCTAGCTGTAGTTTTTAAATTCAACACAACTTGTTTAATGTGTTAGCTAGTCCAATGGACTAAAGTTGACATGTAGTTAGATAGGTTGCATATTTCATTCACTATAATTAATTAATTGTCAAAAGTTAGGAACATTGGGTGCATTTATAAAACTATCAAAAATCTTAAACATAGGTATCTTAATATCAGAACTTAATATTGTTGGACATTGGTAAAATAGAATCCGTTTCTTTAATCACTCTGCAAACCTTCACCTTTTTCAGTGGCTTCAGGAGAACCACCCCACAGCCCTCTCCTCTCCCGTAGCCGTCTGCTCTGCTGGAGAACGGCTTGCTCGTCCCTTCAGGTGAAATCATCTTGGCCTTGCTGAGCGCCACAAACACTCTTGGCTCAATGATGCAGTTAACGCCTCCACAAACAGCCATTTCACAATCACCTAGATAGGATAAATCTTATAAATAGCATCCATAATAAAGCTGCTTGTTGATTTGGCAGGAGAACCACTGCTGCAGGACGGACCTTGTTTAATGGCCTGGCAGGCGAGATGAAGAGCCACAAGCGAGGAAGAGCAGGCGCAGTCTATGGCGAGTGACGGTCCGGTGAAGTTAAAGATGTAGGAGACTCTGTTGGCTGCGATGCTCATGGCGAGTCCGGTTCCTGTCCAGTGGTTGATCACAGTTGGGTGCACATGTGCAGCATTAGTCTCATAGTCTCTGTTCATTATTCCTACCATAGAAGAAGAAAAAGAATTATCCCAGTATCTGGTTGTCTGAATAGTTTAAATAAACACGTTAAAAGGGGGCTATTATGGAAAATTTACATCTTGCACATTTGTAAACTTCCATTTGGGTCTTTATGCTTCTAAAATCACACCAGCTGTTTTTTTATGCAATAAATTACGAAATAGATTTTTTTCGTAAAAAAAATTGTAACTTAACCTTAAAGTTAAGTTACAATGAACTGTTACTAGGCAACCCATGTGGAACTCAGCCAGTTACCTAGCAACCCAAGTGGAACTCAGTCCATCACCTAGCAACCCAAGAGCACATTTGGTCAGCTGCTGTATGCACTATACAATGGCTGCTGGAAAAGACAAGTGTTTTATTGTTGACTTATTATCCAGAAACTACTTTCTGGATCCTTCTTGATTGTGCGGGAAGCTCTGCTTCTGCTTTTCAAAGATATACAGTTATATAGTTTTGTATCCGTTTGCAGCCATTTTCATGTGCAAGTGTAAACGTTGAGTTTGGGGCTGTGGCCAGCAGCAGCTTATTTGGATTTAAAGTGACAAGATGCCGTAAAACAGCTCAAAATATTCAGAATTGACCAGATTAAAATCTCATTATCTAAGATGATTTATTGCAAAAAATATAATGAAAAAGTTTTGTTTAGCAGATAAACCTATTCAATAAGCATAGTAGCTTATCTTTAATATGGAACTAAGGGTCGTATGTTTTCTGTGTTACCAATAAACACTCCTGTCCTGGTCCCGCTGGCTCTCTCCATGGGAACGCCGGCGTTTTCCAGAGCTCTGTAGACACAATGGAGGAGCTGTTTCTGCTGAGGATCCATTTGCTCCACTTCACTGTCACTGATGCCGAAAAACTTGTGGTCAAATTCATTGAACCTGGAAAAGTATATAAAAATCTAATATTTAGGACTATATAAACAAGTTCAATTACTTTACATATAATCTGGACCTGAGCAGTACAAGTTAAGATTTCCAGATTGTTATGATTGATGTAAATGAGATTAATTTGATTTGTTTAGCCAATCATTGAGAGAAAAATATGGATGTTAATTTTTCAGTCATGTTTTTGTCATATTCCTAAATTTACAAATATCAGAATTCAAAACTAAATGTTTATATTTACAATCTACATCTTCAAAGTGCTATGTCAGTAAATACAAGTTTAAAAACTAAATATTTAGTTTACAAATGGAATATTTAGCTTGTGAATACTTAGTTTGCAATCTAAATATTTAAAGTGATAAGCCAGTAAATACAAGTTTACAAACTAAATATTTAGATTTAATAAACCGCTATTAGCTCCAAATTTAGTATTTATTTTTCTTACTAAATATTGAGTTTCATACAAAATATTTATGTTCTAATTAGACATTTAATCTTCAAGTTAAATATTTAGTTTGCAAGCTAAATCTTTAATTTTCAAACTAAATATTTATTTTCCAAACTTAATATCTAGCAATCAAACTAAGTATTTAGATCTCTATCTAAATATTCATTTTGAAAGTTAAATATTTAGCCCCAAATTTACATATATAGTTTTAACTTGTAAATATAGGAATAACATGGTGAAAGTATGACGTTTTTATGACGGGTGAAATTATTTTTTACAGTGTAACTTTACTTAAATGAGACCCCATAAAACTATGAGACTGAATCAAGAACAAACAGACGTAAAGAACCTTTACGATGAGGTTCGTACCCGTCGATCAGAGCGGCCCTGGCTGTGCGGGTTTTCCCCGGTTTGGTGTCATCTGGGTCAAACCAGCTCCCAACGTCGAACCTCTCTCTGGGGATTGAAACAGAAAAGTTCCTCCCTTCCACCAGAACCTTCCAGAAATTATCAAGTCCCTCTCCTGTGGGTAAAAAACACAATATGTGGAGAGAAAATATTGTTTTAATTTTCAGTTACGTAGGCATATGCCTTTACATTGCACATTTAACACAATAAATCAAAAACAATACATATCACAGTAAATACATGATCAGTATCAATAGATAATACAGCTAATATTAACTTCAAGTCAGAAGAAACATGCTTATAAAATCAAATGATTACAGTTAAATTACAGTTTCTGTGACTAAAACTAAATATAGTACAATTAATCGATTAAGAGACTGTAAAAGGACTTAACGGTTAATTTTCTAACAGGAAGAAACTCTTTAAAAAACGCCAAAACTACAATAGTTGTTTCAATCAAAACATATCAATGGCCCAGTCAAAGTATGAACCTAAAACATGTAAAAAATTTATGAAAGGACTAAAAAACTGTATTATTTTTTAAATAACTGTATTATCAATCTCAAGATAAACAAAAAGATTTAGTTTTTCTTTCTAAATAAAAAAATGTAAAAAACTCCCAAACTTGGATCATTTTTCTTTTTGTTTACATGTTGAGTAATATTGAAACATTTAAACTAAGCTTGTGCTGAAACAAATGAGGACAAATATAACAAAACCAAATCATTTTAAACAAACATAGCCCAAATGTCTAGGGATTCTGTGATTAATGTAAGAATTACAAGAAAAATAGATTTTATTTCATGTTAATGGTTAACTATATTAATTTGTTTAATCAACCTAAATATTACTACTTACCTCCTGGAAAGTTGCAGCCGATTCCCACCACAGCGACTCCATCCTCTGCTTCTTCCATCCTGAGAAACTTCAGAAAGTAAAAAAATTAAACCTAAATCACGTTTTTATCATCCAAAGCGTTAAAACCGCCGTCTGCTTTAACTCTGTGTTCAAAGTCACGGTTAAACGTTCGGTTTAGTGTCGCCTGGATGCGCCGCAGCATCCATCCCTCTGGAGATGTTATCACGGCTCGCTCTTATAGCGGCTACTTTATGAAACATTAATGACCGATTGTATATGCTGCCATGGAGACGAAGGATCCAGTGAACACATTTATGACAACCTGCAAGTGATGAGGCCAAGTTTAATCAACATGTTATACAATAGAGAGGCTGTTTTACTTAAACCTGCAGTAACAGAACATACTTTAATGATAAACCGCTCCGTCCAATGTGTTAAATATTAAAAGTATACATATTTATACATTTATACAATATAGGTTTTAAAAGTCATGTAATTAAAATGACAAAAGTTTTTAAAAAAATTAATACTATAATCATCTTGTTTTTCATTTTTACATTAAAATCTGTTTAACTGAAAAATTCCAGCTATAAAGTCACTTTTCAATTCAATCTACTTATTTTTAGACAAAACCAATAACTTGAAATATGTAGAAAAATAAACTTACATTAAAAGTTGTTAAAGTCCAACAGTAATTATAAATTATCTATTATTTTAATAGAATATACTTTATTGATCCCAAAGGGGAAATTGGTTATTAGTTGACAAGCTGCTCCATCCGAGATGTTAATACAAGTATTTATACATTTGTAAAATATGTATTTTAAGTGATGTAATTAAAATATGACTGAATATGAAAGATTAAAAAATAAATATTAAAGAATCCTCTTGTTTTTCATTTCCATCCATCCATCCATTTTCTTCCGCTTATCCGGGATCGGGTCGCGGGTTGTTTTCATTTTTACATTAAAATCTTTTTATTAGCTTCTGCCTTATAAACTAATTATTTGTAAATAACTTTTTTTGCCAGAAACGGCTGCTTCAATATTTAGAGAAAAACTGATTTTTAAACAAAAGCAATTACCTGAAATACATTCACATGTATACTTCCATAGAGTTGATACAATCATTATAGAATATACTTTATTGATCACCAAAAGTTTAATTTATTTAGTGAACATTACTGCAAAAAAACACAAGGCAAGTAAGCATTTTTGTCTAGTTTCTATTCCAAATACAAAACAAATAACTTTTCAGCTAGATAAATTAGCTTAAGTCAAGAATTCTTGAATATTGATAGGTACTTGTTCCACTGGCAGATTATTTTACTCATAAGAGGGGAACATGTCTTGTTACAAGTAAAAATCTTCCAGTGGAAACTTTTAAAATATTAACCAATGGTGTTGATGCGCATGTGTCCTTGTAGCAGGTAATAACACTAAATCTTCAAATTTGACTCAAACAGACAAAGTTTAAATTCAAATCTTTAATTTATAAAAGTGCACAAAATTGACAGGTAGCCAATTCTACATAATGGGCCTGGATAAAACCCATCAGAACCAAATCAATCCGGATCTTTTAAACAAGCATCCAGGTTTACTGTGCAACAGAGCAAAGGCCCCATCCGTTTATTTAGTCATGAAGACCAAAAAAAATTACTTTATAGCTGTATTTATGAAAAAAAGTTAGTAAAACATTTTCATATAAACACATGTACAAACTGCAGGGAAAATGATGTAACAAGTAGTTTTCTATGAAGGTGTTAAAGGAATGAGTTTGTAAAACAAATGGGATGAAAGGCCTTAATCCCACGACAAGGACAGCATCTTGCAGCTCAGCTCCCACAGCTTCTGCGCCAACTCGTCGTCTTTTCCAGCAGCAGAGCATTTAGCAGCAGCGCAGCCACTGCAAACAACCAGAGGGTGAGACGAACTACTTTATGTCTATATTTCATCACACAAATGGGCCATTTATGCCCACAAAGAAGTCATTAACTGCCAACGAGCTGGTGAACTTTGAACTGGCAGTACCTGTAATATCCACCGCTCTCCTTTTCTAGAGTCGGCTCCACGGCGCAGTAGATCGTGGTCTGAGCTCCCGCCGCCGAGTCTTTGGTGAAAGGTTTGGCAATATTCATGAAGAATCTCTCGGGGGCGCTGAGGTGGCGCCACAGGTCCGTCTGAACGACGCCAGGGTGGAGGGAGTAGGTGGTCACCCCAGTGCCTGAACCAGAACAAACGGCGTCCTTACACCAAAACACATCAGGAGCCGGAAATGTCTTCATATCCAACGATCGACAAGGTTTAAAAGCTTTTACATTTTTACGTGAAATCTTAAAGAGCTGCTTGAGATTCTCAGGAGTCAGATTTTAGCAGGTTTTGAATTGGGTAAAAACTAAAAACAAACAAAAAAAAAACAAAAAAACAAAGCAGCCTCCATGTCAAAGTCTGACTTTCAAAGCAACTTTACCCTGAAAACAGACCAGATACTATATTAACAGTCTCCAAATCCCTAAAATAGCATAAATAATTACAATCTGCAGTGCTTCATCTTGCTAAGGGATATTTAAAAGTGACCCATTATGTTTTCTTGAAGCAGAAAAACAGTTGACCAAAGTGCTGGAACTCTGCTGGGTTGCTAGGTGACCGGGGCTGAGTTCTACTGGGGTTGCTAGGTAACGGCAAAGTGCCACTTCACTAAAGCTTTTTGAAACTGCCCGTTTTCCAGACACCATGAAACAGTAATTTATTGACAAATCATTTTTTTTGAGCATTTGTAATGTTTTTAGAAGCAGTTGACTTCCAAATGGAAGTACAAAAAAAACACAAGAGTGTGAATTTAGTATAATCAGCATCTCTGAATTTGCTGGAGCCTGTTTTTAATCCAATTCCTTCACAAACCATTATTTTTAATCGATTATTTTATCCTTGAAAATAAAATAAAGCTCCAAACATGTAAATTTCCAACAGCAACTTTAAATGAACCGTATAATGACTTAAATTGGAGCGATGAGGTTGTGACAGACCTTCCAGTCTTTTGGCCAGTGAGCGGGTGAAGAGCACGTTGGCGAGTTTGCTCTGAGCGTAAGCTTTGTTCTTGTTGTAGCTTTTCTCGCTGTTGATGTCCTCCAGGTTGATGGAGCCCCAGGAATGAGCCATGGACGACACGTTTACGATTCTGGCCGGGGCCGACCTTTTAATTAGGTCCACCAACAAGTGAGTCAGCAGGAAGTGACCTGAAGAAAGAAAAGGGCTTACATTTCAACTTAAATTCAACTATTTTACAGAAATATCGAGAGCTAATGTAAACCACATCGACAACACTTCTATTTTAAGAAACAAAAATGCTGTGTTAATATTTGAATGATCTGAGATAGCAGAATAATCACCGATGTGTGTCATGTTATTACAAACCAAGTTTGTTTGTGATTGGTTGTTTACCAAAGTGATTGACTCCAATCTGCATCTCGAAGCCATCGGCCGTCTTCCCGTACGGACAAACCATCACACCTGCATTGTTGATGAGGAGGTTGAGCTTCTGCTCATCTGCAGAGTAAAGAAAAAAGGTTTTAAACTCTTGAAGCATGTAGGTAAATTTAAATCTATTCCTCATGAAAACCCGTTTACTTTGCTGGATGTTGTTTGCAAACTCTCTGATCGATTTGCTGTCTGATAAATCCAGTTTCATGCAGACAACGTTGTCGTTGCCGGAGCTTTTGATGACTTCCGTCAACGCCGTCTGGGCTTTCTCCATGTCCCGACATGCTAAGATCACTCTGGCTCCTAGATACAATAAAAAAACCCCAACAAAAACAAAGAGATCCCCCCCCCCTGCAGATTAGCATACTTTAAAGGAGAAAGAAGAAAAAAAACAAAACACAGCAAGGGATTAAAACATCCAATCACTTCACACACACTAAATAAAACCACATAACATCTGTATTAATGCCAAACTGCACAAAGAAACTCTTAAGAATCGAACAGAGCGCCCTCTTGTGACCTTAAGTGTGAAGGTTTCTCAGGACCAGGTTATGCTTCGTTATGGTGGTCCGTTTGGAGTTAGGTTGTCTAAATATTGTTACTATAGTTAGTGTGGAGAAAAAAGAATTTGGTCTAAAATAAAAAGTTAAGGGAAAGAAACTTCCTTAATTTACCCTTTAATAGAACAAATAGTTTAAGTAAATTAAACTGACAGGAAAGATAAAAACATATATCAGTGAGCTCAAAATTGAATACTAAAGTCAAAATACATTTCAATTTTGACCTCAAGTATTTATTTGAACATCTTTTTCCCCCAAAAAAGGTGTGACTAAACAAAAAAGCAGCCAAAAACAAGATCTGGGTGCACAGATTTAAATACATTTAGAACCATGTAAAACATTTTGGTTAAAAGCTGCTGACAAACATCCCAGACATGGACAAGCCAGAATATTTCTGGAGGAAATCTCAGATGAGGTAGAAGATAGACAGTCATAACAAGAGGTTTATATTCACATTTGGAGTTACATCTTGAGCAATCGTGAAGCTTTTGACTTTAGATTAACCCTCAAATGCAGAAATGGAAAAAAAACCCATTTCTGTTTAGAGGAAGTTCATTCTGCATATTGAAGACAACCTGGCAAAAACCCCACAGACAACAGGGATTATTTTTATCTACTCAAAAAGCACAGAATGTGTACAAATGAGTGACATAAGCTGTTAAATAACGATGATCTGAGCCACAGAAAGCAGCTGATAAAAATACACGGATGACTCAAGATCTGGTTATTCAACCACCACTTCGTTTCTTCTGGAACAACTTTAACATTTATGATTCCACTTCCTCTCTTATGTCAGTCAGATCAGAGCTGCTGATTGCATTCAACTGCAGAAATAGTTGAAATTGGTGTAAATATGTAAAACCACACTTTAAGGTTCCCACAGTGCTGCTTTTCATTCCCTTTTCCTGCAGAGGCACAAGCTGAAGTAGTTTGACTTGAATTATGGAAGTTCAATAATTCAACAGTTTTAATTCAGATTCTAATCAGGTAGTGAATTTTTTTAGCATGTTTTATCTTCCAGGTTCTCCAGAAAAGCCAATGATCCAAAACATGTACAATTAAAAAAAAAAAAGAGTATCCATTTAAACACATTGCAAATTAGCTTAAAAAAATTTATTGGGTTGAAATTATTAATATTACTCTATTAGTTTAGTATTAGTAGTAGTTTAATGTCCAAAAAGGCCAATTTCTGAAAGGCAGAGCAGTAATTAAGCCAAAAATATACATTTCACATTCAAGTTAAACATTGTTCTCTGTAAATAAGTTTTCCCAAAACTAGCAGCGTTTTAGCTTCACCTAGTTAAAATTCACTAAAGTAATGCTAATGCAATGCCATTGCTTTTTAAACAATATATTTTTTTCTTTTTTTAAAAAAAGAAATTGAAGCGTTTCTTTTCATATTTTATTATCAAACGATATTAAAAAAGCTTAAGTGATTAAATGAAAAATCTGTACAATATGACAGTTTTTAATTTCGATTAATCTTCAGAATAATCCGGTAGAATAATAAATTACTAAAATAATCACTAGTTGCAGCCATAATTTATGAAGTCCTAAGATTGACAGGTTTTAAAGTCTTGATCATTGAACTATTAGACCTTCATATCTTGACAAACTTATTACCAGTGTTGCATAGTAACGAAGTAAAAATACTTCACTACTTTACGTAAGTATATTTTGGAGTACTTCATACTTTCCTCGAGTATGAAAATTTTTGAGAACTTTAACTTTTACCTCACTATATTTCCGAACTTAATTTCATACCTTTACTCCGATACATTTTCAATGTGTGGTTTAGTTACTCGTTACAAAAAAGCGAAGAAGAGAAATGTTAGAGTTTTGACCCACCTACTGATTGACTGCAACAAAGTCGGACACTAATGGAGCCCCATACAACATGAACCACATATAAATATGTGATTCATGTCAGAAGCTGGTTCAGTTGTAAAGCAGGTTAAATAACCTTGTAGGTAAAGCACCTAATTTTCTTAACTAACTGATGGCTGCAGGTTTATCTATTAGCAGGTTTAATTTTGCCTGCACTTGGTTGTGTTTATTACTTTAACTGTATTTGACAAGTTTACCAAAATATAAAAAATGTTTGCCTTGTTTTACTTTTCAAACTTAAAGATCCGCAGTTTGCGAACAACAAGAAAAAGCTTCTGTATTTCAATTAAAGGTGTAAAGTTATGGAACAAGTTAAATGAATATTTGAAACAAAGCAATAGTTTAATACAATTCAAAATAAAATACAAGGAGGTCATTTTCAACAGATATAGACATATGGGTGAGAGAAAGCAATAATGTGTGTATTGAAATAACAATTTGGTGTAAGGGTTTGGAAAGACAAACCAGCATAATAAGGGAAAATGTATATGTAAATATTAGTAACTGTTTACTGCCACTTTGACTTCTTATTTTTATTTTTTCTTTGATGGTAGGACTGTAAAGTTTTCAGGGGGTAGGAGTTAATAAGTTCTCACTTCTTCCTACCCCATTTCGACCATAATATGTTAACTGAGACAAAAAACTGTATCTTTCTTCTTTTTTTATGCACTATCTTATACTTGTATCATGTTCGAATAAAATTTCATTACATTACTTGAGTACATCCATTTTTACAGTAATTTCCATACTTAAGTACAAGAAATTCAGATACTTTAAGACTTTAACTCAAGTACCATTTCAGTCAGTGACTTGGACTTTTACCAAAGTCCTATTTTAGAGAGGAACCTATAGTTTTACTTGACTGTGCGATTTCAGTACTTTATACAACACTGACTATTACGTTGTTTGTTGTGATGTGGAGATCATTTAAAGCACCAACCAGGTTTGATGGATCCGTTTACCTCTCTTAGCCAGATCGACGGCCGTCTCTTTGCCTATCCCGGTGTTGGCGCCGGTGATCACCGCAGTTTGCCCGTCCAGCCTGACGCCAGACGACCACGGAGCTCCGAAAAGGTTTCTGGGGAAGTTAGGAAATCTCAGCCGGTGTCTCAATCAGCCTAACGGGCGTGGATATGACTAAACTACCGCTAAACTAAACCGTGGCGGTTCGCATTCACGCTTAAATGCCACAAACGAGACGCTAATAGCTTAGCTTACAAACTGAAGTTTTGTTTGGCTAAAAGTTTACATACAGCGTTAGGTGGTCAACTATTGAAACAAGCAACGACGTAAAGATTAAGCGATTACAAAGAGAACAGAAGCCTCACCTGAGCGCTTGCATGTTACTTCCACTCGGTAGGCAGATGAAAATGTTACAAACCCCCCGAAGAACCGGACAAACTGAGAGCCGGTTCTTCCACCACCGCCTTCCTCCATTAAGACGTCAGGCGCAACTGTGACGGGACGCTCATCCCCAACGACAGGCGTTCTGACCAATCAGAGGCCAGCTCGTCAGCGGTAGACACAGCTCATTGGTCAAACTAGATTGGTGTCGCCCAGTTTGATTGGGCGACACCAATCAATATTAGATAAACAGATAGACAACACAGATAGTTTATTACAGACTTAAAGTCCAAATTAAATTATATAAATAAAGAAAACGAACAAAATATCAAGCTGAAAAAAGTACAAATGATGACTTTTCTTTTGTTTTTATACCCAAACGTCACACTTCAACCACATTGATAACATGTTTTTTTCTTTGTTATTATTATCTTTATAAAAAGATGTATCTACATGGAAAGTTGGTTGATGTTTAGTTGCTTATAATGAACTTTTGAGATAAGAGGTGGACTGATTTTATTTGAAACTACTCATTTCATTCAAATTTTGGTTTATGTGAACATGTGATATGCACATTTTAAAATATATGAACAAATAAATAAAATAAACAATTTATTGAGGCTTGGAATGCAGTTGAAACTTCATTCCAATCCGCAACTTCAAAATGTATGTAAGTAAATTGTCTTTTCAACATTTTTGGGTGCATAGAAATAAATGCATGCAACACTTGCTCAGACTTTAGATTAGACAGATAGATTTTATTAGACTCAAAGTCCAAATTACATAAAAAAGAAGGTAAAAGGTAAAGGTAATTTTATTTATATAGCACATTTTCAGCAACAAGGCAATACAAAGTGCTTTACAGGATTTAAAAAGAAATACAAACAAAATAGCAAACCAAAGTGCAAAAGAAGAAAAAGCTAATAATGTTGATCCGAAGTAAATAAACTAGATACTCCTATTCATGATTGGTAGATAAGTATAAGTAAATATCCTCTGATCTAATTCCTTTCCTAGGTTGGGAGAATAGGAGTCTAGTTGCTAAGGTAAGGTAGTATTTTGCAGGTAGTTTTTCTGGGTTTAATTCTAATCTCTGTTCTGGGTTGCTAAATAAGTGTAAGTAAGTATAATCTAGACGACTGGGTTGCTAGATAAGTATAAGTATTCTCTGGACTTTCTAAGTGTGCTCTAAATTTGTAAAAGTAATGAGTACTTCACAGTTTCTAAAATATAAACTAAAGAGTGACTAATCTAATTCCTTTTCTGGGTTAAAAGTGAGTACTCCACAGTTTCTAAAAAAAAATAAAATAAAGAGGAAAGGAGACATTGAGTCAAAACAAAGATCTGAGTGAAGGCGCTGATGTCACAGCGCCATGAAACCATGTCGCTCAGCCTCCAGGCAGATGTCTGATAAAGGTGTTGTTATCAAGGAAGGTCCTTGGGAGAGCTCTGTTGGGAAGGAGTGTTATGTTTACATATCTTCAAGGAGATTGGAAATATATAGTACTATTGGACAAAATATCAAGCCAAAAAATATGTACAAATGATGACTTTTTTTCTGTTTTCATACCCAAAGCGTCACACTTGTACCACATTGATTCAGCCGTATATTACAAAAATAACATGTTTTTTCTTTGTTAATATTATCTTTAGAAAAAAGATGTATCTGCATTGATAATTGGTCGATGTTTAGTTGCTTATAGTGAACTTTTGAGAGAAGGGGTGGACTATATAAGATTTTTTTAAATTACTCCTTTTCATTTAAATTTTTGGTTTGTTTATGTGATGCGCACATTTTAAAGTATAAATGAATGAAATTAACAAATAAATGAATAAAATAAACAATTTGTTGATCCTTGGAATGCAGTTGGGTGGGAAATGTTTATTAGCCCCTCCAAAAGGTAAAGGTTTAAGTAATTTCATTTATATAGCACATTTTCAGCAACAAGGCAATACCAAGTGCTTTACATGAATTAAAAGAAAATATAAACAACATAACAACCCGAAGGAAAAGGCAAAAGAAGAAAAAGCTAATAATGATGTTCCACAAACTACCACAACTTCAAAAAGTAAAGAGTAAATTGTCTTCTCGACATTTTTGGGTGCTTGAAAACACTTGCTCCATCCGATTTGTGTTGATTTTCACATAAAATCCAAATAAAATACATTGAAATTATTTTTTATTCCAAATAAAATCTTTTGAAATGATTTCAGATTATAAATTAATTTGTGAAAGTAAAGGATGAGCGTAACGTCATATTGAAGTGACTGAAACTTAACGCATAAAAGCAAACTGTAGAAAAGTTGCAACACTTGTCCAGCAGGTGGCAGCCCACGATCACAGACTGCTATAAACCACCAGCAGAGGCTTTTCCCTCTTTCACACCTTTATCCCTGAGACGCGACTCTTCGGACAGATTAACAGGTTGGTATTTGGGTAAATCACGTCCTTGGCACAGATTCTCCGCTTTCCTCCCGGCCAGCAATTTGCATGAAGCCCAATTATTCATCAGGCCTCTTCAAAAAGTTCTCCAAAAAGCGCCATGAATGGCTCATTCATGAGCTTCAGACATTGTTGGCAGCAGTAACAGAGGGCAAACACTGCAGATACAAGGTCATTAGAGTGGGAAACACTGACTGCGCTGTTCATCAGCTGATTGTGCGCAAGCAACATTTCCTTCCCTTTTCTGTCTGTAAGATCAGTCAGCAAAATTGTTGGATTTTTTTTTTAGCGTTTCAAGTGCAGATGTGGAAGAAGAAGAACTCTGACAGGGAATAATACATTTTGTAGTGAGTGGCTGTAATAGAGTGGCCTTCCCAGGAATGCATATAAATCAGCTTCTTTGTATTTTGTCCCCAAATAAAGCCAACAATCCTGCGATTTTGTAACCTTTGGCCTCCAATATTCCTTAAACCAAAAACGAGATCTTCTACAACAATCCGTTTTTCCAGTATTTATGAATCTCTCATTCCACATCTGACTTGTTTATTATTGTCTTGCCAACTTCCCGTTTGTGTTTGTTGTTTTTGTGTCATTGGACGAACGAAACAGTTGACCTAACCCCTTACCGGCGCCACAGTAGCAGCTTCCCGAAAGCCAAACACAATAGTGAGGCAGGAGGATGCACTGCATGAACAATGTGAACAATTTGTTAGCCATATTAGGAGCATTAATGTGGCTATGACAGATGGAAGCAGTTATTATTTATATGTATGAGGAGAAGGGGAATAAATAAACAAGTGAGAATTAGAGAATAGCTTGTGCTGATGGCGATGAATTGACAATGGCTGTAATGATCTGATGGGCTAAAAATAAACCTGCTGCACAGAAGAATATACAATAAAATAAAAACGGGGAAGGAAACACCTGTAAAGGCAACTTCTCGTTTTCATCAGGGCCGGGCAAAACGTTTTGGAGCCCATTAGCAGATTTTCATTTTAGGCCCCCATACCAACATGCTAACACCAGATACTTTATCACATAGCTACTGTCATTAGCATAATTAGCATTATACTAGTGTGGTTGAAAAGCAGTTATTTAAATGCGTAATATTATTTTACTTATGTGAAAATGACATCAGTAAACAAGTTAAGAAGTTTTTAAAAGTAAAACGTAGCCATTCATATATTTCCTCTGCAGTAGCAGCAGCCAACAGAAAGAAGACATTAATCATTATTTGTGTAACAACTATAAGGACAATATAGAAATTATTTTTTCACTTGTAATATAATTTATTTTGTATTATTCAGTTATTTTAAATCTATAAATATATTTTATCGTGCTAGCTTGGTGCTCTTGGGGGCCCCCTGGTGGTGTGGGGGTTCATTTCTTTTCTACAACAGTGAAACGGCAAATAACAGGGCATCAGCTTAGCTGCTAATGCCCTATTTTTAAACAATAAACTGTATTTTGAGGTAATGATCCAAAATAAACTATCACAAACTCTAGAAAAAAAAGAGAAAGGTAACCAAAAGTTCAAATTTTCTAAAGACTTTAAAAAATCCCTTTGACAGAAGAGGAAGAGAGATATTCTTTGATCTCATGCAAACAGAAATATTTTTAGCATAGCGTGAAAAAAACAAAACAAAGTAAGATAAGTTTGTATCAATGTTTCTTAAACAGATCAGAAGCAAAGCTGGAACAGGAACCACCCAAATGTTTATATTACAACAGTATCTGTCCAAGGTCACTTTCTTTCTGCCTCCCCAGACACACTCACACAGGCGGCCAGCAGTCTGGACTCTCATCTACAAAACCTGAAATTATCCGAAGCTCTGGGGGATGATAAGCATCTCCAAGTGTCCACATCTGCTGTCACCGTCTCCACAGGACAGACAGACATCTTTTCTAATGTTTTTTTTTCCCTGTTTGACCTTTCCCCCCTTCACCGCCTCCCTCACGTCTTTGAGTGGTTACATAACACATGAACGCTGCTATTCGTTTGTGTAAACTGTTTGCCTTTGTTGATACAATCTCTCTATACCTCCATAATTACAGTCCATTTTTTAAAAAGTGGCCTTGTTGTTCACCAGATGACAGAGTTTCTCCATCTCTCCGTTGTTCTGCCGACTGAAACATGTTGCATCGTTTAGCCACTCCAGTTCCCTTTCATCGCTCAACATGGATTTTTTCTCACCATTTTTCATTTTCTCAGGGGAAATCAAACTTGGAGGTCACTCTAAAGTTTCTAAGTCTTTTGAGAATTGAAAAAATATCTATACAGCTTTATCAAAGGAGAAAATAAACATCATTCGCCTCAGCTTTCTTATGTTGACATTAAGTTTGTATCTTGGTCTGCAGCGCTGTACACATTTTAAATCACTTTGAATTTGTTTTAATTTACATTTTCATATTTGATGCTTTTTCCACTTATTTACTTCATAAAACGACAAAAATTTTGTTCAATATTTGATAGAAACATCTAGAAAACATACAATAAATAAAATGGAACTATCAGGGTTAAGAAAGCGGCCTGCTTCAAATGGACAGGATCTAAATCACACGTGTCAAACTTGAGGTCCAGGGACCAAATGTGGTCCGCCATTTGTTTTTATGAGTTCCTCCAGATTCCAGAGAGCAAATAACACGCAGCAGTTTCTAAAATGTTTTTTGCGTTTCTCACAAAATCTACAAATCCCTCAATTTTGTTATGCTAATCTATAACTTTCTGCAAAAATGGTCCAAAGGTTTGAGTTTATGTGATGCTAACTCACACTTTCTTTTACCCTTCACTTGATGTCAAGTTATAGTTTGTGGTCAATGTGGCGAGTAGCAACAAGTCACATTTAATAATGTCATATAAAAGCGCAAATATAGCAAAATTTCTTGAACATATTTCAAAATTAGCACCACAAAATCAGTGATTTTAATTGCAAAAACATTAAAAATAAATTGCCAAATCCTGGCTTGACTGATCACTCATAACAAGACATGAGTGGCTTTTTCATCAATGGTAAGGAATTATTACTTAAAATAAAACAAGCTCCTATATGTTGCTGAAAAGTTACTTATGAGTTTTGTCTTATTTCAGGTGAAACTAAACAAAATAGCTGCTCAGGCTTTGTGTTTTTGCGGTGCAGCGTCCTGACGGCGATGCTTATCTTTAGCAGGGACAGAGCAGCTGGTAGCAGCTGATGTGAAGATGGATGAAGCTAAATACAATCCTGGAATAAAACCCATTGAAGACGACAAAACACTTGAAACTGAAGTGGAGTTTTATTTTCCACCACAGCAACGACCCTAAACTTAGAGCCAGAGCTGCAACACAGAAATCCAATCAAGAATCAGAATCAAACATAAACATTCACAGGCCAGTTAGGCAAATATTTCATCAAAATAAAAATTTATTGGTCCACTAAAGCGGAATAGAAATGCACACCACACTTAAAAAGAATTACAAAATGTTGTAATGCAACTCCTTAAAGCTGCAGTATTTTCCTTTTGTAACAGTATAATATAAAATAAATAATCTGTGAAAAAAATTTAGCTCCTCTGTCTTCTCCCAGTGCTCCCAGTACACGCTGCAGAAATACACCACTCAACCAGACAACCAATCAGAGTTAGGAGGCGGGTCTTAGTGCTGTCAATCACTCTCCTGCTCACCAACCAATTACGGTGGATAAACAGTTTTCCTGGAACATTAAGTTGTTTCTCCTCTATTAGGCATACACAAGCTTGATTGACAGCGCTAACACCCGCCTCCTGGCTCTGACTGGTTGTTTTTAACTGGAAGCATATATTTCTTCAGACTGATTTTTTTCACAGAATATCTGTCTGACATGGTGACACTTTTAACAAATTTGGAAAAAAACATATTTTTGTAAAAGTTACATTGGCAGCTTTAAATCAATCATACCCAGGTCCAGCTCCATCTTTTAGATGCATCCGTTCTCCAACATGTGAGTCAAATTAAAGGGCCGTTCCCAGGCGTCTGCAGAGCTGAATGACGCACCGATTAGGGAATCCAGCTGCTTGACTCAAGCGTGTTGGAGAAGAAATGCAAATGAAAGCTGCAGGATAGCAGAGCTTAATGCTTCAACTAAAACTCAATTTATATAATTATACATTAAAATAATCCAGGTATAAACGCATTGCCGTAAAGCTAGCTATTTAACATGTGCATTGTGGTTCGACTCTTTGACTGTGGGGAAACAGGAATTGATCAATACCCACTGCAGAGTCATTAGACGGAGAACGGAAAGATTATTTTAACTGATGTTGTTGGCTGTTAATAGCTTTTTACCCCGACGGTCAGCTAAAGTATAGAGTGGCTTTCTGAGCATAGTTTAATTAATTTTATTTAAAAGAAAACTGCATTTGAAGTTTGGGTTTGAAGAAAACCCCAAAGCTTGACTCTTAGACGTTACGTTTTTCTTCTTTTTGGAGACAGTGATGGTTAATTAGATCATTTACATAGCGCCAAATGTCTGCAAATGTATTTACATTACAGTTGGGCATTTGTTTATTATTTATTGTAATAAATTTATGAGCACAATAAAATTTTGTCATAATAAATTCTAATTAATAATGTTTTAAACTCCCTAAAAGTATCCATATTGTTGGGATTATTTTTACTACTTTTCTCTTCTGTTTGTTCATTGATATTCTATCAATAGTCTGTGATTGAAGTGGAGAGTAACAAAAGTCAGATTTAAACTCATATGAATGCAAATACTTCAAAATTCCTAGCAACTATTCCTAAATTAGCACCAACAAATCTGTGATTTTGATTACAAAAAAATCACAAAAACAATTACAAAATCCTGGAGAGACTGATCAGTGTGAAAAGATGATCAATAATATTATTGAATCCAGAAGCAGATACTTATTAATATTTTAACAGTTTACTAGGTTTTATCCAGAGGTGAGTAGAATATCCAAAAAATGTACTCAAGTAAATGTAGCACTACTTCAGTATATTTTTACTGAAGTAAAAGTAAAATGTATCCATCTACGAGTAAAAAAGTATTTGGCGAAAGGTAACTCAAGTACAGAGTAACTGGTCAAATGATCAATCATTTAATATTTAAAAATGGCATCATGAGAAGGACCAAAATATAAAGTTATGTTGAAATTTTGGTGTTTTAAACACCAAAATGACAGTAATTCATTTAGGTAACAAAAAAATCAGGTAAAAGAAAATGTTTCCAAATCAGTTTCTTTCAATAAAAACATATGAAACTTTAATAAAACCTGCAGGTGTGAGTCTGAGTCTTTGGTGGTTGTTTTCTTAAAATATGTTTGTTTTTCATTCAGTGAGTAGAAAATCCAGAAATTTTACTCAAGTAAGAGTAGAAATACTTAAGTCATAAAATAGTAAAAGTAAAAAGTACAGTGTAGTGAAAATACTCCCTAAATTTACTCAAGTATTATAATTGAGTAAATGTAACTAGTTACTACCAAACTGATTTTTCAGTGTATTGTGGCCCTTTGAGGACCTTCATGATCTCGATTTGCCCCAGAATTAAAACGAATTTGCCGCCTCTGGTCTGAACTAAAAGCTGCAGGATCTCCAGGATTTCCGTCCTCCGTGGATCGATCCTCACCATTTCATCGTGATGAAAGGATGAAGGGACATCAGCTCAGTGTCACCTTGTTGCTCCAAACTGGACCAAGCAAATGGGATCCACTGTGTCCTTTCAGCATCAATGTGATTAGTGGATTCAAAGCGGCCCTTCAGGATGAAAGTGGGACAGTGGGTGAATCTAGGTTGGGTTTCCCTTTGAAGGTGAGCAGACGCTCGCTGCGGCTCTGCAGTGTCCTGCAGGAAACAGGCGAGCCGATCTATTTATAGAGACTTTTCAAGCAGCCAGAGGAGCTGCTGGAGAGCGGAGCAAAACAGAAGCCTCCGATTTCTGCATGAAATTTGTATCAGGATGAAGGATATAATATGTGTCACGTATAGAAGACTCATATTTGTCTTGATGTATTTTTAATCATTGCTTTTTGATGTTTTTATTTCTGGATATTAGAGAGAAATGGTTTATAAATTATTTTAATTTTATGGTGTTCAAACTCTAAGTGGTTTCTAGGGAGGATGGAAAGTAATAAAGGATGATCTGATCTGATTCCAGTCAGCCAGAAACTCTGCAGGACACTTAAAAAAAAAAAAAAAAAAAAAAATTCCCCCAAAATAATTGTTTAATTTTATTACCATTTCCTTCCATCTGTCATCCATCATTCTGATTTCTATGGAAGATCAAAAATTGTCTTTAAATAAATTTCATATCAATTCGAAAGGCTACAAGAAAACTAATGCTATTATGTCTATAATTGAATTAGTTTTATAAATGCATATGTTAGTTTCAGTTAACTACAGTTTTACCCCATTCATTTCCAATGAAAATGTCTCCATTCCACTTTTTGTTAGTTTAGTTAACTACAATAACCTTGTTTCCCACAGTCGGACAGATGTTTGTCTTCTAGACATTCCCAGGTCTATCTCAGGCCATAAACGGGTTTATAAGGTTTACCAAACATAATCAACTCGAATGATTTGTGATCTTCCTCCAACAGTTTACCAAATGGGAAGCAACTTACACAAGATTTGACATTTACCACTGTTTGTTCAGCTTCAATGCAGAACGTTGGGCAGCAGGATTTCTGACAGAATGCACCACTGAGTGGTTTTATTCATGCAGATTCAAAATGTATTTAAATGCTAAGGTCTGAGTTTACTTAATCAAATTGTAATTATCTGGTTTGGTAAACTAAGACGGCCTGAGAACGCAAAGACTTGTTGTTTGAGCTTTGCACTAAAGTTATTTTCTGGTCCACCTAAATGGACATAAATGTTCTTAATTTAAAAATAGCTGTTGATTTAGCTCAGATGCAAATAAACAGCGTGGGATGAATACGGTAGTTTGAAAAACGTGCTTGTTGCAGTTGAGGCCAGTTTAAATGAACCACATCTTAAACTGCATCTCAGTTTTGAGGCTTATTTTCAAATTCTCAGCATTAATCAGTGAACAAGCAGCGCTTCATGCAAAGGAAAGCTATGACGACAAAAACATACTTATTTTTAATCCTAAGAGCTACATTTTAAACTTAATAGGATCATTATATTCATTATATAACAAGCTTATGAGTAGGGGTTATCAGTTGTCTTTATCGCATTTTAAACACCAATACTTCATAATTATCAGGCCATTAATCACAGATCCCAATAGTCTCCAACGGGGTTTTTATGTTTAAGTTTTAAATATCTTGAAATTTCAGAACTGAAACCAAAAAACTGTCAACCATAAAAAAACTCAGAAAGCTGCATATGATACACAGTTTACAATGTTTCATGACGTCACAACCATCCGCTGCCATCCCGTTTCAATTGTTAGCATTAGCTGTCATATGCTAGCCTGTTTTGCCAACATTAGCATCGTTAAGCTATTAGTTCTTATTAACAGATTTGGAAATGATATCACACATACATTGAGTGTATTAAAGTGCCAAATGGCGAAATCCAGAAGGATGTTGCTAACTTTCGATGAGTAAATATGTTTAAATAATTGCGGGTCCTGAATGGCTCGGTTAGCAACTAGCTGGCAAAGGTTCACTATTGTTATGGCAACTGGACTGGAGTCAGGTATGAAAACAGCGTGAAATAGGAGCGGACATTTAAATTTATTACAATGTGATGAGCAGCAATTACTGAACAGGTTGACTAGCATCAGGTAAAACACCTGGAATTGACTAATTGATTCCATATTGCAGGCTTAGTCACAGCGGACTTCTGTCTTCTTCATGTGTTTTATTAGCGGTTGGCAAGAAACGTTTGGTATCCATTACCGCCCCCTACTGGTATGAAATGTGGTTCAAAACTTCATCGACTTTGTTTTCCCAAAACGCTTAATTCAAATGTGAATGTTTTTAATATCTTAGTTTCCTGGTTGTATATTTATTAAACTAAATGTTTTTTAATATATTCTTTCTAAACTCCTCCAACATTAACCTTTTTTCTATCTCATTTCTCCAATATACTAAAATCACATTGTATTGTTTCAAATTGTACCATTTTGTAGACTTGTAAGCCTCTCTTTTTGTCACTTGTTTGTTGCACATAAAATTGTGTTTTATGTATTATTTTCTCCCAACTTTTTAACAAATAATTTATTTTTACAAAATATTTATTTTTACTTAAAAGAATAGTAACATGGGAGATTTTTATTCTTGATTCTTGACAAATTAAGTCAACAAACATAAGGTTATTTTGAAGGAAGTGCTTAATTTCTCATGAGACATAATTGGTTCATCAGGTGCTTCACATCATGCTAATGAACCGGCGTTTGTACAAATATAATCAACCATAAGGCTGGAGCTCGTGTCTGAGCAGAGCAGAACAACCAAATACTTTCACTAGCATTTTATTTTACTTTTCAATGCAAAAATTATAGGTGACAAAATGCGATGGCTTGCATAAGAAGGCTGCAAAAGCATTTATAGAGATTGGTGGTTAATGATGTTTATGTTCTAGTGATGCATGTGGCTCTGTTTGCTGACTCAACTTCACCTTTTTTAAAAGCTACCAGCTAATTGGTTTTCAAACACATCACGCCTTTACTTTTCCTAGGGGCATGTTGTGTGTTGTGTGGAGCACAGGGGCAAAACCAGGTGCATTTTGACTCGGTACAAAGATGGAGACCGATGTATAAGGGGGAAAAAAAAAAATCATTCAGCTTGTTCTTAGAAAAACAAATCACTCTGACCTCATCCGCGCTCTTCCATGACCCAACATGCCTCTCGGGCTGGCAGTCTCCAAAAATACCCGAGTCCTGATGATGCACTTTGATTGGGGACACTGCTTCTTTATGTAATCCAACTTGTTTGGAGATGGAAGAAAAAAGGCAAATCAGTGGTGCCTAATTGGTTTTTAGATTTAGGATATTATCACTAAAACCTAAAATATATCGATATCACTGTATTAATACTGATCTATCTGGAGTAAGATGTCTGAGTATCATCTCTAATAAAGAGACATTTGACTCCGTCTCTGTCGGGTAAAAAGCATTTCAACGAATTCTCCAGGGCCCAGATTTGATTTTCTATGTTTTTCTTTCAGGGATTACATTATATAAGACATCACATAATCTCAATTTGTATGTAAACTAGATTTCTGGAGTGATCAGACAGATTAAAAGAGCTTTCAGGCTGAACAGCATTTCAGTGTTTTTACCTTAAATTCTCTTCTCCATTCCTAAATTCACTTTTTTAATCTTTAAATCTTTCCTGAAAACATCCTTGAGCTTAAAATACTATGATTACAACACTAATCACATAAAGTCTCTTTAGTCTTTAATAAAAAAATTCCACCACATTTTAGCTATGAGAGGCAAAAAAGGAAAAACAGTATAAAAAGCAAATTGTGATTACGCAAATAATATTTACCAACACATCATTTTTATTTGCGTATGAAGCCAAATTAAAATTTGTAAAAATCTGACAAGTAAGCTTTAACTTATAGTTAGGAAAACAGTATAAGGGAAAGTGTAGGTCAGTCAGAGTTGATAAAGGCTGAGAAAACCTTAGAGAGTTGCTCTTGGGATTGCTAACTAGACTCCTGAGTGTTCTTGTGGTCTCTTTGCAATTTTCTTGCAACACCTGAACAAATATTTCTCTCATGGATGAGTGACCCTGAGAAAGATGAGAAAAACTAATCAGTAAATTGGGAGAAGGAGAGAAAACATTATTCAAACTGTTTAGACAACCAAAGATAAACTGCAATTTACAAGCAGAAGAAGTAATGGCTTCAGTTAAACATTAAGATGTTACAGAAACATATTTTTGGCTTTTAAAAGGGCCGAGAAAGGAAAACAGTGAAATGATTCAAAAATCACTTCAAAATACGTGACCTGACTAGAGCCACTGCCTCTTTGCTGCTCAGCTCTCACTCTCAGTGGCTCCGCTCTACTCATTGCAGAACTTCTTTTGATAGGCAGCATGGCCTCCTGGTAGCCAATCATATGTGAGGAAATGGGATCATACCATTATGTGAAAATAGAGAGGGGGACATGACAGTCAGAATCTGAGAATCTGTTTATCTCTTCAGTCAACTGACTCCTATAAACAAAACTGCAACTTAAAGATATAAAATAATATATAAATTGATAAAATAAAGTCGTGTTTGGAAATTTTTTTTGCAGTGTTCATTTGGTTTTGTGTTGAATAGAAACTAAATGTTTGATATAAATAATATAGTAAAGTAAGAAATTTAATAGAAACACCACATTTAACACACAAATTCAATTCAAACACATGAATTGAATTTTCATTTATTAAAGGAAACATATTCATTTCTTTTGGGATCAATATTTGAATTTGAAACAGTTAAAATCACGTGAATTTGTTTCTTTTCACTATTTGTCCTTAAAAACGTACCGTCTACTTTGTCATTTCTGCCCGAAGTAGCATCCGATTAATCACAAAATGTATTTCCCTTGCAATTGTGCAAAATATACAAATTTTGATAGTTCTGAAAGTTCATCCATCCATCCATCCATCCATCCATCCATCCATTTTCTGTACACCCTTGTCCCTTAGTGGGGTCGGGAGGTGCTGGTGCCTCTCCAGCTAATGTTCCTGGCGAGAGGAGGGGTCACAGGTCACCAGTTTGTCGCAGGGCAACACAGAGACACACAGGACAAACAACCATGCACACACACACTCTAGTTCTGAAAAATCACCTCATCCAAACCCAAAAAACATTTATTGAAAAACAAGATTTTCTTGTTGTCTTCGGGTCAAAATGACCCAAGAAACCCAGCCAAATCTACCACAGCCACAAAATGAGGACAACAGGAGGACCATGTTTCCATTAAGTAAATTTGTCAGTATTTTGTGGAAATCCACTTTGACAAAGGACTTTTTTTGGCCAAAGCCAAATTCTACTGCTTTTATAGACAGAAACTCAAAGCCTGGCTGGTTTCTGCGTTCATGGAGTCCTGAAGACTGAGTATAAAATCTTTTGGCCCTGTAGGGTCAAAGCTGACTGGCACATTGTTAAAACGGAGAGTAAAGTTCCTTTTGGTATTCATTGAACCTAAATGAGCTGCAAGGGCCAGAATGAAAGGATAAAAGGAAACCATCCAGCCCTGTCCAGCTCTGAGAGAGAGCTGGACAGGGTTCAAAAGCATCTAAATGAAGGCCTGACTTGATTCAAGCTGGGATTCATGCCAATTTTTGTTTTTTGGTCTCCAGATGCAGCAGAATATAAGATCCAGACATGGACGGTTACTATTCTGGTCTGTTACCAGTTTGGATCCATTTAGGAGGCCATGTTTGATTCAATGTCTCCATAATTAAAGTTTTATGACATTTTCTTTGATCCAAACTCCTGAAATATTTTTAGTCTCAGCTCGACAAAGAAAGGAAAAAGTTTCAGTTTTATGCACATGAGTGAGAAGATGCTTGGATCTTCTATGAAAGGGAAAAACTCTTGAACACAATTTTCATATCCTGCTACCAGATATCGTAAACAGATGGAAGTACTGCTGCAGGCGTTCCTGGGCTTTTTTTAGACAGATTACCGACTACACAGATTTGTGCCTCACTTTTTGAGCCTGTGTTGTCCTACATTGTCTTTTAAGGAAAATTGGCATCTGATGTGTGGACTCTGAACCCAACCAGCAGCTGTTGGATTCAGCTTTTGCCATTTCCCCTCCAGGTTACTGGACTGATTTCAGATTCCTGGGAAATAAAACAAGAGGCTGTTTGTTTTCTTTGAGAGATTTCTTTGGGGACTCAAGACAGAAGAAAATAGCTAAAGCTTTACTTCTTAACATTCCTGTGATTTATGTATAACTTTGTGCTTTGTCAGGATCTATTTAGTCGCCCCTTTTGTTTTGGATCTGTCGAGTTCATCCCTTTCAACTTCGATTTTGTACCTGTAAGTATTTAAATTAGTTCTGGACGATTTGGCTGAAAAAACGAATAAACACTTCATATCAAGCAGTATAGATAATTATTGATTAGTTTTTTGTTTTAAATATGTGAAATACTGCCAAACTCACTCTAAAACTTTCAAGTACTGTTGCTCAAGTTGCTTAACAGGTCGTTGCTAGGTAACCATAGAACGAGTGTGTTGCTAGGTAACCGTAGAGTAACTGAGCGTGAGATAGTAGATGCCACCAATCTTGAAGAATGCTGTGCTTGTCTGGGTCAGAGTTCAGCCAAATTATTAAATATTCTCTGACAAATATTATCTATTGATATTTATCATGTGTCTATCACAATATATATTATTATTGGTTTATTGTCTAGTCCTAATTTAATGTACTCATGCTGATTAATATGCACTGTCCCTTATGGAATAAATTCAACTGTACTATGATGTATTTACCTAAATTGATTACAAAAACTTAAATTATTCAAGTACACGCAACTTAAACTCAGTAAGCTTTTGGAACACTTTAAATCTAGACGTACCTAGCTAAAAATAAATTGTTTTGAAAAGTAAACTTTAATAAAAAATTTGTAAACTTATTGCTTCAAAAAATCTATTAATTTAACTACTAACATGTGATTTTTGTAAGCACAACTTAAGTGAACTTTATAAATCAAATTATATTTTAATTAAACAACACCAAAAACTTCATTTTTTTTTATTTAGTGCACCTGGAAACTTGACTTTTTCCATATTTTGTTACTTTACAACCTTATTCCAAATTGTATTAAAGTAATCTCTGAAAACCAAGAAATCAAGTTTATTTAACTAAAGGTTAATCAGAGAAATAAAAAAAATTAGCATGGAAATCAAACTACATCCCTTTTATTAGACTTTATATAACAGTATCAAAAATAAGAGTAGACTTCCTTCTTTGCAGTGTTTTCTTTCACAAAGTGTGGCTTCCTGTTTTGGATCAAATACTAAACTTTTACTGCAGCGACGAAATCATCTGTCACACAAATGTCTATCTTATTTATGATAGACATAAATAAGACAGACATTTAGTGGTAGCTCCTTTACCTGTTAAAGGAGCTTAATACTTTACCACGTCTTTCA
Source organism: Poecilia picta (assembly GCA_033032245.1). Classification (NCBI taxonomy): domain Eukaryota; kingdom Metazoa; phylum Chordata; class Actinopteri; order Cyprinodontiformes; family Poeciliidae; genus Poecilia; species Poecilia picta. Next base: position 20,817,845 of record CM065372.1, on the reverse strand, counting down.
AGTTGCTCATTCTGGTGCAGCATTGACCTCCTTCTATTAGCGTGAGAATAAGAAAGCTGTTTGACATCAAGCATGAAGTATAAACGTCGGTTACAGGCGACATGTGAGAAACTATTGTTAAGGTTTTGTAGAGTTGATCTAGTGTAGGGATTACGTTTGAGAGCTTCTGTGAAACAACCCTGAACTTTACAACAGGTTTTAAGAAGAGTACTGAAATCTGTCTCCATGAAAAAGAATAACAAGTGTTGAGCTATTTAAATTTTTTTGCCTTCACCGAACACATAAAGAATAACTATAGAGGTGTTGTTAATTTTCCCGTGTCAATCACAATGTCAGAGTTAATTTTAGCATTGTAGGAAGTCTAGAAGTTTCTGTGTAATAAACTGAAGAGAATTGATTTATTATTGGATGAGTCAAACTACATTTTCTGGTAGGAAGTTCAAACAATCAACCATTGTTATTTAAAATCAGAAATATCACTCGTATTTTTGGAGAAACGTATCTGAAAGGGTTTGTTCTGAAACTGCTGGGTTTTCGGTTCGAACATCTCAGCTGTTGTGTTTTTGGTTGTTGGAGACAAAACACCAATTCAAGTATATTTTTAAAAATATCGACAAAGTTCTGCGGACATTTACAATGAAAATGCAGTTATTGTTACCAAAATGTCACCAAAGTTCATGTAATTTGTTGCAGTGCACTCTTTAACCACTAGGAGTCACTAAATCCCACGTAAAGGATAAAATTAAGGAACCAATTTTTATGAGACACTTAAAAAAAACCCTTTGCAATAACTTGATGTCACGCACAGTTTAATTAAAGAAAATATCACCCAGGAATGACGCAAGGGGTCTCACACACATCACAAAAGAAATACAAATAGAAATCCACCAGATGTTTACATTTCTCAACAGTTCACAGGCACCAATTACGGACTGGCCTCCAACCGGGCATATCCACTTTCATTACAATTAAAACTCAGTATTACATGAGTTGCAAACTGTATTCACAGGTTTAATACAAACATGACGTAGTAGGGATTGTTAACTGATTAAAACGTGTAAATCTGTTTGGGTTCAAGTATCATTTAGAGGAGAAAATTAAGATCTCAGCGACTGTGTCTGCTGCAGATATTTTTACTAATCAGTTAAGTTGCAATCTGATAGCGTGTGAGTGTGTTTACTCTGACGCTTTGGATTACAGCCATGGGTAACGATATTAAGATAATGAGGTCTGTCTTTCAGGGCCAGATATCAGCTCTGACCGACTGCAGCAGCTTTAAAAGGGTCAGAGCTGAAGGAGGTTTTGGTTTGGATGTAACCTTTAGAAAATCCTTTAATCAGCATTGAATTAACACAATTAAATCCATTTAAATCTCGATTAACACAGACCTTTGTTCATTCATTTTAAATCTTCCTGGCCTTAGCAGAGTAAAAAAAATCACCATGACATCTGCAAATCTGCAAAGCTTTATTGTGACCCAAAATATTAGCTTCCCAAACACTCATTAAGCTTGTTGGCTGTAAGAGCAAGTTGACCCTTATTTATTGAAAGCTTACTGAGTTCATGCTTGATTACAGACAAAAAGAAAGTTGACATATTTTATTATCATTTTAGATTTTAGTAGACTTAACAAAAAAAGAAAAAAGAAAAAAGAAATGCTCCTGAAAAATAGTTACTGGAGAGCAAATTTTGCTGTGGTTAAAAATTAAAAAGAGAATTGCAAGATGGTTGGAAAATGTAAAGAAACAATAGCTTCTTTAAAAAGTCACAAAACTCTGTCCCATTGAAGGTAAATTATAAAGAAGTAAAGTTGAGGTATTATACTTCTTTAAACAGGTCCGTGGGCTATACAAAACATTTTATTACATTTTTTGCTCAAAATCATTCCTAGATGATTAGATTTTAGTCTGCTCAGTTCTCCCTACTTTGACCTCCTTCCAGCTTGTGCTGGTATAGGGCGTCCTGTCACTTTAAATCCAGGTAGACTGCTGCTGACCACACCCCCAAATTCAACATTTAAATTTCTATGTGAAAATGGCTGAAAACAGATGCATAATTATACATCCGTTCATCTTTGAAAAGTGGTTTCTGGATGGTTAGTGAAGCACTAACACTTCCAGCAGCCATTGTGCAGCGGTAAAACCACCTGACCAAAAGCCCTGGAGCTCAGCTTGGGTTGCTAGGTAACGCTGAGGGGGTTGCTAGGTAACGGGGGTAATTTGTGAAGTTACATTCCAAAGTCCATTAATACCACAAATTTTCCAAACACCAAAAAAAAAAACGTTAATTTATCATCAAAAATTGGCTGGGTGCTTTTTTATTTTTATTTTTTATTTTTGTAAGCGGTTGGGCTGTTTGTAGAAGCAGCAGAAACCCAAGTTTAGGTAGAAAAATGTGTAAAATGTGAATTGTGACATGGTCGCCTCTTGCCTCTGTCAATGCTTACGCTTTCTGTTTTAAGTGAAGTACTTTCTGTTTGGTTTACCAACACAAACCTGACCTACATCTGTCTTTGGAGCGAATGAAGATGATGTTTGGTGTCAAATCAGTGCTGCAGGGCAGAGACAAGTCATGCAAAACATTTGTCTTGAGTAAAGTATATCTGTAGATATCGGCTTCTCTTCAAAATGTCTTTAAGAGTCCAGTATGGTGTCTAAAATTAGATAGAGAGAAAATAATGAATCCAGGTCAGTAAAGTAGACTGATGGCAGGCTCTCACATGTGGAGCCATAATAGAAAACAACATGCAGCCCAAACAGCTTCCTGATAATTAGCTACAATCAGTATTATCAGCTAACAGATCAGAGCAGACCATCAAAGCTCACAGATTTACTCACTGGTGTTTTCTCACTCCCAGTCTCCATCCTCCTGTCATAGTTTGGTGTTGCTGTTTTCCCATGAACTCAATTATGTTCAACATTCACTGGGAGACGGGAAAGCCGTGTTTTCAAGATGAATTTATGGAGACAAATAATCTCTAAAACTGTTGTGAGCACCAGGTTTTCAAATCTTTTGAGTTATACGTCCGGCTGAATGGGATCTGTGGGAAGTGTGGGGGAAAAAAAATCTGTATTCCAAGCATCAACAGAACAAACGATTGACTTTATGATAATCTGACAAAAACAATGAAAACACAGACTTCAACATTCATAGAAAAAACTTTTTTGCAAAGAAACTGTGTAAATTGTTAAGGGCGCTATCGTTATTGTTTGTGTCCATGTGAACCTAAAACCATCTGAGTGCTGCCCTCTATGGGTTGAAAGGTGGCTACTGCAGCTGACTTGTCATCAATAAATCATAAAATAACTTCTATATTTCTGAAAAGTAGTTAAATATAGCGACAAAGTGCTACATGAGCTGACCACACCCCTTATCATCCCCCTCCACTCATCCCCGCACTTGACCACGCCCCCTAATGGCTCCTAGCTCCGCCCACTGTGGTGACATTTTTCAACTCTGACCAGCTGAAGACATAAAATAAGGTGATTTTCATTGTTAGTTGTCCACTACACATTTCTGTTCTCCAGCATGTATTTTCTCTGCAGCAAACTACTGAAAGGACTCAGTTTCTCATAAAACATCTATTTCTTGTTGCCACGCTTCCACAAAGACCAGATCAAAACAGATCTAAATCTACTTCAATGGGGTTCTTGAGCTCAGGGGATTGACATTAGTTTATTTAGATTAGTATTTCACTGAATTTTGGGATTTATCTGTAAGGTAATTAAAGCTCTGTTTTTTCTGTCATTGTATTTGTGATGTGTGCTTCAAATGTGTGAACAGAGGAAAGTAAGAGAAGCTGTAATCACTCAGTCAGTGTTTACATAACTGAGTGTCGCTTGATGACAGGATGAATTATGTACCACTGCTCAGTTTAACCTTCCTGGTTTAGACTGCTACTGACTTTTTCACAGGTTCCACATGAATAATGAAGAAATACAGGAAAATGGTACAAAAGGAAGAAAACAATAAGGACAAAATAATATACTTATGGTAATTCTAAGGAGTAAAATGTGAGTCTGTGGTCCAACCAGAGACTAGAGTCACTGCTAAAGCAAAACCGCATTGCACTGTTGGTTTACATCAGACTGAACACTAATATTTTCAACAAAAAAACACAAAAAAGTTCAGTTTTATGATCTGAAGAGAGTGCATATTATTTTAAAAATTTTAAATAACGGAATATTTTAATTTGAAGAAAACTAGCTCAGAATCTGCCTTCAAGTGTTAGACACAGGAAATGCATGAACCGTTTGTGGAGCCTGTAGATGACTGTAGATATTGTGTTTTTTATGTTACTGGAGTCCATGCATGTTATCATGAAGAGTCTGCAGGGGACTAAAAGTGAACCAGTTAGAAGAGGATGTGTTGCATCTGTCCGCGTTTACTGCTCTGAAATTAGCAGTTCTTTACATTCTCATTTGTGGACGTTTTTATTCATAGAACCCGTCAAATTCGGCCTGTAAAAAGTTACGTTTTTACTTATTAACTTTTTGTCAGGCTCTAGGGAGAACAGGCAGGTGAAACATTAACACCCATTACTACACGGAGGAAATGTGAGATTGTTTGCTTGTCCCAGAATGTTCTGCTGTGACTCAGTAAATCCATCATCAAGTCAAATCTGGACAGTTGTTCCTCTAAAAATGTCAGCGTTACTGGACAACGATGCCTTCTGGAAGTGAAAGAATTGGATTCAATATTTCAAATATATAAATTCAAATACATTTTATGGAGTTTTCTGGGTTTGCGTGTGATGTTTTTAGCATTTTTTGTGTAACAAGCGAAAATGAAATGGCACATTTCCCCTTTAGCCTTTATTGGGGCTTGTGGGAATCAGTTCAAATGTCGTCTAACAAGAACTTCGCTTCAGACTTGGTGTCAAACCCACTTTACCCACATATCTGAGAACAACCACCCAACTTCCTCAAAGGACTCATCTTGCCACATCAGTCAACGTAATGATTCCTCAAAACGTTTTTGCACATAGTGCCTGTATATATTTTAACAATTACCTCATTTTACTTCTGTAAACGAGTTCTCTCTGCTTTTTTGGACTCGTCCATTTGGTAAAGAGTTTTACATTTAATTCCTAGATTAGAATAGGTAATAATTTTGTTCGAAACACATTTAATGTGAAAGTTATATTCTTATAGACGTCATGCTAACTTGAAAAAAACAAAACAAAATATTGTCTGTTTTGTTGCCAATAAACTTTTCTCAATTAAGTGGCAAAAACCAAAACCCTTTTCTGTCTGGAACTTTGTTTCGTTTTGTGGCCCAAATAAAGCTGAAGATGCAGTGCAGTAGAAGTAAGAAACACTGCCACCTGTAGGTAGGATTTAGAATGACATAAACGAAATGTTTTCAACCATTTTTGAGAAAAATTTGCAGTAAACTCACAATTAAGCATTATATCAACAACAACAAAAAGCGTGGGAATCTGATGATTTTCCATGATTGTCTAATCTCAAAAATTTTCAGAATACAGATAAAAATTACTTTGTTTGAATAGATACAATCAAATCAAATTTATGTGGCCCTCTGGAGTCCAAAGGGCCACATAAATAGCTGCTGCGTCGGACCAGATTTGGCCCCTGGTCCATGAGTTTGACACTTGAGATCTAATTGATTACTCAGTTAAGAGAAAATGTCACAGAAGCAGAGATGGGCAGAGCATCAAAAGATTGTACTTAAGTTAGAGTAGCATGACTTCAACATATTTTTATTAAAGTAAAAGTAAAAAGTGTTTGGAGAAAAGTCTACTCAAGAACTGAGTCAAGTTATGACTTACTATTTAAAAATTACATAATCAGATGGAGAGCTGTTGCCTTGCAGCAAGAAGGTTTTGGGTTCGATTCCCAGCCCCGGTCCCTCTGCATGGAGTTTGCATGTTCTCCCTGTGCGTGTGTGGGTTTTCTCTGGGTACTCCGGTTTCCTCCCACAGTCCAAAAACATGACTGTCAGGTTCATTGGTCTGTCTAAATTGTCCCTAGGTGTGAGTGTGTGTGTGCATGGTTGTGTGTCCCGTGTGTCTCTGTGTTGCCCTGCGACAGACTGACGACCTGTCCAGGGTGACCTCTGACCCCGCCTCTCGCCTGGAACATTAGCTGGAGAGACACCAGGAACCCTCCTGACCCCATTAAGGGACAAGGGTGTAAAGAAAATGGATGGATGGATGGATAATCAGATGGACCAAAATATAACGTTAAGTGGAACTTTTGGTATTTCACAGATGAAAATAACAATAATTCATGTAACAAAAAATAACAAAAATCAGGAAAAATAAAATTTTTCCAAATAATTTTATTTTAATAAAAAAACTTATGAAACTTAACAAAAACTACCGGTGTATGTCTGTCTGGTGAATTTTTTGTTAAAATGTTTTTCATTCAGTTGGTAGAAAATCCAGAAATTTCACTCAAGTAAGATTACTTCATAATAAAATTACTCAAGTAAAAGTGAAAAGTGGCGTAGTAAAAATACTCCTAAAATTATTTTTTTTTTCAAAAACGTTACTCCAGTAGATGAACAATGTTACAACCCGCCGCTGCGCAGAAGAAAACCTGTTATTCACCAACATTTCATTTTAAAAGCGTTGAAGACGTGACACTCAAAGGCTGCGTTCACACTGCAGCCTGAAGTGAGTCAATTCCGATTCTCCTGTAAACAAGCGGTTTGTGCTCCATGAGCTCAAAACTGAGCGAATGTTGCCGCTGGTTTTCCTGTCATATTGTGGCTGTTCAAAGGCTGAGTTTGTGTCACTTTATCTGCTCATCACCCTCTGCATCACTGTCTCTCATTTCCTCACTGAGGTTATTTAAAATGATCAAAGCTGCTCTGTCGCTGTGAGGGAACTTCCTCTAAATGGTGCCAGACATGCCGTAAAATGTAAAGGACTCGTATAAATGTTGATTTCTTTTCTCAAGCGAGACTCATTTAGCTTTTTAATTGGTTTTATCGTGTCGAATCTCTTCAGGTCTTATGTCATGTCTTTGTTTTTATTCTTGTATTTTTTATGTGCTACACTTTGTTTCAGTAAAAGGAAAGAAGGAATAAAAAGGACTTATAAAATGTTGGTGGGAAGATGAGAAAAAAAAGGGCAAAAACTAAAATCACAAAAATTAGACAAAAAAATAAAAATAGTTGCAACTTGAAATCTGTGACCTCGCTGTGCGAGATGGATGTAATAATTATTGAATTTTGACTAAAACTCATTCTAAAAGTTGATGTTTCTTTATATATTTTGCAGCATTGAGTTGTCACAGGTAGAGGTTGATGTTTTTTGTGAACCACAGAACTAAAAAAACCATTAAGTTGTCCTAACAGTGTTCAGTTTGGCCGTCGGTAAAAGCTCTGCTAACAGGTTGTAATGCGAGAGGCGTGACCTGCTGTCGCCCCAACAGGAAACCCAACTCCTGTGGGTAACGTTAGCCAGCAAACCACCGGGAGACGACTGGACTGGGAACAGAAAGACGGACCTTTATTAATCTGATTACATGAAGGAGCAGAAAGAAAGGAAGGAAGGAAGAAAGTGGTGGAGAAAAGTAATTACCAAATAGAAAAACAGAAAGAAATAAAGAAAAACATATAAAATGCTGGATCTGTGAGAAAACTATGTAAGCTACTTAGAAAAGGGTCAATAAAACAGAGAAATGAGAACATGAATTAATACTAAAGCAAATTCATTGGATGTGATGTTGCAGGTTTTATGAGGATGAATGTCAGAGGAGGAGGAAGAGGAGAAGGAGGAGGAGGAGGAGGAGGAGGAAGAGGAGGGGTGAGGTTCGGTGACCCAGATAACGTTACAACCAGGCCAATTTGTACTCAAACTCAAACTCAAACATGTTGGGTCAGAAGAAATAAACAAGAACCAAAATGATTAGTTGGCAAAACTGAATAACAAGTTTAGATTCTGACTTGGAGCCAGAAATGAAGAGCAGGAAGAAAGAAAAGAGCTTTGTGGTGATTTGTTCTTTGTCCATCATGAAGTATGAAAGTTTGTTTTTGATCGACTTTTTTCTTAACATTAAATCTAAAACAAACCACTGCAAAGCCCGATACACTTTTTTTTCACGTCCGGTACAATACACACATCCAATACCAGAACCAAGCCAATGCAGAAAATCAGCGCTGAAACTGACTTTCAACATTTATTCTTTTAAAAACACAGACATAAATTTGTACTGAATTACAAATTTGTTAAATAATTTGCACCAATACAGGCTTGGACAAATCAAACATGTAGAAACAGCTTTAATTTGATCAGTGAGTATTTAGGAGTAAATCAGCCGATTTGAAATAAATAATAAACTGATAAAAACAAACTACGACAAATTTTCCTTCAAATGGTTCAGAAAGTGAAATTATTAAATAAATAATAAAGCTTACCGCTCAGAGAATGAAGCATTTTCCCTTATGTTATCATGGATACAGAGATTTTTTTTAAATTTTGAGACCGATACAGATATCAATATCGATTTGGTTTATCTCTAATTTATTTCACCTTAAACTGGACTTTCTTTATGGCAACTAGTTTTAAATTTTCTCAGTATATAAATTTAAGTAAATAAATGGTAAACATTGTTGCTACAAGATGAATGCAATTTAATTTTTAACCACATTAAAAGGTTTTCTTAAAGTAACAGCGCACAGAAACTAATAACAAATACTTATCAAGCATTTAATTAATTAATCTTATTTGCATAGCACACTTCAGCAACAAGGCAGTTTAAGGTCCTTTATTACATCCTAAAATCACAAAAAAATACAAAAAACAGTCAACAATTTTCAAGCACAATCAAAATGTTGATTAATGTTTCATTTTTAATGTTTTAAAATCAACTCTAAAAAGGATTTGTTCAATAAAACAGACGTAAATGTTTAGTAATCATCTCAGAGTGTCAGTTTAAATGTAATATTTTTTTTAAATTATGAGGTTAAATGCTGTTCTTCCCACTTCCTGGCTTTATGCTGAACTGTGAATAATGTGACCTCTAATCTGCTGTGTTGACCTTGAGCAGAAGAAGAAACTCCTTTCCTGGATCTAGAGAGTCATTCTGATTCACCTCATGTATTATTTATTGTTTCCTTCTTTAGCAGAAAAACACTGTAGTATTTGCATAATGGGTTATAATAAGAAGACAAAACGGTTCGCAGTGTAAAGATTTATTATAATTGACGGCTACTTTGAGAAGTTTTGCAATAAAACTCACACCTTGAATATCTTACTGAGCTCTATTCAAACCATCATCCAAAAAGGGGCATCAAACCTACCAATACAATACTTTTTAAAATAATTTATTAATAATTATTCGACCCAAAGAAATCCCATTGAGGTTAAAAATATCCGGTAAAATTCTGGGAACCACTTTGGTCATATTGAAACTGGTTTATTTTGCAAATAAACCAGTTTCAGTGTGTAGATTATCACTGAGACTCTGAGACTCACCCGCAGCGAAGCGTCACTGTCTGCAGTCTGACAGGGAGGTGATCAGTAGATAAACAGCCACCGAGCTCGCTGTCCGCAGACTCACAGCGCTGCAGGTTGCTGCAGAGCTGCAGGTTGCTGCATAGCTGCAGGTTGCTGCATAGCTGCAGGTTGCTGCAGAGCTGCATAGCTGCAGGTTGCTGCATAGCTGCAGGTTGCTGCATAGCTGCAGGTTGCTGCAGTGCTGCATAGCTGCAGGTTGCTGCAGCGCTGTGGGCCTGACTCTGACCCTGCAGGGATTTTCCCATGATCCAGTTAAACTCAGAGCTGCGCTGCGTTCACCTGTCACTTCAGTTTGGAGCATCTCTAACCGCAGCCATTTAGAGTAAAAACCGTGAATAAAATGGAGAAACAGGAAAGGAAATTATGCAATGTCACTTCACATGTATTTTTTCTACTTGGCTGCAAAAAGAGAGTAAAAAAGTCACCAGATAAATGGAAGGTTAAACAGATTTTGTCCTTATTTTTCAGCCTTTCTGTTAAAGCTGCTCAAACCTTTGTCAATAGTCTGATAATGTTCAAAAGACACATTTTGCAGTTGCAGTGTTTGCATTAAATGAGAAACATGATTAAAGTTACTCATGAAAAGGTTTGTTCACACCATAAATTATTTTAAAAAGTACTGCGGCAAAAATTTAAATTTAAGATTAATTTTCAAAATGTCAGATAAAGCTACTTCCTAGCGCCAACACTTTTTTCTTTTTTTTAATTACAGTGTTTCCATTAAGCTAATTTATTATATGATCAATTAAATCGCAGCTACTGAATATGGAGGATTTAAAAATATTGGCAGGTTTTCTGAACCCTCAGATTTAGGGTTAGAATCTAAATCACACACAAAAATTTTATCTCTTATCATTAAAAAAAAAATAAACCAAATACACAACATCTTATAAAGTAAAGGACTCTGTGATTCACAGTGAGTTGTAAAGTGATTGATCAATCTGGTTACATCAGCAAAGAAACAGGAAGCGCAGGTAATGAGGGCAGAGCGGTTTATGGTGTAAACTGCGCTGTCCTTCACACCGATGGTGTAAATATCTGAAATGTACCGTCTCCTTCTGAGCAAATAGTGCAAGTAGTACATACAGTTTGATTATTTAGAGCCTTTAAACATAAAGTCACAGAAGGTTTTAAAGTTGAACTTCAGAGATTTGGCCTTTATTTGCAACCTTCAGACCTAAACTGATCTGAGAAACTTTAATTTGAGTTTCTCAATATTTTATTTGTGAAATACTTAAAAAAAATCCTACATTGCTTTCACTATGCTTTTCAGTATCCGCTCCTAAATTACCGCCGCCCTGGGTGACATCCCTGTTGTCCCATAACCAGTCAGAAGGCAGAAAATCACAGAAACTCTGATCACAATCATGCAGAAAGCAAGTAAAACTGGTTTGAGGCACAGATGATAAATCATCATTTTTATCCCGTCTCTAAAGTCACAAATGGATCTTCCTGTTTGGTTCTTATGCACAAAATGGCCACTGATGCATTTTAGGCTCAACTTTCTGTTGGCCTGCCATGTGAAATCTCTATAAAATACATGCAAGTATCGTTTTAAACACTTATATTGCTTCAGTTTTGGGTTGATCTTCTCCTCTGTTGGTGTCACTTTTTTTGGAGGCATTAAGAATCCAAGGGATAATAATGGATCACCTGGAGACCCTAAAAATGTATTTTTAGTGATTTTTATGTCTTTTAAAAAGGATGCAGAGAAATTAACATCCTCCTAAAATGAATAGCACCAACTGTTCATGTTTATTACCCACATTTCATGTGTTAATAAGCAGTAACTTAAATAAACGTAGCTAAATAAGTCAGTAACCCTGTTCTCGTAACTTGGAATAAACAAGAAAAATGCAGATGAAGATTCAAGAAATGAGACTTTCTGTTTTTGTCTTCCTTTTTTTTTAAACAGTAAAATAAGAGACAGTTTCTGTTTGAGATCTGAAATGATTTATAGATCCCATCTCTGCAAAAATCTATTTGCTTTTTAAAAATATTTTTGTACTATTTAATGAATAAAAAAGAGCATTTTGTTGCATAGACCACTTTCACCTCGGTAGGTTTAGTCCCAGTAAAAGTCGGGCATATCTGATGGACGCTCCTTCATGGTCTTTTGTAGAAAAATGCCTCCTTGTGTATCTCATAAAAAGTGGAGTTTCTGTTTAAATCATGCATTATATCGCCAGAGGAAAAGATGAAGTATCCTGAAGCTTTCAGTTCCTGATTCAGTCACGTTTAGAAGAAAAATCTCACTGCAGTCAGGACTGAAGCAGGATATTTTAACGCTTGTTGCAGGAACACATCTTTAGAAGTTCATGTTTACATTAAGATGTGATAAAGAATGGGGGAAGGAAATTACAGAGGACATTTTGAAATATTTACACTGGCGCCTCCTTTTTTCAGTTTGACTATCGCTTTGTGACGTGCGGAAAGTTCCCAGGACTTTCTTTGAACTTATGGCGACCAAATACTTGGAAATGTTTTCTGCTGAAGCAGAAATTAAATGAACCTGTGACTCATTCACATCAGGTGCGTCAGCGAGATTGTTTTCAAAAGCTGCAGCAGTAAGAAAGTGAATTAAAGGATTTTACTCTGCTACGGTTAAGAATCAATACCAAAACAAAAGTCCTCCATATGAACATTTTCCTCTTATTTTTAACAAAGATTATGGATGAATAATGTGTTTGATTATGCAGCCTTGCAGCGCATGGCGTAGATCTAATCAGTTTGTTAGAACTTGTTTCTGAATAGTGATGCCATACAGATAAAAACACAAAATGCAGGTTGATGATAAATCACTGGTTGTGCCTTAAAATAACCTCAATCCAGAGTTTACAAAAACAAGCTGGTCTCCTACGTCTCTATTCGTCTCTGTGTGTTGTGGAAATTGTCCACCAACTTTCTCTGTGTGTAAGAAACATGTTGGCCAGACAAAGCTAACCCTGATTCACTTGTTCTTAGCATCAGAGTCAAATAGATGCATAAAAAAGCAACATGCAGCCATCTTCTTGTGTTTTTCTTTGTTGTATTTGGTAAAAATCTTGCCGTTTCTAATAAAACAATCAGACTGGGTGTTGTAGTTTTATTCGTACATTTGGGCTAAAGTGCTAAAGGAGCTAAAACACAAACATCTGGTCAACATGTTGGCATCCGGCGGGACCTTTTCCTCCCGTCCGGCTGTCACAACAGCAAAGAACATGAAAGAGGGCAGCGCCAGTGAACCAACAAAGAGGCAGCACCAAAATATCATCTGGGGTTAAAGGTCAGCAACGTCAGCTATTTAAATAATCCCAACATTGGAAGAAAATACTATTTGTTGGTTTTTAGCCCCCCAGAAAAGATTTTTGTTTTTGGCGAAGTAAAGCCTTAAATAACATAAATGTTTATTGAGGTACCATTTTCTCTCACAAACAGTTTTTAAATAAAATCAAACCTAAGAGCAGAGCATATTTATTATGACAAAAACTCCCAACAAACAAACAGCGCTATGTGAATTCTCAAAAATCTTTAAATTTGCATTTGGGAAGAAAACAAACTGGACGCTTGGCGTGGGTTTGGTGACGTATTTTGGTTGTATTTACCCAGAATACCTTGCGTTGTAGTCCACTTCCTGCTTTTGGAGCGATCTCAGTACAACCAAATTTACTTTGTTGTTCAGTCAAACTAAGACCAGCTGTATTTGCCAAAAATATATCTGTACAATGTGTTGACTTTGGTTTTTCAGTATTATAATTGTAAAACATGTTAAAAATCGAATTTCACATCAGTTTCTGTTGGCCTACCGCACACAATACCAATTAAATGCAGCTCTGGAACAATTCAGGACCACCTGCAGGGGCGGATCTAGAAAAATATTTATGGGGTGGCAAGAGGGTGGCAGGGACTTTTCAGGGGTGGAAAATATATAAAAAAAAAAAAATTCCCTTCTCACCCCTCTGCGGTGGGTCTCTTTTCATCCTCTGAACTCGGGTCCTCTACCAGAGGCCTGGGAGCTTGAGGGTTCTGCGCAGTATCTTGGCTGTGCCTAGTACTGCACATTTCTGGACTGAGATGTCTGATGTTGTTCCTGGGATCTGTTTTAGCCACTGCTCCAGTTTGGGGGTGACTGCCCCGAGGGCCCCGATGACCACAGGCACCACTGTGGTCTTCACCTTCCAGTTCTTTTCCAGTTCCTCCCTGAGGCCCTGGTATTTCTCCAGTTTCTCATGCTCCTTTTTCCTGATGTTGTAGTCACTTGGTATAGCTACATCCACCACAACGGCTATCCTCTGTTCTTTATCCACCACCACAATGTCCGGTTGGTTCGCCATTACCATCTTGTCTGTCTGGATCTGGAAGTCCCACAGGATCTTAGCTCGGTCATTCTCCACCACCTTTGGGGGTGTTTCCCACTTCGATCTCGGGGCTTCCAGTCCATATTCTGCACAGATGTTCCTGTACACTATGCCCGCCACCTGGTTATGTCGTTCCATGTACGCTTTCCCTGCCAGCATCTTGCACCCTGCCGTTATGTGCTGGACTGTCTCAGGGGCCTCCTTGCACAACCTACACCTTGGGTCTTGTCTGGTGTGGTAGATCTGAGCCTCTATTGCTCTGGTGTTTAGGGCCTGTTCCTGTGCAGCCAGGATGAGAGCCTCTGTGCTGTCCTTGAGTCCAGCTTTGTCCAGCCATTGGTAGGATTTCCTGATATCAGCCACTTCAGTTATTTGTCGGTGGTACATCCCATGTAGGGGCTTGTTCTCCCATGATGGAACCTCTAGCCCCTCATCCTCTGTTCCCCATTGCCTGAGACATTCGCTGAGCATATCATCCGTTGAGGCTTTGTCCTTGATGTATTTATGGATCTTGGATGTTTCATCCTGGACAGTGGCTCTCACACTCACTAGTCCTCTGCCTCCTTCCTTACGGTTTGTGTACAGTCTCAGGGTGCTGGATTTGGGGTGGAACCCTCCATGCATGGTTAGTAACTTCCGAGTCTTAACATCCGTGGCCTTTATCTCTTCCATTGGCCAGCTGATTATTCCGGCAGGGTATCTGATTACTGGTAATGCATAGCTGTTTATTGCACGGATCTTGTTCTTGCCATTGAGCTGGCTTCTCAGGACTTGCCTTATTCGTTGGAGGTATTTGGCTGTGGCTCCCTTCCTTGTGACCTCATCCAGGTTGCCATTTGTTTGTGGTATTCCCAGGTACTTGTAACTGTGCTCTATGTCTGCTATTGTTCCTTCTGGGAGTGAGACCCCTTCTGTGCGGACAACCTTCCCTCTCTTTGTAACCATCCGACCACACTTTTCTAGTCCGAATGACATCCCAATGTCAGTGCTGTATATCCTGGTGGTGTGGATCAGTGAGTCGATGTCTCGCTCACTCTTAGCGTACAGCTTGATGTCATCCATGTAGAGGAGGTGACTGATTGTGGCCCCATTCTTCAGTCGGTATCCGTAGCCAGTCTTGTTGATGATTTGGCTGAGGGGGTTCAGGCCTATGCAGAACAGCAGTGGGGACAGAGCATCTCCTTGGTATATGCCACATTTGATGGACACTTGTGCAAGTGGTTTGCAGTTGGCTTCAAGGGTGGTTTTCCACAGCCCCATCGAGTTTGCAATGAAGGCTCTTAGAGTCCTGTTGATGTTGTACATCTCTAAGCATTCAATGATCCAAGTATGTGGCATTGAGTCATAGGCTTTCTTGTAGTCTATCCAAGCGGTGAACAGGTTGGTGTGTCGGGTTTTGCAGTCTCGGGCGACTGTGTGGTCTACAAGGAGTTGGTGTTTGGCTCCTCTGCTATTTAAGCCGATGCCCTTCTGTGCCGTACTCATGTATTTATTCATGTGACCACTTATCTTAGCCGCTATGATGCCTGATATGAGCTTCCATGTTGTAGAGAGACAGGTTATTGGCTGTCTGGTTGTATATATATATATGGTTATATATATATATATATATATATATATATATATATATATATATATATATATATATATATATATATATATATATATATATATATGTGGGACTTCCAGATCCAGACAGACAACATGGTGATGGCGAACCAACCGGACATTGTGGTGGTGGATAAAGAACAGAGGAAAGCCGTTGTGGTGGATGTAGCCATACCAAGTGACTACAACATCAGGAAAAAGGAGCATGAGAAACTGGAGAAATACCAGGACCTCAGGGAGGAACTGGAAAAGAACTGGAAGGTGAAGACCACAGTGGTGCCTGTGGTCATCGGGGCCCTCGGGGCAGAAACCCCCAAACTGGAGCAGTGGCTAAAACAGATCCCAGGAACAACATCAGACATCTCAGTCCAGAAATGTGCAGTACTAGGCACAGCCAAGATACTGGAGGAGAACCCTCAAGCTCCCAGGCCTCTGGTAGAGGTCAGAGGTCAGAGGATGAAAGAGAGAGAGAGAGAGACCACCCGCAGAGGGTGAGAAGGGAATTTTTTATATATATATATATATTTTTTTTTTATATTAGGGGTGTAGTGATACAGTAATTTCACGATACGATACGATATACGATATGCAGGTCACGATACGATATGTATCACGATATTTGTTGAGCGATACGATCCGATACGATTCTTGGGATTTTTTGAAATATTTTAGAAGGACAGTGGTTTTAGTGACATTTTGTGTTCCATAGGCTTGAATTTAGTTAACTGAAAACTGATTAAAAGCACCAACTACACAATACCTAACTCTGACTGGACAGTCTAACAGTCTGCAGCTGGACAAAATGAATAAAAGATGCAGTGAGAGAATTAGTTTCTGTCATTTAATTCATATGGATTTGACATAAAACTCAAAAGTTTAAACGGTAATCCAGGAGCAGAGTGGAGAGATTATCAGCCTCTGTAGTCTGTAGACTCTCAATATGCAAATGATGCACTTATGTTTTATTCTTTTGGACACTTTGGCTGCATTTTGGAGTAAAAATGCAGCCACAAATGCAGTCTTTACGACTATGGGGAAAAAGGCTTTTCTACCTTGGCTCCCGGAGTTAGCTGTGACTGTAAGCTGTTTACTACTAACTGCTAAAGTAGTGGCTCCGCCTCACCCCGTAGTGATCATCTCCTTGCAGCTAAGCAGCGCCGCTTTTCCCCTGCTTGGATCTCTGAGTAGCTCCTCTCATACTGCCAGGATCTCATCGTTCTCTCAGTCTCTGATACTCTTTGTCTATTGCTAATAAGAATGATTGATCAGCCATTGTTGTCATGGAAATCCTCACTGCCTCACAAATGAGGCTCTGAAGAAGCTAAATAATGCAAAGAGCCAAAATAAAACCTCTCAACATTGACAAAAAATTCAAGAATAAAACTTAACATTCAAAGGCAAAAACAGGATCCATTACAATAAACAATCCAGAGTTACTGAATGAAAACTTCCTGTTAGCATGGCGGCTAGTTGGTTACTGCTAGTTCTGATTGGCTGTTTCTGACTGAGCGGAGTAACAGGGAGGAGATCGATTATTTTTTAGAGATTATCTGTCTCATGTTAGGACAAAGAAAGTTTTAATACGTATGTAAAATGTATTTTTTAGTTAGATGTTGCAGCTTTAAACAGGTTCGGTGTGAGAGTCTTTACCAGGTGGAGCAGAAGCGGCTCAGTGTCAAATATTACTAATATTAATATTACTAAATATTAAATATTACTAATATTAAATATTACTACCTGTAGCGGAGCAGCGGTTCAACAGCAGAACCAGCGTCTTACATCGCAGCTCCAAGACTTAAATCATTTAGCGGGTTATTAGTTTATCTTTCTGACCGTCATGCTAATCCGGTGAGTGTTTGTAGCTGTGCTGCTTTACCTGCTGTCTGATCCTCCGTGTCTTTTTCCTGCACTGAGCCTCGATGTAGCCAAACTCATTGTTTTTATGTCTATTAGCTTCGTTGTGTTGATGCATTTTGACCTGCTTCTATGTTCCGCCGCAACACGCAAACGTCCTCATTCACTCAGTGCTTATAGTTATACATCGCTTAGCATTTGTTGCTGCGCTTTATCGCAGTGAAGGAAAGACGAGACCAGCTGCACAGACAGGCTGAGAAATGAGATGCAGGTGATCGGTATCGGTAACAGAGCCAATGATCGGCTGATCCCGATCATCACCGATTTCACGGAAAGACTCTCGTTTGGGGTGGCAATTGCCACCCCTGCCACCCCGCTAGATCCGCCCCTGACCACCTGAAATGATCAGTTTCTCCGATTCTGTTTTTTATAGGCTTATGTTTGAGTAAAATGAACATTGTTCTTCTGTTCTATGAACAACTCACAACATGTCTCCGTTATTTGCAGAAATTAAGAAATGGTCAAACTAACGAAAAAGATGCAGCGATTAATAACTAATAATATTAATAATATTCATTTAGAAAAAACAATACTAATGTTTTGACTCAGGAAGAGTCCAGAAATCAATGTTTGGTGGAATAACCAGGAGGATTTCAAGGTTTTTTCCAGAGCTGTACCTTCAGTTGTTGTAGCGTGACAAAATGTGAAGGCGTGGCAGGCCTTGCCTCTTCTCTCATTATTGTTTAAAAGTATAGCATTAAAAACAAAGCAGAGAACAGTTCTAGGAAAAAATCCCTATCTAACACATTTCTGGCAGGACATCTGATACTCCTGACTGAAACCAGTCTCTGGTTTAACTGGTTTTTGCTAAAAGTCAGTAAGGTATAAGTTGCTGAATGACTCATCTCTTTTTAGCATTTATTGAACTTTGTGCAATACACCACTACTAATGGCCTCTGGCCTCGAGCAAACTGTCCTCTCTTCTTTTGTTTTTATAGAGCTTTTTATCGACTCGACTGTGTTAATGAGATTGAGGCTCCACCACTCGATGGTAGTTATTTATATTGATCTTTGAGGATGACACACATTCGTGTCACAGTGCAGCTCTGTTTTGAACTCTGTCAAGTAAGGACAACTTTTTCTGTAAAGAGACACAAAAAGTGCCACGAAAAGACAGAAAAGAGAAGTTGTCTGCTCACATTTCCACAGAACGTGAGGCGTAACTGCTGATTAATATCTGCAGTGATCTGACATAGAGGTGTTACCAAAAACCAGCAAAAACGCATAGCTATCGCAGACAAGTCAATGTCTGATCAATGTCAGACCAGTTTAATGGACAAAATATTCACTTTTTAGACCAGATATTGCTAATTAATAAACTCAGGGGCAGTAATTAATTTAATGAGATACACAAAAATAATTGAAATTAGAAATGTTCTGGTATTAATGACCAGAGTTATTGTGTCTGTGTTGCATTTTTTCATCTGGCTGCAAAGTGAATTGTGTATTAAGGTGATCTTGGTGTCCATATCACAAAAACGTTACAGGACACACATTTTGCGGTAAATAGAAGATAATAACGATGGTCTCAAAGTATTTTTTGCTACCAAATTATTGGCTGATTCTTTATTAACAACTAACAACAATGTAGCAAGTGGTTTCTGAATGGTAAGAACAAAAAAATGGTCTTTTCCAGCAGCCATTGTACAGCGTACACAGTGGTAAAACCAGTTGTGTAAACTTCCAGGAGTTCAACTTTGGTTGCTAGGTAACAGAATGGGCGTCACTGAGGTTGCTAGGTGACCGGCAGTGACTGCTGACTTGCTAGTTACATTCCTGCTTATTTTCCAAGAAACGGAAAACAAGATGTTTTTTTTAAGCAGTAGAAACTCAAATGGAAGCATAAAAACATGCAGAATCTGAATATTGATTGATAGGTCCCCTTTAAACCTTGAAGAATAATAAACTTTACTAATATATTACTGTAAACTATTCAAAAACAAAGCAAAAAACAAGCATTGACACAAAAAAGAGTGGACACATATTAATCGTAAAATGTATTTATTAAACTATTAAATGTCTACACCCCAAAAAAATAACATTACACACCTGAAACAGCCGCATTACTGAATCACATT
Source organism: Poecilia picta (assembly GCA_033032245.1). Classification (NCBI taxonomy): domain Eukaryota; kingdom Metazoa; phylum Chordata; class Actinopteri; order Cyprinodontiformes; family Poeciliidae; genus Poecilia; species Poecilia picta. The sequence continues at coordinate 20,798,418 of CM065372.1, read as the reverse complement.
TCTATCACATATCTCATTAAAATCTTTCTGCAGTACCAAATGCTGCACCCAGACGTCCTGCAGGACGTTTTGTTAATCATTCTCCAGTAAAGGACACGAGGCTGACAGGATGTTCTTCGGTTTTGGCAGATTCCTCTCGTGTTTTCCTCCCAGGACGGTTTCTTCATTGCTAGTTGCTATGCTATATGGCCTCATGGCTGCAGAGCATCTATACCACTTTAGTCCTCAACAGTTGTGTCAATTTGTTCCTTACTGCTATAATTATCAGGATTTAAGCAAAAATGGAAGGTGATTTTTGCCACAATGCATTATTTAGGAATCACTTAACGGCTTAATTTTCATGAGGTATCAGGATTTAAAGACAATTCATCATAAAAATAAAGAAAATAGACTGTAAAAATGACAGTTACAAGCTATTGTCATGGAGCTGTCAGCCCTTATGTACAATTTGAATCAATAAGGAGGTCAAAGCCTTCAGGCTGCATGTCTGCATGGGTCTGCACATGTGTGTGTGTGTGTGTGTGTGTGTGTGTGTGTGTGTGTGTGTGTGTGTGAGCCAGAGGGGGATTTTCTAAGTCAATCGCTTGGAGTGGAGGCGACTGCAGCGGTTCGGTAAGCTGCTGCGTTGCAGAGGCTGGCAGGCAGTCAGAGATTACAGCTAGATTGGCAGCGGGAGGGTCCTCATGTCTGTGTGTCCACCTTTGGCACCTTGTAACTCACACATGGTGATATGGTGTTATCATCCCCCGTTAACTGGAGCTGTGCAGCCTGTGGTTTCTGCAGAGCGCCACTCTGGTGAAAATATTTAAACCACCGTGACATGTTTGACTTTAAAGAGGCAGCATTGTGTAAAAATGTTGAGCTTTACATCATGTTATAATGCTAATCCCTCATCAAAAACATAACTGGAGTGTTGGTTTGGCTACTTTATGCCTATTTGAGAAGTATTTTTATCTCCTCAGGAAGCCATTTTGGGGGAAATGAGTGGAGACTAATACCATCAGAAATTAGCAGCTGCGCGTTTGCTGAGCTCATAATAGAAACTATTTCTGAGTAAAATGCTGGTAAAATGTTGCTCTATGGGTTTAATGGAAAAAACTTTGCTGTGATGACTTCCTGAAGGCGGAGTTTCCAGAAGAGCAGGAGCTTCTTAAAGAGACAGAAGCCCAATTCCAAGGTGTTAAATTGCAAACTCAAATTTCTTTTCTCGACAGCATTTTATGGCCCTATGTGGCACTATGTTTCACTATGTGAAAGCACATAATCCTGCCCCTTTAAAAAAACAAACTTTAACAGGCCATGCTTCTTGGATCCAGAAATAAATACAGCGGTTTTACAGGAGTTTGAGTTTTAGAGCTGGATGGAGAGAGATATGTCTTCTTCCTATGGTTTGCAGCAAATAAAGGTATTTCTGAAAGGGGGAAGGGAGGAAGAGGGGCAGAAGAGGGGGATGGGGACTACTGGAAGGAAGCACGGACAGTGCGGCCTTTGAGTGGCTGCGGAGGGCGGTAGTTGTCCTCCATGCAGCATTTAGCCTCACCCTCACCGGAGAAGAGGAGGCTGCGAAACTTGGCCATCTGTAAAACAGGAGAAGAAGAAAAGTAGTCAGAGCAGCCCACCTGTGATTTATTATAACTCTGATTTAATCCCGGAGACGCTGCACACAGTTCACTGGAGCAGATTACTATAATTAAAATCAGCTGCAAATCTACTTTCCCAAATTAGAGGACTGGTAGCTCATCAAATCTGCAGTAAAATCCCCCCAAAAAGGTAATTTCCAGCAGTTAAATAATGGTTTTTGGGCAAAAGGAAAAGTTTAAAATAATGAAATCATATAAGTTTTCTGGAACATTTTATGCAGGTTTTAAGAAAGCTATTCTTGGTTATCTTAAATCTTGAGCACGTAAATGTTTAAATTATTCATGAAATGGAACAAAAAATAAAAATAAACAGAAGTAATATTGATTTACCAGGCAACATAGGCTTCCTAAGCCACTGATTAGCATATAAGTGTTACATTTTCCATTTATTTTTGTAATCAAAAATACTTTAAAACAATAGCTAACAGCTAACCTGCTAAATTTGGGTTAGCTGTTAGCTCTCCAGCTTCCAAAACCCCCTAATTAGCATATAAATGTTACATTTTGTATTTATTTTGTAATAAAAAAACATTAAAACAATAAGTTAGCTTTCCAAAGTAATCAAAAAGGATGATTTTTTAAATTTAATCTGACCCATCACTGTCTTTTCTGAAAATATTTAAGTATTTTTGCAGCAAAGCAGCTATAATCTAACAAATCAGTTCCAACATGATTGTGTCAGTTTATCTATTTGAAGGATTTTCCATTAACGCTGGATAATGAGTTAATAATTTACACACTCCTTCACAAAGCGTCCGCTACACGAGGGACTGCACAAGGCAGGTTAATTGTTTTTTTGTTCTACAGCTTTGACCGAATAATTTAGGTGATAGTTTTAATCCCTAGTAATCAGCCGATAGATTATTGATGGGTAATCACTTACTTGCTTGTAAATGTTAGGCCAAGTCTGAAAGGGCACTGAGTCGAAAGGTTATCCTGCACCAGGAAATGCAACTTGTGCATGCAGTGTTAGTTTTCACATGGCTAAGGGACCTGAGCTGCAGAGTCAAACCTGTGCTGCGGTTGGTGTTTTTGGACAGACACAAATTATATTTTCTGTAAAAGCTGCAGAATCATGCTCTAAATACATCAAAGTCCCTTCAGTTTCAGACTTTCATGTGTGGGTTGAATATTTCCTGCTGTGGTAAGCCCGTAACGTCTGGGTGAACTCTCACTTGAACTCTTTCTCTCGGTCGGTAGTGTCATTTTGTTCTCATTTGAAACTAAAATGGGGAGGCGCTGTATTACATTTCTTCCCCCTACAAGAGGTTTGTTCTTCTGGTTTCAGGAATGCCAGCAACACCAACTATTAGACCCTTGATTCAGGTCGTAGCAAAATGGAGAAGCTTTGCTCACAGAGCCGTGGAAGAACGGGCTCTTTAATTAGAAATACCTGCTCAGAGCTGACGCTGATTGGCTCTTTGCAGACGATCCAAGTGACGCTTTCCAGAGGGGGGGCGTGGTCAGAGAGCCCTCATACGTCCAGTAGTCCAGGCAACCAGGCAGCAACGTCTTGGGGTTGAAGTCAGCGAAGGAACATTGGCTGCCCTGAAAGTTCATGACAGAAAAGTCAATAAATTCATTGATTCAGAGGATGAACAACAGTGGTTCTGTAGCTACGTACTTTGGTCGTGATTGAGTCAAACTTGTCAATAAGTTTCTGGAGATTAGGGTTTTGTTCACCAATCTGAAAGACAGGAAATAATAAAATACCAGAGTGAGTATGTGTGAGGTGTTAAGGTGCACTGAATGACTTCAACCAATAATGTTTACCTTCAGGAAGACTCCAACTACAGCAAGCCCGTCAGGTTGACTGGCGGCTTCCCCAAAGTTAACATATTTAGTGTTCCAGTGCACCAGATGGAGCTGGAAGTAAATTAGTACAATAATGTTTTTATTTAAGAACACAAAATAATTACTTTTAAGATCTTTCTGTGCCCCAGATTTTATCTAATGAGATCTAATCTCATTAGTTGTCTTGGAAAATAGAGGAATAATCGTACACTTCCTGTCCAAATGCTACAGACACTCCTTTTCTGACCACACTGGATCAATTTCCTACTGGATTTTATTGGGTTGTTTTTAATTAAGGAATCGATTTGGTCTGTTAGCATTTTATAAAATAACACCAACATTGTTTATAAAGCGTGAATAGTGCAGATTTGAATCTCATTGTGGTAAAACTACTGAAAATGAAAAATATTTTTGTCCATAAATTATTTTAATATAATATCTAAAGCTTTAAAAGCATCGATTATCTCAAAAAAGTGAAGTATTTGCCTTAAGGGAAGTATTTCTACAGAAACTGATGATAGTTTACACTGGAAATTGGTCTGCTCTGAGAGGCAGAAGCTCGGTTGCTTGGAAACTGCAGTTCAGAGGAGGAGCTGCACCTTGAGGGCGGAGCTACGTCCACCCAGGCATTTTGCACAACTGCCATGGGAGCTTAAATGTGGAGTGTGGAACTTTTAAAAAGGTGTGCCTTTTTTACATATTTGTTGAAACTTTCAACATGTCATGTCTTTTTTACATATTTGTTGAAACTGTCAACACGTCATGACATTATGGTATAAGACAAATAATCTGTGAAAAATTTGAATTTGGCCAACCAATCAGAGCCGGGGGGCGGGTCTTAGCGCTCTCAACCAATCACAGTCTTCTGTGGCACTGCTCTCTACTATAGCTTGTTGTGAATGCTAACATGCTTTCCTGAAACAGTAAGTTGTTTCTCCGTCATTCGCACTTGTAGAAGCGAGCACATGAGGAAGATTGACAGCGACAAGACCCGCCTCCTGGCTCTGATTGGTTGGTTTTGGTAGGGAATGGAAGCTCCATCTTTTCACACAATATACTGTCAGAACATGTTGACAGTTTTCACAAATAAGTAAAAAACATATATTTTTTAAATAAAAGTTATACACTGCACCTTTAAGGGATTTCACAAACATGCATGAACAAATCAAAGCAACACTCCAGGTGTGTTTTTGATGAGATTAAAATTTACATGTTATCATGACGTAAAGTTTACTTTAACTGACAGAATCTGGAACGGCAGCCATTATATTTTAACCTCAATCTATTATAATGTCATATTTTTATAACAGCATTCTTACTTCAGCCGGGTATTTGGTCCCGGCCACAGTGTGTTCAGAGCCGTGGTCGTCTGAAGACCCCCAGTGAAAATGAAACTGTTTCAGTCTGTGGTTGAATAAGACGGGTCCGTCTCTCAGAGCTGCGGAGAGGACAAAAAAAAAAAAAAGGAAACACTCCTCAGTCAAGTCAGCCTACACTCAGCATGAGTCAGCCACAGTGAGGGTTTGAATGTAGCACTTTGGTAGGAGAAACACAAACACACTGCAAAGGAAATACATCCTTGAACGAAGGTTATAAAGAGCAACAAAAATAAGACGAGATCTGAACTTCCTTCTTGATGAAACAGACTCAGTTCCTGTTGTGTAATAACTCAGCAAACTGATGTCCAAAATACAGTCCAAGTTGTGTAATCTAGTTACTCGCTGAATACAAAGCAGTGGAAATAATTGAGACGCTCAAAACATTTAGCAGTAGTGACTCTGTTAAATAAACAGAGACATTCATATTTTCCATGGGTACATATGAAACATAATCACATCCAGCAGGCAAATGGAGGCTTCGTTTAGAAGAAGTAGGAAGAAGATGAGCAATCCAGGTTAACGAGACAGAAATTACACTCTAATCTCAATTATATGTGTAAATTAATTCAGAAAAATTGCAAACCAAGAAAAGAAGGCAACCACAGTTTGTGTTCTTGCAGAAAAACCACCAACCCCCAACTTGTTTTTTTCTTCACTTTTTCACAATTAACCTCGCTGCCAGCTTAAAGGTTGCCATGGGAAACGGTTTCCAGGGGCTTTTTCTTTTGCAGGGTCTGCATGCTTTTCTTTTCTTACAGTTCAATAGAAACAAGAAAGTTTAAATTAAAATCTATTTAAGGGTTTGTGAAAAAGTCAGTAAAATCTGTTCAACAATTGTTGAAAATCCCGAAAATCATTAAATCATTTGTTCTTGATCTTAACCATGTAACTCCAAATGTATAAGTTCTGGTTCATATATTTCTATGAGAAGAGCTAAAGGCCAGGGTAATAGGAAGCTACAAAGTCAACAAATAGAAAGTAAAATTGTTTACAGATAGAGAAAGAAAAGCTATGAGTAAGTGTGATACCTGAAGTTGTTTTAGTTGCATGTTATTTTAATTTACAGAATAAATTTTGGTTTGGTTTGTAAATTACAATTATAATATTAGTTATACAAAAATGAAGAAATCCAGGTATTAAAAATATTGTTTGATTAAAGACAATTTGTTTGAAACTTTTGTCACTTCAGTCCTTTTAGAGGCCAGAATAAAAGTCTTAAATCAACGCACAAATCTTCATAAATCCGTTTGCTTACACTTACATGATCTGGAAAATAAAACCACATCTGCAGCCAATCATCTATACGACCGTTTTGTATCGCATTGATTTGATATATTTCTATATAACTGGATATAAATTGCACCTCCTTGTCTTGTAAAGCCCCTTAAGATGATCTTGTTGAATCAAATTAACACGAATTAAGCTGGAACGTGGAAATCTTAAGTAACAGGATCGCCCCGTCGGCCTTAAGAATCCACGCAGCATTCAGAAGTGGACACTAACTTGAGCTGTCGACGTCGTCTAGGAAGGTCACTTGGAAGGAATGGCCGTTGTTGAGGATCTCCAGGCAGGTGGACGGGTCGTACTTCAGGACCAGCGGCTTCAGCGCCGGGTCGTATGAAGCGTCACCAGGAACGATGTCGATGGGAGACTGGCGGGGTCCGTTCGCGATTGGGAAGCTGTCAGCCCATTTGTCGGGTCCTGGATATCATGTGCATAGTAAAAAAAAAATAAAAAAAAAATGAATCGGATTCATTTTTTTAAGCGTTGTGTGTATAAAATGCATTTTTGGGGAGGAATCTGTGCGTAAAATCCCCCAAAACGCATTAGTCATATTCTGATGACACAAAACATCCCTGCAGAGATCAGAGGATGCGCATTAGGCTTTAATTTATTCAGCACCCTTCTCGCTCCTATGACTGGTTCTAATATTAATTTCATTACTGCACCATCCAAACAGCGCCTCACCGGTATGCGCTCCGTATCCCCAAGCGTGAGACATTGCTAATGTGTTTTCAGCTGAGGCTGTGTGATCTCCCAGCGCAGAACAGAGCAATGCGGTGCAGAGCTGCTGCCAGTGTCCTCCACCTGACAGCTGCCGAGCTTATATAGCCTGTGCGCGGCGCGTCTGCCAGGCTGGTGGCCACATGATGCCGCGTATAGTGACCGCGGGAGGAGTTTAGACGCGCCGAGGCGACTCTCCGTATCAATCCAAGGCTCCAAATTCCTCATTCATGCCGGAGAATTATGCAGATTGATGCGCTTTCGGTTTTCATGTAACGGATTTTGCTGCGTATTACGCAATGATGTGACGCAGTACAGGGTGGCGGCGCAAGGTGAAGCCGGACTTCCAATTATACCAGTAATTTTCACAAAAGATAAAAGAAAAATTATGCTATGAAGGAAGAAGATTGTTTTTAATTATTTTTTTTGTTGCAATCTATAATAAATCTCAGATTGTTAATACCTTCATTTGATAATAAAGTCACAATTTATTACACGAGCTCAAGAAAATTACATTAAATCGGAAAACATGCATTTTCACCTCCATATTTATAACACTAAGTGCACTTTAAGTATGACAACTCAATGAAATAATTTCAGATAATTATTTATTCGGTCTCATTGGGAATTTCCACAGACCTTGTAGATTATTATTTGCAGCCCAGTGGCAACTACTGCTCAGTGCAGCATGACAAAATGAGGTTTGCATCGCCGTGCTGCGTGAAGACCGTGAAAGCTGGAGGGAAGGGGTGACTAACTGTGTAATGGAACCATCTGGTGGTGCTAAACAGAACTGCAAGAGTTTTAGCGCACCCCAACAACAAAATTGTGTGTATTTTATAGGGTTTTTATGTGGTAAACCAACACAAAGTATTGCTTTGATAGTTTTTAAAGTTAGCAATCTTAAAACGATGGAGTGGATACATTACTTTTTTATTTAACTGCTCTAAGTCTTTTTAGATAGATTTGTACATATACAGACACCAGATTATTTGACCAAACTTAGGAAACAGAGTTGGTGATATTCAAAGTTTGCATTACTGTTTTACAAATTAATCCTGTTTTACACGTATATAATATAATATAATATAATATAATATAATATAATATAATATAATATAATATAATATAATATAATATAATGTCAGGTTAAAACTTCCTTTAAACCCACCTGACCAAGATGGCCCCCTCATTCACGGATTTCACAATACCAGTCATTTTATCGCGTCGTCGCACGCAAGTGACGTAACCGGCAGGACACGTTTATAGCACATGAATTCACAAACATTGCTCCTCATGTGAAAAAGGTATGTAAACTTTTATTTAGTGCTTCTGTTTTCTGATTTCGAGTTTTGGCTCCGACGTAGCTTCTCTATGGCTGTTAGCACGTTTGGCTAAAATGTACGTTGTGACCACGCATTTGTTTACAACGTGGAATGTGAACAGCTGACAATAACGAGTTCGATATTAGTTAAAGAGCACATTGTATGAAAGGTTAATTGTTTTAGGAGCGCATTTATCTACTATTAAAACAATATTAGAGAACATAAACATCTAACAGAAGTTTTGTTTAAATTAACGCTTCCAACATTTAGAATATAAAATGATTGTTATACAGATTTACTGTATTTCAGGAAATAAATCTGTAAAATAAAGACAGCTGCTTTATTTGTTTAAATTTGGGTTTGTAAATACAGTTTAACTACCAGAATAAGAGAATTATTACTTTGTTTTGAGTCAGAAGTTCGCATACACTAAGACTGTTGTTCCTCCAATAAGCTTGGGAAAATCCTGGATGATGTCAAAGCGTTAGAAGCTTCTGATAGGTTAACAATAAAAATATCATATAATGTCTAGATACCTGATTGTGCTATTTTAATATTTTGAACAATATAAGAATGTGAGAAGACATTTTTAGGATCCTGGATAGACAGTGTTACTCACACTGAGACTAGTTTTGTTCTGAAATAGTCAGTTTTTTCTTAAATATTTCTCTGCTGCTGTTTTTCCATTTCCTTCAGGTAACATGGCGAAGAATAAACAGAAAGGAAAGAAGCAGAAGAGTGTTTTCCAAGTAGCAAACAGGCATCTGAAGATGAAGAACAAAGCAAAACCTGTCACAACATCTCTAAAAAATGTGAGATTGTCTTAAATTATGCACATGTATTATCCATCCCCTCCATATATCTTATATCCAATTCAGTGTGGCGTTTACACCTGCTGCTTCGGTGTGTGTTGTGTTTGGACAGATCAATGCAATGAAAAATGAGAAGGTGGAAAACCTGAACCAGATATTTACGGAGGTGCAGAGGGATGTGAAGAGCATTTCCAAAGGTGTTGCGCCACAAACAAAGAAAAAAACACAGGTAGAGAACGAAACTGTAATACTTTAGATACTTTTATGACACAGATAATAACACATATGTTTGGGCTTTTTTAGGGTCCAAAAGAGCCACCAAAGGAACCAGTAAATGTTGACAACGCTGCTCAGCTTTTCTCTCAGCTTTAATGGAGCGATCCTGATGACTGATTCAGCTTTTTTCTGATGGACATTAAGTGTCAAAAAGAGGAATGCAGATTTTCCGCCAGCACCAGCGTGTCGTTTAATCCTTCGCTGCAACTGAAGAAGTTTACATGATGGCAGCAAAAAATGAGACTGTCAACAATGAATCTTCTGTTTTTGTTCCTGACTTAATTTTTCTATGTTTGCACAGATTAATAAAACAAAAAAGGAAGTTTAAACGGAACTAGTGATGTCTTTGAATCAAACACCGCTTCTTATGTTTGGATATTTGTGAAGCTGCAGTAACTGTTTTTGTCAAACCAGAACACGAATCAAACACATTTAACTGAAGTTTGCATGGATATTTGAAGATGTATGTGTAACCGGATCCTTTTCTGCGTTGTGCTGGTTATCGATTGAATGGACCGTGACACAGTTTATCTTTCGAACAGCTGATTCTCGGTTTATTTCTGATGAGAATACAAAGACAAAACAACCGTGTTAAAGGGTTAAAGGTTGCCCGCTCCAAGTCCTACACCAAACAAAAGTATAAAACAAAGATTATCTTAATGGATCTATAAATAAACTGAATGTATTTAGATGGAAAAATAAAGTGCACAGACCTCCCGCATGACAACATGTCAAAAGGGGAGCAGCTAAGGGGGGCAAACAATTTAAAGGCAATACCACAGAAGAAGAAGTAAAAGGGAGGGGCTTCCAATCTTAAAGTAACACGGTTAAAACAATGACAGAGGTGTTTCAGTAAGAAAAGGAACAAGACAAATAACCAAAAAAAAGAGACATTTTGTGTAATTATAGCAAAAGAGAATTACAACCAGGTTACATCTGCATTCATTAGAATTAAAATTTATACAAATTAATGTTTTTCTTAAGTCACTGAAATTGTTTTCCACCAAGAAAATCTCCTGCTGTAAACTGCTTCAATTTTCACACTAAGGCCTTTCCAGGCAATTTCATATTTCTGTCGCTCTTTCGCCATCTAGTGGCCAGAGTTATGCATAACTTTCAGTTTAGCCACTTTGCATTTAAATACCTAAATTTACATCTGGTTTGAGTGATGTCATACTTTACCTTTATGTAAATAAAAAGTAAAAAAGCCATAGTGTTCAATTTTCATTTTTCGTTTTTGCCATTTTCCTCTGCTGGTGTGTGGACTTACAAACTGGTTAAAGTTTTATTATGTAGATAAAAAGATAAAACAAATAAAAGCCAAAAACAAAAATATGTGGTCATAGCCTTGTAACAATAATAAAACAATAGAAGCTCAAATTGGACAGAAAGGCCACAAAAGCAAAGAAAGAGTTCATTCATACTGGGAGCAGCTGCACCTTCTCTCTTTTATTATTTAACATGTTTTGTTGGGGCTTTTTGTAAATCTCAGTTGACTCCTGCTCCCATTGTTGATGGGTCAACCCAACATTCGTGACCTCCTGCCAAACAAACCCAGAGAAGGAAGCTTGTTCTTCAGGGAATTCAGTTTGTTTCCTCCACTATTAAACTGTAGACTTGAAAAGTGATGTTCTCAGACAGAATGGTTACAAATATTCATCTACACACTGCAAAATCTTACAAGGTACTTTTGTCTAGTTTCTAGAGAAAGTATCATAATACACTTTGAATAAGAAAAGTAATTTATAAGAAACATTTCAGAAAGATAGAGGAGCATGTTTTAAGTTAATAATTCCTTAATATTGATGGAAAATTAAAAAAAAGATTGTCATAAGTGGAACTAGTACTTCATCAATACTAAGGAATTATTGGCTTAAATTAGCTAATATATATTTCTGAGAAATTACTTGTAATCTTGTTTTCTCTTATGTCAAATGTGCTAAGATATTTGCAGTAGAAACTAAACAAAATTCTGTATTATTTAGTGTTTTTGCAGTGTAGAGTGGCTTCTTACAGATAATATAATTTTAATTTTGTACTCTGTCAAACTAAATTTGTTTAGCAAACAAATAAAAATTGAATTGAAAACCTTCAATTTTAACTGGTTATTAGTTGACATATAACAAAACAAAGAAAAAAGAATGCCTTTTTTATTTCTGATTTTTAACAAAATAATGGGCACCATACATAGACATTCAACTCATACTTGAGACATACTTTGGAGAATAAACATAAACTAATAAATGACAAGACAACAACCAAAAATGGAACAAGACACAAACAAAAATCCAGCAATTAATTCCATAAGTACATGGATAAAAAGTAGATAACTAAAAAATAAACAAGCAGAGGTAACAGAAAGAAAATAAAATATAAATTAAACAGAAAACAACTAAAACGGGGCACTTAAAGGGCTTAATGTATTCTGTGCTACTAAAACTGTTTTAAGACTTAGATAAAGGGTGTATGCCATTACAACTGGTAAGTGAGGGGAGCACCACTCATGGGGTCACATCAAGTGTCAAACACCTTAGATGGTCCAGCAATGGTGACCAGATTCTTGAAAATGTGATTTCAGAGCCTTTGACAGTATGTCTAATTGTTTCCAGTTTCAAGAACGAAGGGGCATGTTTTATCCAAAGAGAATGTGAGGGTGGGAGAGGATTCTTCCAATGCATTTTAAAATGTATATGTATTTTAATGTTTTATTTCTGAACTGCATTGTTCCACTAAGCATTTCCTTGCCCTCCTGTGCAGGTATCAAACATTTATGTACAACCCCCCCCCCCAAAAAAAGAACGTATTCCTGGACCTGAAGCTGTCATTTCCATCTTGAGGGCTCCTGAAGGTGGAGTATAGATTTTTTTGGCTCCAGCCGTTATCAGTATTCTGCTGCTGCATACTTCTGGAGTAGGCTGACATCTGAGGTCACCGGTGCTCCATCGCCCTCCTGATTGCTCGTCTCCATGGCGACCTCGGACAGAGTCCAGCTGGTCGATACGTTTGGAATAAGCATGAGGTCTACGGCAAACCCATACAGGACTGGGATGAAATGGAAAACTTTACAGATGAGATTTGAAAAATAAAGTTCTGATGAGTCAAGTGGTACATCACGGACCTCATCACTGATTTGGACTCATGGTAATCTTTCTTGGTTTATACTGGTTGGAAATTTATTGTATTTCTTGTAAATCTATAACTTTTTATTCTGTTAATTCAGCTGATTTTGTTTTTAACAACATCTTTTCTGAAAATAATAAACAGTACATTGGCTAAAAAACATCGGCTTCTTATTAACTGCCTTTTCACACTTGATTATTGACAAATATTTGTAAAAATCTACAGATTTCTACACTGCAAAAACAGAAATCTTACCAAACATTTGTTTTACCCAATTTCTTGTGTAAATAACTTAGTGCACTGGAAATAAGACAAAACTATATTAGGAGCAACTTTTCAGCAAGATATACGTGGATGCTTTAAGTAAATAATTCCTTAATATTGATAACAGCATTGTTAATAATGCTAAAGATGACATAATTACAGTTATTACAACTGCAGACTTGAGTCTGCCAAATATCACTGATCTCTTTCAAAATTAAAATTAAATTGACATTTTCACATAAAACCGGAGCTAGATGTTTAACAGGGTTTTATTTCAACCACATAGTAGAGGTGAAGTTTTGTCAAAACTGGTTTTATTCATCCTTCCAACTAATTTTGTTTAGCCAAAAAGTTATTATATAAAGTCTTCTTTTTGGCAATATGGCCATATTGCTTTTGACGGTTGGTGGTTACCACAGCAACCAGTAACTGTGGTATCGACTCTGTTGTCTTTACATTATATTTTAACGTGCATTTAGGATAACTTTAACTAAATACATGGTTTCATGTGTACTTCTGCCAGGTTTTGTTGCAGTGTTTAATTTTACAAGTGTTAACTGCTGCTAACTGCTGTCAGCTGTTCATTGGGAACCAGTGCTCTGTAGTTTGTTTAGGGTTATTTATTGTATTTTATCTTTTCATTATAATGCATCGGGACAGAAACTGCTGAACCGATGTTAACCACCAACTTGATTTTCTGTCTTGATAGAATAAATTCAGTGAACCTACCAAACCTGAGATGAACAGAGAAGGGTTACAGATGTGTCTGAATATTAAATGAAAAGTGGATGTAGCAGTGCTGAGTGTTGCAAGAAAAACAAATTTACAGATCTTAATTAACAGGACATGGTTTGGCTGAAACCCTTCGCCTTGATCCCTTCTGGATAAGAGGCGCAAACGGCTGCTGAGAAGAGTTCACCGGAGCCGTGTTTTAAAGCCGGTGCCTCCCACTGTGATCCAGATGGCAGCATCACAACATAGGCGGAGGGTTTGCACCACTTTCACACCCCAGGGAAGCGGGTTTCATGCCAGAGCACGCACACATCGGATTGGATTGGGTTTTTAATCTACATGAGCTGGTTGGGCGTGTGTGTGTGTGTGTGTGTGTGTGTGTGTGGATTGGTGGGAAGGACAGTGAGGATGTGTTTGTCATACCAAAGATTGTTGCTGCAAAAATACTAAACTCTTCAGCTGTCTCCTAATTCATATGATGTTTTAGAAGGAGATATAAGATGCAGTGTGACCAAAATGACCAAAGTAAAAGCAATCTAGACAGAGAGTTTGAAATATCCACAAGATGGCGCTGTGGATAACGCCATCACTATGCAGAGAGAGGCGCAGAGAAGCGGGTCTGTGCGTTTGTTTTGGGCTCACAGATTGAGAAAGAAACGAGGGTTTGGCTCCCTGAATCCCAATGAGGATCCAGAGGCCCATTTGCAGCGTGACGTTCTCTCCACTCAGTTCTGTTTTTCACTCTGTTGGGACCAACAGCAAAAGGTTACAGCATCTGCACTCTTTCATGTGAGAGAATTGGGAATCGATGGGTGTGTTTGTGCAGGTTGAGGCACATGGAGCACGTATATGGGTGTTGGCTGTTGTTCAGATTTGCTTTTCCAGAGTCATTTCAGATGCAGAGGTTGTCACAACTCATGCAAGCTTTATTGTCAAACATCCACATCGTAATTTCTTCTGATTTCACTTTATGAAACTAAATTAAATTACAGATTTTTCAAATGATGTTTTAAATTGGGTTAGACTATTTCCAAACCAATAAACTCACATAAATTATGGGGAGGTTCACCAGGATAGTCCCTCAACTGAGAACCAAGCTTCCCCGGCGGGGGAAGTTTGCTTCTCAGATTATGATGCTGTTGACACATTGCGTTCCGAACCCTCCCCGGCTGGGGAGGTTCATCAGGATTGTTCCTCAACTGAGACCAATCAGTTGAGCCATGAAGAGAGCTATGAAGAAAACCATGAAGAAAACCATGAACAGAGCCATGAACAGAGGCCTGACCAAGAGAAAGAGGTTGGCAAAGAAATTTTGAAGAAAATAGACACAGAAATCGCATGTTTTCTGAAAACAATATGGGGACTTTTGTTATTGTTGTTAGTTTGTTTGTGTTTCTTGTGCTGTTCATTTTTAATTGGAGTTTCTCTATATTATCGTGATTATTTGTGTTTGTTATTTTTTCTATTTGTTGTCTGTGTACTTCCTTATGGAAATGTTTGGAGAAAAAAACTATGCAAATTTTATCAGTGCGAAGGAGGCATTTGTGCCCAAAACAAAAAGTTTCACTTTGACGAAGGCATCTCTAGAAGACTGGACCCACAAAGAGACCACTACCCCAGGGAACGAAATCCCAAAAGATCTGGTGAAGAAGACAAAAACTTGGTCGTTTCTCAAAACTATATGGGAATATCTTGCGTTATTGTTGTTTTTTTGTTTGTGTTACTGGTGCTTTTCATTTTTATTGCGATTTTTTTCTTTACTGTTGGGATTTTTTTAGAGGTGTGCCGATCGATCGGTCACCGATCATAATCGGCCGATTTCTGTGAAATCGGTGATGATCGGGATATATATATATATATTATATATATATATATATATATATATATATATATATTATATAGGTCCTAAGTTATGGAACAACTTGCCTTTGCAGGTTAGAGAGGCCCCTTCACTGTCCACTTTTAAAGCTCGTCTTAAAACTCATCTATTTTATTTTGCTTTCAACTCCAGCAGGATCTAGTTTTAAATGGTTTAGAATAGAATAGAATAGAAGTACTTTATTCATCCCAACCGGGAAATTACTGTGCAGTAGCAGCATACACAAACACAGAGATGAAGTTACCAATAAAAATAAAAATACTATAAAAATGTAGAATGTAAGATGTAAGGTTCAGAAAATAATAATAAATAATAATCTATATGTTAATAATATATACAATATGTACAATAGTGCTATGTGAACAATCTGTGTAATGGTGACTAACTATTGTTATATAAAGTGATGGCCTGTGGCAGGAAAGATTTCCTGTATCTGTCCTTACGACAACGGAGCTGAAGCCTCTGTGTGAGAAGCTGCTCCGCTGTCTGTCCACTGTGTGGTAGAGAGGGTGCAGCTCGTTGACCATGATAGACAACAGCTTCTTCAGTGTCCTCCTCTCTACCACATTCTCCAGGGTCTCCAGTTTCAGTCCAAGTACAGAGCAGCTTTCCTGATGACCCTGTTCAGTCTGTTAGAGTCGCTGGATCTGATGCTGGATCTGATGCTGCTTCCCCAACACACAACAGCAAAGAAAATGGCAAAATTTGAAAATTTTGCCATTTTTTTTGCCATTTGCCATTTGCCAGAAAATTTGTTTGCTTTTAAATTGTAAGAGTTTTTATTTCTTATTGTTATGTTGTGTTTTTAATGTACATCACAATGTATCAGCTGTGGTTGTTATAAAGTGCTTTATAAGTAAAGTTGGTAAGATATAAAAAATTCCCTTCTCACCCTCTGCGGGTGGTCTCTTTTCATCCTCTGAGCTCGGGTCCTCTACCAGAGGCCTGGGAGCTTGAGGGTTCTCCTCCAGTATCTTGGCTGTGCCTAGTACTGCACATTTCTGGACTGAGATGTCTGATGTTGTTCCTGGGATCTGTTTTAGCCACTGCTCCAGTTTGGGGGTTTCTGCCCCGAGGGCCCCGATGACCACAGGCACCACTGTGGTCTTCACCTTCCAGTTCTTTTCCAGTTCCTCCCTGAGGCCCTGGTATTTCTCCAGTTTCTCATGCTCCTTTTTCCTGATGTTGTAGTCACTTGGTATTGCTACATCCACCACAACGGCTTTCCTCTGTTCTTTATCCACCACCACAATGTCCGGTTGGTTCGCCATTACCATCTTGTCTGTCTGGATCTGGAAGTCCCACAGGATCTTAGCTCGGTCATTCTCCACCACCTTTGGGGGTGTTTCCCACTTCGATCTCGGGGCTTCCAGTCCATATTCTGCACAGATGTTCCTGTACACTATACCCGCCACCTGGTTATGTCGTTCCATGTACGCTTTCCCTGCCAGCATCTTGCACCCTGCTGTTATGTGCTGGACTGTCTCAGGGGCCTCCTTGCACAACCTACACCTTGGGTCTTGTCTGGTGTGGTAGATCTGAGCCTCTATTGCTCTGGTGTTTAGGGCCTGTTCCTGTGCAGCCAGGATGAGAGCCTCTGTGCTATCCTTGAGTCCAGCTTTGTCCAGCCATTGGTAGGATTTCCTGATATCAGCCACTTCAGTTATTTGTCGGTGGTACATCCCATGTAGGGGCTTGTTCTCCCATGATGGAACCTCTAGCCCCTCATCCTCTGTTCCCCATTCCCTGAGCATATCGTCCGTTGAGGCTTTGTCCTTGATGTATTTATGGATCTTGGATGTTTCATCCTGGACAGTGGCTCTCACACTCGCTAATCCTCTGCCTCCTTCCTTTCGGCTCGTGTATAGTCTCAGGGTGCTGGATTTGGGGTGGAACCCTCCATGCATGGTTAGTAACTTCCGAGTCTTAACATCCGTGGCCTTTATCTCTTCCATTGGCCAGCTAATTATTCCGGCAGGGTATCTGATTGCTGGTAAGGCATAGCTGTTTATTGCACGGCTCTTGTTCTTGCCATTGAGCTGGCTTCTAAGGACTTGCCTTATTCGTTGGAGGTATTTGGCTGTGGCTCCTTTCCTTGTGACCTCATCGAGGTTGCCATTTGTTTGTGGTATTCCCAGGTACTTGTAACTGTGCTCTATGTCTGCTATTGTTCCTTCTGGGAGTGAGACCCCTTCTGTGCGGACGACCTTCCCTCTCTTTGTAACCATCCGACCACACTTTTCTAGTCCGAATGACATCCCAATGTCAGTGCTGTATATCCTGGTGGTGTGGATCAGTGAGTCAATGTCTCGCTCACTCTTAGCGTACAGCTTGATGTCATCCATGTAGAGGAGGTGACTGATTGTGGCCCCATTCTTCAGTCGGTATCCGTAGCCAGTCTTGTTGATGATTTGGCTGAGGGGGTTCAGGCCTATGCAGAACAGCAGTGGGGACAGAGCATCTCCTTGGTATATGCCACATTTGATGGACACTTGTGCAAGTGGTTTGCAGTTGGCTTCAAGGGTGGTTTTCCACAGCCCCATCGAGTTTGCAATGAAGGCTCTTAGAGTCCTATTGATGTTGTACATCTCTAAGCATTCATTGATCCAAGTATGTGGCATTGAGCACCATATCAGAAACCAATGAGCTCATATACAACTCAGCATAATATATATATATATATATATATTATATATATATATATATATATATATATATTCATATACTACAGTATATATATGCACACACTCGCATACAGCTAAAAGTATTTTGGTTTATATTCCTTTCCACTTTACACATCTAGACACTGAAATAATGAACAACTCTAAGCAAAAATAAGTTCAACTCAGACGGATTGGATAGAAATTGTTTGTAAATATCAAATCTAATTCCGCACCACAGATTCTCAATTAAACTTAGATTTGGACTTTGACTAGGCCATCCGAACATAGAGATATAAAATTTGATCTAAACCTTTCCTGTGCGGTTCTGGCCCTTTAGCCTCAAACGGGTCTTTCTTTACAGCTGCCTCATCCTTCATGCATCTCTCCATCAACTGTGACTAGCTTCCTTGTTCCGGCTGAAGAAAAGCATCTCTATAGCAGGATGTCACACCAGTAAATATGAGCGAATCAAATTTACTGGCCTAACATAAAAAAGTCCCTATAAAATATATTTAAGTTTGTCTGTAATGAGGCAAAGTGCAGAAAAAAACAACCAGCGTCTATAATATAACGTGACATTTCTAGGAAGCCAAGTCAGTTCCAACCTTTAACTTCAGCTTTCTGAATGTTCCATGTGAAAATGAAAATGTATTAGTATGTAAAACAATGAAAAATACAAAAACTTGTCTGACAAAACAAACGAAAAACATGTCAGTACCTGCTGAACGGCTGAACCTCTAAACGGCTCACCAGGGTAAAAAAACAGAACCGGCTCTTGCCCTCCACTGTTCTTACCATTGCTGCCCTTCTTTCCACACCAGGTCAAGCCGTTCAGGATCGATCCCAGCAGGGTTTCCTCCACAGCCTGGAAACACTTATTCTTCCTGGCGAAGTCTTGGACCACGTCCTTTGTTTTGCCCCAGAACAACAGCTGTCCCAAAACACACCCAACACAATGCAATCACAACTTGTGGCATAATTCTGATCAATTTAGATACATGATCTTTATCAGTTTTACCGTGTTGCAGGGAGGTTTCATGGGAGCTGCAGCGATAAGGGCGTCGTAGGCGTTTGGGGGAACTTCACAAGGATCTTTATTCGCGTAGACTTGCTGAAATAATTCCCATATGTGTTGGCAGTCACTCCTGAAAGGTAACA
This sequence comes from Poecilia picta, assembly GCA_033032245.1. Taxonomy (NCBI): domain Eukaryota; kingdom Metazoa; phylum Chordata; class Actinopteri; order Cyprinodontiformes; family Poeciliidae; genus Poecilia; species Poecilia picta. The sequence goes on along the minus strand of CM065372.1, from coordinate 20,779,372 downwards.
GGCCAGAGTCAGGCTTTTAAATGTTGTGGAGATTAATTTTGTCAATATACATCTTAATGAGAATTGCCGTGTTTCCAAACAAAAATATGAAAAATATTTCATTCTATTGTACGGTGTTCCTATAATGAACCTCCAATCTCCAAATGGTTTTAGTTCAGTTTTTCTTGACTTTATCTTAAAGCAACATTAAACTGTAGGATTGCAAATAAAACAAATGCTACTTGTGTTCTGATTTCTACGATCTAAAAATTTACAGGAAAGCTTTTCTTAAAATGTTCAACTCCAGAACTGACATGGTAGAAACAGCTGGCATAATAGGTCCATCCTTCTGGAAACTAGTTTTCAGAAAACGTTGATGCTTTGTTACAATTGACCAGAACACCTTCTCCAACTGTGTCCACTTTCTAGCTTGTAGCAAACTAACTGGACTTCTTTTCTTCTTGTTCTCACTGCTCCAGGAAGGTGGTTGCGTAGAATTAGACTAATTGGCTCAAATATGTGGGGAGCTGAGAATGACAGCGACAGGTGAAAGTCATCACTGGTGCAATAACAACACCAATGTCACAAAATTTTATTTCACTTACATATGAGCAAAATGTGCAGAAAACACTGAAGCAAGTTGATGTCCCTCATGTCAACGAGAAGAAGCTATTTTAGCTAAGCTAGCAAAACATAAGAAAAAGCAAAGCTGAAACTGTGAACAAGAAATGAAAACAAAAAAAGTCATGAATAGCTTCTGTTTCTAGGCTAATTAGCATGCTAGCTCATGTCTGTGTTGCTAACGCTAATGCTAATGAAAGTACGTTGTTTCTATCGCTACTTGGCGAAGACAAAAACGTTTGAGTGAATATGGCAAGCTGCTTATCATACGATACAGTTATCGTTGAAAGCAGTGAAATTAGAATATAGTAGGTGTTTTGTACATTTAATGGCACAGTTTTCTATAAATATTTCATTATAACATATGTAAAGTGGATGCTTTCAGCTTTTTGTGATAAACTGGGATAAGATAAGGCAAAAAAACTGCTTTGGCTTTGCTAAAATATGTTTTGAATGTGAAAGAGGTAAAGTAATGGACCATAAAAGGACTGAACGTAAGTCAGACGTATTTCCATCACGACTTATAGTGAATCTTATTAGGTAACTCTAATAAAGCTGGAAAACCTCTTTGTAATGCCTTAAAAAGTGAATTCATTAATATTTATTTTCTTCTTCAAATGCATTAGTCTACTTAGTAGCTTTTAATCTCCCCTTTAATGTCTTTAAAGACCATTTACCAACTTGTTAAATAGCCAAGATTTAAATTGTGATTAAAAGTTTGCCTCTTAAAGCCATGGAGATGCGTCTGTCCTTAAAGTAACCTCAAATTAAAGCTTTATTTTATAAAAACTTACCTCAAAGGTTGTCAAGTTTTCTGGTCTCTTCAAACCACCTCGGCTTCTGCCCAGACTTGAAAAAGGCTTGTTCCCATCAAAGAGACGCCGGAACAACTCATCTCAGTGACATATTTTTAATTCTTTTGTCTTTAGATTACAAACCAGACCACCAAGATTGTATTTAGGTGGTCGGAGTAAACACAGAATGGTCACCAAGCAGGTTGAAAACCTACAAACAAATGAGACAAAATTAATTACAAATTCCAATGAGCTGATTAAGCAGTTTACTAGGTTAATATTATCAATCTATTTTTAAGTTAATCAGTGAATACACAAACTTTCTTCAACAGGTCCGACCGGGTCTTCTGAATGCAAGTCCAGTAATTTAATGTACAGTTCATACCAGTGGTGTCTCTGCAGGAGCTTGAAGCTGAGCTCTTTGTTTGAAGGGAACATTCACAACTCAGGTGTCCCAGTTACTTTATAAGCTCCTGAAGGCCTGAGTGAGAGAGATGGGTGCGCTTGAGTTTCTGTGAGGCTCGTGCCAGTTGGGTGGAGATGATAATGCACTCACAAATACATCAATTGCCCTTTTAACTTAACAAAGGTACTTTGTTGCAAAATAGACTGTTTTTTTCACTCTATTGTTGTAAATATTAAATATATTCTCTTCTATCATTAGCAGAGTGAGATAATAATTCTAGTTTTGAAGGAGTGTTTCATTCATTTTAAGGTAGAAATTCATCTTTAAAAAAACTTTTTTACATGTGATCCTGGACTAAACTTGGGGAAATAAAGAACCTTCATTAAGATGTTGATTTTGTTTAATTGACACAATCACTCCTGCTCTTTGTAACACCTGTGTTTTGTTTGAAAAGTCTTGATTAGCAGGACGCCTTGCTGAGTTTATGAAAGTATGACAGAAGTTACTGTGATGGAAATGAGCTGTCTTTTTTTGTTAAGTCCTGGAAACATAGAAAAGGTGTTTTTCTGTTCATGTAGAAATGCATACAACACATTCTCCGCTTCAGCTGCAAAGACACGTAGGAGTAAATTATTTTAATATTAAATTATTGTAATAAGTGGAGGCCTACTTGAGTTTCATATCTGGAGCTTATTTATGGATAATTTCCATTTGATTGATATGGAGCCATGGAAAAGCTTTTTATGTTTTGTGAAACCTTTGCAGAGGAAAGCTGTCAATCCAGTTGTGCAATGGCAAGACAACATCTGAGTATTAGGCCATACTCATAAAAAATATACATATAAAAATAAATCACGAGAATAAAGTCATACAAAAATAAACTCAGAATTTCAAGAATAAAGTTTAAATAATATGAGGAAAAAGTCATAATATTTTGAGAATGAATTTGTTTATTTTTGTATTATTTTGACTTTGTTTTTGCACAAAATTATTCTCATAATTTTATGACTTTATTCTCGTAATTTTATTACTTTATTCCCATAATTTTATGACTTCTCGTAAAATTCTCATAAGTATTTTTATTATTTTTTCTCATCGTGGCCCTAAAACTCCATCGTAATATTTCAGGTAAGCTGACGGCGTGATGTGATGAGTTTTGCATTACTTGGATGACTAGTTTTCAATGTTTTTGGCCGCGGTAGGAGACAGAGGATCCCTCTTCTTCCTGTGACTTGTTTTATTCTGCAGCTTGTGTGCAATGTTCATTACTCAGTTTGAAGTAGTGCAGAGATTCAGCTGTTTCTTTTCTCCTGCATTGTGTCGAAGTGCCTCGAATCATCTGTTAAATGGCATGAAACATTTATTGTTATCCTCCTCTCTGCTGCCTCTAATGCAGCTGAAACGTCACCCCGTTGTCTAAATGAGGATGATGCAGCCTATAAACACTAAACAGGAGGTTGGGAATTTAAATCTCACTGATCAATGCATTCAGTTGCACAGATTTACCGCTCTGTGTACAAGTGTCTGCCTCCATCTGGCAAACACCCTTTAGGAAAGATAATTCCTGCTTTTTAAAAATGTATTGCATTGATGGATCAGTGTGAAAGCAGCCATGTAATCCTATTCCTGCTATTGCCTAATGGTCATAGGTTGTGTGCAACATGGTGCAATTCTTTTCAAAATTCTGTATTGAAGAAAGATGACTTTGTGTATGTGGCAAAAACGCCTTGTGCTCTTCGTCTTTTCTATTCCACAAGGGGGTAAAAAAAGAAAAGCATGAAAAGAAAGCCTCCCCCCTTGGTGTGCAGTTGAATTTTCTTTCTCTTCGGGAAAGATCAACCCATCAGCCAGTATGACAGCTTTCATGTGTCACCTGTGGCAGCCAGCTACTGTCCAGAGATTAGTCTGTATAAACTGGATGGAATAATAGGTTCCAAGGTTTGTGAAGGCTTTATTATTGTTATACCAACAATACAAATGTATTGAAAAACTATATTATTTGCCATTAGCTGTTCCTACTCGTCATCAAAACTTAAATTCAATAGTTTTCATGCGACGTCACACTTTCATGAACTTTGTCTCACTCCAGTTGCTATGGAGTTGCTATGACAACAGTAAACAAGCCACAGGCCTAGAATTAGTTCTCGCCTCGCTCCTGTCTTATAAACGGTAAGTACATTACAACTATTACTAAATCACAATTTTTACTACTCTACCCATCTCTGTGTAATACCAAGCTAAATATTATAGCTTAGTAATACTGTAGTTGCCTTGTTTTGATTGAAGGGAAAAAAAAAGAGTTATGGCGGCTGTTGTCTGACGTCACTGTGAAAAGGGTCTATTCTTATATTATGTCTATGGTCACAAAAAAAAAAGTCTATGGTTAGGGACAGATTTTGTAATCTGGTTCACACATAAGGTGCACCGGATTACAAGGTGCACTGCTGATTTTTGAGAAAATTTAAGGCTTTTAGGTGCGCCTTATAGTCCGGAAAATACGGTAATTGTCGAAATATATTATTTTAGTATTTTTTAAATTGTTTTAATCCATCCATCCATCCATTCATCCATTCATTTATTTTCTTCCGCTTATCCGGGGTCGGGTCACGGGGGCAGCAGCTTCAGAAGGGAGGCCCAGACTTCCCTTCCCAGCCACGTCTTCCAGCTCCTCCAGGAACCCCAAGGTGTCCCAGGCCAGCCGAGAGACATAGTCCCTTCAGCGTGTCCTGGGTCTCCCCTCCTCCCGGTGGGACCTGAACTCCTCACCAGGGAGGCTCCATCCTGACCAGATGCCCGAGCCTCAACTGGCTCCTCTCGACGTGGAGGAGCAGCGGCTCGACTCGAGTCCCTCCCGATGACCGAGCTTCTCTCTCTAAGGGAGAGCCCGGCCACCCTGCGGAGGAAACCCATTTCGGCCGCTTGTATCCGTGATCTCGTTCTTTCGGTCATGACCCAAAGCTCTTGACCATAGATGAGGGTGGGAACGTAGATCGACCGGTAAATCGAGAGCTTCGCCTTTTGACTCAGCTTCTCTTCACCACGACGGACCGGTACAGCGCCGCTTCACGGCAGACGCCGCCCCAATCCGCCTGTCGATCTCCCGCTCCCTTCTTCCCTCATTCGTGAAACAAGATCCCCAGATACTTAAACTCCTCCACTTGCCCAAGAATGTCGTTTTTTGACACCAAAAATGTTAATTTGACTGTGTATTGTTGTGTCTAAGTTTTGAATCACTTTGTTTGAGCTTTAGAAAAACAAAGCAACAGCCCGACAGCAAAAATTCGTCTTTTAGAAAGCCACATTCTTAGTCGGTGACACCTTACAAAGGACGAGGGGATGAACAGATGTACTTTGTTCATCCGTCTGACAGGTGTAGCAAGGCGCATTCGCCTCTCTCTGTCTTCACTGACAAGCAAAACACGCTCTCCTGTCCTCTCCACACATCTTCCAGAGCCGCCTCCCCTCCGCCTCCTCCTGCACTCAGCCGTGGACCGGACCCTTTTACCTGCAGGTTGGGACCTCACCTGAGACTCCAGCATTGTGCCCAGGTTCCTATTGTTGAACACACACACACACACACAGCTACACACACACACAGCCCGGCTTGCTGTGTTTCTTCAAGTGTAAAGCCTATTTCATACCCAACCAAACAGCTTGCAGTGGCGCGACGCTCTGCTGGTTCGGTGCAGATGGAAAATAGAGCTGCAGAAGCTTGGGATTGTTTGTTTGGGCATTTGATTGTTATCGAGATCCAGTTTGCTGCGTGTAAATGACTTGGCGGAGACCCAGCAGATTTTGATCTGAAAATGGTCACACTTCTCTGTAATTTGGGAATTTCTGACAACCTAATCAAAGGAATTTAGATCTAGTTACTTAGTATGCGTCCTTGAACAGGTTAGTATATGTCTTTTACTTTTTCTTTTTTGCACAAAACTAGTTTGAGCTGTTTTAGGGTCTCTTGTCACCTTTAGATCAAACTTTTTGGTACGGGGACCAAAAATGTCAAATTGAAACTAGTCAGGAGCCACCAAATTGTTTTGTATTTTTCTCTCCAATGATAACTGCAAACACTAATCTGTTTTTACATTTTTAATAAACAAACTAAACACAGAACATTTTAATGAAATAAGCAAAGAAGTGAATTTGAAAGTTTACCAAACCATAACAGTAAACCATATTTTTAATTGTTAATATTATTATGGATCTTTTAAAATATCTTTTTAGCAGCAAGAACAGGAGGAGGCTCATTTATTTTGCTTACTGTAATAAACGACCAAAATTGCATTTTAGGAAAAGACACTGGATGTTTTAGGTCCATGTCACTAATACCTTATATTAAAAGCAAAAGTCTACATGAATACTTTTTATTCTCCTTGAATTTTATATTTTAATATTTTAACTGTATATTTTCAAAATTTTACCTCAACATCAGCTGCATAAACTGGCAAACCAGATCTAGGCTTTCAGGAATGAAGGACCAAATGGTCTCCAGGCCAAACTTTGGACACCCCTTCTTTAAATCTAAATAATTTTCTTCTGGTCACGCCCCCAACTCAACATTTACACTGGCATGTGAAAATTATTCCAATTATTGCAAAAATCTTAAAATGTCTGAGATTTTTCTAGAAAATTTTTGACTTTTATGACTCAAAATTGTTTTTTTTCTAGAAACAGGTCAGAAATTTCCTTGCTTTTTTTGTGAAAAGTTTTTCAGATTAAACTCAAATGATCTGAGTTTTTTATTGAAAATTTTTGATTTTTAAGCAAAAAAAAATTCTGTTTTCGAGAGATTAATCTCAGAATTACATTTTTAATTTTTAGCAAATTTTCAACTTTTAAGGGTCATAAATGTCCTTGCTTTTTTTTCTGGAAAATTTTTGAGATTAACATCAAATTATTTTATCTTTTCCTAGCAAATTTCTGAAGTTTTAAAGCTCAGAAATTTCCAAGATTTCTAGAAAACTTTGTAGATTAATCTCAAAAGCTTTTTGTTTGAAAGGTGTGCCTAATATGCTCCTTTATGTTTTCAACATGCTCTTAAAAAATCACATATAGGTGGGTTTTCTGCAAATAATCTCTCTCTCCAAGTAAAAACTGAACCACAAATATACGAGGGTTCCAGATATTATTTATTTAAACATTTGAACCTTTTAAGTTTGACAAAAAGCAGAAGAAATCTCCAACAGGGGGAAATACAATTTTCACCTCACTGTCTCTATTGATTAACTTCCTTTTTAAAATGTAAGAACTGACAGGACACCCAGTCGATTCCACAGCTTTGGTTTACTGGTGAACGCCAAGGGGAATCGTCTCTGCTGAGCCTCCCAGCGTCTGCAGGAACAACCTTCTGCCGCGGCTCAGATTCACCCACTCAGAGCAGGACGCATCGATGTGTGCACACATAAACAAACTGTGTTTTCAGCCCAAGTAATGAACTGTGCCAAAACCCATCTGTGTTTCATTTTCAATTTATAACATCTGCATCAACATTAATGATCCCACAGACATATTTGGTGTGCAGCACAATCTGCTTTGTAGCATATATTTCCTTCTCACTTTTCTTCCTGGTTATCAGAAATAAATAATAAAAAAAGAACAAAACTGGATTTGGGAAAATGCAGTAGCTTTATGAACAATAGGTCATTTGAAAAACCAATGAACGCATTAGTTCTGAAGCCGTAAATGTGTTTTAAATAGCCACATTCATTAACAGGGAAAACTGCCCGAAGGTAAAAATGCTTTTTATCTCGTTTTTATTATTGGAAGCTGCATTGGGACATTTAAAATCAGTAGTAAATGCTTGCAGTTAAACTTTAATTATGATGGTGGAAATAAGACTAAGAACTTTCAACCTTAGTAACCTTAACTTTTGCAGAAACTCTTTGAAAAAGATTTAATTCATGTTTTTAAATTTTCTTTCCAAAGAGTCTCATGTTCTTGTAATCTTTTAAGGTGGTTATGATCAAAGAGGTTTTCTGAAGGTCTCAAAGTTTTTCTTTACACTTTAGCTCTAACCTTACATGATCTCGAACTCAATAGACTGAATTTAAATGAATTAGACTGAAATAATACTATTTCAATCTGAATAATAATTCTAAAAAAAATGAAAAACGAACGAATGAAAAATAAAAAGGTAGATTTTAGCTTCAAGAATAAGGACATGGTTTTTTCCTAGCACCAAATATGTGCAAACCAGATTTTGTCTAAATCTCAAACTGGAAGATTTTCCCATTCAATGAAGCTAAGAAGAAAAGATTTATTTTTATTAATGTGGATTTTATGGATGCTGGTCGAGTTCTTGTGGAGATGTGAACAAAAAAACTGAGCAAAGAAGGAAAATTAGATGACTGACAGAAAAGTTTTTATTTTACTTGTTAAAACAAAAGTGAATACAAGGTTTAATTTAATTCTAATGTATAAAATGTTATTCATACCAAAAGGAAATTAAATGTCACTCATATACAAGTTGTCTCCCGTAGCAGTCAGTGTTGTAGCAAATCTAGAGAAGCCTCTGATCAGAGACAAGAGTGTGCTCAGGATTCTCAGCAATATTCTTCATTTTATGACAAATTCCTATTTGCACAATTATCTGATCATTTTCCAGTGCCAAAAACAAAATCACTGATCACCCTTCAATAATAATTGACAAAGGAGCAACTTCAGAAACTAGGTACCAACAGTTGGCAGCAAAGAAACTTCCTCCAAATAAAAAATAATAGCCAGTCTGATCACAATAAGCTATTAAAGCTGTAAACTGAGTTAATATCTTGTCTCTCAGTTTGCCTGCTGCAGCTTTAAAGCAGCATCCTGTTGTTTTGTGAAGCGCTAGCTCTCCCAGAGTTATTTTGCTTTGGCACATCAGGGCCACCATGCCTCACAGGCGGATGTTTTGCAGGTAATGGGGAAAAAGGCTTCACAGAGTTTCAGAATGAATGTGAAGGCGTAGAAATTAATCAAGGCATTGCAGCAGGAGCCACAGCGCCGAGGACATGAGGAGACTCTAAAGAAAAAAATACTTGTCTGGCTGCTAATAACCAGGAATTTATGGTATTTAATGAAAAAATATATGAGGGCGTTCATAACTCCTAATACAGTCATGGGAGAATTAAGTGAAACCTGTGATTTAATAATGCACAGCAACGTTTAGCTGCAATAGCCTGAAGAAATGATTTTCTCTATAACTTTATCACTCTCTCATATCACTGTGGAGGAATCGGCCTTCAGTTTATTGAGGTTTGCAGACATTTTTGTTTTCTCTGCAGCTCTCTTACAACAGCAGCTCAGTTTGGACTTTGACAGTTTAATCGCAAACTGCTAATTCTGGTGCTTTTTGGCCTCATTGCTGTGGATTTGCAGCTTTGTTTGGTATCAGTTGAGCCGTTTTGGCCAAGATCGGTCTGTCGGACAGATGGCCTCACACTGGACTCTGGAATACTTTGGCATACAGAGGAGGGAGATTATGTTAACTCAGTGACTCCAAGGAGCACAGCTCTATGGTTGTGATGTTACACAGTGGAAAATTAACAGCAAATATCTGGATTGTCGTGGGTGTTACTTTTTCAACGTCATAGTTTTGCATAATACATCTCCTTCTCAAACTGAGATCATCACATTATAGATGTATTTATGTCGGCTGTTTTTTTTTTTTAAATTAGCTTTTCAATTCTGTGCTCTGCAGAGTTGGAAGATGGAAATAAACATCCATTTTAATGGTGGAAGAAGTTTGATCTGCATGTTATAATTAGAAAGCTAATTAGAGAATTTAACCAGGTGTGTTTGCAGCTAGGCTGGTTTAATTGTGTCGCATTTACAAATTAAGTTGTTCTACCAAAACAGAAGATGCAGATCGACTCAGACAGCTTCACACGGACAGCTGAATTACATCCAGACTATTTTCCCAGGCCTTCCTCTGGCGCTGGAGGCCATCTTCAGGATTCCTCCTTCCTTGCTGGATTCTCCATCGATCCCCCGTCACAAAGCCCCACATCGCCCTGAGCATCTGTTTTGGAGAATCAAATTATGCATGGAGATATAATTCAAAAACCAGTGTCCCCCCTTCAGCATAACTCATGATTTATTGATGCTTTAGAGCCGACATTAATATTCACACTATGAATAAAACTAATCTAACACGGTTTATGATTGGTAGCCATTCTGATGTCTTCATTATCTGCCCAGCGGTTTGCAGGGAGGTTAATCTGGCGCTCAGACATGTGGTGTTTGTACAGTATGGGCTCCTCTTGTTATGCCTAACCTTTTAAAAGGTTGCAGCGATTCAGCTGACATTTTAGAAACGGCTCATTTGCTTTTGCCGGCAAGCCATAAGAAAAAGAAGACATTTGGGTTTTAGCTTAAAACCTGCAGAAAAATGTTCTGATTTTTATTCATAATGTTTTTAGTTGAAGCGTTGCATGCCTGGTTTTTGGTGCTGTGCAGCTGGAAGAGTTTTAACTTTTACTCTTTTACTTTTCGGACGGTTGTGATGATGCGTAACCTTGGAAACAAGGTGTTGCTTTTACAACTGAGAGGAGCTGATATGCCCTTTTTACAAATAGGTGTTTTCGATTGAATTGAAACTAACATTAATATATTTTTAACTTTGCCTATACCTGAACTTTACTTCAAACCCAATCTTCAGTTTATATTATCAGGATTTCATCTGATAGACCAGCAAAACCAGTAGATAACTAAGATTTCTATCTTTATAGTGACATGCCTGCACTTACTTACAGGTGTAATTGCAGCAAAAATAGTTCTATAAAGTATATTTTATGTTTTTATTTCTAAACAAAATCTTTCAAAACCGTTACTTTTTCTTCCAGTCCACAAATATATGCAATTTTGCATCAGTCTATTCCATAAAATGTCAATAAAACCCATTTATGTTTGTGGTTTAAATGTGTAGAAATTTGAAAAGATTAATTTGCACTGCAGAAACACAAAATCTTACCAATAATTTTGCTTTGTTTCAAGTGCAAATATCTCAGTAAACTTAAAATAAGACAAAACTAACTCATAAGTGACTTATCATTAATTCATAGAAGCTTGTTGTAAGTCAATAATGATGAAAAAGTACGAGTTCCACTGCTTGGTTATTAACTTAAAACCAGACAATTTTCCCATGTTGTAATTTAAAGTAATCTACCAGAACAACTAGTACTTTTTTTAAAATTAGTAATATTAAATAATTATTTACTTAAAACAAGGTCCCATTTCTTGATGAAAAGTTACCTGTAACTTTCTAGAACTAGAAACTGGACAAAAATATGTAATAAGATTTTGTATTTTTGCAGTTTAATGTGAATACTGTGAAAAAACTGGAAAAAGGACCATACATTTTCCAAACCAAATTCTGTCTGTGATGAGACTTTGTGAGTCATGTTGCAGTTAAAACAGAGAAAACACATAAAATAATGATAGGAGTGACATTTCTGACGAGTATCATGAGAGAAAATGCATTTTAATTATAGATCAGAGATGTGAAGTGGGAGTAAAAGCAGCTTCTGCTGGAGTTTCACATTAATTATCGACAAACTTAGAAAGCTTCAAACACTTTAGAAAACTTCCATCAGTGAGTTCAAGCAAAGAAAGGTTCACAGAAGAATACAATTCTCATTATTTTACAAAACAAACGTGTGAAAAATTAGATTCATTAAGTAAAATTTGAGCAGAAAGGCGTAAGTGCTCTGAAGTTCAGAGGCACATTGTAGGAAATCAATTCCTTTCATTCAAACCAGTAAAAGCCACAGATGAGAACTCCTTTGGAGAGAAAAAGCAATCAGAGAAACCGTTCATCTCTCGCTGGGTTGCATTAGAGAGGTTTTCCTTTTCTGTTTCCTGTTACCTGAAGTCTTCTCCTTCTCTGCTCTGCCAGAGCGCATCAAGACCTTCAAAACGAGGGAATGGAGCAACAGTACCGGTCTGAATCCGATTCCACTTCCAACTTATGGCTAAAAAATTTACCAAAAGGTGTGGAGACCTCTGCTACACTGCAAAAACACAGGATCTTAAGTTGTTTGGTCAATTTTCTAGTGCAAATACTTGAAATAAGACAAAACTAACTTAGATGTAACCTTTCAGCAAGATGGAGGAGATTTATTTAAGTAAATAATTCCTTAATATTGATGAAAAATGACTGGTTTCATTATCTTACTTATAACATGGGAAAATGTGTTGCTATAAGTGAAATAATCTGCTAGAAATTTTCCATCAATATTAAGGAATTATTGACGAAAACAACCTCCTTTAACAGGTTGAACTCAGTTTAATTTTGGGCCAAATCAAAAATCTGAATGTTCTTAAAGGGCCGGTTGTTCTAGAATGTATTGATAAAATGAATTAAACTGGTAAAAATATCAATAAATAGCTGTTTGTTTCAGAATTCAATAAGAGTTTCTTAAAATTAAGTAATACTGAGGATTGTTTTTTGTAGTCAAAATCACCAATTTTGTGGTGCTAATTTAGAAATATTTGTAAGGAATTTTTATATGTGTACTAATGTCTGATATTAAATGTGACGTTTTATTAATTGCTTATTGCTCATGGACCATAACTTGACATCGGCTGAGGCAGACGTCCCTTAAACTCCATGTTTTTGGCCAATTTTGAGAAAAATTAGCAATAAAAAAACAGAAAAAATGTGGGAATCTGTAGGTTTTGTGTGAACTTTGAATGATTTTTGCAGATTTGTTGAAACACTGGAGGGACTTATTCCTCTACACTTAGTGTAGAGGGCCACATGAAAAGCTAAGGCGGGCCACATTTGGCCCCTGGGCCTTGAGTTTCACACATATGTCCTATGTCTTACTGAAATGTTAGTTTTGTCTTACTAGGACATTTACAGTAGAAACTAGAAAAAACTACTTAGTAAGATTGTGTGTTTTTGCAGTGCACACTGGCAGGCAGACCCACACACACCACACACACACACACACACACACACACACACACACACACACACACACACACACACACACACACACACACAGAGCTGCTCATCTGTTCTGGGAATGCTGGCCGGTCTCTGGCTGCTTCAGCAGCTGTAGGGTGTGACGCTACAGCTAACTCTGGCTAACACTGGCTAACTCTGGCTAACACTGGCTAACACTGGCTAACTCTGGCTATCTCTGGCTAGCTCTGGCTAACACTGGCTAACTCTGGCTAACACTGGCTAACTCTGGCTAACTCTGGCTAACACTGGCTAACTCTGGCTAACTCTGGCTAGCTCTGGCTAACTCTGGCTAGCTCTGGCTAACTCTGGCTAACTCTGGCTAGCTCTGGCTAACTCTGGCTATCTCTGGCTAGCTCTGGCTAACACTGGCTAACTCTGGCTAACTCTGGCTAACTCTGGCTAACACTGGCTAACTCTGGCTAACTCTGGCTAACACTGGCTAACTCTGGCTAACACTGGCTAACTCTGGCTAACTCTGGCTAGCTCTGGCTAACACTGGCTAACTCTGGCTAACTCTGGCTAACACTGGCTAACTCTGGCTAACTCTGGCTAACTCTGGCTAGCTCTGGCTAGCTCTGGCTAACACTGGCTAACTCTGGCTAACACTTGCTAGCTCTGGCTAGCTCTGGCTAACTCTGGCTAACACTGACCAACCCTGACTAGTTCTGACTCTGTCAGACAGTCTGATGTCCTCATCCTGATGTCCTCGTCCTCAAACTGTCTCTGACCTCCATGTTCTCTCTGCTTCCAGGCACCTTTGACACCAAACAGCCCAAAGACGGAGCCAAGACCTTCACCTTCGACTATTCCTACTGGTCACACATCACGGTAACAACACACACACACACACCACGGTAACAACACACACACACCACGGTAACAACACACACACACCACGGTAACAACACACACACACACACCACGGTAACAACCCACACACACACACGGTCAACACACACACACACCACGGTAACAACAACACACACACACACCACGGTAACAACACACACACACACCACGGTAACAACACACTAACAACACACACCACGGTAACAACACGCACACACACCACAGTAACAACACACACACACACACCATGGTAACAATACAAACACACCACCACGGTAACAACACACACACACACACACGGTAACACACACACACACAACACCACACACCACGGTAACAACAACCACGCACCACACACACACCACGGTAACAACCACACACACACCACAGTAACAACACACACACACACCACAGTAACAACACACACACACCCATGGTAAACAACACGACACACACACACACCACAGTAACAACACACACACACCCATGGTAACAACACAAACACACTCACCACGGTAACAACACACACACACCACAGTAACAACACACACACACCACAGTAACAATACGCACACACACACACCACAGTAACAACACACACACACCATGGTAACAACACAAACACACTCACCACGGTAACAACACACACACACACCACAGTAACAATACACACACACACCACAGTAACAATACTCACACACACACACCACAGTAACAACACACACACACCACAGTAACAACAAAACACACACCATGTAACAACACAAACACACCACCACGGTAACAACACACACACACCACAGTAACAAACACACACACACACCACAGTAACAACACACACACACACCACAGTAACAACACACACACACACCACAGTAACAACACACACACACCACAGTAACAACACACACACACCACGGTAACAACACACACACACACACACGGTAACAACACACACACACACACCACGGTAACACACACACACACACCACACCACAGTAACACACACACCACAACACACACACCCCCACCCAGTAACAATACGCACACACACACACCACAGTAACAATACGCACACACACACACCACAGTAACAACACACACACACACCATGGTAACAACACACACACACCACGGTAACAACACACACACACACACCACAGTAACAACACACACACACCACGGTAACAACACACACACACACACACCACGGTAACAACACACACACACCACGGTAACAACACACACACACACCACAGTAACAATACGCACACACACACACCACAGTAACAACACACACACACACACACACTCACATATATACACACACTTTTTATGTTGTGCGTATATATATTATTGATATGAAATTAAAGCATAAATATATATTTTGATAAGAAATATATTATTCTTTATATATTTATTATTTTATTCATATATACATATATATTTTATAAAAAATAAAAGCATAAATATATATTTTGATAAGAAATATATTATTTATACATATTATTTTATTCATATATAATTTTTATAATAAATAAAAGCATATATACATATTTTGATAAGAAATATATTCTTTATATATTTATTATTTTATTCATATATATATATTTGATAAGAAATAAAAGCATAAATACATATTTTGATTAAAAATATATTCTTTATACATTTAGCATTTTATTTATATATTCATTTTTGATAAGAAATAAAAGCATATATACATATTTTGATAAATATATTATTCTTTATATATATACTATATAATATTTGTAAATGACTAACTGCTTAATTGGAGAGTTCTCCTTGTTCATTGGTCCAACAGTGACTCCTAGTGGTTAATGTAAGCATTAATTCTAAAGAACGGTAGATTTTCTTTGTTTATTCTGGTTACCTAGCAACACCCTGCTAGATAAGACAACGTTAGATTATAAAGAAACCCGGAGAAAATCTTTAAAATAGCGCCTCGGAAAGCAGAATGAGGAATAAATATATGTAATTGTGATTTATGATAAGAAATGTTATGGCTTTATTCAAGAAATAGTAGAATGTCGTGGTTTATAAATGAAACAGTATGTTGACGAGTTAAAGGACATAACGTATTCTTTTTTGTATAACTGAATATTGATATGTTGGTTTTATACAACAGTTTTGTATTCTTTTTTTTAATAGTTTTCACGGTGTCAATGGAAAGAAAGGTTGAGATTAAATTGCACCCGTTTGAAACTCCCTGCGTCTGGCTGTTCAGTCCGAGAGGCCGCTACAGTGAAAACTCATCTCAAGAGACCAGATCTTTCTGCAGTGAAGCTGACACCATCCCATCTGGAACGAAGCTGTCTCCTCTCGCACCAATGATCTCACACAGGCAAGATAAAGCATAAAGTTAAAACAGACAATCACAAGAACAAGCTCACAGCAAAACTGAATTGGCGTAGTGTCAAGGGACAGTTAAAAAGCAGTTACAGAAAGGAAATAGAATGTCACTTCCAACAGAGAAAACAGAATATCCTGTTGCCATGCCGTTGAGTTCCAGAGAAAGAAAACTAACAGAAAAAGGCCAAGAGATGCACATCCAAGAGAACAAAAAACGTGAGAAAGCGTTTCACAAAGTTTATGATTCTTGGAAGTGGGTAGCAAGAGAAACTAGGAAAAAACTAAAGGCCCTCTATACATTAGAAGAACTCAATGATTTTCAGGAAAGCATTCAAGCAAAGTATGATGCTGTAAGACTGCAGTACGAACCCATTCTACGTAACAGTAACACGACAGCAGAGATTGTCAAAAAGATGGAAGCCTGTGTTACACTCACAAAAGAAATCTGTGACCTCATAAACCATCGTATAGAGACTATTGATAAAGATTATAATAGTCATCTTGAGAAAGAAAGAGTAAGAGAAACATTAAACAAAGATGACTATGGATCCATCTTTGGTCACACTCAAACTGAAATCATAAACTCATCAAAGTCATCAGAGTTCAAGCAGACATTCCAGTTCATCTAACAGCAAGGCAGATGCACTAGCAGAGCTTGCTGCTAAAGTGGAGCAATCAAAGGCCACAAAGGAAATTCAAGCACAACTCCAAAAATTAGAAAATGAATGGAAACTTAAAATGTTTCCATTCATGCTGTCAGAAATGAAGCAAATGGAAGTAGAAATGCAACAACAGCTGGAACAAGAAAGAGCAAAATTGCAGCGGTTAAAAGAAGAAAAGGAAATAGCTGTGGCGGTGGCTCGTGTGAAAGCATATGAGGAATTTGAACACTGTGAAAACAATGTTGCAGAAATTGAAGATATTAATTACAGAGCTAGCCCTGTCTTCTCTAGAGATAAACCCTGCTTAAATCCAGTTGCTGCATCATTCCAACCTTACCAATCAGCTCCTGAGGTGACAATAAATCCAGAAACATCTAATCTAGCTGAAGCATTCGCCAGCTCATTAAGTATGAATCGCTTGCCAGTCCCTGAACCCACAGTATTTAGTGGAGATCCTTTGAAGTTTACTGATTGGAAGATGTCATTTATGACTCTTATTGACAGAAACCCCATCCCAGCAAGTGAGAAGATGTTTTGTCTCAGAAATGATCTTGCTGGAGAAGCACGCAAAGCCGGCGGTACAACTGGAATAGTTTTAGTGGATTTTCAAGCACTCCTCTGCTACAACCTGCATTATGGACAAACATTCCGATGTTATTTTTATTTGACCACAATATATCAAAAAATATTAACATATTTGGCTCTAGGTGCATTTGCAAACTGTATTTTCTATTCTTCTCCAGCAAGAAATTATCTTGCTGGAGAAGCACGTAAAGTCCCAAAGACTTTGTTGGGACAAGTCTTATGTCCCAACAAAAGAAACTGCATTGATGTGGCCTCATCTCAGAAGCTTGGCAGATAAGTTACCACCCGTTGAAGGTTTCTTTTATCGAGACTCAAAAAGTGCATACATTGAAGCATGGAAAGTCTTACAAGACAGATATGGAAACGCGTTTATTATACAGAAAGCCTTCCACGACAAGCTTGCAAGATGGCCAAAGATCAACGCAAATGACTCACTTGCGCTACGTGATTTTTCTTACTTCCTCCAAGGCTGCAAAGAAGCAATTCCACATGTGAAGGGACTAGCTATCCTCAATGACTGTGAAGAGAACCATAAATTGCTCAAAAAATTGCCTGAATGGATTGTTCGTAAGTGGAGTCGAATAGTTGTAGAGGAACTTGATGGATCAGGTGATTATCCAGATTTTAAATGCTTCACAGAGTTTTTGAGCAAAGAGGCAAAAATAGCCTGTAATCCCATCGCCTCATCACTGTTTGGGGAAAATTTCATGTTTCCAGATGACAGAACCCCAAAAAGAGCCAAAATGTTCAACACAAATACACAACAAAAAGGTTCCAGTCACGGGACACAAGATACAAATAGCTGTAAACCAAAATCATCTTGCTATGTTTGTAAAAGTAAAGCACATAGCATCACGGGTGTCCTACTTTCGCCTCAAAAAGTGTTGAGGACAAAAGGACATTCATACATGAAAATCGGCTCTGCTTTGGGTGCCTAAGAAAAGGTCATGTGTCAAAGGATTGTAAGAGACGACACACATGCAATGTATGCAACGTCGTCATCCAACCTGCTTACATGAAGAGAGGAAGGAAAGACCTGTGGAGACAACAACAAATAGCTCCACTTCCACAGAAGAACATGCTAGTCAAGAAACACACAGAGTCCTTTCCCATACATGAACACAGCATGCTTCTGCCACCACCAGTATTGTACCAGTACTTGTGTCTTCATTACAAGAACCGCACAAAGAAATACTAACATATGCAATGCTGGACACACAGAGTGACTCAACATTTGTGTTTGAAGATGTCATTGACAGACTGAATGTGGATTTCCATCCAAAAAATTTGAAACTCAGTACTATGACTGCAGTCGACACAATTATTTCCAGCAAGAGTGTTCATGGTCTACAAGTTTGAGGACTTAACTCAGAGAGTTACATCCAACTACACCAAGCTTACAGCAGAGACTTCATCCCAATAGACAAGTCTTATGTCCCAACAAAAGAAACTGCATTGATGTGGCCTCATCTCAGAAGCTTGGCAGATAAGTTACCACCCGTTCAAGACTGTGATATAGGGCTTCTCATTGGATACGACTGTCCAGCTGCCCTAGCTCCACTAGAAGTCATAACAGGTGACAAAAATCAACCCTTTGCACAAAGATCAGAACTAGGATGGAGTATAATAGGCTCATCAAACCCCCACCTAGGCACACAAGGAAGTCAAAGCCTAGTGCATCGGCTAGCAATCCCATCTACGATGACATTTAAGATCTTAGATCGGTTCATGAGAGAACATGAGATAACATGTGTCTCAAGATGATGTTAATTTTATACAGTTTCTCAGCAACAACATCACACAGAAAGATGATGGGCATTACGAAATACCTCTCCCTTTCAAAGGCAACAGTCTGCCTAACCTACCAAACAACAAAAGACTAGCCCAAGTTCGCCTGCAGTGTCTTAAGAGGAAATTAAAGGCAAACAAACAATACTACGAGCAATACAAAACATTCATGGAAGAAACCATAAATAAGGGTGATGCAGAGCCTGCCCCTTCAACATCTGAGGGAGAAACAGAGTGGTACCTTCCACATCATGGTGTCAATGGAAAGAAAGGTTGAGATTAAATTGCACCCAAACTCCTTGCGTCTGGCTGTTCAGTCCGAGAGGCTGCTATATATGTAATATATATTATAATATATATATATATATATATATATAATATAGATAAGAAATAAAAGCATAAATACATATTTTAATAAAAATGATATTCTTTATACATTTATTTTATTTATATATTTATTTTTGATAAGAAATAAGAGCATAAATACATATTTTGATAAGAAATATATTATTTATATATTTTATTCTTATATAATTTTTATAAGAAATAAAAGCATATATACATATTTTGATAAGAAATATATTATTTATATATTTATTATTTTATTTATATATTTATTTTTGATAAGAAATAAAAGCATAAATACATATTTTGATAAAAATATATTTTTTATACATTTATTATTTTATTATATATTTATTTTTGATAAGAAATAAAAGCATAAATACATATTTGGATTAGAAATATATTATTCTTTATATATTTATTATTTGATATATATATTTTTAATAAGAAATAAAAGCATAAATACATATTTTGATAAATATTTTTATACATTTATTTTATTTACATATTTATTTTTGATAATAAAAGCATAAATACATATTTTGATAAAAATATATTATATATTTTATTCTTATATAATTTTTATGAGAAATAAAAGCATATATACATATTTTGATAAGAAATATATTATTCTTTATACATTTATTATTTTATTCAAAAAAATATATATTTGATAAGAAATAAAAGCATAAATGCATATTTTGATAAAAATATATTCTTTATACATTTATTATTTTATTTTTATATTTATTTTTGATAAGAAATACAACATAAATACATATTTTGATAAAAAAATATATTCTTTATACATTTATTTTATTTACATATTTATTTTGATAAGAAATAAAAGCATAAATGCATATTTTGATAAAAATATATTTTTTATACATTATTTTATTTATATATTTATTTTTGATAAGAAATAAAAGCATAAATACATATTTTGATTAGAAATATATTATTCTTTATATATTTATTATTTTATTTATATATTTTTGATAAGAAATAAAAGCATAAATACATATTTTGATAAAAAAATATATTCTTTATACATTTATTTTATTTACATATTTATTTTTGATAAGAAATAAAAGCATAAATACATATTTTGATAAGAAATATATTATTTATATATTTTATTCTTATATCATTTTTATAAGAAATAAAAGAATATATACATATTTTGATAAGAAATATATTCTTTTTATATTTATTATTTTATTCAAATATATATATTTGATAAGAAATAAAAGCATAAATGCATATTTTGATAAAAATATATTCTTTATACATTTATTATTTTATTTATATATTTATTTTTGATAAGAAATAAAAGCATAAATACAAATTTTGATTAGAAATATATTATTCTTTATATATTAATTATTTTATCAATATATTTATTTTTGATAAGAAATAAAAGCAAAAATACATATTTTGACAAGAAATATTATTCTTTATATATTTATTATTTTATTTATATATTTATTTTTGATAAGAAATAAAGAAAAATAATTCTTTATATACTGAGGCAGAAATATATATACATAGGTATATATATATTTCCGCCTCGCCTCCATCCCCCGCTGTCTTCTCGCTTCCGTTCGCCGCCATCTTCTCTCCTCCGCCCGCCACTGTCTTCCCGCCTCCAACTTCGATGGAGGCGAGAAGACTGCCGCCGCAGTTTTCTCGCCTCCGTCCGTCGCCTCCGTCCGCCGCAGTCTTCCCTCCTCCATCCGCCGCAGTCTTCTCTCCTCCATCCGCCGCAGTCTTCTCTCCTCCGTCCGCCGCAGTTTTCTCTCCTCCGTCCACCGCTGTCTTCTCGCCTCCGTCCGCCGCAGTCTTCTCGCCTCCGTCCGCCGCGTCCGGTCGCTGTTCACCTGTGCAGCCTGGATTTTGGGTTTTTGTCATGGGTCACTATGTCGACCTCATGACCTACAAACTGCAATTTCTAGTCGTTCTCCTTGGGCTCTGGGAACTTCTTCTCCGCCTGAGCTGCTTCCGTCAGCTGCTTCCAGGTGTCCGTCCACAAAGACCTGATTGTTCTCTCTCTTTGGTTTGAGACCATCCCTCCCTTCTGGTGCCTACGAGCTGATTTTGGGGTTGTCCCCAAAACAGGCACTTCCTCCAAAATGGGTTCAAAGTTCTTCCAGAGGTGAAATTTGAAGCTCTGTGTCACAGATGACTCTGCCAGGATCCTCAACACTTTTGGGCCTCTCTGGTTTGACTGGGACTGACTGGTCAGTGTTCGGCTCTGACCGTCATCACCCAAGAGTCCAAGACATGCAGCCACAGATCAGATGGGAAACCAAAAGGTCTCCCATAGAACTGTGGCCATGGTGTCCTTGTGCTATGAGCACACATGGACAGCCTTATGCTTGAACCAGGTGTACATTATGGACAGCCTGTGATAAACACAGAAGTCTCATAATGTACACGACTCAGGTTCAGGTCAGGCTGGCCGATCCTCCAACCACAAGCCTCCTGGTCTCCCTGTGATGCCCATGTGAGTGTTGAAGTCCCCCAGCAGAACAAGGACGTCTCTTGGAGGGACGCTCTCCAGCATCCCTCCAACGACTCCAGAAGAGGTGCCAGATGTGAACTGGGCTGGTTAGCGATTTCTCCTTGGCAGGAGATTAGCCAACCTCCTGCCTTGCTGGTGAAGCCACTCGGAAACTCGTGACCATAGATTTTCGGCATGTCTGCTTTCAGACGGGGTTTCCTCAAAGGAAGCATCCTCTTCTTCAACATCCCTGCTTTCCTGATGTTGTGGCTCAATCTGAAGATGTTCGGAGCTTTCCTCTGAAGACATCTCTTCTGAGGTGGAAACCTCAGAAATCCTGTCAAGAGGTGGCACGTAATTCTCTAAATTCAAACAATAAATGGTGGAATATTGCCGATAGTAATAAACCGGCCTGTTATCATTTTCAGAGAAATCCGTGTCATCTTCTGAAAGAATTTCTGGAGAAGATTCGTTTTCCGAGGAATTCTCAGAAACCTCTTCAGAATGTTCCACAACACGGTCCGCAGTTGTTTCAGAAGGGATTTCCTCTGAGGCGACGTCCACATCTTCAGCATCCATGCCGTCAAAACGGTCTGCGTAATCTTGAACCCCATCTTCTGAGGTTCCATCAGCAGAAGACGCCTCTTCTGCCAATGGATACTCAGAGACGGGTTCAAAATTCATCGCCTGTTCCTGGCCGTCGCAGCTCGTTTCAACGGCCAGGTCCATGTTTTCCAGGGGAGCATCAGCACTGAAACAAACATCAGAGTCTGTGTCCCCTGGACAAGTTTCCGAATGGGGTCCACAGTTGCTGTCCAATGACACAGGATCTTCACGAGCTGCCAAACTCGTCAAGTCACCTGACGTGCCACTGACGAGGTTGGCAGAAGAGTCCATGTCGCTCTGGACTTCATCTGTGTCCCCAAGGCCTGGTTCCAAATCCAGTCCACATGTATCTTCAGGGGTCAAATCTGTTGAAGCTGTCGATTCCCCTGAAGCGGCACTGACATGGTTGGTGGAAGCATCCATGTCATTTTGCTCTTCATCTGCGTCCTCAGAGCCAGTTTCCCAATTGATCCCACAGATGCTCTCCAGAGTCACGGTGTCTTCAGGAGTGAACGTTGTTAGTCTGGTCACCACCCCTGAAATGGCGCTGGAGATGATGTTCGTGGAAACATCCGTGGTACTATGTTCCTCTGGAATTAGCTCCTCAAACCCGAAATATCTCCACCTGATATCCTGGTCTTCTGCGGCTTCTTCATTACGGTGTCCTATCAGCGTCTCGACTCCCTTAGTGGCCAAGTAGCTCAGGGTCCATCCAAGCGAAAGCATTATTGTTGCGTTGAAATTATGCGAGATCTTTTCTCTGAAATGTTTCTCCAAGGCTCCTGAAGTCCGAACTGAAGATTCTTTATTCCAAATGACGATAATAATCCTTTGATCCTTTATGACATCATAAATAAGAACATGATGATGTCACGATGATGTCAAACAACCCTGTCAGGTTCTTGTCTGTTTTAGTTGCTATGGAAACACAAGGAGTTATGTGTAAGGTGGGACTGTCAATAAAAATGAATGCGTAGACATTAAATCTATAAATGTAAGTCAATAAATGTGCAAAATTTAAGTTTTGTATTTGTCCTGTTTTTCATCTCATACATGTAAAAATCAAAGATTTTACCTGTGACACCTATAAACAAATTAGTACATGTGTTTTATAGAGTATTTTTCCAGAAGTTAAACACATCAGTCACATTTAGAAACTGCATATACACACACACACACACATACACACACAGACTGACACACACATACACACACGCGCGCGCACACACACGCACGCACGCTCGCACGCACGCACGCGCACACACACACACACGCACACCTCCCATAACCTTGGTCCGCCGCAGCATGCCTTGAATCAATCAGCATTGAAATATGGCCGCCGTCATGGCTGTGGCCAATTTTGGCATGCAAGGTTCCCCTTAATAGACAAAGAGATGAAGATCAATAGTCAATTTGGCCTTGAAATGAGGCTCCCAGGGATCAGGCAAAATTCATCTCTCAGAACTCTATTTTCTTCTTTTTTTATCCTGGAGAAGTCATAAAAAAACAATGATGAATATTCAGAAACTGTACAGTAAAAAGGAGAACTGACATCAATGCCTAAAACATTTAGAAACATTAAAGAAAATATTTTCTTCTTGACCTTCTGACATTGTTTTTTTTTTAGTTTTTATGATGGAACGCACTTTGAAATGCCTTGTTGAAAATTATTGGTAAAAAATCTACATATATTTTTTCAAAACTGGTTTTTCAGTTTCATTAATTTTACAGCTAATGAAAACACAGGTAATGTGAAATATATTTCTGACAGTTAGCCCTGTCACGATATAAAATTTTGCTGGATGATAAATTGTTCCAGAGGTTATTGTGATATTGTTGTTTTAAGCTATAAATTCTAATGAACATTTAACACTGTAACTAGAAAATATTCTAAATACTAAAAATAAATAAATAAAACAACAGAAACAACATAAAAAGAGTCATGAAGTCTCTGTTAGTAAAATTATTCTTCCTAAAAGAGACTAACGCATCAAATTGTAGACCAATTTGGGTAGAAAGAAAGAAAGAAAAAATAAAAACTATAAATCATGCAATAAATCACTGGTTTATTGTTATTTGCGACAAGCTTACTGATAATGGCCATATTTTCCAGACTAGAGCGCACCTCACTATAAACCGCACCTACAAAATTAAAAAGTAAACTGGAAACGTATACATATACAAGCCGCACCGGGTATAAGCCGCTGATATCTCGGTTTTCATGTGTCCTAATAAATCTCCTGGATTTATTCAGGACGCAGCCCTCCGTCTCCAAAGCCGCACCGTGGTTTTGTTCACGCTGAGCTGCAGCGTGTCCAGTTCAGATCTTTAGCCCTCAACTTAAAAGCTGCATCAGATGAGTTTGAAGAAATTTCTCCGTGGTGCCTGCTGCTAGCATGTGCTTGTTCTAAATGAAAAATGAGCACTTTCTTCTTTGACTTCCAATTTGGACTTCCAATGATTCACTCCCTGCTGAAGAGCCCCCTGTTGTTTGAAGAAAAACCACCGGGCTGCAAGCTACATGGTTCAAAACGTGGGAAAAAGTTGAGGCGAAAAATACGGTAGAGCTTCATCATCTTTAAACTGGTTTCCTCTGGAAGACTTTCAAGAGAGAATGAAACTCATTAGTGACATTATTTCCCACCTGACTCAGAATCGGTCTACATTCGCCATTTTGAGTAGGTGAAGCTGCTTAAGCTGGGTTATTAGGGGTAGGTGTTGGGGATATTCTTGACATGACTGTAACTCCGTCCCTGATCCCCATCAACCTCTCCACAGAACAAAGGAAGTGATTCAATAACGACGCGACACCTCGAGGCATGCAGGCAAACCAAGCAGCTTCAGAAGAGATCAGTCATTATGCCTCCTCTCCTTTATCTCCTGTCTGCCTTCCTCACTCTCCAGCCCTCTCCTTCGCTCTTCAGACAGGTATCCCTCCAGACAGCAGCAGAAAACACAGATAAATGATTCTGGTCTCCCCGAAGGTCCTCGTGCTTTCAGTGTGACGGAGAACGTTCCTTTTGAATTAAACAGCTTCATTGATCCAGAGCAATTAGTGCAACACTGAGGGGATAAGTTGGCCCTCGTAGCTGTATATTAAAGATCACTCCCTTTATAGCTGCAGAGAGATGTGTTTTACTCAGATGGCTGACATTTCATTAGTGTTTCTAGATTTATACATTAACTTTGCTAATTTCTCTGTAAAGCATTTTGGGTTTTAAATGTGCCACAGAAATCAATCAAGTTTATTTTTATAGAGCATTTCAGCAACAAGGCAGATCAAAGGGCCCATAAACAGCATTTTGTCAACTACAATAATCAAAATCATCCAATATGTTGGTCAATATTCCAGTAATTATGAATAAAAGGCAAATCTAAACTGGTGGAATTTTTAGTCTTGATTTAAAGCAGGAGTGTCAAACTCTTTTTCATTTTGGGCCATATAAAAAATCCAAATGTTCTTAAAGGGCCGGTTGAGCCAGAATGTATTGATAAAACCCATTGAGCTGTTAAAATATCAATAAATAGCTTTTTGTTTAAGCATTCAATAAGTGCTTCTTAAAATTAAGTAATGTTTAACAGATTTTCACACTGATCAATCCATCCAGGATTGTTTTTGTGTTTTCAAAATCAAAGAGTTTGTGGTGCTAATTTAGAAATATTACTAAAGAATCTTTAACATATTTGCACTAATGTGTGACGTTAAATGTGACTTATTTGCCGTATCAGTCCTGCACTATAACTCAAGGGAGGCCGAGGCAGCAGCCACTTAAAGGCAGCAGTTTTCTGAAAGTTTGTTCCAGATATGTGGTGCATAGAAGCTGAATGCTGTTTTCCATGTTTGGTTCTGGTTCTGGGGATCCAGAGCAGAGCAGAACCAGAACGCAACAACAGATATTTAATGTATTGTGGGGCTAAGCTGTCCAGTGATTTATAAACTACCAACATTATTTTAAAGTCTATTCTCTGAGCTACAGGGAGCCAGTGAAGGACTTTAGAACTGGGTGATGTTCTCTGAATTCCTGGTTTTAGTCAGAACGCCAGCAGCAGCGTTCTGGATCACCTGCAGTTGGAGGTTTGATTATTTAGGCAGACATTTGAGGACATAGTTGCAGGAATCAATGTGACTAAAGATAAACTCTTGGATGAGATTCTACAGATCTTGTAAGGGCATTAGTCTTTGATCCTGGAAATGTTCATCAGGTGATGGAAGGCCGACTTTGTAACCATCTTTAACTGCCTCTGAAGGTAAATAATCATTTAAAGCTGCAAAAATTATAGATTGGAGTGAAACAATTTTTACCTTTGTTTAGATTTTTTCTTTTTCATTTGTCAGAATTTGTCATGTTTTATTTAATACATCAAAACCTGATAGAAACAATGATAGGAAGCCACTAAACTTTGCATTGTGGTCAGTTTCTGTTAAGATCAACAAGTTCCACCTTTCTGAGTCCTGCTGCCTGAAAAAACCTCCAAATCCCAACGCTATCCATTAAACGACGGTCTCCTCATGACTCGCATTTAGCAGAATTAACCATTACGTTTCAGCCTGCTCTCCACTCCACCTTTGACATTCATCACTGCGTTTTCAATTTTCGAACCACATCATGATTGATTCCATCTGTAAAACCCGGATGACTTTTCCATCCCAGGCCAGGGGAACTGATTGATCGCCTTTTGCGACTGAATCAATGCGATATCATCTGGCAATAAAACAATTTGGGAAGATGTAGTGTGGCATTTAGATGCTTTCATGTCTGGTCATATTCAGGGGAAGAAAAATTGAAACTATTATTAAGCTTTTGAGCCATTAAAAAATATCTGAAATGACGAGATGGGTTTCTGAGAGAGAGTTCATGCTGGGTTAGGTTAGTGTGTTGCTCCTCCAGTTGAACCTGGTGACTTTGCAACGTGTGATCGGTCATCGTTATCAATTTCATTAAAGCTTCTGCAC
The DNA here is from genome assembly GCA_033032245.1 of Poecilia picta. Taxonomy (NCBI): domain Eukaryota; kingdom Metazoa; phylum Chordata; class Actinopteri; order Cyprinodontiformes; family Poeciliidae; genus Poecilia; species Poecilia picta. Next base: position 20,751,959 of record CM065372.1, on the reverse strand, counting down.
AGATAAAAAAAAGAATCTCACCTGGAAATACGAGTAAATTAATTTTAATTTGTTTGTTAAATGAAACCTTGAAAGTATGCGCATCATGCAATCCTCCCCAAGCTAATATAATATAAATGCTAATTACGTTTTGTGCGGTGAGCTGGAGAAACAAATGTTTACAATACAGCAAATGCTCTCCAACTTGGAATGCCAGCATGGAAAAGGTCACAGGGTGTTTCCCCGACATACACTGTCTTAGCTTGAACAGAAAAAAAAACATATTTACAAACGATGATCTACCGCATAAATCTTTATTAAACATCTTGCTGAGCGTTGCTCTAAATTATGTTGACTTTCCATCACTGTATTCCATGCAATTTGAAAATGCAAATGCTTTTGCAGTCTCACAGCTCGAGAGTGAACCGATCGCATAACGTGGTTCACAAATGGAAATTAAATTTAGTGAAGTGAGTTAATAAACTCCTACAAACATGTAGATGTGACCGTAGAGTCATTTTCTTTATGCATGTCCAAGACGATATCATCAGGGATGGCAAAAATTACTTCTGTAATGGAATACTGCCGAAATCCAAACATAACTCATGTTCATAAGTCATGCTACGATGATTTTCCATTTATGCTGCGTTCCAGTTGTACTGGGAAATTCAGAATTCCCAGTCAAACAAAATCAACCGCAACAGCCTCTGAAGTCAGATTTCCTGTTGGGAGACTGGGAGGAACTCTGACTACCCCCAGTTAGGACTGTGCTTTTCAACAGTGGAAACATGTTTATTCTAAGGTCACACATGTAAGAATGCGTCTTAAATCAATGTTACATGTTCACTGCACAAACACAAACTCTATTTTTTTGTCTAGTTTCTACTGCAAATACCTTAATACACCTGAAATAATACAAAAGTAATCAATTTCAGCAATATAAAAGAGTTCATTTTCAGGAAAAGTGTAATAAAATAACTAATTCAGCTGAGATTATTTCACTCTTATTCGAGCGATAAGTCATTAAAACTTTAAGCATTAAAAAAATCCTCCTCCGTCTTTTTCTGACTTGGTCACATCTGGTTGTTCATCACAGCTTGTGTGATGTGAAAAAATAAATAGCAGTTTTTCCAAATATATTAATTTCGATTAGGGATGCACCGATTTATAAATGCAGATTTTGGTGATCGATTCTTACCTGTGAAGCAGATCTTATCCACCGATCTTATCTACTTTGGTAAAGATCTAAAAATCCTCTCCTGCTCCGCCAGGAGAGACGTTTGGCTGACAGACACATTTACAGATAACAGTCACACCTCTCATGCCAGGTCAGCCACTTTCTTGGTTTAATGAGCAAAGTTTTAGACAAAAGAAATGGTATGGGCCAAAATTGGAATCGGCAGGTCAGACTTTTGATTCAGCGATTGGCCAGAAAACTGCAATCAGTGCACCTCTAGTTTTGTACAGCCGAAAACCCGCCTCATCGTAGAGCAACATTTTAAATAAAAAAGTGTTTTTTTTTTCTAAATTGACCTGTTTCCATTAGTCAAATTTATTCTTGTAATTCTAATTTGTACAAATATATAATCAGTGGAAACACAAATGCTATTAAAAATCCCTAAACAAGTGAAAAGAAAGACCCAACTTTACTGTAAATACAAGTAGATATTTGGTTTCAGCTCTGAAATTCTAATTCTTAACCATAAAATTTACTGTTGTGCGACAAAAAAAAGCAAAACTACACAAACTTAACACAATTTTGAATAACAAAAAGACATTTCTGTTCAGCATTAAGGAGGTAGATTGATTTCTTTGGACTGCAGCTCCACATTAATCAATAACAGCTGAACAAACCTATAAATCCTGTTTCATTTTCACTAAATAGTCGCTAACAAAGTATGTTACTTTTTTAACCTCAGAGTTTCCAGTCTTAACTGTACAGATGAATAAACTGCAGTGCTTTAATAAGAAGTGAAAAGTTTCTGGTGTAGGTTAAAAGGGAACAGCTGTGCCCAGTCGTGCTAAGCGCCGGCGCTGTGGATTTTATTCAGCTGGCTAATTACTTATGGCACTGAAGTTGGCCCTTGTTAACCTTTAACCATTACCTTTTACTCAGGATAATTGGAGTGCTTTAAATCAGCCATCTGTTGCTGCCAGTTCACCTTTGCAGAGTCTAAGTGACATATTGAAATCATTCAAGGGCATCAAGGAAGGCTGCTAATCAGAGCGCAGAAAAAATATAAAACCCTTTACCATCCAGCTGGAAACACATTTATGAGACGGACTTCTGCAAGTTTGTTCATCTCACTTTTTTAAATTTCATGTTGGAGAACTAAACTTTTTAAAGGGGAGGTTTAAGCATAAAAATACTTAATTATTTAAGTAATTTAAGCAATTTCAGTAAAAGTCCCCTTGAAATTGGTGATTTTACTTAGTTTGGTTATGGCAACACAGTAAACAAACAACATCCTGCAGATGCTTTAAAATCTTCAAAAACAACATTTATATTCAGCCATTAAAATTACATTAGGAAGCAAATGGATTTGGTTTTTCATGTAGCATATTTTAAAGACTTAGCTTTGCATTTTCAGCCAAAAGCCATAAACTTAAACTCATTTTATTAATTTTTAAAATTCTGTTCACAGTGTGATGGTTGTTTGTTGCATAATTTCAGGGTTTTATTATAATTTCAAAACTGACTGTTTAAAAAGAAAATCAATGAAACTGGACAGGTTTAAATACAGGACACGATAGTTTTATTCACCAATAAGAACACAAAGTTATCTACAAGGACAACGACTCCAGCAGCCTCACAACAGTTAGAATAATAATGAAAACTGAAAATACAAAGTTACAGTAAACATGCCGTTTGATAAAAATATCTTTACAAAAAAATGTACATTTCTATACAACAGTTGTCACTTACACGTCTCTACAAGTCCCACAATACTGGAGCGAGCCAGTTTTCAACAAACTGTCAGCACAGCGTCACTTTGCTACAAGTCGTCATCGGCTGAAATAAACATGGAAGGGATTAATTACAGCGAATGCGAACGAGCCAGAAATGCTCCAAAGTGACCCAGATAAACGATGACAGATGAAAGAAAGGAGTGTTTCCTTTTTTTTAAAATTTTTTTTACTTTTCCTTGTGAGTGATTATTTTTACTTGCAAAAGATGTGATGCATCACCGTACTGCTTAATAATAAAACAAAATACAGAAAACATGAACCAGATCTCTCTCAGTAAATGTGTCCTGGATACAAAAATAGTGCTAAATATTACACTTTATCATTATTAAACAGACACTGACTTTGAATGAGCTGAAGGCAGTTTCTGATTTTTTTAAGCGGTTTTTGGCAGCACCTGATGGGTTTGTTTATGAAAGTGAGAGAAGTGAGCTTTTCTTCACATTCTGCTTTAAAGTTTAAACATCTGCTTCTCTTATTTTATTTTAATAAAGTAATGGCTGGAAAGTGGTCAAAAAATCTATTTTATTCTCGTTTTAAGAGGAGAATTTTATATTTTATTAAAGAACGCAACATAATTTAACCTGGATTTCTGTTAGTTTTGATAATTTTTGTCTTATAGCTAATGAAAAATATAAATGTATTTAATTTGTTTGCAGCAGTGGTGTCCAAACTCAAGGGCTTGGTATCCTGCATGCTTTGGCTCTTTCTCTGGTTCAACACCTGAATCAGATGATGCTTTAGTACAAGAACCTCTGCAGAACTTTGATATTTGAAACAGCTTTGTTGGAGTGAAAATGCATCTAAAACCGACAAAACATCAGCGCTTAAAACCTGAAGTTGGACACCCAAAGTAAGACGGATAGGCCACAAAATATAGCTTCTAAAGAAGCTGGGAAATTTAGCAAAAGGAAAAAATGTGGCAGGAGTGACAGGGATAAAAGCATCTGCAGTTAGTTCTGCAGCCTAAGAGATAATTTTATTTTTCTGGAAAAACTGACTTTGGTTTTATTAGTTATCTGTAGCCACATTTGCATTTGGTCCAGCTCAGCTAAATTTATTTAGAGCTGCATGACTCGGAAACAAAATGGCGTTATGGGAATAAACTTGCATGAGAATAAATTTGTAAAATTATGAAAATAAAGTCACAATATTATGGGAATAAAGTTGAAATAATAAGTGAATAAAGTAATAAAATCACGGTAATAAAGTCATATTATGAGAATAAACCTGCATGAGAATAAAGAAATATAAGAAATAAAGTTGTAATATTATAATAAAGTCATAATATTATGAGATTAAGGTAATAAATTCTTAGAATAAACTTGAATGAGAATAAAGTCACAGTTTTATAAAAATAAAGTTGAAATACGTGAATAAAGTTGTAATGAGAATAAAGGCATAATATTATTATTCTCGTAACGCTACGACTTTAATCGTGTTTATTTCCATAATATTATGACTTTCATTCTCCTAACATATGTTTTTTATTTTCTTAGTTTGGCCGTTACTCTCCATTGTAGAAACGTCTGAAGAAAAAAAAAAAAACCCTCGATTATTTTGAAAGCTCCTGCTTCGTTCTCTTGCCTGGATGAGATGCTGTGAATCGGTGCAGAATGACGGCGATGGAGCGGGAGAACAGCAGCAGTGCATGTTGGGATGCACAGGGCTGAGCGGGGCCCTGCTTCCCCATCAGGAGGTCCCTGCCAGGGTTGGCTCGCTGCGCCACAGGAAGCCCTCGCTGCTTCTGAAACTTGGCAGGAGCGGAGATGCGCGGTGGAAAAGCCCCACAGGGACGCTTGTGTGATAAATGGATAAAGCTGGACGGCGTTTTGCTCTCAGCTATTGGCTTATGCATGAGTCCAAATCCAAAAGCAGGCGGCGGGGCGGCTCATTTATTTTCTGAGCGCCACTCTGCGACCGGAGATTGTTCTTACCTTCACTTATTCATTTGATGTTTGAGAAATAAAAACGCCTAAAGAAAGGAGTAGTAATTTTACAGCGCAAGCACATTTCATAAAAGCATCAACAAATATTTATAAATCTTCCCGTTTCCTTCCATGTGATATAAGCTGCTTTTTAGAAGTAAACTCCAGGAGAAAAATGCTAAAACAGGTCTTGGGTAAATTTTACTTTAACAGTTTGTGCTGCAAACACGACTTGGCATCTCCAAAACACAACTTACAGTCCCCGAATCCTCATGTTTCACAAATTCGTTTTTATTCTGCCTCTCGAAGGTGATGATGAAATCTAAAACCTACAACCAGGAGAGCTTGCTTCTTCGCCCTGCAGAGGGAAAGAAGAAACACGGTGACCATTTCTCCTGCAAACCTACATGCTCACCGTTTGTTTACGCGGCGTAAATCCGAGGCGGATTAGGCAGAAATGTTAAAGCTTCCCTGTTATAAATAGACTTAAAAAATACAGAAGCAGCTTCCCTGGCCTGCAAGTGAAAACATCCATGCATTCTGCCCAAACCCAAGAGGGATTTTTCAGTTTTTAAATACATGTCATGCAAAGAGGCTTTCTGAAGTGAACTCTGACAAAAAAAAAGGAAAGTCCAAGTGTTATGCAATTTCTTTAGAGCTGGATAAAAGTGGGTCAAGCAGCTGCCAGAAGCAGCTCTGGGGTGAATATTATTATACCACAGACAGAAGAAAAGATCCACCTTTTGTTTTGAAACATTTTGCCTTAAAGTTGTGCCAGTATTTATTGATAAAACTACGGTGGCCGTGAGGTGCAAAGCAATTACAAATTACAAAATCACTACAACATTAACGAAAACACTACAACATTAACGCAAAGCAATTACAAAATCACTACAACATTAACGAAAACACTACAACATTAACGAAAACACTACAACATTAACGCAAAGCAATTACAAATTACAAAATCACTACAACATTAACGAAAACACTACAACATTAACGAATCACTACAACATTAACGAAAACACTACAACATTAACGAAAACACTACAACATTAACGAAAACACAACAACATTTACAAAACGGAAAAGGTAGGTCTCAGTGGAGACCTAAGAAATCGCTGATTGGACTACAGCTCGTTAGAAAACGGAAAAGGTAGGTCCCAGTGGGGACCTAAGAAATCGCTGATTGGACTACAGCTCGGTTTACTTTTGGTTTACCGGAAGTTATTCTGGCACGCTCAGTTTGAGTGAGCATAGACATAATATAAGAGTAGACCCCGCATTGGCTGCTCCTGCCAATGCGGGGCGGCCATCTTAGAGCGATAGTCCCTCCTACTTTGCCAATCAAAACAACAGGGATATTGTTGTTCAGATCGATGGATTATTGATGTCAGGCTCCACAAACAACATTTCACAACAAAGATAGACATATATATACCTGTAGGAGCTATTCTTCCCATTGTTTTGTTAAATCTTAGAATTTAAATTGTTTAGTTTATTCTTAGCATTTGTTTGTTTTTCTAATTGATTTATCATTAGAATTTTTATTTTAATTTTTGTTTAGAATAAGTTTTTTGTTTAGTAATTCACTTAATTAGTTAATTAATTTCAGATTGGAATGTGGGTATTTCACGGTATAAGTAGGTGGGTCTTAAGTAGCTTATTATGCATGTGGTGGTCACAAGGTTTTTTACCAGCTAATCAGTCACATCGGTTTTCATTTTGTCAGTCAGTGAACAGGTACAGGAGTGGGAGCAGAACCTGGAACCTTTTGCCTGATCTGCAAATAAAACCAAAGAACCATATTTTGACTTTTGATTTCTTTTTGCTGCATAAACAAGAATCCATGTGCATCAGGTGACTATTTGAGTTTGATTCACCTTTTGTTTTGATCACCTTTGAGTTTTGAGTTTTTTGATTTTTGAATTTAAGTTTTTTGGACAAATGGTCACTACATAATACATATTTATGTAACTATACAAACACAAATAAATAATGATTAATTAATAATGGCACAAATAAATAATGATTAATACTGAATAATATATATTGGATGCATGTTTATATGTATGTATATATACATATATTTTTTAATGAAATTTGTGGAAATTAATTTGTATTTAAGTGTAATTCTATAAAACAAATTAGATGTTAACTGACAGTTGTGGAGTGAAATATTTGTCTTGATCTTTGTTTACAATCTAAGATTTTTTTTATATAGGCTATATACTGTATATATATATATATATATATATACATTATATACTGTATATATATATATATATATATATATATACATACATACATATTAACATGCATCCAATATATATTATTCAGTATTAATCATTATTTATTTGTGATTGTATAGTTGTATAACTATATATTATTATAATAAATTATACACACAGCCATTCACCATAAATTATTCACGGCTGTGTGCTTTGTAATATGCTCATCATACATCGATATCAGAATATTCCATTCCTATTCTATTGTTATAGCTACTAATCATATTTAAAAATGCTGAACTATGTATTAAAAACATACTTAAATAATACAATTATTTATAAATGTAGCTTTGATAGATGTCTGAATATACACAGTCCAGTCACATTAATGTGACCACCACGTACTTTCCACTTCAGAGTTAAATAACCAATCACAGAAGGCAGGTGGCAGCACAGTGCAGTTGAGCGTATATAAAGGGTGTGTGTGGGCTTCGGAAAACATTTCAATCGTTGGCGTAATGCAGAAACGAAGCGATTTATCCGACGTCCAAAAGGGCATGATCATTGGCTTTCGGGCCAAGGGTGGAAGCATTTCCGAAACGGCTGAGTTTGTGAACTGTTCGCGTGCCGCCGTGGTAAAAGTGTACCGTGCATGGCAAAATGGGACTGTCCAAAATCAACGACGTGGCAAATGTGGTGCACCACGGGCCATAGATGACAGAGGCGAACGACGGTTGCGGAGATGCGTTCGGGCAGATAGACGGGCTACCGTTGAGCAACTGACCACTAAAATGAACCAAGGGGCTACCACAAGTGTCTCCCAAACCACTATTCAGCGAACATTGCTGCGTCTGGGCCTCCGAAGCGGACGCCTGGTTCGTGCACCTATGCTGACTGGTGTTCATCGACGACGAAGGCTAGAATTTGCACGCCAGTACAGCAGCTGGACGTCCACTGAGTGGCGACAGGTAGCGTTTTCAGATGAATCGCGTTTTATGCTCCATCGGACAGATGGACGTTGGCGTATAAGGCGTGAAACCTCTGAAAGGAACCACCCTGCAACCATTGCAGGAACGGTCCAAGCTGGAGGCGGGAGCATTATGGTCTGGGGAATGTTTTCCTGGCATTCTCTGGGTTCACTGATTATTGTGGAAGGCACGATGGATCAATACAAGTACGCATCTGTCCTTGCGGACCATGTCCACCCCTACATGCGCATTGTTTTTCCTCAGGATGATGGCATCTTCCAGCAGGACAATGCGAGGTGCCATACAGCTGCCAGTGTACGTGCGTGGTTCGAAGAGCACCAGGATGAGTTTACCGTCCTCCCCTGGCCAGCAAACTCACCTGACTTAAACCCAATCGAGCATCTGTGGGACCATCTCGATCGAGTTGTTCGCGCCATGGATCCTCAACCGCGTAATCTAGCGCAGCTGGCCACGGCATTAGAGTCGGCATGGCTCAACATCCCAGAGAAGACCTTCAGGGACCTAAGTGACTCTCTTCCTGCACGTCTCGTAGCAGTTCGCTCTGCGAAAGGTGGTTATTCTGGCTTTTGACAGATGGTCACATTAATGTGACTGGACTGTGTAGTTTCCAGTGACAAAAAAGTGTGTTATGATCGATTAAATGCGCTGATATGTCATTTTGCCCGCTATACACATAAGGCAGAGTGGAGTGGTCTACCGCTCCAAGATGGCCGCCCTAAATCTCGTCAGCGACAATAGGGGAGAGCGGAGCATGAGGCGTCTATCATTATATTATGTCTATGTGTGGATCACCAAGTACATTCATGTTTTAAAAAAACACGTAAAGCCAGAATAACTTCCGGTTCAAAAGTAAACCGACCTGTAGTCCAATCAGCGATTTCTTAGGTTTCCACTGGGACCTACCTTTTCCGTTTTCTAACGAGCTGTAGTCCAATCAGCGATTTCTTAGGTCTCCACTGGGACCTACCTTTTCCGTTTTGTAAATGTTGTTGTGTTTTCGTTAATGTTGTAGTGTTTTCGTTAATGTTGTAGTGTTTTCGTTAATGTTGTAGTGATTCGTTAATGTTGTAGTGTTTTCGTTAATGTTGTAGTGATTTTGTAATTTGTAATTGCTTTGCGTTAATGTTGTAGTGTTTTCGTTAATGTTGTAGTGTTTTCGTTAATGTTGTAGTGTTTTCGTTAATGTTGTAGTGATTCATTAATGTTGTAGTGTTTTCGTTAATGTTGTAGTGATTTTGTAATTTGTAATTGCTTTGCACCTCACGGCCACCGTATAAAACCCATTAAAAAGTTGTTAAAATGTTAACTAGGTTCGATAAGGACGCTGCAGGCTTTCACAGTTGTTTTTGTAGTTTTTATAATAATCTAAATCGCTGATTTTGTGGAGCCACTAGAAATATCTGCGAGGAAGTTTAAAATATTTCCTCTTACGTAAGACAGTAAATGTGACTTTTTGTTACTCGCCGTATCGATTACAACTCAACATCAATGAAGAGTGAGGAATGAGTGTAAAATTGAATAAATAGTACCGCTTGAAGGTGGGAACTAAACCAAATGTTTCTCACCATTTTTGGGAAAAATGTTACGCTTAGTGTGAAAAACTGAACTAATGCAATTTTTTTGCCGGCCCAATTGCACTTAAATTGAATCTGTAAATTTCCATGGTTGCAAAATTTTGAAAAACTGGATGAAATGATTGATGTAATTTGGTGTCTTGAGTTTGACACACGTGCTTTAGACGTAAAACTTTTTCTTTTTTGGGGGAGGAATGTTTAAAAGTAATTTTGTTCTCTATTACAAACAAATATTTTGAGTTTTGTGAACACTACTTGGAATTAACTGGAACAATGAATATATTGATAAATATGTGTAAAAGTACGTCATTCTTATTGTTATGTGTAGTAGAGGACGTGTGATGCTGTGGGTCTAAATCTCTTTAGTCTTTAGGAACCTTTTCTGCTCAACTGAGTAGAAAATTAAAACAGTTTCTTTTTAATATAATACCAATAAATAATAACTCAAAACAGTTTACCAGACTTAAAATTAAGTATAAAAATGCTGCCCAATTTGTAAAAAAAGCTAAATTTACTCATTTTAAAGATTCGAATTAAAGATACTCCCACCGTACTAAAAGATTGAATAATTTTAAGGGTTTTCACACATCTGTATGAGAAATTTGTCTATTATACGCACAGTATGACAGTCTTATGTTTGAAAAGGAGAATTGGAGAAAATAACCAGCCAACGCATAAACTCTCCTGCATTATGCAAGCAAACATGAGAAGAGTGTCTGCCTTTCAACATGACAGCGATCCGAAGCGCAGAGCCGCGCTGACGGCAGCCCTGGAGAATAAGAGAGGGCGAACGTCCTCGTACGTCTGCTTCAGTCCTAAATCCATGTGAGGATGGGAATCAGATGCAAACTGGAGCTTTTTTTTTCCTCATGACGAGCAAATATTGGAGGAGAAACTGAAGGCTGCAATTGAAGGTAAATTGTTTTTTTATAAACTGTTAATAGAAACTGAAAAACTCATTTTTCTTTAAGGACAATGAAGATACAATTTGATAAAAAGGTGAAGCTTTTTTCTGTGTAATACAAAGCAGGTTGTTTGAATGCGAATATATTTCTATACTGCAAAAACTCAAAATCTTACCAAGTATTTCTGGTCTAATTTCTAGTGCAAATATCTTAGTACTCTTCAAATAAGACCTACGATTAGCTTTTTAAGCAAGAAATTGGTTTGTTTTAAGTAAACAATTCCTTAATATTGATGAGAAATTACTCGTTCTGACAGATTATTTAACTTACAACAAAATACTTTCCCTGTGGGATAAGTCAGTTTATCTGCAAGTTATTTTTCATCAACATTAAGGAATTACTGACTTAAAACAAACCTCTGTATTTTACTGAAAAGTTACTTTTATGTTAGTTTGCCTTATTTCAAGTGTATTAAGATATCTGCAGACCAAAAATACTCTGTAAGAGTTTGAGTTTTTGAGAAAAATTTGCAACAAAGTCCCAATTATGTATTATCATGAAAAAGTGTGGAGTTTTGTTGATTTTACGTGAATTTCCACGATAATTCACAAGACACTGGAAGGACTGATTGATATAGTTTGGCAGTAACCAGATAAAAAGTCCATTGATTTGACTGATACAATAATATTTAAGCACACTTAATGTTAAGTCTGAAAAATAATCTCTTAGTGTAGAACATACAGGGCCACATAAAACGCTGTGATGGGCCGTATTTGGCCCACGGGCCTCGAGTTTGTTCTGTTGCACATATAAACTGCATTGAATAAAATCCACTGATGCGTTTTGAATGTGACAAAATGAAAAAGTTTGAGTGTTTGGGTCATTATCCACACCATGATACTCTTTACTTTAGGCCCAGCCATTCACCCCCCCCCCCCCCCCCCCCCCCGTCCCCCCCACCCTCACAATTCAATTATATGAATGTTGTTTATCGGCTGTTCTGCCCCATTGAAATGCCATTAATGCTCCCTCTGCTGAACTCCATATTAGCTGGCCTTCAGCAAAGCCGGTTCTTTAAATGTCATGGAGCTTATGACTTCTGAGATGATTAACGAATGTTTAGAAATGCTCCACACACAGTTCAGTGGCTACGTTTCAATCTGGTCCGGATGAAAGTCTTTTTTAACGAGGAGTTTTGTTGGACAACCGCACGCTGTGACGGTTGTAATGCAGACTTTTAAGTCCAGAGCTCTTACCTTATCTCAGTTGTCGATGTCCGATACGTGGTTCTCTATCTGAAAGGCAGAACATGCAGAGAAAGGAACTGAGCGCGCTTGTTGTACTTTCAGCTTCTCTAAAGGTCACGGCTGATATAAGCTCAACTGGAGCAGCCACTTACAAAGCAGTCTTTGTGGTACATTATCATAAATTGTAATCAAGAAACCTTCAGGGAGCAAAATTGCTTTAATATGTTGCTGAAAAATAATCTCAGACAGGAAGGTAGGGGAAGCTTTTATGAAGAAAAGCACAGCTTTGTTTACTGGGTTTATACTCGGTAAATGTAAAAGAATTTTAAAAATCCGTTTTAGTACTCTGATTACACAGATACAAACTGAAGATCTACCCAGCAAAAATAATAGGTTGAAACATGGCTGACAAAAACACTAAAGCTACGTTCACACAGCAGATGTTAACGCTCAACTTTCATTTTTTGTTTTGCTGAAAAGCATGCATAAGAAGAGAAGTAATAAATAATTTACAGGAATAATATTAAACACTAAAGGTTTTTTAAACGCTCCGGCTTCAAAGCTCTCTTAATAATTTCTTAAACATAATTCCAACCCACAAGGGCATCGGATTGTGCAAAACATATTAAAAAAATATACCAGAATTAAATTTTGCCTGTAAAGCATCAGCGACCTCCACCTTTTATATCTGCAGAAAACATGTAAAACTTAAAAAAGAAGAAAAAAAACCCCAAACCAATCTAGTGAACCTGCAGGTTTATCTTTGGTTAGAAAAACCACATGCAGATGGAAATCGGCTTCTAGTTGCAGTTTGCCTCTGGAATCAATGTTGTGACAAATGAGCGCTGGGAGCGCGGGCCGACTGGGATCAAATGGTTCGGTGGATTCAATCGATACCAGCTTTGAGAGAACAATCACATTAGAGGGAAGACCGATGAGACCCGCTTCTTCTCTGAAGTTATTGATTGACTTAATTTTCTGTTTTCTACAATGTGGGATTCAAACCATTTTTCTTTATTTGTAATGGAAAGCAGTAAAACACAATGTAACAACACCAACCTGGTGAAGAATTTAGAGTTTGTGGCCCAAATTTATTATAACATTCTGTTTGAAAGTTACTACAGCATGTAACATTTTTATTTTTTTACATATTTGTTGAAACTGTCACTGTGATGAAATAGTTTGTTGTGAGACAGAGAGTCTGTGAGAAGCTCAAACTCCTCCCTGAGATACTATTGCCATCTGAAGAAATGCATGAAAACGCCCAGTCAGAGCCAGGAGGTGGGTCTTAACGCTGTCAATCATCCCCATATATGTACTGCTCAGGAAAATCAACTTAGTGTTTCAGGAAAACCATCATTGGTGGCTATGCTAACTAGCCTAGCATTCACAATACGATCTGAAAACTGTAGCAGAAAGCACAGGTAGGGAGGTGGAAGGAGACTGTGATTGACAGCGCTAAGACCCGCCTCCGGGCTGTGATTGGTTGCTTTTAGTCGGCCTCGAGGACACAGAGGAGCTCGATCTCTTTTTTTTCCACAAATTATCTGTCTCATACCATATGGTCACAACATTTTGACCAGTTCAATAAATATGTAAAAAACATATATATACTGTATATATACAGTATATATATATATATATATATATATATATATATTATTTAAAAAATTACATACTTCAGTTTTAAATAATTTGACTTTTCTTTCTTACACTGGTTAAACCCAATAACTCCTGAAACAAGGATTCTGAGAATCTAATCTTTTCAAGTCTGAACAGAAATCTCTTTCTGGTTTCCCTTCAGTGACCTTGTTGAAGAAAGAACAATCTGCTGCTCTACATCCACCACGTCACTGTAAATGTAGGCAATGCATTTGTGAAGCCTCCTGCTTTGCTGCATCGTATAAGTGTGCAGTGCGGGCCTCTGAAGAGCCTTTCTTCCATGGTTTCACCCAGGGCAGACTGGAATAGAGTGTCATTTGCTCATGCGAAGCCCTGATCTGTCAGAAATGTGCTCATGAATAATTCTGGAAGATTAGCTTTCGGTCCGTGAAGGCTGCGCCGAGTTGAGATCTCCCAAAGTGCGTCAGCCCTGTCAACCTTTTTCCACTCACCAGATGGTGGCTGCCCTCCTCGTCGTAGTCGTCCTCCCCTCCATCGGTCATCTCGCCCGCCTCCACGTCCAGCGCCCCCTCGCCTGCCTCCTCCCCAGAGTTTTCTGCCGTCTCTGACACAGACTCCTCATGCAGGGAGTCGCAGTTGTCTTCGTATTTTCTTTGAGCTTCTGAAACGGAGCAGGGCACGGAAAATGAGAACAGACTGCACTTTTTTTTTCATCCAGAAGGCAGGAAGTACTTAGTCTAAACAGGTAACCAGGTTAAACCTGAACTAATAAGTCACTACGAATAATCTTTATATCTGTTGTCGCCGTACCAACCGTCTAGTCCCCTCAGATCTTCTGGTTCTGGTTCTGCTCTGCATCCCCAGAACCAGAACCAAACGAGGAGAAGCAGCATTCAGTTGCTATGCACCCCAAATTTGGAATAAACTTCCAGAAAACTGTAAAACAGCTGAAACACTGAGTGCCTTTAAATCCCAAATTAAAACCATCCTGTTTAGAGTTGCTTACGGATAAATTGCGGGTTTCAATGTCTTGGGATCGAGAATCCTTGTAAGATACAAAAACTTAAGGTTTGTCACTTTGCTCCTTTAGAGGTTTGATCGATGTTTTTAAATGTTTTTATTTTCTTACTTTTAATCAAAATCTCTATGTTTATTTTAAATTGTGTAAAGCACTTTGAAATGCCGTGCTGCTGAAATATACTATACAAATAAAATTTGATTGATTGATTGATTAATAAACCGTCCAGATTACTGAAAAGTTGAATTAGTTCCGAGCATTGGTGATGAGATCTCCAAATTACTGTGAAAGGTTTAGGGGAAAAATGCTATATTAAAAATAAATATAAAATATTTATTTTTTTATAAAAATAAATATTTTTATAAAAAATATAAAAATATTTATATATATATATATGTATATATACATATATATATATTGACCTCTTAGGGTGTCTTCACCCTGCCAGTCCAGTAGACTCGCTTCGATTGGGGACCAAAATATGGTCCATTTGTTACATTTTCACACTGCACTGCATCAAATGAACCAAAACCTTTGAAAAACCTGTTCCCCTCTTTGCCTGTGGAGGGCGCTGCACCAAGAACCACCGAAGGAAACAATCTCAGAAGACATTGAGCTCAACTTCCTTCTTCACAAAATATAAACAGAAGGAGTACAAGATTTTAGCAGGTTTATGATTTCTCTTTTGCCTTTAGTAAAAAAAAGAAAGAAAAAAAAAACACGATCCATTTCTCAAATTAGTGTTGGACATGCAGGTTTGCTTTGGTTGTATTTACCCAGAATGCCCTGCAGTATAATCCACTTCCTGCTTTTGGAGCGGTCTCCGATCCGCTTTACATTTTCATCCAAACCGAGAACCAGGTTCACTTGTTTGGTCTGAATTACGCATTCACACCTCCCCAAACAAACAAAACTCTTTATGCAAGCAAACTGAACAGGACTGGTGTGAATGCACCCTGAGACTTTCCTCCACTCTGTGTTCTTGAATGTTTTTACTTTTGGTTTGATGGTTTTCAAAGACAAGGTTTGTCCATTTTAACTGTGAAATTTTTTTAAACATGTTGCAAAAGATCCCAAATGCAAGAAAAAAAAGATGTCACAATTTTATTGCAGTTAGAATCCCAAACTAGATTAAAGCAATTTTAATTTGAAAAAAGTTTATTATTCACAGGTTTGGAATAATAAACCTGCAACATGCGTCTTGTAGGAACACAACCACAGTCAATGCATAATCAACACTCTGAGCGAAGTCGTTATTGCTTTAATCTGTGTCTCTGGTCATAAACGGTGTAAAATGTATTTACGCTACCAGCTAAAAACTTTTAAAAAGGCATTAACGATAGAAATATTTTCTCTCTGTATTCGTGTAGACATTGTGGGGCAACATCTGTGCTTTCCACTGAGTTCAGGGGATTTTAGCAACGCAATTTAATGCAAATTAGTAGTTTGTAAATGATGTTCTTACGACAAAAACACAGAACTCTGGCCCTGTAATTTAAAGTTAATTGAAAACATAAATTGCAGAGTATAACGTGGGAGATGAATGAAATAAAAAAAAAAAAAAAAAATTATAGCCAGAAAATGACTGGACGGCTTCTGGACTGTTTTTAGAAGCAGTAAAGAACCAAATGGAAGCATAAAAATGTGCAGAAAATGAATTTTGCATAAGAAGATATCAGTTTCTGTAATTTACAAACTTTTTTGCCAATAGCATTAGAAAATACAGAAGTTATTCACTTTAGTCAAACTGTAGCCAAGTATGGTACAATAACTATTGCTAATATGTTCCTTGTTGTTTGTAGATTAAAATAGAGTATAATAATAAATGGCCATAAATGTGTTCAGTTTTAAAAAACTGAATTAAATTTGCCTGTGATGAGTTACAGTTTTTCCTAGGATCCAGACAGAGTCTGGTTGAGTCGCCTAACGTGGAGACGTCTGAACACCAAATGATTTGCATAAATGAAATTACAAAAACTAAACACAGTGAAAAAGTGACCTACATTGTAGTACAGTGGATCCCCATCTATTTATGCTTCACCTTTCACAGATTCAACTATTTGTGGATTTTTTTTTTGGAACGTAATTTCAAATAATTTGCGATAAATTTGCCCCTTTGTGGATTTGTTGGTATAGAATGCTGCTTGGGAAGTTGAAAAATTAAGGCGCAATGCTATTTGACACCCTATTGGCTGCTGTTTACAAGCCAGCCAATCCAGGAGTGCCACTTATTTTCATTCATTCTGATTGGCTGAACCCCCAAGAGCAGGAAAAAGGAAGCTAGCGCTAGAGCTAACACAGTTTCCACTGTGCGTATTAATGCAAATTAAGCTATATTTGGTGTTTGATCTATTAAAATAGGCATTTATAAGGAGTATTTTCAGATTCCAGATATTCATGGATATTTATGTTGTCCCTAACCCACTGTGTAGCAACTGAGTAATCTGGAATTAAACATTCACCGTTTCTCAAAGTCTAAATGAGCCTGTGTTTGCTTCAGCTCATTTATAAAGACCCTCTGTTGGTTTTATCTACCCGCTCAGCCTTTGTGCGTCTGTGTGGTCGTGTCTCGCCCCTTGTTAGTCTTTTTGTTTACCCGTGTTCGACCAACCCGACCAATCAATGTGGCTGCTACTCTTTCCCCTGAGCCAATGCTCCTCGACTCCTGCAATCACATGGACTGGAAGTGTTTGAGCTCCCTGCAAATTGTTTTCTCAGTCTCTGGATTTCCATATCCTGCATATGGATCCTCCATCTACTTCACCTGGGCAGCTTAATTGTCTTTTTTCCAGTGATATATTCAGCTGCCATGGATATAAGTGCAAGGCTACAGTTAAAGATTATTTTAGTAACCTATTATTCCACTGGGTATTGATTATTCTGTTGATTAGGTGAGTAATTGGATAAAAATAAATTGGCACATTATGCAGATTTTTTAACCACTTACAATCATTTCATATAATATTACAAATACTTAAATGGAACTAACTAAACTCCTTCTTTTAAATAAAAGGTAATATTTTCTCACCTAATATTCAATAACAGTATTGCTCTGGTGTAAACTTGATCATTTTTAACAAACGACGCATCTCCAGCTAAAAACAAATACTTCGACATGTGAAGAGCTCAGCGCTTTTCTGTCTGACGTAGCATCAGTACAGCATAGGGCTGATCTGTTGACTAGTTTTTATTAATAATTGGATACCAAAAGGTGCTTAAAAGGAGTTTGAACTGAGTGAAGCTTTTGAGTTTTGGATAGAACATGCTTACAAAAAAATATTCATTTTTTTCTTCTTAAAATCAAAATATATGTATTTTTTGTTCAGTTTTTTTTCTTAATTACTGCTCTGCTGTTGGGCTAAACAATAAATTAAAAATAATATGTATCATGACAAGCATGTGATCACCAGTAGATAATACGTTTGATATTTAATAGATTCAGTATTCACTGACCTCCGATCCAGAGTTGCACGGCATTCTGGGATACGTAGGCAGAGGAAAGACTTTAGCTGCTCAGCCTCTCACAACTAGCAAAGCAGGCATCAACTGTCTGACTCGCTCTTTGGTCGCCTAGCAACTCACTCATTCTATGGTTACCTAGCAACAACTTCCTGAGTAACTGGCGCAGCAGCAGTTTAAGGTTCTGCCATTGTTGCTCATAACTTCTTAAAAATAATTTTAAAAAACAGCGTGGAGTGAAAACTGGATAAAACAGCAAAGGTCACACCACCCATTTGATAGTATATCACTTATTTAAAATAAAAAAAACTAATCAATAGTTATTGATAGGCTGATATGAAATGAAATGCTTATATTTTGATATGACTTTCAGCTCTTTTTAGCGACGGTAGACTGAAGATAAAGATTTATCGATTACTAAATTAGTCGGCGAAATCTGAAGCCCTTATGAGAATATGTGAGGAACCAACATGAAATAAGCAATACTCTGGGTGGAAAAATCAGGTGACATGGCCTTTTCATTGCCTTTCCTGAATAACCTTCACAGTGATCTGCTGAGGTTGTCCCACAGTGTAGGACATCTATAAAGACCTCATTTAAACAGAGTCAGCGTGGGGCTGACATCTGTCTGCTGATATGACAGAGAGCTCTGCCGCTCTT
Source organism: Poecilia picta (assembly GCA_033032245.1). Classification (NCBI taxonomy): domain Eukaryota; kingdom Metazoa; phylum Chordata; class Actinopteri; order Cyprinodontiformes; family Poeciliidae; genus Poecilia; species Poecilia picta. The sequence goes on along the minus strand of CM065372.1, from coordinate 20,733,376 downwards.
ATCTCCCAACATGTCAAAAAGACTTATGGCCAACGTGAGCGTTTTAATTTCCGTTTCCGTAACCGCTCGCCGCGCTCCGGTCTCCTCCCTCCCTTCGCCCCGTGTCTGTCGCTCACCGGATTCTGTCCTCTGCTGTTTCTCAATCTTCTCCAGGCGTCCCAGTAAAGAGTCGATCTTCATTTTGATCTGGGTGAGCTCTCGTTTAATGGTCTGGAGCTGGTCCGTCTTCACTGTAAGCACAAGAAGGAACACAAAGGGTTACCCTCAGGTAGCCCTAGCTGGCTGGTTCTGGTTCTGCAGTAATTTAATTTTACTGTTTGATGTTTCTCATTAATCCCCTCATCACGCCGAGTCAAATCTTCCACGGGGACAGACCGTCTCAATCAGAACTTTACTGACAGGTTATCCAGCTAAGACTGAGGACGTGCTGCTTTTCAATTTAAAGATTAGTGCACAGCTTACGCCCACCGTGATGTGCAACGCTCCTTCATGTTTCCCCACAACTGGTTTTACAGTATGACATCGCAGACTCTGAAGCATGCATAATGTGGCTAAGGTGGATCTTTGACTTCTCCGTCTTAGAAGCAGGTACCTACAGTTGAAACTAGATATTATACGATTTTAGCAAGAAATAGCAGCTTGTTTTAAGTAATTAATTCCTTAATATTGACAGAACAGTGCTAGTTACATTGGCAGATTATTTCACTTATAACAAGGCATTTTCCCACGTTTTAAGTTAAATAATCTGTCAGTGAAACAAATACATTTACATCAATTTTAAGAAATTATTTACTTAAAAAACAACTATATCTTGCTGAAAATTACTTGCAAGTTTTGTCTTTGCACTAGAAATTAGAGTAAAATTACTTGATAAGATTTTGGGGTTTTGCAGTGTATTACTTGGTTTATTACTTTTAGAAATTGTGGAGTACTCATTACTTCAGACCAAAATTTAGTTTTATACTTTTAATATCAGAGAACCTTACCTTAAAAACCTAAACTATCCTTCATTATTACTGGATTATGTTCATTAATCCAAATTCGTCAACTGTAAAATTAAAATGAGATTATTACACCTTAGAGAATAAATCATTTTATTAGTCAAAATGCCTTTAAATGCGTATCAACCCATACATTTAGATGCATCTTTTACATAGGTCAGTGTTGAAAGCTGCAGCATCGACGCTGTAGCCCTCAGCCTACAGCGTCTGTTTACAGACTTTTAAGTAATTTGTGCTTTAGGTCTCAAGCTGTCTCTCAACAACGCACAGAAGATTTAAGTTGAGGGGCTGAAGCATAACTGGATCATGTCAGAGTTTGAGACTTAACCTTGATATGTCATAAGGAAATAGGAACTAGCAGCTGAAAATAAAAGCACTTATCAGAGGAGCTGCCGCAATAAATTCAGACAGCTGAAACGAGTACGTGCTCGAGCTGAGCAGATTAAGGAACTCAGACCACGAGGTAATAACATAATCTTATTTCTCAACCCTCGGTGGATGAAGTGTGTCATATCTGAAGAGGCGGGCGGAAATACAGATGCTAAAAGTTGAGGAGAAAACAGAAAATTCAGCTTGACACCTATCAGATTCAATCTATAAACAAACCCACAAGTTCCTGCAAACCAGACGAAGGAAACACGCAGGAAATAAAACAGAAACACACTAGTCTGTTATCAAGAAAGCATGATTCTTTGATGTATGTGTGTATGTACACCCACTCATCACGACACAGAGAAATCATGAATGAAACATAACCATCTGAAAATAAAAAAACAAATATATTCCCTCAGAGTGAGCTGCATGCCTCCTGAAGTGCATCTTAATCTTTCACCGGTTTTCATACTGAAACACAACAAAACAGCTGTCCCAGCAGGACCCAGTCCCCTCTGCTACACGTCCGTCAATGCAGGATGGCTTTTAGATGAAGCTGGGAGATTAATACGTCCATGCAAAACGGAAAGAAAGCCCAGCAAATATGGCCGCACTGATTAGAATCCAAAGGTAATATGTAATAGGAAACCACAGGAGCTGTTCTCATATTGTTTTCTAAAGCTGCTACTTATTCTTGATAAAAAAAAAGGGCGAAGACAGCAGATATATAATCACATCTATGCGGGGAGGGCGGGGGGATGGTAATGTGTTTCTATCTCCTGCATCGCCTACAAAACGGTATCTGTGAATACACTCTCTTTCCAAGTCCAGCGATATTCCGGCAATATTTCTGCCGGCTCTGGGAAGCTCACTGGGAGTCCTTTGATGATAAGACAGAGTGGAACAGTTTTTAATTTATCTGGACCTCCAAGCCTCTTTCCTTTTGTGTTATCAACTGCTAAGCTGCTGAGAGGAAGCGCATACACTCGTATCTAGCAGATGATTCATCAACTGCATCTCAGATAGCGGCGCTTTCAGGGGAAGGGCACGGAAAAATCTGTTATTTGGGAAGCTTCAGGGAAGCTTCAGGGGATGAGCAATTGGTCTAATTTTAGGTATTTTATGACCTGATTATGACAAACAAATATTCTATTTGAGGAATATTCAGTAAATCCTGCAAAACCGCACAGGAATACAATACTGAGTGACTTTTAAAGCTACAGTGTTACACAAATTGCACATCAGTAAAGTTTGACCACACAATTATAAGTCCACACTAGTGCTTTCTTAAATTATTCATGCCAGGTTTCCAGCAAAAGTCCTGACTTGACTTTTTCATTATTTCAAATCCTCCAGACTTTATATAATATTTCCATTATTGCTTCACTTCCTTACACAAAACTACCAGAACACAAAGCCTGAAAAGCTGAGAGTGTTCTGCTCTGATTGAGAAGATCAAGAACACAGATCTGAATAAAACCTTTTGCAGTGAAAACTAAGAATAATCAGCAATAAAAAGTGAGAAAAGAGAACCACATAAGGTAACCAAGGTCAAACACAGGCAGGCTTATGTTACAGAACACGACGCATCATAATGCAGATAAAATCCTGGTCTTGTATCTTGTTTCATGGAGTTTGAATTTAATCCAGGTACATCAGTGCTCATGCTTTCTTCAAGTCCAAAAATATGCATTTAACTTTAAAATAGAAGTGTGTGTGCGTGTGTGTGTGTGCATAGTGGTCTTGTCACGGACCAGCAACTAGTGAGATGGAGAACAGGCACAAGGGGAGGGCCGTGCATAAATACACTCATAGGCACAATTTACAAAGACAAATTAACCTAATAAATTTGATATTCGCTAGAAATACATAAAATTAGTTACTCAAGAGTAGCTTCTTAAAAGTACATGAATTAAAAAATTAAAGCGAGTCTTTTTGAATGTTATTTGAAAGGAACTGAATCCCTCCACAAAACTCCACACCAAGTGCAGAGAACTCATATTTTTTATGATAAATTTCACATCATAAGATTTTGATTCATCATTGTCTCAAATTCCAGTTGTTGATGTTTAAATACCCCTAAAACAACGTGTAATAAAATTATTTTTCCTTCTTTGCTTCCACTGTTCAATAAAGGTACATCAAAACATTTAAAAATATGATTAAAGGAAGTCACCGTATGTGTTTTAATGACACAATTTACATTTCCTTTTTTGACCTAAACAAGCATTTCGCAAATGGATGTTTTTCTAAGAGATTGTTTGTCGCAGCCATATATTTACCTAAAAAAGTAATAAATACTTCTTACTGTTGTTTTTATCACAATAGTACAACAAAAATATTGTATTTCAGAGCGGTTAATAGATTATTCCTTTATTTGAGAGACTTGGCCCGGCTTTCTGCAGTGGAAATGCACCTAAAGCACAAATATAGTTGAACAGATATTATTATTATTATTATTATTATTATTATTGCTTTGTTTTCCTAAAGCGAGTTATTAATTACTGGTTAACCTGCCAGCAGATGGATTAGATATCCTGAATGTGTTCCATCTTAGTCAAAGTCAATACAAACCAGGACTTTTCATGGAAAATTAGTCTCCCCAATATAGAAGCTCAGCTTAGACACACACAGCAGATCATTTATTTACTTTTTCCCCAAAAAGAGGCCAGGAGATTGGTTTTTTCCCCTATCGTGGCTGTAATAGCAGCTTGCCCAGAGTCCTCCTGACAGAACTCACCAAGCTGCTAACGCTGATAACGCCGGCCGAGACTGCCAACTGTGAAACAAACAATTACACTAGATAGATAGAGACTAATGTTTGGGAAAGCACAGCTGACCCACAGAGATGTTCTCAATCTCGCTTTAATTACACCTAGCATGTTTTAATGCCTATCGAGTTAATTAGGGGAGCAAATTAGATCCAGATGTGCGCAGTCTGGCTGGAAAGACGACGAGAGTCGGCTCTGCGTTTTGCTTCAGCTTGTCCTGAACTGCAGGAGCACAGCTTGCAAAAATCGAGTGAGTGTAATTGGTGCAAAAAAAAAAAAAAAGGAGTAGAAAAGTCTCGTTGTACGTACATTTGACACCTGAGGAGGAGGAGGATGATGTTGGAGGTCTGGAGGATGAAGAGGAAGAAGAGGAGGATGTTTTGACAGGGAAGGAAGTCTTCCCACGGCGAGAGGAAGGAGCGAGGACCCTGGAGCGCTTCAGGGGGATCACAGCTCTGGGTGGGGGGGCCACTCTGCCGTGGTAATCGAAAAGCCTTGAAAGAAAGAAAAACCTGTATTATTATACTTATACTTCTTCTGTAAATCACAAGAGGCGCCATCACGTTGAGAATCTGCCCATTTATTAGAACTAAAAAGAGTTTCTATGGTTTATCTCACATCAGCTCTTTTTAAAGTCGACTCTCTCTTTTTCCCAGTATTGTATTTCAAGACAGATTTACTCTCGGCTCTGTTTTTCAGACGGCAAATGGAAACAAAGGGCAGAAATTACCGATTAAATCTACCAATATCTTCCGTTTTTTCCGCCGTCGAGTTTCCAAGACCACTGAAAGGATGAGAGTTTCCCACTCCACAGATCCTCTGGATATGATGAGGATGAAAGGAAGACGGAGCTAAATGTGAAATGAGGGCGTCATCTTTGATTGTTCTCAGTTACAAATGGTGTCGCAGCTCAACCTCAACACGGCTGACATTTAGAAAATGGAAAGTGCCTCCACAGATAAGCGCTCTGATTGCCGCCGCTGCATAAACGAGCGAAAACAAAACGTTCCTTCATCAACGTGTTTAAGTCAGGCGCCCGCATGTCCAACCATTTTGAGAAGATGACAGTTTCTGTTTTCAAGTGATTGTATTTGACTAGACAGAGAATTTTAATCAGCCGGATGCAAAAAAAAAAAAAAGGTTTTCCATTTGCTGGTCCCCACACAAAACAAAAAGGGTTCTGCAAAGGCCTTAACGATTTGCCAAAATTACATTTTCATTTGGTTCGCTTTCGTGCTGCACTGTGTCAAACGATCGGTTCTCTCTCCTCGCCTGTGGCAGAGCTGCATCGAGAACCACTGAAGAAAATGACATGAAAACCACAGAAGAAGACACACAACGCAGCGTCCTTCTTCACAAAATGTAAACAAAGATGGAGTAGCGCCAAATTTGAGTATTTATTAAATTTCTCTTTTGTCTTTGGCAAAAGACGTTGAGTGTTGGACTCACACGCTTGTTTTGGTTGTATTTACCCAGAATGCCATGTGCTGTAGTCCGCAGTCTCCTTGGTGTTCAAACTGCACCAGAGTTCAGTTCACACGAACCGAGACCGCAGAGTTCAGGCAGACTGAAAGCTAATCAGAGGTCGATTGTGCGTTCACACCTCCCCAAACGAACTGGAGTTTGATTAAACTCTGGGCATAAACATCGAGGGAGGAACAGCACACAGACAAACAAACTTGCACATTTTCGTGACATCATGCTGTGGGAATGCTAGCCTTTAGCATTGACAGGGAAACCTCAGTAATGCTAAGATAGATGGAGCTAAATACATGGGAATTGTCCTGTGAAAGTCAAGAGTGAACTGAAAATATGTGGACTTGACTTGAAACTCTGAGACACTCCATCTGGTCTGACTAAGCTGGAGACATTTCACAATAAAATAGAAAACAAATCAGCCTCTGGATGTCCGAAGCTGGTAGAGATTTATCCCACAACACTCAATTGTAGGCTCAGTAAAAACTCCCTGCACTTGTAAGATTTGACAACTTGTCTTGGTCTCTCACATAAAATGTCAATAAAACACACCAACGTTTGTGGTTGTAATGTGATAAAACATGACAAATGTTAAGAATTATAAATACTTCCTTTCCCTGCTTTACCTTCCTGCAACATTAACTGAGACGGGATTGGCTCGGGTGACAGGTAGTAACAATCTTAAGATATAAAAATGGATGATGCATACCTGCTGTAGAAATCATCCCTGTAGTATTCGTAATCAAACTCGTAACCACTACAAGAGAAACAGAAGAGACAAAAACTCTCTTACTCTCTGTAAGGTCAGTGGCTTTGTTGTCATTTGCTATAAGCCATAATTATCGCACTGAGAAAGAAAACACTGTGTGCAACACACATTCTGTCCTATAAAAATTTACCCTCACACCCTTAAATATTCAGCTGTATACTGAGAAATGTTCACGCATCAAGGTGATTTACATCACAGGTAAAAAAAAAAAAAATCCTTTGTGGTTTCCTCGTTGCTTACCTGAGATGATGGCTAGCTTTCAGGCCATGCACTTTCTGAAACCTTTATTAAGAATATGTTTTTTGCATATTTATTAAAACTGTCACTACATCCTGACAGTAGAATACGAGACAGATAATCTGTGAAAAAATAAAAATCAAACTTCTCCGCCTTCTCCTAAGTGCTAACTAGAGAAATGGACAACTCAGTCAGAAACAACCAATTAGAGCCAAGAGGAGGGTCTTAGTGCTGTCAATCACCCATGTGTACGTGCTGCTCATCACCTCCTTGTTTTCTTCCCTTTTTTTGTTTTTTTTTTTACAGATTATCTGTCTCTTAACATGGTGACATTTTGAACAAATATGTAAAAAAAAATGTTTATAAAAGTCACGTACTGCAGCTTTAACAGTAACATGAAGTAGGTTCAGTGAAACTATTTTAGGCTTTTGAAGACTTTTCTTTTTTCATCTTGTGGACGGATGGGTAACATATTTGACTAGCTGGATCTCTGCATGTACTCTTATTTTTCATACAATGGAATGGATATTTTTATATTCTTTTTTGAAATTTTTCAATCCTTTACCTGCTATTATAATCCTCAGTCAGCTCTTATCAGAAGGAAACCAAACTATATGAGAAATGATGTCTCACATTCGCCTGAGTAATTGTTGCCAATTTCCTTCCCAGAAAGTGCTTTTTTATTCAAGTTTACTTAAAGTTTTAATAGATTTATTTGTTTTTGCCGTTTGTGTATTTTCAAAAAGGTTAGAAAAACATTTTGACAATTGCTTTTTTCCTCTTTTTGGATTGAAATACTGAACTAGAACATTGAACTAACTTTTTAATGCCATTCTGTTTTATTAATATGCAACGTGGAAGTTTCATACCGTTAATAAAGTCAGAAATAGAGAAAATAAATGACTTTAGGACATTAAAAATGTGGAAGGCGCTTGAAATGAAAAAGAATGAAAATAAAACAGTCCAGTTTCTCATATAGGAATTTAAATTAGGATTTATGTCGTTTCATTTTGGAAAAATCTCCCTCTTTTGTGGTCTGTAATTACCATTTCACATCCTTCTCGCAGCAACAAAATGCAAATGAGGATCCATGGCAGCACTACACAAGCTGATAAATGAGTTAAATAAGACGTGTAACGAAACAAACTAACAATAAAAGCAGCAGTTAATTGGTTGGATTGTTAACTTTAGGGAAAGCATGAGAAAACATACGAAACAAATCTGGACCTTTGTCACGTTAGACGCCAGTAAACGTGCAGTCAGGGTTCTTCATGAAATGAAACGCGCACTGGGCAGAAAATCGGGGTCGTGCTTAATGAAGCTCACACAACATTAATTCCTCCGAGCTTTCGCTGCTTTTGCTGCATAAACTGAAGTCAGGCCTCAGAAATGCAAAAATCATGCCGTTAATTGGAAATGCGAGGTTCAAACGAGGGAAAAGAGGGAAGCATAATAAGGAATCCTCATATTTTAAAGATTACAGCAGATTTGCATCAGCAGTAGCAGCCGGATGCGAAAGCAGGTTAATATTCATGACGGTGGTGAAGGAACTCGCTGAATGTTGAAAGGAGGACGAGTCGTACCTGTAAACAGCTGAGAGCGGCCGCTTGGAGCCGCCTTTGGGCCTGTAAGGCTTGGGTTCGCCCGCCATGTTTATGTCTGTAAGAACAAAGAGAGAAAAAACTCGTCAGTCAAGATACACCGAAGGAAAATTTACAGATGACACTCTACACGGCAAAAATAAATGTTACCCTTCAATCTGGGTTGTCTAATTAAGACGATGTGGATGAGTCTAAAACCTTCCCACATTTCTGAAAAATCTGCTTCCAGAAATAATGTTTTTATCAGGCAGCTCTGATCATTTTCTGATAAATGCTTCACTGATTGTAAGGCCACTTATTTTTAACATGAATCTGAATCATCCCGGCTTCGAAATACACCTGATTCAATTTATTGACCTCACATTTCTAAGAAAAAAAAAAAAGAAACAGAGGAAATGTGCAGCGGCTGAAGTCCTTGATGCCGTCATCCTGAGTTTTGGACCATTTGCCACGTGTCTCATCCTTCTTTCTCCAGTCTATTTCCTGTCAATTTACTGCTCAAAATGCAATAAAATCTAAAAAAGTGTAAACTAACAATAAAGTATTCACTTTAAAATGCATATCTCAGAGAAACGGCTTTGGATTATGACGACTATGCTGAACAAACCTTTAAAAAAAAAAAAATCTGAAAGACATTCAACTCTACACCATAAGGGAACAACTCAAATACTGTAAAAAGAGAAGATTTGTTTTTATATCTGAGTCAATAATGGACAATGATCACACTCCAATATTATCTAGATTTACTTTGCTTATTTTGGATGCCAAATTTAATTTCCATACAGCCAATAATGTCTGAAGCAATTGTTTATGCACCTTTTAGATAAGCAGCGACAAAAATTATGAGCATATGATAAATATGATAAATGAGAGAGAAGATAAAAGGAACAAAAAATGCAATAATGTCAGTTTAATTTAAAAAATCCTTTTTAATAAAATTGTCCTCACCTGGACTGTATTAGGATTTACTTTACAAAAAGTGATTGAAAATACATTATTCTGTTTTCTCTCTGTTAATGTAAATATTATTTATGCACAAAAATGTTTGAGATTGAATAAATGAATATTAGCTTTAATTTTATCCAACCTTATATGGCAGTTTTAGCATCAGTATTAAAACTTGTATTAAGTGAGCTAAAGTTTTATGCACAAGATGTAATGTAGGCAGTGCAAATATTCTCTTTTAAATGTTCACATGATGCAATAAAAGCTGTGAAAAATGAAAGAGTCGAAGCAAAAAGTGAGAAAACTTTCCTTGTAAATTGACTAAAGGCAGCGCAAGAATCCCATCATATTCTTCTTTTTATGTCGTCCCTGAGATCACACTCACAGAAGCACTCGAGAGGCTGCTTCATAACCGATTCCAGTTAATGACTTAACAGAAATATTGTCATGAACATTGCAAAGAAACTTAAACCTTCTTGTAAAGTTATTTTAAATAAGAGCTCAGGATAAATCCCCTATAGACCTTAAAGACGTTCTCTGACACTTTTAGCCTTCTAGCTGTACATATTTGCTTAAATATTTCATGCCTCTGCTTTTCCGATGCCAAATAAAAGGAGGCGCCCAAATCCCTGAGAGTGGGATGGCACTGGGGTAGAAATAAGCTGCTGGCGAACTCCTTCCACCAGAGGAAAGGAGATTAAATCCGGGTGTTTTTGTACGCTCACTACTTAAGAGTGGAACGACCGGATGAGCGTGTTTTTGTGTCAGCATGCTTGATAGAGTTTGACCTCAGTGCCGACTTACAAGATAATTACAGTTTTGCTCATTAACCTGGAGGTTTACCGACATCGGAGGCAAACCTTCAATTAGCGCCAGGCAGCCAGCATGGCAATTATATCATCCAAAACCCCAAAAGCAATTAAAAACAATCCCAGACTCAACAAGTTTGATGTAAACAACGCGTGCCTCATATCCCTCCTGCTCTGTGTTGGGATTTTAGGTAACGGTGCTGCAACAGCTTCGACATTCGCCGAGTCAAGCCATCAGGAAACGTGAGGCGCAAACACCGAGTTCAGAGCAGAAAGGTAAAGATTTCCCGGACCTTCTAGTTTCCACCACTCAAAAATGGTCACAAGATAAGGATCAGAATTGAAACCACAGCTGCATGCAGCTTTTTCCTGAGCATCTGAGATCAACATTAGATATAAGATGAAGAGTAAAACCTCTGCTTCCCCGCTTAAAAATGAGGCTGCATTCACACAAGCCCCGTTTAGTTCGCTTTAAATGAACTTTAGCTGGTTTAACCAGAAACTCTGGTTCATTTGATTCGTGAATGTGTGATCAAACTCTGAATCTAGGGCTCGGTTTGGTTGAAGTGAACCCTGGTTCATTTTGAATGGATGTGAACACCAAGCAAACAGCAGACCCCTTCAAAAGCAGGAAATGAACTATAATGCAGAGCATTCTGGGTAAATACAACCAAAAGTGTGAGAATATTGCTAACGGGAGAAATTATAAAAGAGAAATCCTACAACCGCTAAAATCTGACGCCACTCCATTTATGCTTACATTTCATGAAGAAAAGGAAGTTGCACTCGGTGACTTCTTCAGGGGTTTTGGTGCAGCGCCCCCAGAGGTGAGGGGGTGGAACAAGTTTTTCAAAGGGTTTGGATCGTTTGACACAGTGGAGTGTAAAAGCGAATTTTGGTCTCCAATCGTACAAAGTCTACCAGACAGAAAACGTTGAGGCCATTTATTCAGGATTCCTTCCTGCAATGATCGCAAAAACCGATCGCTTCTTTTTCCAGAAACATTCAGAAGAGACACTGGTTTGATGAATTAATGAGTGGATAAACGAACTGATGGATAAAAAGGATAAGACTGATAGATGGATGGGATTATTAATAGATTGAAAGATGGATAAATGAATTGATAAGCTGAAGAACAGATGGATCAGACGTGCTGTGAGGACCGACTGCAGTTTATCCTCTCTGAACACGTTGCTCCCCTGCAGCCACAAACTCTCCCCGACGTATGTATGAGCAGTTCCCTGGGTAAGTGACCACACTGGTTGTTTTCTTTCTGTACTTAGTTTCCTCCCTTTGTTCTGTTGTCCTGACTTGTTTGGCAGCTCGATGTGCAGCTGTGGGAGCCAGAGAAGGAGATGGAGCTGTCTGTGGTGCTGCATAAGTTAAAGAGGCTTCTTAAGGTTTCTGTCTCTGCTCTAAAAACAAAGACAGCTCCAGCTCGCAGCTATGTAAATGTGCTCATGATGCAACGTGAATTTTGATGCCCTAACGACTTGCTTAGGCAGGTTTGAGCTCGATTCTCCTTTACTGTTATTCTCAGAAGGAAGGTCCCTGTCCGTCTGCAGAGACTGCGACGAGGAGAGCATTGTTTCTTTAAGTGAGCATTGTTATGGGTTAAAAAAAAAAAAGAAGAGTAAAACTGCAGCGGGAAGACCGAGCCACGGAGTGTAAGTAATCACCCAGACAGGCTTGTGTTCCTCTGTCAGGAAAACAAGGATCCGTGACTCCCTGGAGGAAGCTGCCCATGTGTTTTATTGGTCTCATTTGTTGCCTTACATCTCTGTCTCCCTCACCCTCCTCTTCCTCTTGCATCCTTCTGTAACCTGAGCATCACCCAATCCTTCAACGTCTCCTCCATTTCCTTCACACTCACAAAAGACAATATCTAACCTCGATCACCCTCCGTCGCCCTATCAGACGGTGCGTTTCGTTTCTCCGTCTCTTCACACGGAGGCGGCTCATTACGAGACGTTTCAGAGCTGCGGGGCTTTTTCTGCACGACACCTGCACAGCTGAAGAAAGCTCCTACTTCCCATCTCCTTTCATTAACAAGGGTGGGAAACACAGCAGCGCAATAAAAGGATGCGCTCCCCAATAAATCGAGGCTATAAGCCGAGATGTAAGACAATTTGCTGGAAACAAAAACAGAAAAGTGAATGGAGGGAATGCATATCTTATTCCTGGAGGGAGTGTGAGCTGTCGGACAAGAGGAAGCCACAACAAATCCGACTCTGTCTCCGCAGCTTCATCCTCCTCTCTGAAAATCTCTCCCCTTCCTTCAGACGGAACAAGGGGAACACCAGCTAATAGCCTGAGGCTCAGCGCGGCGCTAACAGGCGATGGCTAGCAGGAGTCAACAGAAGGTCAGGAGGGGATGGAGGCTGTTTCAGCGACAGCACTGACACGTTTGGCGTTTGAGGTGTTTAATGAAAGATTTAAGGATTCCCGAGGCTCATTTTGCAAATCCAGAAATGACAGTATATTTGTGATTTAGTTAAATAATAATTATTTTTCTATTGACTATTCATACAAGTCGGATTAAGAAAACGGCACGTTGCAGGTGTTTCATTTAACCACTTTAGCTATTTCTATACAAAATTAGCAAAAAATTAAAAAGTCATTCCTTTTTAAGTAAAAAAATAAGCACATATTGCGAAAAATCCAATAACACAGCATTCTTTTACAATCTGAGAAACTGATATTTTAAGTAGTCTCTTAATTTTTCCATAGCTATGTTTACTTTTTTATACAGTTTTGGCCAAATTTCTGCTCCAACTCTGTTGTTCTTTCAGAAAATGACCTTTTCTGAGTCTGCATACTCAAGTTAACGATTAATCGATAATTATAAAATAAATCAACTGTTGTAAATAGTTAAATGTGTGATTTTGATTTAGATACAAAGCACAGATGTTTTGTTTTTGCCTCATAAACATGACTTAGAACATGTTTAAACAAAAATAACCTGAGAAAATACAAAATGTAGTTAAAGAAAAAGCTAGCCTAAAGCAAAAGTAAAGAAAACAACTCCCAGTGAATTGTGTTAGTGGTTTTAGCTCCAGGTATCCGTCCCTAGTAACTGAATATCTTACAAAAATCAGGCCTATAGCAACATTCAGCATCTGAAACAGAAACTGTGCAGCTCCAAGTAACCAACACAATTCTAATGAATGATTTCTCTATTCTAAACCCATTATTTTTGGTTTTTGTTTCTATTAAGAAAAAGATTAGAATTGAAACGAGTCAGCTGCATTACATAATGATTAAACAAAAAGGAGAAAGAGAATGACCTTGTTAGGAATTACACCCACTGTAAGCCAGAGTGGCAATTTTCCTGTCAAGCTACAGCGCGTTTCTGTAAGAGAAATAAAAGAAATATCCAGCCTACTAAAAAACACCTTGGCAACTGACTTTGTTGATTTCCATTGCTGCAAATGACCTGTTTGTACACCAGCAGTGAAGAAACAGAGGCTATAATTGAGACAATAGCAATTCATGTGTGTGTGTGTGTGTGTGTGTGTGTGTGTGTGTGTGTGTGTGTGTGTGTGTGTGTGTGGTGTGCCTTTATCCACAGAAGGAAATAAACAGGTGAAGAATCAGTTTTTCAAAAGAAAAAAAAAACTTTTGATCAGCTGTTTCACATGCTTTATCTTATTTAGTATCAAAGCGTTTTTAAAAATGTTTCTGTGTTGTAATAGGATCTATTACAGGATCTATTTGGGTTAATCTTCAGATAAAATGACCAGTGAGACAAAGAGAATGTTTGCAACATAACGGCATTTATTGTACCATAAGCATTTCTGCAGAAATCACATTAAAAGATTAAAGATTTATTTCTGAACTTCTTTCCAAAGTGAGGCAAACATTGAAGATTAAAATCAGACGAGGCTTTGTGTGTGTGTAATGTTGCTATGCAGTAAAACTAGGCTCATTATTAGCAATTATATGCTTGGTTATAATCCTGTTTCAAGTTACCATGCTCCAATTGCTAATGTAGTAAAAAGACAGACAAAGAAACCATCCAGTTTTGTGCTAATTTTATATGTCATTTTATATAGAGACTTTAAAAGCGACAAAGAAAAATAAAAATAAAAAATAATTCATGAAATTTAAAGTACTCATCAATTATACTGCTCTCAACTACAAGAAAATATGAGCTATTGCTTTTACCATTCTTATAAAGATATTGTTATATATTTAATATTACAATGTTTTTCTTTCTGTAGTGCTTAAGAAACATGCATGGTGAACCGAGGCTGCAGTCTATTATAGCTTCACAACCAGGTGAAAAAGTTGGTACATTTGAGCAGGCAAAGGCAGGATTTGATTATTTTTTAATTAAAAGTAATTTAGTACTTATCTGTACAGTTTTAAGTCTTAAGATGCATGAAGGGCCGTCATTCATTTGTGAAAGCAACAAACGAAAAGAAAACAAACTAAGTAGTAGAAATCCTAGAGTGGCTACCAATTACTGCAAAAACACAAAATCCCACCAAATATGTTGGTCTAGTTTCTAGTACAGGTTGCTACAATCGACAGTAGCCACACAGGCACACCCAGTAGAAGGAAACAAACGCACCCAGTACAACGCTTTCATTCTATTGGCTGCGAGGTTGCTAGGCGACTGTACTTTTCTGTTCCAAGTGCAAGTAGAAAATGATAAGCAAACGGGCAGAAGTTTAATATGAGCAGAGACAAGTTTTGAGCACGAGGAGAAATGTTTGAGAGAACATAGTGAACATTTGAAAAAGCAGAAGTTTTGAGTACAAGAATTACAAGTTTTCAGAAAGAAAGAAAAGAAGTCCTGCTGTCAAACTGGAAAGGTAAGTGCAGGTATTAAAGACACAAAATCATGCTTTCATTCTGAAAATATGTGCTATTGAATTATGGCAGAAAAACACTCCCATAAAGTAAGCTCTTATATGTTAATGAAAAGATACTTGTAAGTTAGTTTAGTCTTATTTCAAGTGTGAAAAGATTGTTGTACTAGAAACGAGATGAAATGCTTGGCAAGCATGTGTTTTTGGAGGATGCAATGAAAACATTCCTGTACTATTTGGCTTTTGGGAAGACTGATGAAATGCTTATAAATATTCCTTCACTTTTTAACGACACAATGCATAGGAATGATTTTGAATTCTCAAAACCAAAAATGCACAAAATTGGCTTTCTCCAGCAGAGCATCCTGCTGTTAATGAGGTACAGAAAGTCTGTCTCAACCTGATTAAAGTGCCTTAGCACAGCCTGTGCAGCACATCAAATTTTAGACGTGCAGCACAAGTGATTGACTACAATAAGCCACCTTTGAGACATATCAGCTAGAGCCTTCAAGGAATGAGTAATGGCTCCTTTCTTTTCCAAAAACAGAAGAAAAAAATAGTCTCAAATGAACCCTGCAAGGTGACTCTATATCATGATTTTCCCTTCTTTTATGTGTCTTTTATTCCTTTAAAATGTTCCCCATTTCCAAGCGCCAGGAGTCATTTTGATGAGATAAACATTAAACATAGAGGTGTAGGAAAAAAAAAAGCAGGACATAGAAAGGGCTGCCAATCATCTGCTGAAGGAAAAAGAAGCACATTATTTTCCAATAATTAATTGTAAAAAGTAAGGCTGTGAATTTGTTCTGGCAGAGATGGATGTTCAGAGGGCGATAGGTGGGGATTTGGGGAATAAGTCTTTGCTCCAGATTTAGCTCAGATGTCTTTGACACGAGTCTCTCGCTGGACAGGTGTGTGACGAAGGCAGGAGGCTGAGATAAAGAAATTGCAGCACCTCATAAGCAATGAGGACCGATGGCGGGTCTGGATCTCATAAAAACTTTCATCTTTGCTCCACTAAAGGATTTCCAAGGGCAGATTTTCCCTGAATCTCACAGGGGCAATAAAACATGTTATCGATATTCTGGAGACGTAGACAAAGGTCTTTCTGCTTCACTCAGAGCTCACGCTTCCTTCCGTCCTTCCTTCTCTCCAGAAACAAACCCTTACTCTTAATTTTCTCTGCTTGCACAGCCGCAAGTTAGGAGGAAAACATGCATCAGTCCCTTCAGACAGGAGAGTAAATATAACAAGACATTTTCCTGAATCAGAATTTTTAAAATCTTACACATCGGCAGAAAATTGCCTTGTTTACCGACACCTCCCAGCAACAACAGAGGCTGGTGTTACTGCTGGTCTAATTACATGGAAAAAGACGGCAGCGGAGCAGGAAGCTATCTGCATATCAAAGGTGCTGCACGTCAATCCTTTGAAGATCAAACATCACACCAGACGTTTGAGGAGAATGAGTTCAAGCTGAAGTTTTCAATTGTGGAGATGATGTATTATTTCACGACACGACTGTGAAATTAGACTGAAGTCAGGAAATTTCATTGCAAAGTTGATCCATTTCAGGTCAAAAAGTGATATAGATTCATTTTGTTGTTTAAAAAGAGTTTTGTTCATTTTGAAGACACCAAAAATTCTGATTTCTCACCAAAAAAAATCAAATGTTACTTAAGACCAATAAATTATTTTAACGGATATTAAAAAAAATTACCTGTTGTAGTCAGCCTCTAGAGGTGGAGAGGTGCTAAGAACTCGGTGTGCCCACAATTTTCTAACATACTTTTTCCTTCCACTCAACTTTCCAATAAAATGCTTGCATTCATCTTTCTGAACTGTTGGTTTCTTTAACTCGTTTCAGCAGCTTTTCATGGCTCAATTTCCTGGATTTAACAGGATCGAAAGGAGAAATTTCATGAGAAGCAAAACTTTGGGTTTTATTAAGTGTAAGCGGTAATTATTAGAATTAAAGAATAAATAAACACTCAAAATATATCACTGTGTGAGGAATAATACAGGCTTTTTTTATTGAATAAAATGTTGAACAGGAATCAAATTTATTGAGATGCTGACAAACAACAGAAACTAATTCTCATATAATTTACTTAACAATAAATAATACAGCAGTATAATAGTTTTAAAATATGTAAATATTTGTCAAAATAGTTCAGGAAACTACATAAGAGTAATTTATGCGCAATTAATTAGGGAAAATTAGCAGTTTCACAACGTCATCTCGGGGGTGTAAGGTTTAATGAGTTTCATAATTTATTTTATTACATTTTATGGACAGAGAAATTAAACAATTACTCAAAAGCAGAGATAAGACGGGCTGCACACCTCATCTGAACCTGGAGGGAAAAAAATCCATTACTGCTTTGCTAATTAATTCATTTCTGTGACTGACACTTTAGTTTCTGTGCAAAAACACTGTAAGCACAAAATTAAGTTTCCAGTCCATTTATTGCAGCCAGTTCATAAAGCTAGCATTGTCTGTAGCTTTCAATGTAAACTGACTACAGCTATCTTTAAGCTCCAGAGACCCAATTTATTTTTATAGACCATTTGAGAGGTTTTGATTTGATTATGCTTTTAGTAAGTGAGAAGTGAATTAATTTATCACCAAACAAAAGAACGAATTTCTTCTCTGCAAGACAAGTAATAAGAAAATGTCAATCATGTTAAGAGCTGCTAAAATAGCATTTTCCTTTTTCTATACAAACAAAGAAATATTAGCAGGATTTTGTCTTTATGGAGAAACACAGAATTGGTAAATGTTAAGAGTATTGATCTGGTCTCTCTTTCTACTACTAATATGATGAACCAATCACAGCTTGTTGCCAATTTAAATTTCTGCTTTTTGTGTTGCTTTGACCTGCCGATACTGACATCAGTTGAACAGAAGATACAAGAACACAAAAAATATCCTTTTTTGTCTTCTTGCAATTTTCAATTATGAAAAAAAAATCATTTTCCCTTACAGATTTCTTGTTTTTGCTTTTTTTCCCCCAGATAATTTCTAAACAGAGCTACCCACAGTGAATACAAATTAACTTGGCCCTGTGTGGAAAAGTAATTTTATGAGGCAAGTGGCCTTGTTGGGCTGGACAGCTGTTGTATTGGTGTTTTTTTCTTTCCTGTCTAATCACTAGCCTGCATGAAATATTCCTTAAAGCAGAACTAAACTACATCTGTTAACTGACAAGCTAATGCAAGAGCTAAACGCTAGATAACTATTATTGATTTGGTTATCTTCAAAATTGCTTTTACCGTTTTAGCTGCAGCACTGGAACTCAAAAATGATAAATGTTGTCGGTAAAGATGCACATAGAGCTCAAAGAGATCCATATAGCAAAACGCTAGCTTCTTTAGATCTACTTTAAGCCGCCATCTTGAGTCTAAAATGTTTTAGGACGCCATCTTGGAATCCTCAAATACTAAAATAAAATCCATCACTGCGGTGATTGATCATTAGATTAAGAATGAATGGTCCAAAGGTTTGTTGATTTTTAATTAAGCAAATTATTAAGGAAAAATGATTTTATCTTCACCTCTTGCTTTGCTTTACGAACTAATTGTTTTGATGTCTAATGTTTAGAAATTTACAGCTAAATTGGCCTCATTCCCAAATTCATCAATACAAACCTTGGTCTAAAGACACATATGTTCCTACTGGACTGTGATTTTACTATATGTCATTCTAGTATTATTTAGGTTTTATTCTTACATATTCTGGTGTAGGTGTGGGAGTTTATCACAACAGCTTTTTGGCACCAACTAATCTAAGCTAATTTGTCCTCTTTACCAGATTCAGCGTAAATAAACCTGATTTATCAACATTTACAGTTCACACTGAACCGTAAATTGCAGCATTTTATTCTTACTTTAATAGCACTGTTTAACTTCATGGTAGTTTATTAGTTGTTTCATAATTGTTGAATGTTATTCGCTTAGTGAGTTTGTTGATTAAAGAAGTTTGTGTTTATTTTGGTTATTACATGCTAATGCTAAACTTAAATCCTTTGTCTATTGTATTTAATATATTAAATACATCATTTAGTTTTGTTAGTAATTGCATGTATTAATAGTTATCCATAGCTAAATTAAACCTGTTGTTGCACAACACTGGTTTGCATGTCATCATTTATACTTTGAACCCCAAAACAAACCTGAACTGCATTGTGCTGCACTGTTCAGCATTTTGTTTTAAAACTTATTCTATTTGAGAAAACACAAAAATCACTTTCAGTAGCCTCAGTGCCTTTCTGCAGGCGCACCGGCCGTGTTTTGGGAGAATCGGCTCACAACCCGCAGCACCTGCAGGCACTGGCTCAACAGATAAAGGCACAGCGTCAGTCTGAGATCACATCCCTCTGTGTGACCCATAGACACCAGGAGCTGTCCACTGAACAACGAAGCACTCTTGGTTCTTAGCATTTAATACTTTTTCAGAGCTTTTATACCTTTTTGCAAATTAAGTGGCAGAATAAATACAAAGGCTCAAAAAGAAATAATGGCAGGCATTTCTATGAAGATCAAGCTTTACAAACCCTGGAGAATGGATGGTTGGACAAGAGAATATAAAGGAGGAGATGTAGAAATGCAAGAATATTTACTGATGGATGGAAATTAGATTTCTATTTCAGTTTCATTTATGTTTGATAAAATCATTTTAAGGGAACCTGCAATGAAAAATTTACATGTTGCACATTTTCGTACTTCCATTTGGGTCTGAACTATTTGTAAAAACATCCCAAAACACCCAGCTGGTGCTTGGCAACAAGTTCACTCAGGCCCAGCCCCGTAACCTAGCAACCCCAGCAGAGTTCCGCCCGTCACCTAGCAACCCAAGCGGAGCTCTAGCACACTTGGTCATGTGGTTTCAGCACAACAGGTCACCGTTAAGACAGAAGTTTAATTTTTTTTAAAGTCTGGTCTGGTTTAGGTTAAAATATAGTCTGGAAATACAAACCGTTTTTCATGGACCGTTACTAATCCAGACCTGGAAAATACTACATTTAAATATCTCAGATGTAGCAACTAAAAAAAAGCAGAAAACTCAGGACAGATGAACGCAGCATGGAGAGGAAGGCTAGTGGTGGGAAACAAGACGTAAAGATGACATTTAAACAAGCTGAGTATTAGTAGTTCTCATTGTGAGGAAGCCAACTCTTTTATCCAGACAGTCAGACAGACAGATGTCAGTTTCTCATTAATTCTCCGTCTTTCTGTGCCACTACTTGATGTCCTGGCAGCTGGTGGTCCAAAGAGCCTTGATGATGCCGTTGGTGGGAAAGACGAGGGCTCTTTGGGAGCAACATCTTGTGACAGCTCTGTCACATTATTTCATCATCGACAAGGGAGGCACATTAGGTCTTCTCTGACAGATAGATGAAATCATATTTCCAGCACAGGCAGAAGCGCGCTGCCTTTGGCTTGTGCAGAACTGAACCGAATAGAGGAAGTC
The DNA here is from genome assembly GCA_033032245.1 of Poecilia picta. NCBI lineage: Eukaryota > Metazoa > Chordata > Actinopteri > Cyprinodontiformes > Poeciliidae > Poecilia > Poecilia picta. Next base: position 20,713,105 of record CM065372.1, on the reverse strand, counting down.
AGATTTTTGGCACAGCTGGAGATTTTTTTTTTTTTTTTAAGTAGCTGCAACTTGCATCTTAAGTGAGAACTAAAATGTTCAGAACGGATTAAATCCTGGAATTGCTGGTGGCTTATTGATGGAAAGTGGAGCTGCCCCCTCGAACCGCTACAGCACGGTGGACTGTGTTGCGCCTGATTAGCATGCCTTCCCACGGACATGCACGCTGCATTTCTGGGCAAAGGAGTGTAGTCTGTGGACACGGACAGCACAGCCTCACATACAAACTCTGAAAACACAAAAAAACTGTCCCGGAGGAGATCTGTCTGGAAATCTAGCAGCTTGCCCAAACCAGCTAGTCTGTACATACTCATAAAATCATTTGGTCTGTGCTGCCAACCACACGCATCTGAAGCTACTGAGTTCTTTTTTTTTTTTTTTTTGATTAAAAAAGGGTTTTGAAAACATTTTCTCCAAATATCAGCCTTCGGTTGTGCTTGTGACAGAAGTCCAAAGTTTTCAAGCAAAGTCTGGCATCCGTTCAACTTTGTTCAACCAGCTTTCTCTACACTTTACAGCTCTGGGCAACCAGACACTTACATTTCTGCTAATTGTTCTTGGCTAAATGGCTCAATCTCAGTCAGATTCAATGAAAAACGTTTGTAAACATCAATTTTCATGTCTTGTCAGATTCCACAGTTGGATCCAACTCAAGGTCATTCTGACATATGAATATAATTTGATCAAAACCTTTATTCACAGACCAGTAGAATGAAGAAATTACTTAAATAGAACCTGTCTGACAACATGAAGTAGAATGAAAGATCTCAAAAAGTAACATAGCATGCCTCGATTAAGAACAGACACAAAACTACTGCCTCCTTTCTACTGACAAAGCAATTCTTTTTCTGCTTAAACACAAGGGAATATCTCAAATTTGCCAAAGAAGTCCTCATGATTCCTAAGACTTTTGGGGAAATATGCTGTGGGCTGATGAGAAAAATGTGAAATGTTTTGGAAGACAGGCATCCTGCTACAGTTAGTGTTGAATTAAATCAGTGGTGTTTAAATAAGTACAGAAAAAAAGTGTTGGGTAAGCACTTTTACTAGCTGGAAAAGTTTTCCTTATCCAGCAAAAACGGTCTCTCTCTCTCTCTCTCTCTTGTAAACATTTGAATTATTCAATGACAGACACAACCTAAAGCTGACAGAAGAGGAAAGAAGAAAGTTCATGGCAGCCGCAGATAGTTGTACCAGGGTCAACAGCAAGACCATTAGAACAACCTCTGGGTTTGTTTATAATCAAAAAGTCTCAGGTAAGAAAATGAGCTGCTTTGTGTCTCACTACAAAACATCTACCGTCAACTAAAGACAATACTCACTTGCTCCAAGCAACTTCTTGATTTCTCAGTGCCTTAATCTATTGAACAACAGTTTGTAAATCAGCATTCTGGCTGCTCTAAAAAGAGGATCTGCACAATATCAGGAAAATATACAAGTGTGAATTGCTGAAAATTGCAAAAAAATATTAATTGTATTCAAGTTTTGCTTTTTTTTTCAGAGTAATCTATGAGCTTTAGCATCACAGCTACTAAAACTACACATCGAGTCCCAAATTTAATATTGATGTGCAAAACTTTGCATTGCTGATCAACTGCTGGATCCCAGCAGTTCTTTGCAGCTGTGATATAAACTGCTCTGGATGTGATTAAACAGTATGCAGGTCTACATGACTTCCACCACATGTGTAGCAGATAAAACAAGAAACGATATGAGAAAATCAATGGCCAACTTTTAGCATTAAAGCTGGAGTGAAAGCCAATGTGTCTGAAATAATATCATGACAGATTCACTCTTCTGCTGCAGTTATTATCACTAATGCACAGACTCATTAGAACAGCGAGGCTTTCAGCTGGTTCCATGTAGCATGACTTGCTAATATAAAAATGCTGGTCAGAATAGGAGCAGAAATCACAACATCTGTCTGATTGCTGCCTGAACTTCAGTGTTTTGTATCTTTTGTCTCTGTTCACCACAGACTGATTTTAAATCCCTGGTTGGAGGTTTTTTTTGTTGGTTTCCTGACATCCTCCTCCTCTACTAGAGAAATCATCATATAAATCTTCCACCTATTAATCTTATGCATTGATGCCCAGCTGTGTTCCATCATTAATTCTGGGGAATTTTCAGCTAATTTTATGTTTTTGTTTGTTCCTTTATTTAAAAAAAAAACACATGTTATATAGAAATGAACATAAATACCAGTCTGGACACCACTGAAAAGAAAAAGTTGAGAAAATGGTTCCATACACCCTTTAAAGTTTCATGCTGATGCATTCTTAAAGTCGCAGATCTCTTCAGGGGAATGTTCAGCTCAGGCGGATATACAAGCCAAAAAGAAAGAAAACACACTCCTCTGTCTAAGAACACATTTTCATTCATCAGTTACAGCAACACTGCTGCACTTTCTGATCATCTCACCCAGCTTGACATCGCTCACCCCTCTCTGGAGGAGGATCTCATGGATGGGCTGAAAATTCAACGAGCTGCATATGATGCTAAGCTGTTAATTCACTAGACTGTATGCAATTTGCAAAGATAAACATGAAAATTAATGAAAACTGGTCATTTTAAATCCTAAAAAGCAGCCGGAAACAGCTTTTTATTAATCTGTGGACAGGTTTTCTGGGTCTGTGCCTCTTCTGCTTGAAAACGCCTGAATGCTTTTGCCTTTTTTTCCTTCTTAACACTTACTCCTCTGTGTATTGTTCAAATGTGTGCAGAACCAGAAAGCGGTAAAGCACGGTCCATTTTTGCAGATTCAGTTTCCTTTTGTCAAGCGAAAGCAGCGCACAGATCCCTCTTCCATGAACCACAGTTATTCTTTACAGCATTTATCACAGAATAAACGTGGAAATTTGAAGCCATTAAGCCTAAAATATCCCACATAAAAAGCTATAAAGTCTAACGGGAATAATTTGGATTAAAAATAATGCACATAAGCAGAAATTTATGCTCACTAACCGCCTAAATACTTTCCGTCCATGCAGCGTATGTAGTTTTTGAATGCAACTGCAAAACAGAAGTAATTGTTTATCTTAATTAGCACATGAAACCAACAAAAGCAGAAGCAGGTGGAATACAGGCTGCAGCAAAAATATTTCAGAGCAGATCCATTTATTACACAGACACAGTAGCGACTCATATTTCGTCTCCTGAAGCAGTTTGCAGCTTCCAAGCAGCGCAGCGCAGCGCAGAGGAAAATGTCCCCAGTGTCATTATCACCTGTCCGCTCAGGACGACGTGCAAACTTACAGCGATTGTTGCGACGCTTCCCCTTGTACATGGTCATTATGTACCGGTCCAGCTTTGCGCTTTTCACAGACAAACAGGGAGGAGACGAGACGAGAGCGGAGCGCGGCGAGCAGCGAGACTTTCCGGGCGCAGAAATGTGCCGTGAATCCGCCTCTCAGACAGCCAGACGGAGGAGCGGAGGGCGGATCGTACCATGATGTGACCGGGGACGGGGGGGAGGGACCCGGGCCACAGCCACAGCGGCTCCCGCAGAACCACCCATGGGCCCCAAAATGAGAGGAATCTGGGTTTTAGGTTAAAAATGTCCCTGCTGTCAGCTGGAGAACATCGATTTATGGTACGTTAATAAAATTGAAAGAAAAGCGAGGGGTGGTATCAGCTGGATCGTCAAAAACAAATTTTATAATAACCAAGGTTTTTTTTTCCCCCCCTCTAATCAAGGTTGGAGTACATAATAGAGCTACAAACTGAAATCGAGCAAAGTTATTTTTTCTATTTTAGACCAGGTAGAATAAAATGTTCATTTTTATAAATGAAATTTTCCAGCTTTCTTATGTTTTTTTAATTGTTTTTTTGTCTGTTTGGAAGATTCAGTTGTAATGAAAGTTAAATTCCTGGCTGTTTCAATGTTTCCGCGTTATCTTCTTTCCTCAGGCATCTGTTTTATGGAGCGCACCAGTCCCTCCTGCAGCACCTCTGCGTTTTAATGCCCCTACTTCACAGTCAGAATGGGGTTGTCTCTTTTCAGCTCCCTCCTCAATGGTCATTACGACCAAAACATTCATTTTAGTTTCAACAGACCAGAGGAAATGTCTTTTGCATATGCAAACTACAATCTGGTTTTATGTGTTAGTTCTGGAGTAATTGCTTTTTCCTTACTGAGTGGCTTTTATTCAGGACTTTTTTTCCCCCCTCTGAGAATAATTACCAGATTCAGACAGGATTTTCTGATGGATTTTTTTCTCTGTCGTTTATTCACACATTTTACACCTACTCTTTGTTCATTTCTGGGACACAGAGCCTCTTGCTGAACAGTTATTTCAACCAATTAACGTCACATTTTCAGGAGTCTGGACACAATACTCAAGAATGAACAGGATTTAGGTAGTTTCACAACTCTATGAGTTATAGCCAAAGAATTATCCCTGATTCTGACCAAATGTATGTAAATTTCTGATATGCGCTCTCTAGGTATTGTGGCATTTAGCAAAAATAAATAAGTTTGGTTATTCTGCCTGACCTAAGATGTAGCTGTGGGGTTTTTGTTCTCTCTGATTTATTATTAAGTAGGATAAGAACCAACATGTTTGTTTTACAGTATCCAACAACTCCACAAACCTTTCCTGTCTATCCATCAATGTGTCTTAATCAAACCCAGTGCTCACACAGATTTATTAAATTAGATAATTAGACATTTAATCAGTGTCTGTAAACTATAAAAACACCAGATTCGGACATAAAACAGTTTATCTTCACAGCAACTTATGATAATGCTAGTAATGAAGACAAAGTACTGATGAAAATAAAATAAAAGCCCATTATCTTTCAGAGTAGCTCTTAATACCATTTATATTGTTCAGGATGCTGCCGACTTTTGAACACCAGAATTTTATGACGCTGCTGCTGCTTCGATTAAACCACAATCCTTAAAATATGACTCAACACCAGGTTTCAACCACTGCCAGCTGGAACGCCGGTCTTATTATCACACCAATGTGCAAACAATGTCACTGGGATAAAAATGATTTAATAATAACCTCCAGCACATCACTAAAAAAGCGCATCTCATTTTGCTTGCAGCGGTAGACTGTGTTGCCAAGGAGATGAATGTACAAAAGCAGACTGAATTTGTGTAATTTATTCCTCTATATCACATTATTGTGTTGTGGACTGAATACCAACAATTGTTTTTGGTTGGAACAAGATTAGATGTGTGGTGGAGTCAAGCCTCTGTTAAAGCTGAGCATTTGGCCGGAGCTGGGATTCGATCAATAACTCTAAAACCGCTTTGGCTCTCACATCTCACCCGAATGAGAAAGTCTCCTTCAAACTTTTCTGGCTTTAAAGCCAAGAAAGACTGAAATCCCATACAATGGAGAGAATATAATTACAGCTCCACGCATCGGGCTGGAGGTCAAAGGGTTATTTTTTTAACATTGTCTCCTTTATGCTGTGAATCTCGGCTAAAATCATTATCTTTAACTATAACTGGCATCTTTTGAACATGCTACATTCAGAATCAGTCAATAATGGAATAAAAGTGCATTTATGAGTGAAGTGGGGACATCTGCTGTTCATTGTAGATTAGTGCATCCTGTCAATTTACATAATTTCCACCAGGACCAATAAAGACTTTATTTACTCTGGAAAAAATTAAGAGACCACTTAAGATCATCAGTTTCTCTGATTTTACTTTTTTCAGCTATATGTCTAAGTAAAATGAACATTGTTCTTTTATCCTGTGAACTACTGAAACTATTTCTCTGAAATTCCAAGCAAAAATCTAGTATATATTTGCAGAAAATGAGAAATTACAAAAAAAAGATCTGTAAAATAACTGCAACTTAAGCATTTTCTAAATGTAAATCTCATTTTTTCTTTATTAGCAGAGCTCCTTGGAGCTTTATCGTAGCTGTTTCTTTGTGGTATAATTAAGATGTGACAGATCCATCTCCCTTTGCTGCAGACTTAACCCACATAAGCATAAACCATTTGAAGCAAAACATGAACATGTGGAAATACATGTGATGCTGTGGGCCGATTTCTCTCCAAGAATCCATCAGGGAAAATTACTAGTGAAATTTGAACGTTTTTGCAGCCATTTCCTGATTTGTGAAAACAAATACATTCTGAATAGCATGCTCTCTTGTCTTTTCCATTTTGAAGAGTAACTAAGAGTAGCTTGTCTTTGGGACAAGAAGAGTCCAACAGCCTCTAATCAACTTTAAAACTACGTATAAATAAGTAAAAACTAAATCGTCGGCTTATCTTTGCTTAGGGATAAAGCTACTGCATGAAGCAGATTTATTATAAGGTTTATTTAAAAAAATAATTTACCAAGTGTGGAATGTGCTTAATATGAAGAGCTGTAATTTTCCCATATAACTGCATTAACTACTTCCCATTAAGCTAATTTCATAACAGCTGAGAATTGTATTGAGTTATGACTGATGTAGATAAGCACACATGGGGCTTTAATATAATTTCTGAAACAATAAGCCATCTCTGAGCTCCTGCAGCACATCATTACCCGACTCCACCACAAAATACACACAAACTTCAGGCTGCTGAATCTCAATTGCTTTGCATTCTCAAACAGCACAACCAGCATCAAAGTGCCTTTTTAGAGGAAAAAAAAGAGCCTTATTTATGCAGGAGATAAAGGAAAACAGATGACGCCCAGGGGGAAGATTTCCTCCATGATAGCTATAAGTTGCTCAAGCCATCGGATCACGTCGGCCTGCGACTTGCAGATCTTCTTAGCTCATTTGACAGCCGCTGCCTTTGGCTCTAAGTAATTACAAACATATCAACTGCTGAAGCCGACAGCAAACTGTCAGTGTTTGTTCACATCAAGCTTGCAGAGGCCAGGCGACTCATCGACCAAGCTTCAAGCCGGTCTGTGTCATAAATGTCCTGGTGCTTCCTGTAAACGGTGACATTTGGCTCCATTTTGATGGACTTGGATGGGCCTCTGGTTCAGTTGCATGCCGTATTTTATGCTGGAGTTGATGCAGAAAAAATGTACAGAGCTACAAGGACAAAGAAAAGCTTTTATGCAGCACAAGAGCTATTGATAAGATTCCCGTCTGAGCTGAAGCTACAAGAAATATCGCCGCAAGGTTTTAATGGGAGGATTACGCCGGTTCTAACTGCAACCAAAACCTGTACAAGAGCACGCCCTAGTGGTCAAAACGCAGCATGACAGTGAAAGTAGCTGAAAAAAAGACGGTTCCTGCAGATTTTGATGACATAATTGTGTAAAAAACTATCTTGTCTTTTGCTTTTACATTTTTTTAATGGTTTATTACTTAGGGTGTTGCATATTTCCATTTTTTTCTCAGCTTCTCATCTGTTTCTACGACAACGTTACCCCTTAAACGAAGATTTATTGAGAAAATATATAAAAAAGGCAATTCTGCCTCCATTTTAACAAAATGTGGACTACATTGGGATTTGAAATGGAAATCTGAATATGCATATACATAAAAAACAGCAACAGGTGTCATAATGACTAATACATTTAAGTCTATGTGCCCTGTCCAAATTAAGCCTAAAGAGAAACATCACACCCATCTGATCAACCCGAGAGAAACTTCTCAACTGCAAAGACTTCCTGTTTCCCTGTGGAAAAACATAATGTGACTCAGAGGGTATTTTTTCTTAGTTTGAGACTATAAATAATTATTTTTGTCAATAAAAAATGTGGAAAAAATTTATAATAATGCTGTGTGAGGAACAAGTTTTCTGAAAGGACATGAAAACTACAGAAGCACTGAAAGAATTATTTATTACAAATATAAATGTTCTATGTGTGGCCATTTACCCACACACAACAGAAGTTTTCTGCAAGTAAAACTAAAAATATAGATTAAATATTTTTAAGCTTTTTTTTTTTTTCTTTATACTTTTTTATTCTCCAAAAAGTGAGCAAAAATAATAGTAAAAAAAATACATAAACATCCGGTGATGTATAAAATATGACCAACTCTGCTTCTCCATTAAGTCTTTCTGACTGTAAAACATATTTTTCTCTGATTTCTGGATCAAACATGTATTTTCTGTCACTGGAATAAAACCACAGACCTTCACTAAAAATTATGCACAGTTTACTTCTATTCACTTTAAAACAGTTTCATAAAACATGGACCATTGGCTCTTGGTTTAGGGTTGGATCCAATTCCAATGTCATGTGGGCTAAAATTGTAGCTGACATCAAATTGACTACATTTCATGAAAACCTACTAAATTTAGTCAATGTTAGACAACATGCTATTAACAGCATTTAATCCAATATTAGCCTTCAGCTAACATTTCATACTTTGCTATTTTCACACCAGATGGAACAATTTAGCACAATCTATAACTTTCTTTAGCTAATTTCAGGTTAAAACCTGCTCTGCACTAGATGATGTAAAAGTATTTTTTCTTACTGTTTATAGTCTTTAAAATTATATATATATATATATATATATATATATATATATATATATATATATATATATATATATATATATAAGAAAGTTTAGCTTCAAAAGGAGATTGGAGGCTATTTTACTTTTTTAACGTTTCTGCTCATTACATTTCTGCCTGGAATATATTACTATAAGTCAATATGCTAGTGCTAGCCTAGCTGCTATCGTTATTATTTTAGCTTGCTTTAGCTTTTAGCTAATTTTAGCTTTAACATGGATGTTTTCATACTGTTATAATGTTACTGTATGTCAAGATGCCAGTCTTGACCTACAACTAGCGTTAACTTTTTATAACACTTCAGCTCTTAAACTGTTGTGACCTTACAGATTTGTAAGCAGTTTAGGAGCCTCTGGTTTAAATGGTTCTTCAACAAATGACTTTTTATGTTTTCTTTGTGAGATTTTTAATAAAAAATAAATATCTTAAATAATAAATTTCAGGTAACAAGTGTTTTTCTTTTATTAGCTGCATCTTTTTGTTTGTTTGTTTTGTTTTGGGTGGGATTTTTGCATTGGCCAAATGTTTTCACTCTTCTTACAGTTTATCTCCAGTGTTGGTGTTTCACAGACTTTTGCTTTATTCTGTTGCTTCTCCATATTTCATACATTTCTCATTTCTGGATGTTTTCTGCAGTCAACTTCAAACGCTTCTGCAATTTTCACTAAAAATATTCTGCTTACAATATTCACACTGTCATTTCCCAGGACATGCACATTTTTCTAGCTGCAATTGGGATTCACACAAGCATTAATGCCTGCCAAATCTAATTCAGCTCTGACGCTATCGGTGTCGTGGTTGTTCATCCACTCAGCAGAGATAATAGAAGCTGCACAGGGCGGCCGGGGTTAGAAAAATCCAATACGCATACAGTAACGTTTCCAGGACGTAATAGAGACACAGAAGTGTTGCCTGCTGAATGATTTTAAGCAAACGGCCGTGAAAAGAAAGAGCGAGGCTGATGGATCTCACTTCATTTCTCGCTCTGACCTCCTGGATCTGAGATTAACGAGGCTGTGAATCCTTTGGCAGAGCTTGAAGAGCCATTGAAACAGTGAACAATGTGAACTGATTTAAGGGCATTTTAGTCTTTAACACAATCATGTTCCTTCTTTGGGATTATAGAAGGAAGCAGGAGTAGCCAGGGAAAACGCCAACGCCAAATCTTTAGGGCACAACAGTGCCCTAAAGATTTGTGTTCAGTGAGAAAAACAAAGAATTATATATATATATATATATATATATATATATATATATATATATATATATATATATATATATATATATTTTGCACCTTGCAGCAAAATCAGAAAGGTAGGCCACAATTTTTCTAGTTAAAAATGGAAAAAACAATTTTATTGTGAATTCTTTTCTTTTAAGCTGCTCAGCAGCAAAACATGCATTTTAATTAAAAACGTCTGAAAAAGGTTTCAAAGTTGTACATGTTGGTAAAGATTTTAGTTCATTCCAAACAAAAACAAAAAACAAAAATGAACAACGGTTGAAAACCCTAAACTGCATTTAGCCAAGTGTAGTTATTGGATGTGACAAAAAAATGGTTGGATATTTTTGGCCCTACTTACAATGACACTAAAATGAAACAAAACAAAACAAACAAACAAAAAGATGCAGCTAATAAAAGAAAAATACTTGTTTTGTACCTAAAATGTACCTAAAAAAGATATAATTTTTTTAAATTAAAAATCTCACAAAGAAAACATAAAAAGTCATTTGATTATGTACCATTTAAACCATTCCTAAAATGCACTAAGGAGCCACAAAAAGCTACTCCAAAGCCCACAAATGGCCCCCAGACCGCCCTTTGGACAACAGTTCTGATTCACTCTTCTTTTATTTCAGTATTTTAATTGAGCCACACTAAAATGTTTTCTAGCATGAATTGTCTTTTTCTTTTATAGATATTCCACAGCAGATTGATCAGATTTGATTATAGGTCACTCAAAAGCCTGTACATTGATTTAGTGAATTATTAAGCTGTACACATGTTCACTAAATCCTGTTCCCGCTGAATAACCCAACGATGTTTCATCTATAAAAACTATTCACCTCTTTGGGTACTACAGGTTTTTATTACTTTTACAGGTCAATCCCTTATAAAAAGATGCCGTATTACGGCCACTGCAGATAAAATAAACTAACAGGAGTACATTTCTGCCAAAAATAACATGCTTTTTAGAACACAATTAAATTCATGAGCTCCAAAAGTTTAAAATTTGCTAGAAAAAAAACTAAAAAATTTGGAGTCTAACCTAAAAATATTTTCAGCTACAATGATCCTAATGTATAGGGTACCTACATTAGGCCACTGCACTGAACTCCATTGAAAACCTCTTGGTTTTTCCACCAAATATTGATTTCTGAACTCTTCCTGAATTAAAACATTAGTACTGTTGTTTCTAAATGAAAATAAACTTGTTTTATTCATTTTAAAATTATTATAATTTTTTTATTATTTGAGGTCTGAAAGCACTGCATCTTTTTCACTATTTTGACTATTTCTTATTATATATATATATATATATATATATATATATATATATATATATATATATATATATATATATATATATATATATATATATATATTTATATATATATATACATACATCTACATATGTAAAGTGATGGATGGCTGGGAGGTTTGGTGTAGGACATGATGCACAAGGTTTACAGCAGGAAGACAGCAGTGAGGTGGGCGGTGGGAGCATCACATGGTTTTATGGATTCATGGATTCATGGTTGTGGCAACGTCGGCTGCAGCCGTTTTGTTTGCAGTGGTGATGGACAGGTTGACAGATGAAGTCATGCAGGATTCCTCATGGACAATGAAGTTCACAAATGATCCTGAGATCTGCAGTGAGAGTGAAAGAGAGAAAAGTTCATCAATTTCATCTGGATTTTCTGAGAATATGGGATGTAAACGATGTTGTATCAAAGCAGAAGTTAGAAGTAGAAATTTCTTTTCCCAGTTAGTTGTACAGCAGTATTATCAGCAGAGGTGGTTTATGGATAAAAATAACATAAAAGAGTAGAAATATACTAGCAGGAAGAGAGTTAGAAGGTAGTAATAGTAGCATAATTTGTACTGGAGTTATTCATTCATGTTTGTTTATTATTTAAGTACTAAAATGGGAAAACCTTAATAAGAGGTTATTTTTTAATTTTTATGTTTTATTTCTAAAAAAAATTAATGTTTATCCTTTTAAATAACTAAATCCCTGATTTAACTAGGGTTATTGTTATTTCTTTTTCCAAAACAGCACTTTTTAATATTTTTTTGATGTAGGAAATAAAGTAGAAAAAAATGACATATTTTTATGAAATATGCTAATTTTAGCTGAGTCATTATAACTGAAGCACTAATATCACTTTTAGTGATTTGAGATAATACTATAATCATTGTTATATGCAATATATTGTATAAATATTTAAGAAAATAATGCATTTGCATGACTATAAAGTGAAAAAAAGTAGAACAGAAAAGAAATAAAGGAAGAGGTTAGGCATTAATCAGGCTAAGAAGAAAATGAGGAAAACATAAAGAAAAAAAGAAAGTTGAGTACAAGGACGAAAGAAAGGACTTGAGAAAGGAAGGACTCAAGGGATGGAAGAGACAACACCAAACAGGAAGGCAGAAGGACAAAAGTAAAGACGGGCAAATGGAAAGAAAGACAAATAAAGCATACGTAGAAAGAAAAACAGGAAAAAAGAAAAGGAAGGAAGAAAATCCACAAAAAGTAGGAAAAACGGCAAGAAAAAAAGGACACGAAGAAGATATGAGTGGAAACACAAACCAGACAATACTAAAATCAAATTCCAGACTTTTACAAACTGTTAAAACTCAGAATAACAGAAAAAAAAACAAATATAAGATTTTCACTGAATAAAATTATAATCTGTGCAAAATGGCAGCGTTGTAACACACTTTCAAGAGTCGGGGCTGTAATAACTAGCAGCCACCACAGGGTGGCAGTCTGCCACCACACATTCAAGGCCAGCCTTCCCAGACAAAACGCTGCTTCCTGCCTCCATGAGACTCATGTAGCTCACATGCGACTGCGGCTGTCTTGACCCATCATTTCAACACAAATTAATACCTGATGAATTTGCCTTTTTTATGATAACAGGCGCTCGTCTTGGCCGGGCCTCAGATTTCACTTGACAGGACAGGCAGCACAAAGACAGCCCATCCTCCTCAGTTAGACGAGGCCCATAAATTCAGACAGAGCTCATTAATAGTTCTGTCACACAGGTGGGCTACTAAGCAAACGGCGACACACTTTAGGTCCTGGAACCCATACGGTGCTTAGGTTTCGCACTAAACCACTTGAATTCACTTTGTTTTGGATTGTCCATCAATTTAAAGATTTATGATGCACAAAATACCCGCTTCAGAATTAGTCTTGAAACCAGTTTCCCACCTTCTTCGTAGCAGCGTAGTAAAGAACGAGCTACAAGGATTGGTCAAGGTCAGGACGGCTCCTCTAACCAGCTGCTATCTGCGTCCGTGAAGCTGCCGCTTGTCCGTTTCCCCTCTGAGACACAACAGCCAACATCTGTGCGCTGCGCTCCCCGCCTCCCAGCGCTTATTATTAATAAGGACGTCTCTGGTCCCAGACACTCAACTCTTATCTGAGGCGAGTCCCAGCGAGTCAGCAGACAGTTCAGTGTCTTAATCAAATCTGCTGAGATTATGCAAAATATTCTGGACACTTTTTTGTTACAAAGAGGTCAGTATAGGTGGAAGTCATTACCCCCCCTTTCTGAGTGATGTCCCTAATTAAATCCATACAGTTGCAAGAGGAGGTTGATAAACCCCAAGAGGCTGAGTTGAGCGTAATACTTTTAAGCTTCCAGATAAGATTTTAATAGAAATAGGAGGAGGCTGTGAAAAATGTATTTAACTAATGAAGTTCTGGTTGATATTTATCAGGAAATAAGGTGAATGATCTCAGATGGTCTCAGCTGGTCTCAGTGGGTTGGGCAGCAATGTGTCTACATGCTCTGCTTCTTTAAAGGTTTCCTTTGGGTGACTCTAATGCACCAGGACTATTAAACTTTTTGGAATTGTCATGTTGAAACCAGAAGCACGAATGTGTGTTTTAATGGATTTCAGAAGACAGGTGAATATAAAGTAGGAAATAAACAAAATTATGCGAAGTTGGAGTGTCTAGAGAATGAAATGTTTGCCGAAGCAGCTGTAAACTATCGATGTTAATGTCTGACCAAAGACCATCTGTTAGATTTAGGTCTGGACTTTGATTTGACTTTAAACTAAAACACTCCATTGTAGGTTGTAATGTGCTTAAGAGGTGTCTGAGATTTGACTGAAGAAATTCCCTCCCAGAGTCAACGTCATTGGATCTGGACATTCGATGATCCGTCTTTGACTGATGACGAAACTACTTAACTGAAGTCTTTACTGGTTTCCACACCAACCATCAAATCACTCCATGCCAGAGCTCTCACAGATATTCACCAGCTGCGTTACAACCAGTCACCTAATGCCCAGAGTGTTGCTGGTCTTCAAAAAGACGACCATGAAAATCATATTTTTATAAACTCAGTTTGATTTGGAAACATAATTGTTAAATTTTCAATTGCTGTGTTTCACTTCCACATTGCATCACATCAAATGAATTAAACCTTTTGAAAAACTTGTTCCCTCCCTGGCCTGTGGTGGCGCTGCACCAAAAACTACTGAAGGAAACAACACAAAGAAGTTGTTTATGAAGTGAACACACAAAATGTAACGGCGTCAGATTTCAGTGAACGTAAGATTTTGTCTCTGGTAAAAGATCATAACCCATTTCGACTGCAAGTGCCACACTCTCACGTTTCCTTTTGTTGTATTTACCCAGAATGCAGTGCACTATAGTCCGCTTCCTGCTTTTGAAGTGGTCTCCGGTCCAGTTGGTGTTTACAGAAGCATTCAAACTGTCCAAGAGTTCACTTTATTTGAACCGACACCAAGGATTTTAGGTTCATATCAGAGTTAGGGTCACAGCTCCCCAGAGTTTGACTAATGCAGACAAAACATGGCTGGTGTGAATTAAACACTACTTTCTGTTGCTCTATCAGATGAAATCCCAATAAAAGTTTAAATACATTAAGGTTTTTCGTTGTAATGCAACAAAAGAGATTTTGCTGGATTCTGTTCAAAAGTGGTTGAAAGAGTTTTCCTGGTGCAGAAAAACTTAATGCATCAAACATATATGAAAACACTGAAAGACCCTAAATCTGGATTTCTTGCAGCAGGAAGCGGATGCAATAAGTCACCAGTCCTCATATCTGCAGTGTAATTAGTATGAGGGAATAAAAAAGGCTGGAAGCCAACAACTGAGAGCGAGGGAGCAAAGACATGGAGGGAGAGCCAGTGCAAAGTCAAATAAGGAAATTTGGGAAGTAAACACACGAAGGAGCATCATACTGCTCTGGGCGAGGTTATGGGCCATTTTTAATTTTATTTTGTTAGCCCTGATTTGATCCTCACTGATTCTTAAGTCGTGCTCTTTAAGATAAAGGCGAAGAGTCAGAGGGTGTAGGCTTTGGGCCCTGGTGTCCCCAGAAATGCTCCAGGGCCCCAGTAATTACCCCTGCATGTGTAATCACGAGTCACAAATCATCACTCACGCGCCGTACGCTCTGTGTTTCTAGCGCCCGGGTTCCTCTTTCACGTCCTGTGAGACAACAATTGAATTAAGAGAAGGACACGACGAACCCCCTTCGACTTGTATGAAGTGTTAAAGGGCAGATTTTCCATGTCTCGGGTCCGTTATGAGGCTGCTCATTTCGTCGAGGCTTTGAGTAAAGGTTGCACCACGGAGGTCTTCATCATATCACCTGCCACAAACACACAACCGACTTACTGAAGTATTATCTCCCAGCATGCCCGAGTGAAGAACACTAATCCAACGTAAAAAACTCATTACTTTCAACGCACTTCGCTGAGACTCATAGATAAAGTCCCTGCGAATGCATGACTCTTCTGTTAATGTGCTTATTTCAATTACGTTATCCAGCCATTGCCCAAATTCATGTTTGCTGTTCGATGTTGCTTTGATTGCACAGAAGTCCGGCTCCATCAGCCTGTGACTCCTTCATCCGGCTGCATCAGTACGCCCCGGTTGTGAACCTGAACTCTCAGCAGCATCTTTGATTATGCAGAGATCAGAATTATACAACTCTGAGATCCCTTGTCGGCTCAACGCCTCTCCAAGCTCATCGTCTTCCTCTCCTTTGCTTCTACAGATAGATGTAATATTAATGAACGCTTACAGGATCCTTGTTAGTCTCAATGTTAATCCTGTTTCAGGCGATCTACACCACCCAGCGCAGAGTGGGCCCCCACAGGCCTATTTAGCAACTGCTATCAGCTAGAAAAATCCTCAGTCGGTTAAAGGAAAGATGAATTTTCCTGAAATCTGAGGTGGCGAGCTGGTCAGCTGGAAGATATTAGGACACGAATGAAAAGTGATGCATCATGAAAGGACCTAGCTGTGAACTTCAAACAACCACTTTATCACACTCACTGGTGATTCAACAATTTTTAATATCAAAAAAATGCTGCCCAAACCAACCTGGATCTGTGGGAAAAAGTAATCACTCCTCTTGTTAAATCCTGAGTTTAGTTCCACTCTTTACTATCAGAGCTGTAAAATCAAGAAATCACTTGCATTGAATCTATATCGCAAAAAGCAACATATCGTGTCAGGAGATGAATAAATCCAAGAACAGATGAGGAAGTGATTGACAAAAGAACATTACAAGAACATTTATAACCACAGTGACCAAATTACCCAAATTACTCTGACAACACGTTTAGGAAGAAGTTACAGGAAAAACTGAGGATGTTATTTTTATACAAATGTACTCTTACATTTTCCATAAACTAATCCAGCCTGGCTGTTTTCAGATTTTCGTACCAACTTCAGGGGCAGAACCAGAACCACCAACAAGGCACGGCTGAAACCGTTTGATTGACAACTGACCGCATTCGTCGATTGGCTCGTGATTTACACCACTGACAACTGCAAACATTAAAGTTTAGCTGTAGACCACAGACATGCCGTCTGCTATCAGAGAGTCAAATCACGAGCAGCGGCAGGAAGGAAGGCATGCATTAAGTTTTGCAGCAGAATGACTGTGAATTAGCAGCGATGCTAACGGCTTGACTCTGAAGACTAACAAAGGAGAGAGAAATGGTGAAACGCTGGTCAGCTTTCTGCACTGACAGTGTCAAATACCCAAACTATATAATATTAACTTGTGATGTGAATTTTATTTTTCTTTAGGATTAAAAGTGAAAAAAAAAAAAAAACGTTCAGGCGTGGCTGTTTGTTTACATCTTTTGACCTCATTATCTAAATCTTTACCTTAAATTTCACATTGAAGAAAATAAAGTAAAAGAATGTTAATATATTTACACGTGTCGCAAAAATAGTCAACTGATTGATGATTTTATCTTTATGTTTGGGCCAGAAATGAATTTCTATAAGACAAAATGAAATAACTGGGTATATTTGAATCAATCAAAACCAGAACCTCGACGTTCAGTGTTACTGTAAATATAAGTGGAGAATTGACCACAACTGCTGTGGGCTTGAACAGAATCGCTCACTACCTGGTGTAGAGCCGAACTGGACATTAACCGGTTAGTGCACAACTTGCCAATGGAAAAGGGACTTTTTGTCCACTTTTAACGGACCAGAGTTTGTTTACCTGTTAGTGTGAAAACACTCAAGCAAATCCTGCTGTGAACAAAGGATCAGATGGAGACGGTGTCTGTCTGCTTCCAGACAAGTTCTGGTGCAGATTGCTTCTGGTCTGAATGCAGACCAAACCAGCTACAGGAAATATGAATCTTTTCGGACTTAATGAGCCACTTCTGCTGGACATTATGGTAAAAATGACTGTTGCTAACATTACAGCTGCATCTATGGATTAATCTCAAATTGTACCTGATCCAGTTTTTTCCACAGAGCATCTCTTCTTACTCAGCATGCAGCATCCATTGCTGATGCCATCCCAAAGTTAGAAAAATCTCAAAACTTCCCTTGATTGAGCTGCTCTTGACATTCAAAATGGTATTGCAGTTGTAACTTTTTAAGAATTTTGAATTAGTATGAGTTGTAGCAACATTTAATTCCCCTTGGGATCAATAAAGGGTTTTTGGAAATGTGCACAACAAAAATTCAACAAGCAATGGGAGCAATAATCATCAACAGCTTGGCTTTGTTAGCAAGACAAAGTCTGCCAGCACAAAGGCAAAATGTGAAAGAAACCAAACCAAAAAGAAAGTTTTCTTTCGGTCCGGACCAAACAAGCAGATTGAAAGCTTTCCTAGTGTGAATACACCTTAATTCTGATTAAACAGATTCATGCAGAGTTGTTAGTTATGTGCAATGTAAAGTTATATTGAAATATTCTAAGCATGTCTCCCTTACATGTCTTAGATGAATCTGTACACATAAAATGCAGCTGAAACAAACACACCAGGACCACCAGAGCCTGTGGAGCCCAGAGTCGACTCTGATTCAAAGCTCAGTGTTCCTCCACTGTTGAAACCTCGGTTTCTAATCAGAGAATTAGCCGCAGTGTCTGATGCCAAAATCCACACAGTAATCCATCTCACTTCCAGTCCACACAGTGGCTCTGGCCCCAGCTAAGCATTTGCCAGAATGTATGAAACCGAGACTGGAAAAAAGAAAAAAGCATCTTGCAGCCGAGGTAAATAGCAAGCGTGATCGTCATAGCAGAGAAAGAAGCTTTGGTTTGGCACGACCATGAGCCTGTGTGCAACTCAATACCTGGTGTTATATCTAGAGGCTTTTGTTAAGGACCGGGTCAGGCTAACTGTGCATTCAACGTCCGGACCTCTCCTTCAGAGCGTGATTAATGAGGAAGCAGACAGACAACCGGGGTGCATTCTAATCACCCACAAGGACACAGAAAGATAGCAAGAGGGACTAAGAGCGGAAGGAGAAGAAATAGATTACATATTGATATAGCAATTTGTGCGGAGTAGTCCTTTTCTTTAATCGAATGAGGCACAAAGCTGAATTCTCGCATGGCTTCCTGAACACACATGCTCAGATGCATTAAATATTCCTACGGCCTCCGAGGCAAAGGAAGGGACATGAAAGATACCAAGACTTCCTCGTGGGGTTAACTTTGGCACGGCTCAGTCCAGCAGATCAGGAGGAATTGGCCCATCTCGCTGCAACGCCCACAGGGACTCTCACTCACGGCTGTTCATGCTTCAAAAAACTGGCACTCAAAGTTAAGTTAGTGAAGTGTGCAGCCATTGTAGACACCCTTTGAATTATCCGCACAAATATCAAAGCGGGGAGCGAGCCTGTGAATGCTGTTGGTGAAAATGGAAAGACTTACAACAGCCAGGTGGAGAAGACGAAGGAGGATTGGGCTGGATCGACATTAAAGAAGAAATCCCCCCGGGCTGTGGCGCTCACGCAATGTTAAGCCTGTGATATTTATTCACTGAGTCACACGAGTTTTATACCGAGGTGCTGCATTTTTCTTTGCTGCCTCAACTGCCTAATATTTGTCTAGGTAAGTAGCTGTTTCTTTTAAACTGTCTTTTCATCTTGCAATCATTTTTACAAGTGAATTTGGTGTCATGCAGAAGGAGATGGGGCCAAATCAATGTCTTTTTCACAAGGCGAATCAGACACATGAAAGCCTGTTGAATGTTAGCGCAAAACCAGCTTTGTCCTCGGGCTAACATTCAGGCCTGGCCACAAAGCAACATGCAGTCTGATTCTTACATAGCTGGGTTCAGAGTATTAAACAAAGACGACAAATGAAAAACAAAAACTAACACACGAAGTCACATGTAGCTGCAATAACTTCTATTATGTCAGGGTTTTGCTATGTTGTGGACCAAGGATGCAAACTGAACTTGTCACTTTATTTGATAACTTTTAATGAGGAAAGATACAGCAGTGATAGAAAGCAGCCGTCAATCATAACGACTGGCAGCCCTTGGAGTAAAGAAGAATGACGTCCATATACTTCATAAGTAAGTATGATTGGAAAGATATCAAATATTGCATTATGGAGAAGGTACACGACTAACCATTGGTTACCATGGAGACAATGCCACAGGTCATGTAGCCTAGCATGTATGAAAAAAAAACTGGTTAGCATCTCGTCTTTTGTACGTTTTTAATGCTGCTTTGGTTTAAGGGGAATCACCGTTCATGACATATTAATATAAATGGTGTGGTGTGAATTCAGGCAAAGTCAGTAATTTGATTAACACCTCAGCAGGGAGGAGGTACGGGTCGGTTTCTAAGCTAGTTGTTTACAACTTTTGTAAATACCGCCGTCTATGAGCCCCAACCAGGTGAGTTACGTTCAAAGACAAATTAGCTCGACTCAAAGCCATGAATAAACAGGAAAAAAAAACTTAAGAAAACTATTTTGATACTCCCGTCCCACACTTCCGACGTCCATCATGGCGTCTCGAATGATTGAGTGATCTAGTTGCAAACGGTCAATAGAAAGTGTCACCTATTTCTACAAAGCCACTTCTTTGAGCTCCCATCTCACACACACACCTCCCTCACTCAACTCTTCCAGACTAGCAGCAGCAGATAATAAACACCTGTAACTGAGAATCTGCTGAACTTATCATACCAACTACTTCTAAGTCCAAGGCTCCTAAGAATGGTTCTATCATGGAGTAGCACTGATGTGGGAGTATCAGAAAAGGGTTTTTTCACAGAGATAAAAGCCAATTTCAAAGCATCAGATATAGCTATTGTTGAAGGAAAACCTTAATTAACTATTAAAAAACAACTAGGCTCGGGCTTTCCTCCTGGTCCTAGACTCTTTCTCGTATCAGAAGCCGGAGCCGCAGCCGTGTGGCACAAAACAGAGGCGCACGCTACGTGTTGACGTCACAGAAGCTCAGAGTTTAATCCAATCAGTGGACAGTATAACACAAGACAGAAAATTTAAAGAAACAGTCACACATTAGTCACCTGATAGAATAAGACAGATAGAAAAAAAACGAAGACGTCTTCGGAGAAATAGTCAGCCCAAAAGGAGCTAAAAATTGGCTATTTCTGGCTCATTTCCTTTGTGCAAAAGGTTTTATACTAGTAGGTGTGTTCTATTCAAATAGGGGGCAACACTTCTCGACCAACCAAAAGCTGTCTCTGACCCTTTTCAAATTCAGAAAATCCCTAGAGTTCCTTCAGAAACAAAAAACGCGGCTTCTCCTTTTGTTTTAAATAAGTTAGAAGCAGGATGTCTCCGATCCCCTGTTGGGTTATGGCCTTTCACAAATTACTGTGAAACAACTGGAACTTCCACTGGTGATATCCTGACATAAAAAAACTAATTTGAAACCTTATATGACAATTCACTCTAGACCAAAAAGTAAAGGTCAATAAGCCAGAATAAGTTTCTAATTCCAAAACTATTATTAGACTATTTTCGATTAAATCAGGTTACATTTTACAACTAGCATATTTTAAATATATTTTCTTAACACCATCTTTCTCTTAAGTTATTTATACTGCATTTTTATAACAACTGAAGGTGACATAACCTGATTGATTGCGACACTATGTGCCTATAAAATACATAACAACCACATTTAAAGAAAACAAAAGTCAAATAATATATTCACTCTAAGCATTTTAGTAGCTTAAAATAAACGCTTTGTGAAAAAACCTTGATCTAATTTCTGACAGCTCTCTTATTTAATACTCAAATTAATTAACAAAGAAGGTTTTTCCAAATGATTTTGTAAACTCATTTTGTTTGTCACACAATTATTTGTGCAAGAGTTTGCTTTAAAAGCCTGCTCTTGGAAAAATAACGAGGTAGTAAGTGTGACTACATACAGCATTCGGTTGCATACCCGTTGAATTTTCCGCCACTACCTGTCTCTGCTCATTCCTCTGCTGCTTACTCGTATAGTTTACTCTCAGAATCCTGCTTGCTATGCATCCTGTTGGCCCAAAATGACGATTGATTGCAGTGCCACTGCGTTTGTAATCCGCTTAGGATGGATTTTGCATCTAAATCACTTTATTATTTATGTGCCCAACTCTTGCCAATGCCATTTGGAGGCAGGATGATTGGTGATCCATCACACATTATCCTTCACTGTGGTCATTAATATTGTAATGGGATGGACCTTCACCATGAAACTTCCAGGTGAAGGGAATGCAGATCTCTTTAGGGAGGGTCAAGCTCCTCAAAATAAGTCCCCATCAGACAGATTATCATGCGTTGTTACTATAAAAGACAGGATCTCCGGAGATGTCGTTAGAGTCCGAATCTTTCCGGTTTGCACAGTTCCTTTCACCTTTACACAAGGCCTCCCTCAGAAAAATGTAGGATGCTATTCTTTCATTGTCCTTTTCCATCAGGACTTCAATCACCTCCTGCCAATCACTCATCGGCCGGCTCAGGGCAGACACTCAAAAGCCACAACAAGACACGGCTGTAATAACCGCCTTCAGAAATGGGAAAAACAAGACCGGAGCTCATTTCACCATAAATAAGACCAGAGGCTCCAGCAATATTTTCTGAGAGCGCATGAAGCAGTGTGTTTTAACAACGATTAATGCAGAAAAGGTCTACAAATGTTGAAAAACAGATTTTAATTTATGTTGACTGATAATTTGCCATAGAATAAGGTTTCTATTTTGTTCAGGTCAGCAGTTTTCCAATAAAATATATTAATTTATTGTCACTGCAGCAAAAGCAAGCAATAAAAGACAGAAGGTTTTCATCTTGCCATTTTTTCTTTACATTTAGCTATCATTGAGCAAAACAATGTTGCAATGTAATACTTTCTGGAGGTTGTAATACTTTTAGGGACCTTGGTTGGTTGCTTTTTACTCATTTTCTGACTATTGTAACTATTCAGACCAAAGTTTATAGTTTTTTCAGACACAAACAGCGTTATGTCAATAAGAGACCAATTTGGACTGCATCTAACAACACTTTGCAAGCAGAAGTTTGTCCCAAAAAAATTTTAACTCTTGGTTTTAAGATGCATCCAGGCTGATCAAAATCAAGGTACCAAATCCGATCAATCACCTCAGTCATCGGATCCAAATAAACACGCAGTCATCTCAGAGTTGAAGTTTGTTATGTCGCCATATTGTTCCTGTGCAATTCTGGTCAATTCTCATCTCCCTACAGTGCTCTGTTGGGGCTTTCTCCCATTCACTTGGATTTCTCCAGAAGAATTTCTACTGGGCCAATCAGAGAACAAAAGGAAATGTTGTGAATAATAATGTCAATTTAATGACATTTTTTGTAGTTTTACTAACAGCAGCAGAGGAAGAGAACGAAGACGTCCAGTCCATGTCGGTCACACTTCCAAATATTGAATTAAAGTTAACAGCCATCTTGTTCGGGTCTCTTCAAAGTGGAGGAAAATTCTGGCAAACTTCATAGCGTCCAACTGGCACATCACACACATATTTGGCGCCAAAAGGTAGAAAATGGATAAATGTTTCAATCTAAAATTAGTCCACACCTCCACTGAGTAATTGTTTTGTCTCTGGATGAAGCAAAGTGTAGAACAAAGCAGTCAAAAGGAATTTATTTTAAGTTCAATCGCACATCTTTAGTAGTTTGTAAATGTGTAGGAAGATGAATCTAGGAATATGAGTATATCTAACAAACTAAATGAAGAAACTAACAAACATTTCTATCAAAATCATCTTACTAAACCATTTGCTTACTACTGAAAAACGTTTGTCCACATCAAATAGGCTTCTGTATTTTTTTTTTAGTTTGTCATTTTGTTACATTTAGAGATTTCTTTAACTCTGTATATTTCAGAGAGAAATGCATCTTGCTTCATTCAAAGCACTTAAATCCTCGCCACAGAGGAGCAAAATGCAGTTCAGAACAGCATCAAACGCGGCATTATTTAGTAATGAAAGCTGTTTTCCGAATCCAAGCGATGACGTCATTAACTCCTCTTCATATTTGACGGAGTAATGGACCATTGAGTTTTTCATTCAGCGCCGGTGGAAGGTGGTGCTTCCAGCTGTGTTATTGTAGAATATTTCATCCTGTTCTTCATCCTGATGCAGACAAACACATTCGGTTTCCACGCAGTCTCATTCCCAGTGGTGGGAGCATACGATGACTCTGCAGTCTTATGTGTCACTGAGAGGAGAGGCACTTTTTACTCGCCGTTTCTGACCTCCTGGGAACAATTTCTGAAGTCAAAACAGTCGCTTCCTTTAAAAAAAAAAAGTGCCTTTTTCACCTTTTTCTTCCTTCAGTGTGACTGAACTCAGTAAACATGCTCAATAATGTCTTGAAATCGAAAAATATGAGCGCTGTCCCTTCAGAAACAACAATATACAAGCTTACCTTTGAAACCGGCATGCAATCAACTTGCAAGTAATAACACTTTAATGAAATGTTTTTGTGCTCGAAGCCGCATCCTTTGCAGAGGTCCTTCCTCGACCCAAATCATTATATAGCCGATTCATTTCTCCGCTGTGTTATTATTAGAAGGATCAGCTTGAGAGGATGAGGCCGAGTGTGGCTTTAATTGTCAATTAAGGATGTATCTCCCATCCTGCCCCCGCCACCTAACCTGTAGATTGACTAATACGGTGAGGGCGCAATCCCCTCGTTGGTGTGAACCAAAATCACTGGGAATAAAAGTACTTTCAATTCTATTTGCTCTCTCAAATAATAAATAAAAAAAAATAGGAATGCGAGGAATGCAGAATGACTTTTGCAAAGAAATAGTTTTGTTTTTTTAAGTGAGTTTCTGGTGAAAGGTTACGACCATAAACATTATTTGTGCAAGTTTCAGGAAGGTGTGTGGAGCTCAATAGATGATATATTTCATTAATTATTTAAAAAAGTGAAACTTACAAATACAGTGTCATATATTTGAAGTGTTTATTCACGACAATTATGATGATCGTGTCTAATGAAAACCCGAAATTCAGTTTTTGAGAAAATTATATTATTACGTAAAACCAGAAAGAATATTTTGAATCATAAATATTTTGGCCAACACAATCAAGCAGTCACTGATGCCCTTCCCAACAACAGAAAGTAACAAAAGGTTCCTACTAAAGAAGATAGCTGTATGTAAGTATGTTAAAGGAAAGTTAAGTGGATGGAAAAACTGAAGAAAAAAACACCAGCAACCTGAGTCGTACTAAAATAACTGAACATTGGACTACCAACATTTACATGAATGATGTAATATAAGATGCCACCTGAACAAACAAGACGTCTTCAAAATATAAACAGGAGCAAGAGGTCTTTAAAAGTCGCACTATGTAACTTTTAAAAAAAATATCTATTTACATATTTGTTAAAATATTACTAAATTCCAATGAAATATCTCTGAAAAAATCAAGCTCTTCTGTGAGCTTCCAGAAATGCACCGCTCCTGGTCAGAAATAGCCAATCAGAGCCAAGAGGAGGGTCTTAGCGCTGTTAGTCAAACTCATGTACATGCTGCTAAATGTGATAGTGGCGGAGATAAAAATATAACATTGCAGGAAACTGCTTATCTGCCGTCATTGAGCCATGCTAACTAGCCTTAGCATTCCTGGCAAACTCAGGAAGAAGCTGTATCGTCCAAGAGGATGATTGACAGCGCTAAGACCCTCCTCCTGGCTCTGATTGGTTGATTCTAGTTAGTACTGGGAGAAGGCAGTTGAGCTTGATTTTTTTTTACATTTTATCTGTCTCATATCAAACTGTCACAACATGGTTTTAACAAAATATATTTTTTAAAAATAAAAGTTATATACTGCATATTTAATTTTGGAGAGGGAAATCTGAACAACCAGGATTTTTTAATGCTTTTCACATTTTCCTAATTTCTTTGGATATAATAAAAGAGATGATAAATCCTCTGAAACAATCCACTGCAAAGTCTGTGCAGGAGAAAAGGAAATGCTCAAACACAACAACACGACATCCCAGGCCACTTAACATATCATGTTCTGCTCTAAATTGTTTGGTACGAGAGCTTTGACGTGCTGATACCACGTTGCTGTTTGGTAAATGGTAAAATCAAGTCCCCCAAGTGGATGATTTACACTTTCAGAGGGGATTTTCTCCAAAACAGCTTGACAACAAACAGACAGTTCAGTGGGTTCAGTACTTCAGAGACAATAGAGGTTCTGAAGTGAAAGTCTGAGGAAAGCCTGAGGCATTCGGCGTTCCCAGGGGAGGCAGTCCTGTTCCCGGCTTGGCTGAAATGTTTTCTGTTTCAAGGGGAAAGTGCAGCAATGGCTGTAGCTCTCCTCTCGCTCATTAGTTTCAAATGAAAACTGAAATGCAAGAAACGACTCACCTAGAGGCTGTCCGGCAATGATCCGGGCGTTTTCTCCTGCCACGGCGGCTCGGGCGTTCCTTTCGTTTATGTACTGTACAAACGCGTAACCTTTATGCACAGAGCAGCCCACTATCTTGCCGTACTTGGCAAAGATGACCTCTATGTCGGTCTTCTTAACGATGGCTGTGTTGAGGTTCCCGATGAAGACTCTGGAGTTGAGGGAACGAGGATCATTCTTATTGGTCACGTTGCTGGTCTGGGTTTTACCAGTCATTCTCCTCCAGTTGCCCTCCTGGGACACAGAGGAAGGAAGGAACGGAAGGGAAGAACTTTAGTGGCTGGACAGGCCAGCTCCAGCTTATTCTGCTCCTGAGAAAAATACACCACACATGTTTGATATAATGAACAGCACAATCTCAAAATATAAAATTGACCAAGTGCTTTCAAATGAAAACTGAAATAGAATAATTGGTTAAAAGTTGAATGATACAGCTATTTATGTACTGATCTGTTTAGCGTTTGAAAACTACAGAGTAGATTTGTTAGCTGTTTAGCTTAGCCCGTTAAGCTTAGCCCTTTCACACATAGAGCCAAGCCACTTTCTTTTGTTTCTTGTATATTTTTATGTTATAAATCCACACAAACCACTGAAGTGGACACAAGCGGACCATCCAATACACTATCATCTACTACTACTATCATCCACTGCAAGTGCAGGAAAGTTTTTATTAAATCCAATATGGCCGAGAGACGAAAAAGCAACTCAGAAGTATCCAGTATTTGGAGAAAATTACAACTGATCACCTAGAATTTTATTTTATTTTTTATACCTAAAGAAAATCAAAAACACTTTGGGAAATAAAACCTTTACATAAAGGATCATAACTCATCAAAGAAAGGATTAGCATAGCTATGCACCACTTTGATAACGCCATTCAACTTACCTATTAACTTAAAGTCTAAATTATTAACCAACATAGACAACAAATTGCAAACAACTGTTTAATTGCCTCCTTTTCTGTTTTGAAGAGTTGATTATGCAGTAGTCTGAAGCTGCTTTTTCTTATTATTGAGCATAATAAAACCTGCCAACGGGACTAGACATGGAAATTAGGCCACAATCTCAATTTATTTTGTTAGTTGGATCTTGAATCAGGTGGGATTTTGTGCTCAAAATTTCTTCCACAGGCTCCAGATAAACTTTGCACTGGTAGTTTGTATTTCTGATGGTTTATTTCTCATTAAGTAAGTCGAACACATTGTACTGTACAAAATCTGGTAATGAACAAGGTCTTAATAAGAAATCCACCAACATCTTCTTCACAAAATTAAATGAAAATGAAATTGAAATACAAAAAAACCCAGCATGGAAGTAAAACCTTTTTTCAATTTGCCATTTTCTTTTTTAACCCATTTACAACCAAACCAGGAAAAAAAAAACACTTTAAATTTCTGACTTTTCTCGACTGTCAGGGGTGTCAAACTCATTTTCATTTTGGGCCATATCAAAAATCTTAATGTTCTTTACGGGCCGGTTGTGCCAGAAACCCATTAAACTATAAAAATGTCAATAAATATATTTTTCTCTGGGGTTTTGTGATTGTTTTAGTTTTCTTTTTTGCAATCAAAATTACAGATTTTTTGGTGAACATTTAGAAATGTTTGTAAGAATTTTTTACAATATTTACAGTAATGTATGATGTTAAATGTGATTCCTGTCATCACTTGCTGTTACAGCTATGCATTCAGTGTTTTTACCAATTTTGAGAAAATTTACAGTAAAATCTGAAAAACATTAGAAATTTGTTGATTTTGTGTCAATTTTGTAGATTTGTGAAAATCTGTAAGAACTTATTGATGTAATTTGGACTCTAAAGGGCCAAATAAAAAGCTACAGCGGGCCATATTTGGCCCTTGGGCCTTGAGTTTGACACCAGTGGTCTAGGATCTCTTCAAACGTCTCTGTTTAAGAACGAGAGCAAGGAATGGCATTATTTATTTCCTGTCTCTATTGCATCTCTAACAGGAGATGTAATAGTTGAACAATCTGCCAGTTGATGAGCTAAATTAAACTGCAGCACTGCCTCCAAACTAACGCTACTCCAGCAATTACTTATTTCATTTTTATCCATGTAATACAAAAAAGCCTGAGACTTCATGACACATGCTGAGTCTTTTGCCGGAAACTAAATGAAGTTAGACGCACTCTTGCTGAAAGAGGGTCTTGTTAAAGATCCACTTTAGTTTCTGTAAATAATGTAAAGTGACACACGAGGTCATTGGCCAGTCAACTGTTTAACCATGGCACCGCATTTTTTTGCATGGCTGAAATGTTATTACTGGGTGACTGAGGGCAACACAAGAAGGAGCAACAATATGTGAATGTCATGGTGGTTATCTCTGCTTTGTGAGAAGCCAAACACAGAGGCCGCCCGTTTGAAAGATTTCCTGTTTCAATGCGCATATTGTTGTGTCCTTTTATCGAGTGCAAAATGAGGAGCCTGTAATTTGTGGTGCCGTTTTATTCAGACTTTCTGTTTGTGTCAACTCTGCAGCAAACACCATCCTCTGCTTTTGTTAGACCTCTGCGATTATTTTTACTTTACTGGCTGTTTTTCTTCTCTTCTTTTTCTTTTTAACGGCCTGAATGTTGTTTTTTTATGATAGACGAGGAGCTGCAGGATCAGAAAAACTATTCCAGTCCGTGGAAAGGATGCAACCTTACAGCTGTATCAGTGGTAGCTATTATTAAACCAATAGATACAAGACACTTTTCAATGCTTGTTTCATTCTGGCTGTAAAAATCTAGGTTTTTATGACAGCTTATGCTCGAATTGGATCCCTTTAGTGAATTAATCACTCAGAAGTGGTGTGAAGAAAACACTAAATATTCAATATTTACCTGCTCTGAGTCTCTGTCCCTGACACAGGGTGATAGCAACTACTCAGCTTTGAGACTGAGAACCTAAATAATGGATCCAATCCTCAGTAAATAGGATTAGTATCCAAGGAAACACTGATGTTGGAATATCACACACACACATTTCTCATACTAGTGTCTTTCTTCCCTTATTGCACACACTCTCTATGGTAAAACGACTCTTAGTTTATGCAACTCAGACAGATTAGCCAAACAGTCTTCTACTATCAGGCACATAAATTTTACTTTGATTTCCATTTTTCCAACAGATAATTAGTTTTCTTTAACCCAGCGGGGATAAATGTGGATTTTAAGTGTATTTTGTAGCAGGAGAGGCTATAAAAGACAGAATTCATACCTTTCATTCTGTCAACTAATTTCAACAAAAATAAACAGTAGTGATTATTTGATTAGTTTCTTTGTTGCAACACTGCGTTTTGGCAATAATTCTTACACCATTGGAAACCCACTTATTCCTAAATGGTGCCACATTTTTAGAAAAAAAGGACTTCCTTGGTTGCACCCATGAAAACCTTGATAAATCCTCACTGCCAATTGACTTAATTTAATAAAGGGCAAATAAAGGTATCAAAATATAAATGTGAGAAAGTAATTGGCTCCTTTGTTAAAACATAAAATAACTGATTAACCATGTTTCTTTTAGTAAGCCGAGTTTGATTTTTGCAGGTGATTTGGCTCTGTGATTGACAGCTTTCAGCTTTCTGGGTTGGAGAAATCATACATTTATTTTCTGAACTTCTCTGTTAATACAAAGTTAACTAAATGATCTAAAAAGCAGAACATGTTTTGTCTCAATTTCAAAACATTCAAAAACATGATAAATAAAGTCAATGACATTAATCAATCTGGAATAACATGGAATAGTGAGGGAACCTTTCCAGGAGTCGGTGGTCTGCCAAACACACATCTGGAATATAAAAACTGTAGTTATTAAATATTATGATGTTGAGCAGATGTTTTGATTTTTCATGATTAATGTCCACAGATCGCTTTGGAATTGAAGGTTGTTTTCACTCCTAAAAGTCCAGTAGATTCAGTTCAATTTGGGACAAAAATTGTAATTTTGTTATATTTTCAATTGCTGTGGTTCGCTTTCACAGTACACTGTCAAACAATCCAAATCCTTTTAAAAAACCTGTTTCCCTCCTCGCCTGTGGTGGCGCTGCAGCAAAAACCACTGAAGGAATTGACAAAAACCTAATGAAAAAGACACTGGGCGCAACTTCCTTCCTCATAAAATGTAAACAGAAAGAAAGTGGCGTCGAGATTTAGCTGTTGTTAGATTTCTCTTTTGTAAAATACCACAACCATTTCTCCTGCTCGCACTAGACTCAGAATTTGTTTTGTTTGTATTTACCCAGAATGCCTTGCACTTTAAGTAATGTATTCATGTTGAATTAAACTAACCTACAGCCAATATCCCTTCAGTTTTTGTTAAAGTTTCATACGTTTTTTATTGAAAGAAACTAATCTGGAAAACAATTTAGTATTTTTTGTTGTTGTATGAATTATTGTTATTTTGATCTTTAAAATACCCAAATTTTCACTTCACTTAACATTTTAGTCTGTCTTATTCTGTAATTTTTAAATATTAAATGACTGATAATTTTATCAGTTGCTTTGTGCTTGACAAGACTTTCTACCTAATATATTTTTACTCTTACTGTTGAGTAATTTCTTGGCCACGTTTTACTTTTACTTGAGTACAAATATGTTGAAATTGTTCTACTTGAGTACAATTTTTGGGCTGTTTGGATTAAATCAAAAATATCAGTTGAACATTGCATTTTTCCATGCCTTCTTGATCTGAAACACATAAGAAGACTCTTTTTCACAGCATTGTGACTTAAACCTAAAAAAGAGATAAGAAATAAAAGCTCTAAGTCAAACACATGGCCGCAATGATTTGCAGTTTTATGATCGTGTGTGAAGGTTCAACACCTGACCCCTCTGACCTCTGAATGCTGCTTTTGCTGCCTCATAAATCGGACGATCACCTTCCTCTGTGAGAGCCCAGCAAATGCCTTCAGACTAAATCCCTTTTAATGAGTTTTCTCCCCCGTTCTTATACATGAAAACAGAAGCGACTCATCAGTAGATAAGAAGTTGTGACGGTTGTTTTTCTGTACAACAATATGCCTGAGTGATGATTCACGTCTATAATGTTGCTCCAGTTTGTCGCTTCTCCTCTGTGTGGGTTGGTGCATGTGGGGGGAACCAGAGCTGCTCGCAGTCTGTCAAGTGGCCTTGATGTTTATCTGCAGCCGACGTCGAAAATTAATGTGCTTGCAGGTACACGGACGTACATGCTCCCCCTCCATTCTATGGCGGCTCCAACCAGCAGTCTGACACCAACTTCAAATTGATGTTTGCAGACAGGTCACAGCGAACATGACAAATCAGAGCAGAAGCGTTAGATTGCTTCTGCTGTCAGATAAATCAGGAGGGGGTGCTGGTCACGGGGCTATTTTACAGCTCCGAACTGGTGTACTTCATGTCTGACTCGCTGTTGTTTTCTTAGGGGAAGGACCACATTTATTTCATCGGCGCTTCTCCATCTGACCTTGTTTTCATTTTTTACTAAAATTACAACCTCCATCAAGCGTCTCATTCTCTGACGTGATCACATCATGATGAGAGTAGGAGGTTCATCCAAGAACCGTCTTAGAAAACTTGATGTTTAAGTTAAGTTTCTACTGCTACTGTAGTATGTGTTTTCTAAGCAGATGTGGTCATTTTTTAGCACAATCAAGTACGTGTGTTTCTTTCAGTTGTTATAACATTGCTATATATATCAAATATAACTTTAAAGGCATTGACTTTGTAATTTAACGCCTTGAAATTGGGCCTATGTCTCTTTAAAAGCTCTTGCTCTTTCTGAAACTCCACTTGCAGGAAGTCATCACAACGGCGCTCCCTTCAGCAACGTTTTGCCAGCGTTGCCCTGAGAAGTAGCTCATGTAACAAGCTCAGCAGGTGTGCAGTTCCAACAGTTGTTTGCTAATTGCCGCTGGCTAGTCTGAAGGAGCTGGGTGGTTGAAAGAAGGGACAGGGTTGTTCTGTGCAGCAGCTGCAAGGAAGGTGGAGCTGGGTCCATCCAGGCGTTCTGCACAGCTGAATGGTTGTTCTGAAGATTATAGGATTTTTCAGACATGCATGAAATAATCAAAGCAACACTCTAAATGATTCAAAGCTACAAAACAGTGAATTTTACATAATACTGCCCCTATAAAGAGCTGAAAAAAACAACATCATCCCAGAAGTCTTGATCTTCATTGATTTCTTTTGAAGCGACTCTCATCTTTGAAATCGACTGCAGCTTTTGCAGCATCACAACTTGTCGATAAAGAGCAGAAAACAGGCAGGTCTTCAGTTTCTCTTTCATGCCAGGATGTTCATGTACGCAAGGTTGCTTCAGTTTTTCAAAAGGTGGCGTCTCATTTTTAAAAAATGACAAAACACAAATGTCTGACACACGATGACTTTTAGGTAATAAGCAGTTAAAATCAAACTTTTGTACGCGCCGCACAAAAAGACAAGTGGCCTTTTATTCCCGCTACCGTCTGACATTACATTGGAACAAATGCTTCATGTTGTCAGCTAAAATCACCAAAATGATTCCTAGAGACATGATAATTACAGATTTTTTTATTTTCCTCAAATTTAGAAGTGTACCCACATTTCCTAAGTATTTTTAAACTGCATGACTTGGACCAATGTTTGTTTGTTTGTTTTTTTTAGAAAAGCTTCTGAGAGCTGTTTGCTGGAATGGAGGTGGAGGAGCTCGATCTTTTCTCACATCATTTGTCACGACACGGTGACAGTTTTAACAGATATGTACAAAAAAAAAAAGGTCACATGTTGGAGCCTTAATGGACCTGGACAGAAACACCTGATGACTGAGGCAACGCTTCCAGGAAATAAAAGTGAGAGAAAAATTCTTGAGAGGCTGATAAGGTCAGACAGAAAACGACTACTAAAGTGACTCAACAAGCCATTGAATCATGGATAGCACTCACGCTTTTCATTACGGCTTAATCTTTTTAAATCATGTTTTATAATTTCCTCTAGCTGCCGATGTTGCACACACAAGTACGCGTCACCGTTCTTTCTTTATTCCGCATGGAGGGAGCTGACTGAATTGATTCCTGTTGTAATCTCCAGCGCTGTACATTTCTCCTCAGCCGCTCTGCGCCGATTGTTGCCAAGGCAGCTTGACTGGCGAGAGAAAGCTGGAGATGCTGCTTACTGACTCAGAACACTGAAAGGTAACCCGATACACCTTCCCCATTGGTCTCGCTGCCATGTACTGCAGAGCTGAAATAATTGCCTTGTGGGTTCTGTCCATTAATATCTTGTCTGTCTGCGTGTCTCTGCAGCAAAAGCAATGCGAACAGCTGTGAAAATGCTCCCCATCTATTTGTAAATCAATGTCCCCGTTTGTATGATGGCCTCCGAAGCATCTCAGCGGCGCAGCACGTCGTTTATTCATGCACGTTCGTGGGCCATGACTGAAAACGACTGCGAAGGTGAACTGCAGTCGCCGCGTTCTGCCTTATTTGGAGTTAGAAATTAAATCCACAATGAGGAAAAAAAGGAGGCGCTAAATGAATTTTAGGTCAAATTAGACATTTCACATTATCAACCCCTATCCTGAAAAATGGCTCCCGTCCGCAAGACGGAGAGACATAAAACTAATTTTCTCCACACTTTCAATCACCCACTGCCTTTGGCTTTATGAGCAGAGGTGCACACTGCTGGGCTGGAGTTCGATTCAAAATTTTAAAATGGCTAAGCGACATTGGGTCTATAAAAAGGAGCAGGAACAGCTTGAATTTTCTCTTTAAAAGCTGTTTGAAGTTTAGTAAATGTGAGCTAAATTACCCTCGATGGGACAATAATCCTACCTCAGTGTTTTTGGTTATCATAAATCATCACTGAGGTTTCACTTACGTGTTTGATAGAGACAATGGTAAATGTACTTCCCCTGAAACTGAACATTGGGCTGATATCAAAATATATTACATCGAATAATCTGACTACAGACCTGAATTTAGTCTGTTAAATACAGAGAAGAGATGTTTTTCTTTAACAGACATTTTAATATTCAGAAATCCTGAGTTTCAGCCTGTATCCAGCATGGAAAGTGTTGAACCTTCCTAAAAGTGATCAGACAAACAAGATTAAAATGTATTTAATGATGTGAAACATTTAAATGGATGGTACTGTGTCTTTGTCAAGTAAGTATGTTACCCTCAGTCCTTATAAAAATGCTTTGGTTTTCAAATATAACTTAAAATAAATTTGACTCTGTACTTTGACTCTTTAAGAAGTTTCTACTCTTTCTGACACTCTGCCTTCAGCAGATCATAATACTCTGACCTAAACAAAACCACACTTCCCCATGTTGTTCATTAATTATATTTAAACCATCCTCAGAAAATCTGCAGATGTGTTTTACCAACAGGTGTTTGCAGGGTGTCTCTTATCTGCACAAACTTTCATATCCATGCACTTCAACCGCTCGTTTATTGTTTGCGTAAATATTTTCACTGACAATTGCTAAAAATAATAACAACTGTTATATAGAACAATTTCTTCTCTGCAGCAGTTAAACTGCTGCACTCAAGCTGCACATAATCCAGCTACTTCTTACTTTGTTTTAAAAAAATCATTAATTTATTTGCACACATATCTGGTATAGAGTACTCCATTATTTATTAGACTTCCTGATCTGGGACCCGAGTTCAAATATCGTTCCACAAAATTTGCGAAATGGAATGACAATAGAATCCTTAAAAAAATCATAAAAATGTCTGACTACAGACATGTTTATGTATTGAGAATCCTCAATCCTCAATACGTCATATTGAGGATTTTATTGCACCCTGATCCCTGTCAACTCTGTGAAATGAGGGAGATTATGACTCACAGTCAGTCTAGATTAACTTCAAGTAACTTCTTCCTGTTAGATATCAATTATTGAAGTCCTGAAACTGAATTTACCTAAAAGGAAAATGAATTGCACTCCTGCCAACGCTTTAAATACCATTTAATCCACGTATTTCAGCTTTTTTAAGCTGCATTTTGTCCCCGTAATATTTAAAAATAAATCCATGAACAGGGATGTTTCTGGTTATAATTGAGAGTTATGTTTCACAGAAAAATTAGCAAAAACTGAACCACAAATCTGAAAGGGTTTACCATGAATTAAAGTATAAAATAGCAAGGAGGATAACATAAAACATGTACAGAAAATGGAATATTTTCAGTGGAGCTGGCAGCTTGAATGAAAAGTAATTGTGTAAAAATCCCAACAGTATTTTAGATTCTTTTACGATTAGAACAAATGCTAGTCAAACCTATTTTAGTATAAAAGTCTATTTATATTTAGATTTATTCCCTCCAAGTGGCTTTGGATAAACACGTACAACCAGTGCAATCAAATAAACAGAGAAACAGGAAACTTGTTTGTCTTGTGTCATGGCAGCTTTCCACCAGCTGTGAGGATAAACAGCTTTCCTCCTTCCATGTGGAGCAGGTTTTGTTGGCAATGTTGGAATTAGATCCTATTTAAATCGCAATGCAAAGTCCCACCGAAAGTTAAAAACACCACAGGAAAGAGTTCATACGTCTTTCATGTCCAAAGGGAAAAATGTGGATGATAGGTCTTAGAATATAATAATAATAATAATAAAGAAAATTATGAAATTTTGGCAGGGTCAAGGATCTTACCAAGTACTTCTGGTCTAATTTCTAGTGTAAATATCTCAGTACACTTGAAATAAGAACAAAAAAATGACTTACAAGTAACGTTTTAGCAAGATATAAGAACTTGTTTTAAGTAAATAACTCCTTAATATTGATGGAAAAAGTTCTAGTTTCAATGGCAGATTATGTCATTTATAACAAGTCATTTTCATAATTTTATAAGTTAATTTTTCATCAATACTAAGGATTTTTTTTTTAAAAAAGCCTCCATTTCTTGCTAAAGATTAATTGGAAGTTAATTGTGTCTTATTTCAAATGTACTGAGATATTTGCACTAGAAATGAGACTAAAAATACTTGGTCAGATTGTTTTTTTTCAATGAAAGAAACGAATACAGAGCAAACAACAAAACTATGGAAGAAAGAAAAGAGCAAAAAAAGAAGAGAGATGGAAAATAATAAAAGGAGGAAACAAGGAAGGGAAGGAAGAAATGGAGGTAGGACAAGCAAGGTAGGAGACAAGGAAGGAAATGATAAAAGATATAAGTGAGGAAAGAAAGGAAGAAATGACAAGAAAGAAAGAAAGTTCATTTACCTGCACCTGGGAGAAGGAAATTGGAAGAAAGAAAAGAAGGAAATAGGAGCATGAGGAAGGAGGGAGGATATAAGGAAGTGAGGAAGAGCAGCAGTAAGGTCATGACGGATGAAAGAGAAAGAAAAGAAGGACAAATGTTAGGAAATGAGTTAAAAAGAGAGGAGGACACAGGAAAAGTGACAAAAAAGAAAAGGTAAGGACAAAATGAAGGAAAAAGAAAGGTCATGAGAAGTGAAGGTCGAGGTGATGAGGGAGGAGGAAAAGAAAAACGGACAGAAGGACGGACATAAAGACACAAGTGTAACAGGAAGGCAGGAAAGGTCAAAAGATAAAGCAATAAAACAAAAGAAGAAAAAGGACATGAGGAAGGACAGAAGGAGAAAAAGAAGAAATGAAAGCAAAGAGAAACATTTAGACAACAGGACAAGGAGTAAAGTGTACAAATATTTTCATATTTGATTTTCTACACTTTCCCAGAGTAAACAGGAACTATAACTGTTTCCATTCGCCCTCAATCTGCTAAAGCTATAGAGACTCCCGTCTTCATAACGATAACTGAGTGATGTATTGTGTGGAGCATCGACTGTGACATGGCAAAAGCAGAAAAAAAACATCTGTCTCGTTTTCTTCAGAAGAGCTTCGGTGTTTATTCACTTATGCTCACATTTTTAGCTGCATTTATTTAGCGGCAGGTGATGTGAAATGAAGCCGTAACAACGAAGCTCAAAGGCAACATTAAATGCAGAAGTTTGACCAAATAACCGCTCGGTGTTTTATATGTGCTTAATAATTTGTTTTTTCTTCCTCCTCACTTGGGTGGCTGTGGTCTTGGGAGAAAGATTATACCATGTTTGCCTCATATATCTTTCCCAACTTCAATACCACAGCCCTTCACAGCAGGACCTCTTTTTCCTTTCACCTGCAGCAAATCCCATTTCACAACAAATAGTCGCTACATGCTTTGAAGCTCCAGCCATTTTTATTCCCTCTGAACTCTGTTCCTTAGAAAATTCATTGACTATTAGGAAGCCTAGAGCAATGACACAATTAGCTAACATGCAAATGGAGTGATTTCTCTGCTGGCTCTCATTTACCTGCACCTGGGAGCTGGGAGAAACTCATTTATGCTGCAGCGTATTAGACGTCAGGTGATAAGTGTGATTTCGATATTTTTTTTGTTTGTTTGTTTCAAAGACAAGTTTGCTGTTTGTTGGAGACGTGGAGCATTTCAAAATGAATGACCAGATGGAAGAATGAAAGTAATCTGGTCAGCTTTTGAATCAGAATAAATATTTTTTGTTCTTAATTCAGTCTGATCAGTCGGAAAAATGTAAAAGCCTGTCTGTTTTCTAACTGGAATTGAATAAACATGAGTTTTAGTGAATTGTGTAAAAAGACATGGATCATTTCAGAATAGAAAAGTACAAGAATCTGTTTTCTATCTAGCAGCTCCACTTTATTTTTTGATTGTTTTGTTTCATTTTCACATTTTCCATGTGAAAATGTGTCATTTTCACATGGAAACATACGGTGTCTTTCTAAGAAAATACTGCTACATATTAAATGCAACAATAATAACATTACCAACAGCAAAATGTGCACAAACTATTTTCAAGTGGCCAAGTCCAAAGAAGCAGAATTAGTGTGAAAGAAGAAAACATTTTGAAAGTTAGCTAACTGCTATCCACTTAGTTAAACATACTTAAAACCTACAGCACACAACATCCCAAAACAAACAACTTTACTGCAGCTGTTGCGATTCTATCAGAGATTAATAACATGATCAATTATTCAGCAGCATTACCAAGAATAAAGTGGGTATTTATTGATGCCCCCTTGGTAACATCGCTTGGCGTAATCTGAGATTCACACACTTCATTGAAAGTGAGCAAAATGACTGAGTAAAATAAACCACAGCAGCATCTGGATCCACGTTTCTGATGAAATAAACGGTAAAACAAAATATCTCAGGTTTGCAGAAGATGTTAACAACCAGCCACATGAGTCTACCGGTGAGATTTAACAGGTTGCTACCTCAGCTAACTGCGCTTTGCTATTTTACAGTGAAAAGGAAGAAAAACAAAAATGATTTAGATTAGGACGTTTCCTTTAGAACTATAAGCTGATTTTTACCCTGGATTTTTATTACAGCGTTCCACCTGAATCTACACTTATTAATAAAAAATAAAAACACTATTATAATCAACAAGTTTTTAGCTCCAGGGTGTTTTGCTGGCATTTACTTCCACTTTCAATTTAGTGCTTGAGACGGAGTAAAGCTTTAAGCCGTGGTCTTTTGACACCAATTTAAAATCGGTTTCATGCGCACATGAAATAACTTGCTTTTAGTCCAACCTAAAATTAAAAAAATAAAAGCCATAATGGTAGATATTTCTAGAGCTACTGGGCTTTTGCGCAGTTTTTAATTTGAATTAAACCAAAATGTATTTTTGATGATATTCTGTTTTGTTAATATGGACGGAAAGAAAGAAAAGTCAAACCAGTGACGCCAAGTTGAATATTTAAATATTCTCATGAGATTATAATAGTTGCAGCATATCATCATTTTTATGCTAGACTGCATCTTCTGAGATAACATTCTGATAAATGAAGTCAAAAAACAATTGGTTATATTCAGGAAAGATAAAAATGCTCAATTGTTTCACTAAAAGCCTCCATCTGAAATTTACCACATTAGACAGACAAGCTGCAGCCTGTGTTTCATCGTCTCAGTCAGTCGGTGAATGCCGCCACCGAACGGGGCATTGCATTTAATTTTGTTGTCAGTTCTCTACAATTAACAGTTTGCAGAACAATTTATTGCTGCCTCTGTGGGCTGTGCACTCAGGAGCCTGTATTGTAAGACGGTGACAGACATATTCTGGCTTCAAACACTTGGCAGCAGCTAAAAGGATTTTAAATAACCTTAAAATTAGTTTGTTTGTAGAATCACTATGAAGAAACCTAGAATATTACTAGCATAAGCAAATAAACAAACAATAATCTCCCCTTTTTTTAAAAAAATGCAGCTTATTTGCAGTCAGCAGTTTCCTTTGCTTATGAGTCAAATTTACAAAGAAGATAAATTTGGCATGGCTTCTCCTCTGGTGGTGCTGCGCAGCGCTGCTGGTCAGCCATCTGCACTGCTGCTGTGACCCATAGGGTCAGCGGAGGCCGTGTCCAGCAGCTGCTGCCCTTGCCTGCAGCACGGCTGGACGCTGAAGCCGTTTGATTGGTTCACCGAGAGGCGAGGTTCTGCTGCGACATGCAGCCGGTCCAGACATACGTTCGCACCGCGAGCGGCGCAGTTCATCAAGTTGTCGAGATTTCATGGGTTTCATGTTGAAAGTGGAAGTACGAGGGTAGTGGAGTTTTGGCCAGGAAAACATTTTGGCTCTCCTTTTTTGTAGCTGTCATTTTGGTTTTAGTCATAATCATTTAGCCAAGTGCACAAAATATGCAAAGTTTATGCCAGTTTCAAGGGAAGAAGAGATATTAGGAAGGTATTAGCATTTAGATGGTGGCCCTGAGGTGAAAAACACACGAGTGGACAAATAAAAGCGACTTGGAAAAAAAAACACTGTTGTGTTTATGGCGTTGTTCTGTTTTCTAAGACGAGGAAACAGAACAATGTGGTTTTAATTATGATTTCTGTATCACGTTTACTTTTTCATTTACTTTTTTTTTTACAAACAAGTTAAGATCCTGCAACCCGGATTGAATTAACAGTCTTTGAATTTTGAGAGGGTTATTTCCTTCTCACCGAATCAGAGGCTCTAAATCAGCCAATTACTTGTATCCTTTCTATCTTCTTATGATTCATAACATAGTAGCTGAAGTAAATTTTGCATTTAAAATGGCATTTGACACTTTTACCCGTGGCATTATTACGCAGAAGTTATAAAAAAAATTCCTAATCTCAAGTTTAGAATGATTAAAAATATCCTGCGATCCGTAAATAATGCGTTGTTTGTTGAGTTGCATCTGAAAACATAATATGAGTTTATGGGGTGGTTTATACGTTTTAACTCCTGGAACATGTTACGATTACTGTGGCTATAAAATAAAAGAACGAGTCTCTTGCCTGCTTTGTTTACGTCTGTTATTTATGATGTCAGAAGTAAAGAGTTTCCACTTTTCCATCTTCATAAATGTCACACGCTCAGGCACACAGGCCTGAGTGAAAGGACTGCAGGCATCGAACACATCGAGTCCACTCCTCCTTTCTGATCGCATACATAACATTTAAATCTGAACATGAGTAAATACAAGCTGAACAGGTTGTCATGTACCTCCGGTTCTCATCACCAAGCAAGGTTCTGCTGTTGAAAAGTGACAGTGACAGGTCAGCGTGAGGCACTCTGGTGTCTGAAACGGCTCCAAGATGGACTTTGATGATCCAAATCTCTGTCATGTTATGTTCATGCCTCTGACTGCTCCCTCCACTTATTCCTTACATGTTCAAATCTGGCACAAACTTTGTGCAACACTTTGACAAGGTGGAAATAAAAAAATAATAATAACCCTCCCTGCCCCCCAACCAACCTTGCATCACAAACTTCAAAGAATCGGCAAACACTTCAAAAGCTTCTTCACGCTCCAGTCACTAATCTTCAAAGTCACGCCAAGGATGGGACCGATAGCGGCGTGGCGTCAGGCAGCAGGTACAAACACGGCCGTCGCTGCCACTGAGGTGTGAGGCGTCGGGAGAGGAGATAAAACCGAGAGCTAATTGAGACAAAGTCTGTCCCTGGCCGAGAAAACACAAAGCCTCGCTGAAGACGTTCGTAATTACACCCAGCAGAGAACCAATAAGTCAAATGAAATTCCCATTAGAGCTTGAAGCTAAACACTGAGGTGAGCTGGGCTATTACTGGTGATCTGGGGGTTCATCTTGCTCACCCAAGAGCTTTTTGCATAAACTCTTCACTGCCTTGTGTGCGAAACCCTGAAGTCTTGGTGTTACTATTCAGGCTGACATTAGTCTTTGTTTTGTTTATTTTTTATACTGATTGAGTTAAAATGTATTTTTCAACTAGCTCCTGACCAATTACCTGTCATTTCTAAATGAATCGCTGCACAAATGCAGTTACATTACATCCTTTCTTCTGCTATTCCCTGTATTGTATTGCTAATAATAATAATAATAATAATAATAATAATAATAATATAATAATAATCTAACCAGATAAAAAACTTCTTTATATCTACCATTTCTCTTTTTTTAAGCACCGTTTACAAGTATAATCATTTACATTCATCCAGAAAAATAGATTTGTTTAGTTTTAAAATCATCAAAGTGTGAAATAATAAAAACAGCTCATAAAACCATAACTACAGTATCAAAAGCAACGGCAGATAAAACTGTCTTTCAGCAGTGCTTTTACCAGATCTGTCCCAACGCTGGAAACAATACATTTTATTAATTCATATCGTTTAGTCGTAATTTTCAGTGCAAAACTTTGTGTTTCAAACAGCATAAATAAGAATAAAGTTAATGGTTTATCAGCTGTGCTTCTCGAGACGCAAAATGCTTCAAGTGCAGTTCTCATTAGCGCAATAATTGAATTTTGTTGTGCTTAATTTAATCTAAAGTAAGAAGAATTAGAGCAGACTGACTAATGAAGCTGGAAAGAGTTTTATCCGTGTCACGGTTTGTGAGAGTAAACCAGAGGAACTGGAGAAAATGCAGCGCTTGGTAAACATTCACTGATACATTTCTTTACTTTGAAGCAGAAAACATCTGCAGTGTTATAAACAGAGACAGTTTGTCAGGTGAAACAAAAAGTGTTTAACTATTTTAATAGTGCATCAGTGTGTATATCACGCAAAAATATTTACAATATATTAGATAAAATGTATCTCACGTGTTTTTAAAATAGAAACTAAGAGAGGACAATCTTTAAAAAGCTGAATACACCCTAACCCCCCCCCCCCCTCTATCACAAATCAACTATGCTACAGTTCTGACTTGCTAAATGGGAGTGGCAATTGTTCATTTAGGACAGAAGTTTCCTGGTCCAACACACCTGAGTCAAATGGCTGAATTACCTCCTTAGCATGCAGTCAACTTCTCCAGAGTTACTGCCTCATTATTTGAGTCAGGTGTGTTAAAAAAATGTTTCTAACATTCAAGGTTTTTAAAGAGAAACTAGCATCAGCAGGTCAGAGTGTTAAACGTCCGATCCACGCTCCACTCTGGAAGGTGGCAGTAATTCACCTATAAGCTGTTTGCCAACCACCATAAAAAGGAAAGAAGAAGAAGTAGCAGGTCAGAGATTTGGTGCAAAGTCGACTCAACTATCTCTGATCTGTCTCTCATCTCGGAATCAAAAATATTAACTTTTTGAATGAAATAACATCCTTCAGGGAAATGTGTAACTGTCTTTGACTGAATGTTTGTATAAAATATATTCCTTTTACAACTAAACTTCTCAATTATTACTCATCCAATGTTGCTAACATACTCCTTCAGATGAAATATTGCATCTGAGGTTTATTTATGTTATTGCGAAGCAGGTCAAAGCCAAACCTAATCCTCACTCCCTGCTTCATCCCATTTTAAGCCTTTATAAGCTTTTAGAAAAGGTGTGCAAATCAAATATTTCTTTTGCAAGCTTGAATAAAAACCCAGACAAAAGCGGAGCTCACTAGGAGTTCAATTCAATTGATTTCCCTCCTTTCAGAATGTGCATATCAGAGTAGCCTCTTGTGGTGAAGGGCACAGCCTTCGCTGTCCCAAAGATTAAGAGTTGAATCTTAATACCACAAGGGCCCAGTTGCTGTCGTTGCAGAGAAAATGGGCTTTTTGTATTCTCACCAATATGCTAAACGCTGGGAGCCTTGCAG
Organism: Poecilia picta; assembly: GCA_033032245.1. Classification (NCBI taxonomy): domain Eukaryota; kingdom Metazoa; phylum Chordata; class Actinopteri; order Cyprinodontiformes; family Poeciliidae; genus Poecilia; species Poecilia picta. The sequence continues at coordinate 20,670,179 of CM065372.1, read as the reverse complement.
GAGCAATTAAATGTGAAACAAAAAGAGATGACATGTGCAGCAGCAGTTAAATCTATATTTAATATGGAGCATAAGGCTCCCTCCCTCTCCATCTGTAAACACTTCCATCACGCCTCTTACGGCTCCATTCTTTTACACTGCACAGATTTGGGGAAAACACACTTAAGAGTGTTAACCCATCTGCTTGAAGACACAGTCTTTGATCTGTTCACTTGATGCATAAACGTTTTTCAATAGGTGTTGACGGGAAGGATTAATAAGTGTGTGATATCAAAGTTTGGATTAAACGAGGGGTACGTCATGATTTAATTCAAACTAAACTAATTGAAATATTTTATGCAAGTTCCACTTCAACTTGTTGCTGAAAATGTGTTTAACTCAAAGAGCCGAAGAGTAGAAAGATGGAAGAAGTCTCAAACTCATTCCTTTATTTAAAAGTATAAAGTATTAAAGTTTGAAGAGCGGGATTTAATTACAGCACCTGCAAGAAATGAGACAGGGAGACTGGAAAAGATGCAGACATGATGGAGGGAAAGAAATGAAGGAAAGGAGAGTAGAGGCAGGAAACAAGGACAAGAAGAGAAGGAAGGACGCAAGGACTTGAACTAGGACACAATGAATGAATAGGTGGAGAATAAAAGCAAAAACTTTTGAGTGTATGATGGTTAGTTCTTCCTTTTTTAAATAAAATCACCATCAGTACTCTCTTGCGCAAGCTTCATTTCCATCTGTGCTCAAAAAGCAGAAACTGCGGCAGCTTTCTGAGAATTGCCCAAGTGAACCGCGCCGGGTAATATCTCCATTTATCGGGCCTGTTTGCGGAGTATAATGTCAGTAAAGTGGATCAGAGGGTGAGGCTTGTTCACAAGAGGGAAACTCATAAACATTCAAGTCGAGTGCATTCAAATGCACACACACACACTGAGGAAGAAAATACACAAACATGAGCAGGAGTCCTGTAGTCACTCGTACAGAACAGCGTACACAAACACGGCGGATATAAAAGAGACGGAGAACCCTTACACGGCAGGCCGATCACAAGCCTTGAAGTGTGAGTGTTGACAGTTTGACAGCACACGCTTGCTTTTTGTGTTGCGGCGGAGGCTTACAGAGTTTGCTGCCCTCGACACTTATTCTGCAACTACGGGTAATAAAAGAAGAAAAAAACAAAAAATCCACGCCGCATCCGGCTTTGTGCACAACGAGCTCAGAAAACTTCAATTGGAAGCGAAGAAATAAACACAATAGATATAAATAGACACTGAATAAAAGTACCAGCTCAGTGTCAGAGAGGGCATCATCGTATGTATTTGAAACAGCTCTACTTGAAGTCAGACATCACTCTTTGTTAATGTTGTTGTAAAAGAAAGTTTTGATGTTTGTGGAAAAAATGGTTTGCAAATCTGTGAATTTATTTTTATCGCAGCAAGATATATTTCCTGTTTTGAAAAATAAACAAAAAAAACAGGATCAAAAGTGTTTGAAAGGTGTGCAATCCTTTAAGAACGACCCTGGAAGATATTCATAAACATTTTACAAAATCTTAATGTAGTTTTATGAAGAAGAAGCAATTAATGTGCAATAAAATGAACAAAATGAAACTGAGAAGGCAAACCACTTTTGAAACTTGGAGAAATTACAAAGTATATATGAATGCCAACAAAAGGTGGGGAAAAAAATCTCAACAAAGCCGCCTTTCTTAGTTCCACTGGGGAATTAAGAAAAGCTTGTTTCACAAAATAACCCGATGGACCCTGGAAAAAAATAAAACTATCGTGTGAAAGTTGTGCTAACAAGAGTTAGCATATCAACGAAGATATTCAAGGCTAAAATATCAACTCAATGCTAAACATGCAGTAGCAGCTCTGATGTCCCAAACGCTACTGTCACAGTTCACATTTTTTTTTAAAGTCATATGGCTGATTCAGCAGTTTTCGAAAGCTGAATGGGTATAAAAGCACAGATTTATTAACCTGAATGACAAAATGAAATAATGAACATCTTTGCATCAAAAAGGAAATGTGTTATTTCCTAAAATGCTTTAGTTGTCCAATAATATATAAAGTATATAGTGCGCTACACACTATCAGTCTAATAAATGTGTGGTGCTCCACCCTCATTGTGAAAACCAAACATAAGGTGCATAAATTTGGACTGTATGAATTTCCGTACATTTCTGTAACAGTCCAGATTGTCAAAATTAAAACCATATTTAAAAGTATTTAACTGAAACTGAACCCTAACCCCTAAGACTCTATGAAGAGACTATGTATTTTTTTCTAGTAAATATCTGAACTTCATTGATGGAAAATGATGACACAGGAAACTTTATTCAAGAGGATTAGTAGCTGCATATCTGTCAAATACTAAAACAACTTGAGGTTAAATAAACCCTGAACCTTTGATCTTCCTCTGCCTGTCGCTCGTCTTCGTCACTGCCTCTCGTATTCTGCTTTGAGTGACGCCTTGTGCTCAGCCTGAAACGAGAACCGTCAAGCTGCATCATCACTGTAGGTGGAAATGTGTGTTAATTGTTATGTAAATAAACCGATGAGGTGGAAGGGTCACTAAGAGGTCAAAGAAGGGAAACTAGAGATTTTTTGTAAACGGAAAAAAAATGGTAAAAAAAAAAAAAAAGAAAGCTTTGTCATGATTCAGGCTTACAGACTCACAGAAAGCTGCAGAGTCATCACTTTTCTCTGCCTGTATGAAATGGAGAGCGATGCTTCATTGTTGCCCCTCCCCCACAGGTTGCTGCCCACTTCTAGTCAACTGGCAGAGAGAAAGTTATTACTCTTCTCTCTTACTTAGTCATGTTGGAAATAAAAACATAAATATCTCTAAACAAGCTGTGTGTTGTTTGAATACTAACTGGCGAGTAGGAGGTAACGTGAGCGATGGCCGGAGCCAAAGAAGGAGTTCCTCAAGGCTCAGTCTTAGGACAATCTTCACCTTCACCAGAATTGGACAATTATGACACACAATGTGTGATCAGAGGGAAAAATACTGACAAATCTGATTATTCTTCTTTTCTCTAAACTAAGAACTCCTATTGCGCAATAAATTAATCAACCAACAGCTTTTGATTGAGTCCTCATCTCAACACTCCATGTAAAAAGAGTATTTGTTTAATATTTTGTACAGATAAGGTATAAGTACATATTACAAAACTCCCGTTCTGAGACGTTCCTCCTTCCTCTTTACGATTCTTAAGGTGTTTACAATCCTGTAATGATTGCAAATAAAATACCTTAAGTATCAAGTTCCTGCTTATCACATGCTATTATTTGCCGCTCGCAAAGTTAGAGATTTACTTGAATAAAATCTATAAACACCGTAGTGTGGTAATGAATGTGTGCAGATTCCCTGCTTTGCCTTGCAGAGTTGAAGAGGATTAGGCTTGGGTTTCCTCAGCTAACCTAATAATATGTATGACACAGCTGCAGGCGGCTTATAGTGTTTACTGCCTCACATCTCTCAGAGGAGCTGAAAGTACGGCTTCGGCAGGCCCTATGTGTCTCCGTCTATCACCTCTGCTCCTCCTTAGCTCACTGATACCTGCTGCACTGCACCTCTCCTTTATTATATCAATGCAAACAGCTCCATCTGACTGCAGGATTTCTGCTCTGGCTGACAGACTGTAGCAGTCCCCTTCAGACAGATCCAACAGGACAGGAAACTGAAGGTCTGTTTTGGACGAATGGAAATGAAACTGCACTGATGCGCTTTGATTGGAAAACATCAAAATTGCTTGTATGCTTGGCTTGGTGATATGGAAAAAAAAAATCCTATTATGATCAAATTTTGTATGCTATTTGATATTGATATATCACAATACAAGCGCAAATCTCTTTGGTCAATCTTCAAAGATTAGAACTGATCTGTGGGCTACACATGTCATTACATTATTTTGCACAAAATCAATTCTGTCTATTTTTATTTTGAGCTCCTTTCACAATGAGCTGGTTTTGGGCCTCTACTTGCTAGTCACAACATCAACTCAATTTTTACACCCACACATAAAAATGTCTCCAAACAGATGCTCAATTATACCTCCGTGCATGTTTGAAAAGCAGAAATGGAGCCTCCTGCACAAACAACAAGAATGCAGCAAAAGGTTTTCGGATGGTAAATCAACAACAAAACACTTAATTTGTCCAGCAGCCATTGTACAGCACATGCATGCAGCAGTAAAACCGGCTGACCAAACATGCTAGAACTCTAATTCGGTTGCTATGCCTGTCAATTGTGACTCAACAATCTGAAGTGTGTTGAGAATGGTTCATTTTGGAGACACCAAGAAACATCAACTTATTAACAAAATTCGTCTGGCTGTTTTCTGTTTTTTAAGCACTTGGGTCGCTTTTAGAAGCAGTTGAGACCCAAATTGAAGTGTAAAAACATGGAAAAAGTTGCATCATAGTCCCATTCTGGTACTATTAAGTGAAATCTGAAGATTTCAAAAAGTTATTTTGGATATTAAAGATTTATTTTTAAAAGTTTACCATCTCGTCTGTTTTAATTTAAAGCAAGTAGCTCATATTATGCATTTTTGTCTCAAAGTTTTGTCAGACACTATTGAATTGTGGTATTTTTTTAACTCAAGGTTATCCTACCATCAGAACCTCAGTGGCTTCTGCCAACAGAAGCACACAGCAAACATTTGCTGAGGTGTGTTGAGGACACTGTCTGGATGAGATGGTGCAAAAAGCCCAGCGCTGTGCTTGGCTTTGCCTGCAGTCATTACAGACGGTGTTGTAAAGGACCAAATGGACAAACTGAGAGAAATAATGGACAACAGCAGAAACCATTTTCACAGCCTCTGCAACACGAGGCGTCTCAATTGGCTTATACAGAATGGAGAATATTTTTTTTGGCATTTATACTTTTTTAGCTAGTCTCTGATATCACATGTAGTGAGGTCTATGTCCTGTGTTTTTAGGAACCAATTTATTATTATTATTATTATTATTATTTATATTTGTCAAATTTTAAACATTACCTTTGAAAATGTTTCTAATCTGTTGTTTCATGGCATATATGTGAGTGTTTGGTGCAGAAGAGAAAATAATTTAGAACAGAAAACTCTTAATATCAAAGTTATGTCTTAATATTAGATTTGCACCGATTCACTTTATTCATGGATGCAGATATCTGCACTGCAAAAACACAAAATCTTACAAAATAGTTTCTACTGCAAATATCTTACTAGACTTGAAACAAGGCAAAACTAACATACAAGTAACTTTTCAGCAAGATATAAGAGCTTGTTTTAAGGAAATAATTTCTTCATGTTGATGAAAAAGTTTCAGGCAGATTATTTCATTTGTAACAGCGAATAAACATAAAATGGAGCTAATCATTTTTCATCAACATTAATAAATTATTTACTTAAAACAAGCTTTTATATCTTGCTGAAAAGTTATTTGTAAGTTAGTTTTGTAAGTTAGTCTAATAAGATATTTATACTAGAAACTAAGAAAAAATACCTGGTAAAATTTTGTGTTTTTGCAGTATAAGGTTTGGGACCGATCAATATCGATCCGATACAGGGAAACATAAAACATTTCTCTTTGTAAAACACAGACATAAATATTACAAATGTATTTGATAACTATGCTCCAGGATAGCACCAATAAGCTCTGTAAGTTTAGTCAAACGTGTAAAAACAACTTTAATTTGTGCAGTCAGTGTGTTTAGGGGCACAACAACCAATTTAAAACAAATAATAAAGAAACTGAAACTGACAAAAACAATAGGTTGAATATCGTCATCAGACATAAAAATAAACAGCAACAAACCTTCTTACAAATGGCTCAGAAAGTGCAATTAGGAATTAAAAATATAAAGTCTCTCAGAGCACAAAGCATAGAATTATACTGAGTAGATCGAGCACTTTGTCACCCAAACTATATATTTTTCAATATCGGACCAATACGGAGATTAATGCTGAATCTCTACTAACTGTGCATCACCTTATGTAAAAGAAAAAAATTATAACTGGAATAGAAGAAGGTTAATTATTCTGCAGCTTAAGAGCAAAATTCAAAAGTTTTTATGACTTGATTATTTATTTTTTACAACTTAACATAAAGCAGAAATCTAACATTTCATCTGAGATTGAGCAAGGAGCCGAGGAAAATAAATCACATGCAACTGATTTTTCCTTTGTCACAAAACACTTAATTACTAGAAGAGTCACTTGTTATGGATCCACTCGACATGGTGCCACATTAATATTCATCCGCAGTCATGTTTGAAGTCACAGCTATGAATGTAAATTCAATATTTACTCTCCTTTTAGCCTTGCTTTAGTCGACACCTAAATCCCCAGGGAGATGTCTGCCTGCTCTTTGCTGCGGCTGCTAAATCCTCTGCTATGGTCACTGGCTGCACGCTGGCTGGCTCTGTCTGTTGTTTTCTCCTGGGCAGATGGCATGCTGGGACTTTTACTTTTTTTATGCAAAAACAGCATCTGGCATTGGATTAAAATTAGATGGAGTTGAATTTAAAATGCAACCTAAAAGAGAAGCTATTTCAAATTGAAGGAAAAATGTAAATTCACTGACTTTCTTAGATTTTATTTTTTTTATTTTTTGGTAGTTTGTAAAATATAAATGCGTAATCTGATTTAGCTGAATGAAAATAGAAAGAACAGCAGCGGTTGTGCGTGATTCTAAAAGGTGACGCTGCAGAGCCTGAGTGTCTCTTTGACACTACTGTCAGTTCAGATTAAATCCCAGATGATATGAAGGGTCACATAAAGCAACATTCAAATGTGAGCAGCTTTTTGGCTTGAGGTAACCAATGTTCACTGACAAAAAAACCCAACCAAAACATTTTTGCTCAATCTGAAGCTCAGGTTTTAGATATAACAACATCTTCAGAGACATTTGTGGCTTTAAAGATGACTTGACTTGCCTGACAGAATATGGATGAAGTGTTTTTTGATGGAGAAATCAGGTAATTAAACAGAAAGTACAGTAAAGACAATCTTTAAAACTAAAAATACTCGAACAAGAAAGGATCTTTTTTATGTGTAAATTAGCATAATTTACCTAAACCTAAACTCAACCAACAGCTCATCAACATCCCTTTGTAAGAATAAAAGATTTTCATTCAATGTGCAACACATTGTGCATTCATTTTAAGGTGTTTTAATAATATGGGCATTTTTGTCATTTCTTGACAAAAGCAAATATGTTTCAATATCTTTTTTGCTTTATTTTCTTTTTACAGATCAGTGTGAACTGGCCACACAAAGACTCTAAAGCCAGTTACTTAATATTTACTCAATGACTGCAGAAAAGGTGCCATTTTCTATTATAACACCAGCAACTTGTGCATCCTTCTTTCTCCATCTCATCTTCCTTCACATTCTTCTCTTAAAATCTCTCAACTATCTTCACTCTCCCAGGAACTAAACATGCAGTTTGAATGTTTCCAGGCTAATGTAAAATATTCAGATCTGCATTTACAAGAAGGTTTGTAACAGCAAAAATGCAACTTAAGTGAATATTAACCGTTACCAGGAACATCAACACACCTGATGCACGGACAGTCCCTGTAGTGACGGTTTCCTGCTTCTTTGCATGAATAATGGCTATTGAGAGGTTGTCATTAAGGTTAGTGTTCTACACTTATCATTTAAATTGGATGTTGCATCTCAATGCCAAGTCTGAATGTTGCATATGTTCTGGATTTAATACATAACAGCCTCCTGTAAAAGTAGACAACTCTGACAGAACCGCATGTTGTAGTAGTTTGCAGTTTTAGATCTGATCTACTTTAGGAACCACAAATAAAAGTAGGAATGCATAAACTTATTTAGACAACAACAAAGTCTTATAATGTGCTTAAAAGGATAAAACACTTGGTAGCAGGTAAATTATGTCTAAAAGGAGGACACAATACTGAAACGCAATACTGTTTATTTTTTGTATGTAAGCAGCAAATGTTAAGGGTAATAAAAACACAATATTTTGACTAGATTACATTTGGAGACTAATATAATATCCATCCATCCATTTTCTTTACATCCTTGTCCCTTGGTGGGGGTGGGAGGTGCTGGTGCCTCTCCAGCTGATGTTCTGGGTGAGAGGTGGGGTCACCCTGGACAGGTTGCCAGTCTGTCGCAGGGCAACACAGAGACACATAGGTTCAAACAACCATGCACACACCTACGGACAATTTGAGGAGGCCAATTAACCTGACGGTCATGTTTTTGGGCTGTGGGGGGGGCCGGGGTACCCGGGGGGGGGGGCCCACGCGTGTGCGGGGGGGGCATGCAGGCTCCATGGGGGGGGACCAGGACCAGGAGTTGAACCCAGAGCCTGCTTGCTGCAAAGCAACAGCTCTGCCAACTGCGCCACTGTGCAGCCGCACTAATATAATAAAATATACTCTCCAAAATTCTTTAAATCAAAACCTTAGGTTGTGTTGAGACTAAAACTCTGTCGCTTCAAGCAGTTAATCAATTAATCTCACGATGAATTAAAATGAGTTCAATCACTTTCATTCTGATGATTTATATGTTTTGAAGGGCAATTTTGTTTACAGAGAAAATTATGATCCATTTTATTTATGGTTTTGGTTGTAAATGATTTATAATTCTGATAAATTTACTGGTTTTTGTTTGCCATGTTTTATTTAAAATATCTCCCAGCTTCAGTATTAATCTTTACAAAATTAAAACATAATGCCATTATCAAGATATTACTTGAAAATGGTCTCCAAACAACAATACGATTGCTCATACTGGGACGATTTTTGTTTTTCTATTTTGAAAGACGGCACAAGATGTTTACAGTAACATATCTATTAAAATAGCAGACAACATATTTAATTTAAAGCTATATGTGACAGTAAAATGACACTAAACCATTCAGACCAGAATAGAAAAGAAAAGAAAAAATAAATCTTTTATTCTCCCACAGTGGGAAACTGGAGATGCCAAGTCAGCAGCAAAATGACAGGTTCACATAAAGAAAAAGTATAAAAATATATAAAAAAACAGATAGAAGAAAAGCATACTGCACAGTAGGGGTGAAATTACAACATTAATTATTGTGGGCCCAAACTAATGGGCTTTCAAGCAGCAACTGAAATAATTGGGAATAAAACTCCTACAGCTGAGGCCGTTTCCTGGAAGTGGGTCCTTCGCAAATGCATAATGCAAAATTGTTGACATGCAGGGGGAGTCGGAAAAAAAATCTGAATATTAGATGAAACTAATGACTGTACAAGCTAATGTGGTGGTAAAATAGGCTATTTGTTTTTCTTATGGATGCATAAAGCCTGGTGAAGTCAAGTCACCGTCACACGATGTAAAATAATGCTAAAAAAAATAAATCAACTGGATTACTTAGAAGCATTTTTTTCCTGGTTTGTCACATTTTCCTGCTGTTCACTTTAAAGCCAATTTTCAGTTTACATCCATATTTCTTGAAGCAGACTGTCAGGTGTTTTGAAAAAGCACCAAGTTATTGATTTTATGAGTTGTTAGTAGCAGACGGCTTTTGACAAACAGTGTGTGGCCTCTTAAGCATTTCACTTCTGTTCTTCTAAAATGTCATATTTTAGTTTTCTTTTATCTATAAATATGATTTCTAAATACAGTGTATGTAAAAGATACTCACACCCCTGGATGTTTTAGTTTTTTTCTGTTTACAAATCAATTATGTTCAACAAATTCTGACCAAAGGAAATTGCAAAAAATAAAAACCCTTTATTATGTCAAAGTGAAAACTGATTTATATGAAATATTGACAAAAACAAACATGTTTTGTTGTGTAAACAAACTCTCCCCTTTCAGGTCAGTATGAAGCCTGAGTCTGTGTTCATAGGTCTTTACAATAGTGATAAATTCATTTCAACACTACAAAAATCTTACTAAGAGATTTTAGTCTCGACTCTAGTGCAGATATATTACACTTCAAATAAGTCAAACTGACTAAATGTAACTTTTCAGAAAGACATTAAAATATTTCCTTAATGTTGATGAAAAAGTGTTAGTTATATTGGTAGATTATTTTACTCACAAGACATTTTTCCCAAGTTATAAGTTGGTTTGTCTGCCAATGGAACTAGTAGGTTTTATTTAATATTAAGCAATTATTTACTAAAAAAAATATGTTGCCGAAAAGTTTGCCTTATTTCAAGTGTATTATGATATTTGCACTAGAAAATAGACAAAAATTACTTGATAAGACTTTGGCTTTTTGCAGTGAAGCCAAACAGAATAACAAAGACGTCAATAAAACAAATTACTGGATACTGTGATTGTTATTTATATAATTGTTAGAAGAATTACTTAGACCTGGATTACTTTGTGATAATGCGTACATTTTTTTTATTAGAGCCACTTTTATAAATATTTGTCATGTAACTATTGGACAACTAAGACAAGTTGTCCAGAGCGACTATATTTTAGAGTTTAGTATCTTGGCCCACTTCTCTTCACTTTGCTATTTTCTCCTACTGCTCTCCATATTTGCAATACATTTGAATTTTCTCTTTATTTTTGCTTGTTGTAGAAAGTTCTCTTAAATTAATGCTTCTTTTTAAAAACAAAACTAATCCATCTGTTTTATAACATTCATGAAACAAGGAAGTGTTCAGAAAGTGTTCATGTCTCAGTATTTCTGTGCTGGACAGTTTTTTTATTGCAATTTTATTTTTATTTTTATTGTATTCCCGCAGTAAACACATGATGCAGCAGTTGTTTAGTAAGTGGCAGCATATCAGGTCTTCTATAGGAAACAGACCACCAACCCCTGTGAATAACACCATTAACATACAGCGAAAGCTGCGTTTCAATTGTTTTAATTTAAAATTGATTATTCTGAAATTCCCTCCTCCTTTGAAGTAAGTATTCACTTAACATTCATTTGAATGCGTTTAGTTTTGTCTAACTGTATGTTCATCAGCGGTCCACAGTGTCTCCAGGTGACCCATGGTGCTTTGATTGGCCAGGATTTATGTGTGTTTACTATGCAGTGCAAAAAGCCCAATAAATCTCCAGTTACTGAGACAATAAATAACAGAAAATGTCAGGGAGTGCTCCAATTTTCTTTGTAAAACGAAGCAGCAAGCCTTATTTGTTTGAAATGTAGGTTTTGTTTCTAGAAAATTGTATTTTCTTTTTTGACATCGACTCTCTGACTCCTCAACTGAATCATTTCTATCTTCTAACGGTCAAAAAGAGCAGGAACTTCTTAAAGAGTCAGTTTTATAACAACTGAAGGTAACATAGTTACTTGAGCTAAAATGGGACTATGTGCCTGGAAAAGACATACTGCCTCTTTAAATGTGTGGCTTAATCAATGAAATAAAAAAATTAAGAAAGCATAAATAATAGTTTTTACACAACCGTAGCATACCCTGCAAGGTAAGACTACAAACTAAACCATATCATGAGAGCAACAGGTACAACTGATCTCCACTGTAATCCTGGAAATCCACAGCTCCCGCCCAGCATAGCAGTCTTTTACATTCACAAGGATTTAATTAAGGATGCTAATAAAACTTAACTTAGTTTCCCCACAGAAAGATCACACAATAATTTCCAAGCCCCCATTCAAAGACAGTGTTTACAGATAAGTCAGGAAATGCTAATTTATATTTAAATTTTGCAATTTTGTCTCTGAAAAAGTCAATAATGCAAATGCAAAAATCACTATATCATCTCATGAATGCATGCTGACTCCCAGGGTTATTCGAGTTTAAATTTAAAAAGTGTCAAAAAGATAGATTGCAACTCTAAAACGAGAGGGTTGTTTATTACAGATTCTTTTGAGCTCACAAACATAATCTGGAAGACATACACAATATCTGTGCACTGGGTTTTTCAGCAGGTGCTGATTAGCTAATTAGTTTAAGGACTGGAAGCATAGGGATACAGCCAGCCTCTAAAAACTCGCTAATTAACTCATTTGTCTAATCTGTACTGGTAGCAAACTGTAAAACTGACATGTTGCGGTTTGCAGGAAGAAAGGTGCTGTAACAATTATCCCTTTAGATCCTGCAGCCTGGCCAGAAGCTCCTGGTTGGCATCCCAGCAGCTGTTGATCAAGATGTACCATGTAGCGTTTTCATGCTGCAGTGTGTCGGTTTTTTGTTTTTCTTGTGTCCTACTGAAAGAACATATGATATAACCTTAAGGGGGTTCTGCCTCTGTTTTAATTACTACATGTGAAGCAGAGCTAACAGATGCCTGTGAGTGGTAAAATTGTCATGTAAAGTGACAGTTTGATCCGTTTTGCATTGTCTAAATTAGATTCTGAAGGTTAGATATTTAAAGGTGGCCTATTATGCTTCCTTGAACAGGTTCGGGTAGATCAATAGGCTACAAAACATCCTCATTGCATTTGTCTGCACAAACTTATTCCTAGATAGTGAGATTTTAATCTGCTCAGTTGTGTCTAATGTGAGCTATTTTTGGAACAAGCAGTTTTAGGGCCTCTTGTCACTTTAACGTTTACACTCAAATAAAAATGGCTGCAAACAGATGCAAAATTAAACAACCAAACATCTTTGAAAAGCAAAAGTAGAGCGCTCTGCACAACCAACATGGATGGAAAGTGGTGTCTGGATGGCAACAACAAAACACTTGTCTTTTCCAGCAGCTATTGTACAGCTCATGGTTTGGGTTGCTAGGTAACAGCGGTCGATTGTGACTCAACATTTTGAAATGGCTCATTTTCCAGGCACCAAAAAACATAAACTTATTGTCTAAAAACATCAGGGTGTTTTTTTTTTAATCCGATGTTTTTAGAAACAGTTGAAATGCAAATGGAAGCATAAAAATATACAAAAAGTGAATTTTCCATTGTATAAAAAAGCTGTGCAGAAAAGTTGGTTAAAAATGATTGTTTTTATACTTGGAGGACAGAAAAATCTGTGAATTTTATGGAAGGCAGTATAACCGGAAAAACTGATTTAGAGCTATGTATGACTTCTGCTCCGTCTGAGTCTACGACAGGGGCTTGTGATCTATTTAGGGATCCAAGCAAACAACAGGATATGTAATTATCATCAAACACAAGTGTACACAATGGCTGCAATCAAGCCACCGCCGTCTGTCTGCCAGTCAAACCAGGGAAAGGTTAAGTTTCTCTCCTACTTCACAATTCACTGCTGACCTTTCTGGATTGACGTCTCTAACTCAGTAAGGTTCCTCTGGATTCCAGGACACCATTAAATCAGCCAAAACACAATCAGCAGAAAGGCCATTTAAAAATAAACCAACTTCTGTCTATATTGTGTCTGCTGCATCACAACAGCTCTCTTAAAAAGCAAGAAAAAAAAAAGGCAGCTCTCGACTCATTCCTCTCCAAAGTGTTGCAGGGATAAGACGATGACACATTCTGACACATCACTGTGACACTGGCAAAGATCCAAGCCAGGAGCCGAGACTTGAAGGCACGGGCAGGATACAGAAAGCCATCCTGAGAGTTTACATGAGGTATTTTTGCTGCTTCTGATGTGCTGATTTCCCATATGAGAGCACATGATTCAGCAATGCTTGAAAATGTTCAGCATGTTTTGCTCTCTGAGGAGGCAGTTTGTTGGGGATGTGAAGTATTGCTCTGTTTACAAATGCAGGCGAGGGATACGGAACGAGCCTCTGCAATAAGACGCAATGTCCATCCCGGTGCAAAGCAGGAGTTTGATGCTGGACCCAAACCAAGACATTCACACACCTCTGAAGTCAGCAGACTCCAACAGCTGGACGCTGTGGAAAGGGCGAAAGGACGGCAGTCTAAATGTATGATTACGTACGGCTCTGGAAAAAATGAAGAGCCCCATGCACTGAAAAGCTAAAAAATATGGATTTCTGAACTTTTCCCGAGTTAAAACATTAGTATTGTTGTTTCTAAACGAATGTGAACTTGTTTTCTTTGCATTATTTGAGGCCTGAAAGCTTTGCATCTATTTTGTTATTTTGACCATTTTTCATTTTCTGCAAATAAAAACTACGTTTTGATTGAAATTTCAGAGACATGTTGTTCAAACATAAACCTGTAAAAGGTAAAATCAAACAGTTGATCATTTTTGCTGTAGTCTCTTTTTTTCCAGAGTTGTATAAATGATAAATCAATTATCAAAATAATCATCAACTAATTTAGTAATTGATTAATTGTGAAGTAGACTACATGTCCTTTGTTGCAAGAACAACACACTCTGAGAAGCAATTAAGCCACAACTGGCTTGAATATATAAATATAAACAAGACAAAACCTTTCTTTTCTGTAGATATATCTACCCAGAACACCTGGTTTAAATTATGAAAATTAAAATCTATCAAAGCACCTTTTGCTATCCAGTTGTTAATCGGTTAATCCAAAAAATAATCAACAAATCAGCCTTGCATTTCATAGATGTCAAGAAAAGCCTGAGTTTCATATGTTGATGCTATAAGTATTTTTTAGCTGCAAATGCATCTTATGTTACAAATTATGCATTTTATTCAACACAACGTTCATTTTCTTATTTAAAAAAGTGAATTTTGTTACTTGTTTATTTGTATTTTATTAATGTATTTCTAATACCGTACAAAATATTCTACAAAAATGTTTCCCAAAAGGCCTAGAAGACACCAGAGTAGGTTGAAACTGTTCCAATTATTTAAACTGTTTCTCGTGTGCTTCAGCAGTTTATTCAGTTCATTCAGTCTTTTTGTATCAGCTCCAAAACATGAGTTTAACCAGCCATTTGTCTGAAAGCCTCAACAAGCTTTTCATACCAATATCAGATACAAATGTTTTACATTTCATTATTAGGTCTGAATTGTTTTTGTCCCAAAAGGCTTTTCTCTGGAAGGTGACCATTTCCATTCCCACTTATTTAACCAGAGTTGCAACACACACGTGAGACCGTCGTGTGTTTGGCGTGTGGAAGGAGTTCAGGTTTTCTCCTTGAAATTTGCACAAAAAGAAAAACCAAATTCAGAAAAGTCCTATTGACAATGGCTGCTGTGGACATGTAATGAGAAACACAACAGCAGAGGAACCGTGCTGGGTTCAATCCTCAGAGCCAGAAAAAAAGAGAAGATAATATTGGGACACTGCAGAAAGAAAAGTGAAAAAAGAGAAAAACTCCCCTGATCCAGCATGTCTTAGCTAAGCAGTTCAATTTTTTTGTGCAATGGGATTATTTTCTTTGCACACTTTGGGTCTTGAATCACCAACGTGAGCCGGGTTTAGATGAGATGGTTTGAATGTTTCTGTCATTTTCTAGGATAGTTGCAGTTTCATTATAAACCCATTGCTTTTAACAAATGTAATCTAATAAAACTTGTGCAGGATAAGGTGAGAATTTAGTCAGGAAAGGTTTAAGCATCTAAAATCAGATCTTAACGGGTTTCCATCAGTATGCAAATGAGCCACATCACTAGCCAATCACAAACAGCCATTTTAATCCAGTCAGAGTATTCCTTGCAAACGCTGTATGAAGAGGCAGATATTATTAACACAAGAAAAAATAAAAATATTCATTGTTTTAAGCATGCAAATACTCTTCATTGTCTGTTTTATGTATATATTTATTTCCTTTTAAATGTGAGCAGCATTACACAGCTTTGAGTCCACTAGATAATCTGATTTTACTGAATTTACTTTATTTTAATTCTTCTATTAAATCACTATTTGTTTATTATTTAAAGGGGCCATATTATGTATAGTGCCAATAAAGTAAATGTTACCTTTAGTTGTTAAATTCAAATAAGCAATGGGACTGGAAGAAATTTTTAATTATTTGTACAAAAAATATTTCAAGAATTTATTAATTTAAAAGTATTTTTAAATGCATAAAGGGAATAACAAAAACAACAAATAAAGTTAATTATGAAGTTTCTGTAAACAAAATTAAAACAAGGGGCTAGTTGAGACCAAAGTCCCAGACTGAAGACTTTCGTCATTCATTTTTTGGTAGAAAGAAAAAAAAGGAAAAAAAAAAAAGAAATGATGCAATCAGAGATTGTTGAGCTTGTTTTAATTAACCATGCTATTATTTGATTTAGTCCTTATTGTGACAGGCTGATGTTTAACAAAATTTTTACCAGTGTTGCACTGAGAAGGAGCTTTTTTAATAAACTCATGTGTGCAGGTCAACTAGGTGTTTGCTAATTGCCGCTGGCTAGTCTGAAGGAGCTGAGTGGGGGAGTCACAGAGGAGGAGCGCAGCTGCAGCGCTGAAGGTGCCGCTTGGTTCCTCAAACATTTAGATTCCCTCAAATGGTTGCCACATGAGATTAAAGGATTTCTGCAGCATGAATGAAAGAATCAAAGCAACACTCAAGGTGTGTTTTTGATGAGGAAATAACATTATAACACGATATAAAACTCAGAAATAGTAATTTTTCTTTAAATCTATCCTTTTAAGTAATTTTTCTCACTTTGAAGAGACAGAAATGACAAAATAATACCATTTTGCTGTTACTTTGAAGTCATGGATCGAAATTATTTGAAACCTTATAAAATGCCCTAAATTACATTCAGTGCTTTCTACTGTAGATAGAAGGAAACACAATGCATCCTGCAATAATCTGAGGAAGGCTCAGCATGATCAGAAAACAAGCACCGCCTTACTCTAACACGCAGTGAAGTGGAAGATAACAAATTTGCTCAGAATCCTGTAGCATCCGTGAACTAAATGCAGTTTTGCAGCAGAGCAAAGGTCTGTTAAAGACACTTCTTAGTGTGTGAAAACACACACAGCGTTCCCATTTCCACTGTTTTTCTTTAATACTGCACCAGACGGTAAGAAGACAGGTAAGTGTGCCATTCCGCTGAGGTATTGCAGGTATTTAATAAGTATTGCATGAGAAACTGAATATTTGACACCAAAGGTTTCTTTAGTAAAATATGCATAAAAGGGTAGAAATGTCTTCTAAAGCCCAACACTCATCATGCTGTGTGCTCTTTAAAAGTTGCTGTAGGTAATTTCAGAATGAGACCAGCTCTGCCTTCAACGTTTCTCCTCTGGCTTTAACTTCTCACCTTGGTTTAATGAGCACCTAAACCCATTTTCTTCACTCCTCCACACACTGAATAATATGCACGCACAAAGTCTGAACTTCTTTTTAGAGAAACTTTAAAGGTTTTAATATTTGATCAGTAAAGTGTGCTGGATTGGCTTATCTTTGAATGATGCTATGCAAATAATCAGGCCTTGTTTCACTTCGATCCCAAAACGTCCTTCTGATTTTTGCTAAACTAATAAATTGCATGTTGACTGATGTCTTTACAGGCTGTAAATGTTTGGAGTTAGTTTTCATTTCTTCAATAAATGTAATGAAGCAAAACAAGTTTATTCATATAGCATCATCGATACTCAAGACAATTCAAAGTGCTTTACTGGAAACAAAAGGAAAGAAAAATACTTTTTTCAGAACTGATCAGCTGATTAATGAAATATTTCGGCCATATAAAGGAAAAAAAATGAAATCACAAGAATAAAGTCAAAATAATACAAGAATAAAGTCATAGTACTTTATTCTTGTCACAAAAGTCACAATATTACAAGAATAAAGCTGAAATAATATGAGCATAAATTCATAATAGTTTGAGAAAAGTCAATATTATAAAATTGCGACTTTTTAACTTTTATTAAAACCATGACAGATTACAGATCAAAGTTTATCACTAGAACCACAATCTGACCTCTTGTTTAAAACGCAAGAGAATCACGTTATATCACTAAATGTTTAAAAATTAAATCAAAAACTCGTTCTTATTTGACCAGCTTCAGACGCAGTCGACAACATTTGTGTGCTGGAATCAAAAAGGCAGCGACCCGACATCCTCCTGTGGGGTCGCAGAGGAAATCAACTTAGATGGTGTTGGAGCCGGAGGGGGAGCGAGACAGGCAGCGGGAGGGGCGGCTTCATGTGTGCTTGCATGGAAATGGATGGATGTTGAATTGGATGCCGCTTTGCCCATCTGCCATAACAGCTGGTGATGCTCTGACTTAAAGAGAGTACGGGAGAGAAAGCCAAGAAATAAAGCCGGGAGGCGGTTGATCCTGGCTTTCTTGCAAGCCAACTTTGTGCCTCTTCCTTTTCCTCATTTTTGCAGAATGCGTCGTCAGCTGAAATAAATGGCAGCATTTTTTATTTCTCTTTTTCTCTCAGCCATTATTTCCATCACTGACATTCGCATTTATGCGGTAAACACAAACCGGGCAGGTCGTTCACGTTTTCTTCCCCTTGATTTTTAATGTCTGAGCCACGATGTTAGTCTTTTCCTTCTCTGTCGAATCAGAACTAACCTGCACAAAGTGGCTTGGCAGCAGATAAAGGCAGCGCGGCAGGCAGCTAAATAATCAGCCTGCAAAAGATCTGGCAGAGGAATGTAATTACAGAACGAAAGGACAAAGCAGCTGTCTTTCTGGGTGAGATCTCTAAGACGGGGGTTGAGAAGAAGTGCTGCAGGACGGACGGAAGGAAGGAAGGAAGCGAGAATCAGGATAACTTGAACAGAAAGGTGAGGAAATAAAAGACAAAACAAGTGTAGGAGGATCTCCAAGGACACATCACATTGTCTCAGCAGCTGTTTCATTGTAGTTTGGAGAAGTATCCTCATTTCTGTCCAGTGGAAAGAAACTGTTTGCTTGTTCTTGTTTGATTTGATAAATGCAGCACTGGCTCCCTGGACAGGAAACCCATTCTTATGCTATGTCGACAAACAAATAAATAAATAAAGACTGACATATTTCAAGTGTTTATCCACAGACCCACAGGCCAATGCTGAACTCAGACCCATGTTTCCATGGTAACACCCAGAGGAAACTGCTGGCAAAAAAAGGGGGCAAACTTGTCCCGCAATTATAAAACCATTTTTTGTACCTATAGAGTGAAGACACAGAAGCTCTAACACACCAAGACTGCACTGAACCTGATTGTATGTAGATATTCTGTTCCAGAGCTTCAGTGCTTAATTCACAAAGCAAATAGCATGAATTATACCCCAGTCCAAGCAGACCTGTTTTAGTTATCCTTTCAAAATGTGACTTTACCCCACAGACAGCAGAAACAGTGGAAACATGGAGCAGTTTAGAAGCAATAACTTTAGGTTTCTTCTAGGCCTACAAAAGTTTCCAAAATGCTTTTATTTCCAGACTGTTTTCCAAATCGCATCGTCTATCCAGGCATCCAATGATCTGTTTGTTCATCATTTATTGATCCTTCTATCTACAGCTCTGGGAAAAATTAAGAGACCACTTAAACCAATCAGTTTATAGGTTTATGTTTGAGTAAAATGAACATTGTTCTTTTATCCTATGAACTACTGACTACATGTCTCTGAATATACCAAACAAAAATGTTGAATTTACTTGCAGAAAATGAGAAATGGTCAGAATGAGGGAAAAGGTGCCTGACCTCAAATAATGCAAAGAAGACAAACTTAGAATCACTTACAAACAACAATACTGATGTTTTAACTCAGGAAGAGTTCAGAAATCAATATTTGATTGAATAACCAGGAGGTTTTCAATGGGGTTCAGTGCAGTGGGCTCTTCATTATTCTCTACTCAAACAAACAAAGAGAAACATTGTTCACAGCCTTCACCCCAATGTACACACACTCTTCAGCAGCAACATACACAAATCAAAGAATTGATGTTTCAGAAAACCTGCTCCATTTCCCAACATGCAGCGATATTCATATCCCATGTTTGCAGCTGCCATTTAAAATCATTTTTCTTCATAAATAAACACATTATGGGATTTTAGCTGATATTTTGACTTTTTAAACTGAGACAGCTAAACAAACAACATCAGTTGTTTTTGAAAAGGGATAGTGCAATTTTTCCCAGCTGGTTAGAAAATATTTATTTATTTTTCCCCCCAAAATGGTGACAAATAATAGCAAAGCACTGCTTTATGATTTCCAGTAATTGTTGCCTGTTTTCGTGTGTTGTTGTGTCCTTCCTGTCCCTTCACGCATGCGGATCCCTTACTGCTCCCATTCTCTCGGTTTACAATTAATTGGAACTGAAATTGCTTTTCAGATTGTTTCAACCCGCACCGACTGACCTAATTAGTACAATGATTTTAACGCTGGCAGGAGATCCATGCCTAAACGATGTGGTTAATTTGAATGAGTATCCCAAACGCATGTCTGCAATTAATGTCATTTACATATGTGATGCATCTTCTTGATTACTTAATTACGTATGCTCGCCCTGATGGCGTCACTGACAGGTGTCTTGCAGAGAGAGAGACGGGTGGATGTGGAAATCTGTGCAGATGTTGCTCTGCATCTTGCAGGAACTGTGACTCCACCTGTAATGCGGAGCTGTCGAACTCCTGCAGCTCCAGACTTTTACATCTATTCCTGTCAAGTACATTCGCCGTCATCTGCCGACTTGTCACAGACTGGCAGATATTGATTCTCTATCCAGTTAGCATCTGCAGAAAATTCTCTTTGGTGATCTGGCTGAAACTATACAGGAAAACTTTAAAAGTCAAATGTTGTTCCCTAATTTTTTTGTGTTTCCTTTTCTTTTAAAAAGACTCTTATTTTCTCTATTTTTAACCTAGATTTGCACGCTGCACAATTTTGAAAGTGCAGAGAAAATGGAAAGAGGACAACAAATCTTTATTTTGGACTATTCCACAGCATGATCCCTTAGGTCAGGGATCAACGGTAGCCTCAAAAAGAGGAGTTCAAACATCTTGGAATCTAATACAGGCACCGCTTCCATCTGCTGTAGACAAAAAAGGGCTGAGCTAAGTAGAGTAGTAGTGAAGAGAAAGGAAACTTGACTGAGAGGACAAGATCCCAGAGGCAAGTGGCTAAAAATGAGATTACTAGGTCAAGTGGACGAGCTCAGACTTTGAGAAAAGGTGAAGGTGAGATTATCTAAGTGGAGCTTGGAGAGAAACCGTTCCCTCTCTACATCGCAAAGAGTCGGTTCAAGTGATTTGAGCGTCTGATCATGACGTTTCCAGGGTGGCTCCCTGTGGAGGGTCTCCAGGCACAACACGCTAAGAAGAGACACATAGGTCGGCCAGAAGTTTCTAAATGGAACCTTTGTATTCAATCGTTTCTGGTACAACCGTAAATCTGACGGACACGCAATTGTGCCTCTTCTCTCTCATTAATCTTTGCTTCAAAAAGCAATCTGACGGGACACTAAGAAACAGTGACAGTTGTTCTAAAGTGAGTTTTGCCTAAAGTCGATGTAGCGGCAAGTCCGACATCCTGGAAGCTAACATGGGCATTAACAGTCCGTGTTTTCAAAGAATGACAAGCACAACAGATGTTTGAACCAATCTAATGATTAGACAGATTAAAAACAATAAATGTTTGTTATTGGACTCATGTCCACTCAGAAATGTAGCAACAAAATTAATTTCTTATCTCTTTTTTTATGAAGAAGTTAGAGTTCTTCATAAAATAAAAATAATAAAAAAAATCATTACAGACAACTCTTAACACACAGCTGTGTGTCTTCAGTCAGAGGCTTCTCAAGAATTGTTGAGACCCAGACTGCTACCTGAAATCCTTCCTGCCCTCAACCATCAGCATCTACAACAACTCTTCGAACAAAATTTAGTGAGAACATTTGATTTCCTTATGGGATTAGTAAATTATCTGTGAATTGAAGAAAATCAATTCTCCAGAAAGACGACCTCTTATTAGTGTAGCTAAAAAAAAACGGACAAGGTTTGGTCAGCTTCTATCAGTTATAACTAAGTAAACTTAAAGTATTTTCAAGGAGATTCCATTGAAAATATAAAAATGAGAGGAATTATGTAAAAGAAACTGAGTTTTAAGTTTTCATCTGCATTAATCTATAAATATTTTCCTTTATGAGTTTCCAAAACTTATGTTATGCTTAAAATCAAAGGCGGCTGCCACCAACACAGGAAACGTACTGCATTGCATGGCCTGGATTTCCTCTGATGTGACAACCTGCACCGCACCAGCTGCAGTTAAAGTGTCTCTCTGCAAAGTCTTGACAAGCTAATAATGTGTCTGAAGTGGACTTCTTCTTTGAAGCAAATTGGGAGAAATCAAGCAACAGAAGTTCTGCTTTAACCTTAAACCAGAGCGAGAGAGTTTCTCTTTAAAGTGCAGATTTCTCAGAGGAAACGGAGTCTGAGTTATCAGACGGCTCGGTAATCACAAAGTTGGAACGCCAAACTTTAATCTGTGAATCGAAGATATGCCAAGATCACTTTTGCTCTTAGTGCAAAGCAGAACAAAAAAAAAATCTAAGATAATGAAATAGATGTAGATAACTTTACTAAGTTAGAAACTAAATAAGATTAGAGTGCATGTGAATGTCTCCTGCCGCTAAGCCCCGTGTTTATCCATATGCTGCATTCTGGAAAAGATTTGCTGTCAGCAGAAATCCAACTTTGAACGTGCGGAGGAATATATTTCCACCACCTCCGACAGTCCCCTCGCTTCCCAGAGTGATCCGTTTGTTGGGGGAAACATAAAAAGGTTTGCTCGGTGAGCATGTTTCTGCCCTCAGGGTTACACAAACTCAATAGCTAGCGTGCTAGCATAGCCGTCTCTCCTCGAGTGCACCTGTGCTTCTCTTACAGTGGCGGCGGCTGAAAATTGAGGTCATGCTCTTCGTGAGTATGCGAGTCAAGATGCCTCGATGTGGAAATGCTCGTCTTTATTCTCCGTTTCAGTGTGGATCTTCCTGAAGTATCTATTTGGGGAATTTTCCCCACAGTCGCTCTCAGATATTTCAGCGTTTGAGGGCATCTTAATTATCCGAGTCTCTTTAAGTTCTGGCATTGCAAAAAATGTATAAAGTGTCAGTTTAAGTTTATATTCTCTTAGATGTGTAACATTTTATGGCTTGAAGTTATCAAAAGGGAATTAATCAAAGCGATTTGGTCTCAACTTACAGGATTATTTTTTTTAAAACCTTTCATTAACCTTCTTTACAGTGTTTCTGTTTTTTCACATTTTCAGTTTAATTACGTATTTCCACTCCAAGGAAGATGGGTAACAATTTAAAATTGAAAACTTAAAAGATCTAGCATCATAAACCACAACAAGTACATGAAAAAAGAGAGAGATTAATGGAGATGACTTCATTATAAAGACTCTAATTAATTAGATTTTAATTTCAGTTAAAAGATTATTAATAAATCCTCATTTTAAAACTGATCCAGCTTGGATATTACAGGGAATAATTATGTGTGGTTATCCCTTACGGATTTTTTCTCAACAAAGATCCCACAACAGTTTTGAGAGCAGACAAATGTTTATCTTAGCTAAACTAAGAGTTCATTTTATGACTCAGAAAGTTCAGCTGGTTAGCTGAAGTGGGCAGAAAATCCCTGGAGATAAAAGGTCAAAATGCAAAATCTGGCTCTCACTACAGTATGATAAAAATATAAGAAATAATCACAGTGGCGCAGTTGGTAGAGCTGTTGCCTTGCAGCAAGAAGGTTCTGGGTTCGATTCCCAGCCCCAGCCTTTCTGCATGGAGTTTGCATGTTCTCCCTGTGCATGGTGGGTTTTCTCCGGGTACTCCGGTTTCCTCCCACAGTCCAAAAACATGACTGTCAAGTTAATTGGTCTGTCTAAATTGCCCCTTGCTGTGTGTGTGTGGTTGTGTGTCCTGTGTGTCTCTGTGTTGCCCTGCGACAGACTGGCGACCTGTCCAGGGCAAACCCCGCCTCTCGCCCGGAACGCCAGCTGGAGATAGACACCAGCACCTCCCGACCCCATTAAGGGACAAGGGTGTAGGAGAACGGATGGATGGATGGATAAGAAAAACGGATAAATTCAGCAGGAAGTAGAAAACATTAGCCAACAAAAGGACAAACCTGAATTGTAGATTTCACCTCTAAACTGACCAACAACCAAATGTGGCTTTCAACTGATGCTGTATAAATTACAGTTTCACTTTTAATTTCTCGTTCTGCACCGAGCTCTGGGGGAAGTGTTTCATGTAAATACACCTGAGTCACCAGAGCACATCCTTTTAAAAGCACTGCAACAAAATTACCATCACGCCCCGTTCAATTTGCAGTCGGTGTGTAAGGGTTAGCTCTGTGTCTGATGCACTCCCACAAACGCTGAAAGACTAATTGAAATTTAAGTCCAAAGCGGTTTCTTCACTGAAGCGACAAGCGAGCGTGCTGTCCAGACAAAGCAAAGCAGCCGAGCCGAACCTCCAAACTGCCCCCGGATAGGTTTGTTTTGCATCTTTTAATTCTCTTCTTTCCCTCAATGATCTTGTCTCTTTAAGATTTTTTTTCATCTTTCTTTAAGGTTACTTTCAAGTGATTCTTTGTGTTTTACTTAAATCAGTTTGCAGCCGTTTTGTGGGCCCCATGCAGCCCATTTGCATGTCTTTGTCATTTTGTGGCGCTCTACAGTTATTTTCTGTCTCTTTGTGGTCATTTTGTGCTTCTCTGTGGTTGTTTTGTCTCTTGTGTATTTTTGTACTCCTTAATGCTGGTTAGTATTTTATTAAAGCCATTATGTTGTAATATTTGGTCTGATTTTGGTCCCTTTGCAGGCATTTAGCTTGTTAACGGATAGTTTGCATCTCTGTGAGGTCATTTTGTGGCCCCAGGAGCTGTTCAGTGTTGCTGTGTGTGTTTTCTTCTCAGCTAGCATTTATTTCATACATAGTTTAACAACTTTGGAGTAATTTGTAGGTCTACATATGTACAGAGAAGGAAAATATATTCAAAGTAAATATTTACAAGTAATATTATCTCACCAAAACCCATCCATTCGTCCATCCACACTGTAAATTGGAAACACTCAATCAAAGTCCAGTGAGTATTTTGAATGCATAGTGAATTACAATGTTGACTTTAATCAAATATATTTGTGTATTTAACTTTTTTATGCAGTCATACTAAGAACATCATTTAAATAAGCTCAGATCCGTTTGAGGTAAAAACATTTTAAAGCTCAAAGTAGTTAATTTGAACTAAGTTCAAATTACTAGTGGCGAATTGAGGCACTTCCACCAGCAACTAACTAAACCACGTTTTTATTTGTCACAAAAATTAGTTAAGATGTTTAAAGCGACTCCAAAGCTTCATTTGCAGTCAGTTCATCAATAATGTGCCGACTTTAGAGCAATGCAGCTCTTCTTAGCCATTTTTCTGCTGCATTAGGATGCATGAAGCTGCAGCATGAGTGAGTCATATGTTTGTTTTTATGAACAACCTGCTCCGCCAGAGGGTGCAGCCTTGCATATGCTTTTATCTGTTTTACTGAAAAAAGTGTGCAAACTACTACTGCTTTATTTTCAGTCCAAGCAGAAGTCAGGTACTGTTTCAATTAGCTATTTTTCTTTTTATATATGTTTTTAAAAAGTGCCTTCAGAACGCTCTGGGGTTTATGCAAAAAAATTAAGCTTTGGCTGTTGTTTAAGTTATTACAGCATACCAGATTTATTAAGTTCATTAAGTTACACTCACTAAATTGCACAAGTTAATAAAAGCTAAAGAATTTTGAGGCAACGGGTTTGCATTAAGTAAAGGGCATTAATTAGGTTTTACAGTGTGTCCTGTCATCCATAAAGTGTAGAAATGTCTGCCAAAAATTAGTCGAAAGTTTTTGTACTTATGCTTTGAGGGATGGCTTAAGAAAGCCACGAGAACTCAGGAGAAGTGTAAAAATGAGACACGAAGAATGTGTGTGAACCCAGGTTAGAGTTTTGTCTCTTTGCATCACTTTGCCATCATGCTGCGTCTCGTTTCGGTTGATTTTCTGCAACGCTGCAACTCTCTGAGATGAAGCTGGCCCAGAGGACAAACTACACAGTCCAAGCCATAAATAAACCTGGCCGTCACGGCTGTCAATAATTTGGAAGCGCGTCAGTATGCAGACACATCCGCAGCCGGTCAGGAGCAGGTGAGGGACAGCTGAGGCCAGCAGCAGGCTGGAGAGAACAGCTGATCCCTGCAGAACCGGCTGGACCGGACCCACAGGAGGGGAGGACTCTCGCTGTAGCCGCCATCCCTGTGGTAATCCAGGCAGGACATTATCTGCTTCGGTGGCTCTCTGCAGCATCTGGAGGGGTTCACGCCACTACTCTGCCTCCTTTTTTTCAGCTAATAACATCACACAGCCGTTTAGACGCCATATGTGCCTGAAAAGCAGGTATGAAGCTGTTGACTTGTGCTGTGCCGCCACAATAAAACCGGTCCTCTAACTGTCTCGGCTGAAATAATTGCTGTTAGCGATGCACAATTGCTTCTACACTTGCAGACAGAAATGATCCCACCAATTAGATGTTGGTCGTACACTTACTGCGTTCATGCTCTGGTCAGCTTGAAATTACCAGTATATTATTTGCTTTTGCATGACAGCAATAAAATAATTATGGAAGATTTGCCTCTTGGTCTATTTGCTTAAACAGAAATTTGCCTCCACTCCTGGACATGAATTAATGTTGAATTTTTGGAGGGTTTTTTTGTTTTGGTCTCCATTTTATGTTGCTCTTCCATACTTGATGCACTTTAAGGTCCCAGTGATTTAAGAAAATATAAACTGCATGTGTTTTCTGCTTTCCAGTTAAAAATGTTTTATTAAGCCAGTTTTATTTTGTTTAAAGAAGTGGCTTATATTTCGTAGGCATAATCTTACAGCTAAATGTTACTTTAAATCCTACATTAAAAACTATTTTTTAACAAATCAACAGTGCTAATTAATTAACCGGAATCCCAGCAGTTCTTTAGAAAATTCACAAATATAGCAAATTGAAAATGGCTTTTTTTTATTAATCGTGGCTCCACTAACCATGCTAATAATTACCAGTTCAAGATGCTGAAGGCAGTTAAAGCTGCAGTATGTTCCTTTAAAAAAACAAACATATTTTTACAAATTTAGCAAAACTATCATTATGTCTTGACAGCATAATAAGAGACTATCTGGGAGAAAAAGTCAAGCTCCGTACTGTACACCACTTCCTGTCTGGAAACAACCAATCAGAGCAAGGAGGAGGGTCTTAGCGCTGTCAGTCATGCTCGTGTATGCTGCTGACAACCTCCCCATTGCTCTCTCCTGCATTACAGGACATTCTAGCTAACACGGCCACCAATGACTTCGGATAAAGAGTTTTCTTGAAACATTTTTTTTTCTTTCTCCATCATTAACAGAGCTGCAGCAAACAGGCAGGTTTTCTACTATCACTATTGAGATTAGCTAAATGCAACCTGAACTGTGTATGTTGTTCTGATTAGACTACAGTTAAGTTTTTCCAAATGAAACCCGGAAGTGGGTTTCATTTACACTCACACGCGTTTAGCTATGAAGCTGTACATCTTTTTATTTTACTTAAGTAAATAATCATAAACCTTTTGAAATACCAGGACATTTTAAATAAAAATGTGGTTGTCTCTGGCAGAAAACACATCATCACTGGATCCTTCACCACGATAAAGCATTTGTCCAACTCATCACAAAAATGGTTAAAACGACAAAACTCACAATCTATCTATTGCATGTTATCAGTCCTGTTTGCAAAAATTGTAGCATATAGCATTGTGGTACATATAATGTAAAATCTAAATCTTAACCTGACCTTTTATCCCTCTGAATAAATAAAAGATTAATTTTCTTCTTCATTGTGAGATTACACTGCTACATTAAAAGATACATTTATTTTAAAGTCTTTTGCGCATCATTAACAGAATAATTTAACGATTTAAATGTTTTCCTTTCTTTTCTTTTTCATATTTTCATCTCAGTATTACAAAGAGTTTACAGTACAAATAGTTTTGATGCTCATTAAATAGTTTCTGGTTGCTCATTAAAAGTTCAATTAAATGAAAATGATGTGAATAAAAAAGGAGTTAAAAGAAAGTCGTGTTCTGAAGGGCAACAGATGCTAAAATTTACTGTGTTTCTTTGTTTCCGTTGTTCTTTCTGTTGCTCTTGCATGTCTGAATTACTATACATCAGGTTTTAGTGTCACGTTCGCAGGTTTCACTGAGCAAAGCTGACTTCTGTCACATCTCCAAACAATCCACATGTACAGGAGCCAAGATTTCACATCATTTTCAGACAAGACAAGCACATGAAAAAACACAGGAGGGAATCATCTTTGGCAAGGTCACCCGCCTGCCTGCGGGTTAAACTTTAATGATCATATTTGGCAGACGGATGTGAGCAACACGCATTAATATGCCAAGAAGACTGATGGTGCAAGATTTACACACAGGCAGACCATCATTCTCCAGCACTGCAGTTTAATTACAAGGAGCTGTGGCGAGAGTTTGTTGTGGTACCGACCAAGTCATCGGGAAACAATATGTATCGGGGACGGCGAATCTATACGTAATCTAAAAACTCATTTTCATGTTTGAATCCCTGGTGATGCTGCTGCGGCCTGTAATTTGATTAAAAAGTCGTCCTGGATGTGTTAACTCGCCCCTCAACACAGATGTGGGAAACAGGCAATGAAGTTGATCAAAACACAGGCATGACGACAGATTAGATTCAACTTTGTCCATAAGCACATCTAAGGAAACATGATTGAACCTTATTATCTTTTCAGTTTTAAATAAATCAGAAAAATGACTTTTATGCTCTCTTTCACATAGAAAGTACCCACCTCCTTTTACAGGACTAAGTCATTTATGCTACTACCGTTTAATTTCTGCTTTTATTTTCCGTATACTGTAAAACATTTGAAGGTGGTTTAACTTGAAAATGAAAGTCCACATGCTGCCTTAAATATGCAGCTTAAGTTAACAAGAATATTTATTTGATTTAAACTCAGAAATTCAAGTTCCTGGATTTGATTTAGCAAGAGACAAATTCTCTTAACATTGTTTTTAAGTTCATTAATCTTGAATTGTGAGTTTTAACTTAATGCTGCAATTTAAGCCTAATAATTATTTCACAATATGCAAGAAAAGAAAGCCCTCACCCAATCAAAGAGCCACATTTCTCTATGATTTTTACTCACAACATCAAGTTAAGATAACTACTTATTTAACTTTAGAAAATTTTAATTCTTGTTTTAAATTGCATGAATCAAATTTCTGATCTGTTAATGAATTTTATTAATCATGCGAATGATTTCTGCTCAAAAACATTTAATGTGAACAAGACATTAAAATAAACATTTGCCTCAATAACTCAAGAGTCAATGTAACACACTTCCATCTCAGGATACAGAAACATGCCGCTAAGCATTCTGGGAAATAGTTCCCACTCCTGTCTTTTTCTTCATTCAGTTTTTTTTTTACCTTAAAAATTCTAGTTTAATCTACTCTTGGAGGTAAAGTTTACTGTAAGTTTATCTTTCACAAAGGTTCAAAATTTAAATCTGAATTTATTTAAAGAACAGAAGGTAGTAGACACAACTAAATCTGGCTCAAATGTTTTACAGTGTAGAAAGTGCAACTGGTGCAGAGTTTCTGTGTTCAGAAACCATTCCTCTTTCCCAGATAAAGTCATTAATTAAACAGTTATACAAACAAACATACTCCCAGTGCTTCCATAATATTTCCTTAATATGGTTTATTTTTCTCATCTTGTTGCTAATTCTCCAGGCTCGGTAAGAATCGTGTTTATTTTCTGTCCTCTAAACGACCAGCCAGTCGAACCAGACGCCTCCTCATAATAACTGAAGTTTGCAGAAAATTTCATCTGTTGCAACATGGTTGCTCAAGTTGAAGCCTTACAGCGCAGTCAAGGTTTGATTCAACCCGCTGGCTTGCTTTTTTATTTTTTACTGGCAATTGCCATATTATAGCGTATTTTATTTCACTTTTTATTATAACAGCAATAAATTTGACTTGACATAAATGGATCTGAGCATACCTACTCTGGATTGAGTTGGATTATAAAATATCTGGATGTGAATAGACTGCGCTTAAAGTGCTTTGTGAATTAGTTTTCCCTTCACAGGGGGAACCAGATATAACTCTTGTCTAATTAGGCCTTCCTAACCTCTAAACTAAGCATTTTACACAAATACACACACCACACCTACAGTATCTGTCTTGTTTTCTGTGAAAATCAAAAATGAGACATGATTATAATCAGTTTCTTTACAAACCTGTCTCTATTATATTGTGCATGAGGACACAGTCGGTGTTAATTAGTAATGAAACAAACAGATAGTATATTTTCTGGTGTGATCCTGAAATGACAATCAGGCCTCAGCATGTCAGGCAGCAGCGCTCGTTTCAGTGCTGTCCTGTATGTCGAAAGGAAGCAGTAAAAATGTGAGGAAGACACTCACTGTGATCCAGTTCTTTCAATACGGGTTTAATTGCCCAGAATATGAGCTGTGACATCCCCTCACTTATCAAATTAACAGCTCGAAAAAGGGTAGTGAGGTGCTCAGCACCTATCTGAACTGGATCAGGTTGTTCTGTATGTGTTTTACGTTGAAACTGAAACATAAAAGTTTAATAATGTAGCTAAAATATGCATTTTTTTGGAACAGACAAACGATTCAACATCCCGGTATTCTTCACGGTTCTTGGTTCCACGTTCATCAAGAAAAGACAAGAGTAAACACCGAGCGAACGTCCGGCCATTCATGGAGGCGACGAGGTCGGCGTCCCAGAGAGCACAAAAGTGCAAATCGGAACTTAAAACAAGAGACTTGTTGGGGAAAATGCCGTCTGAAGCCACATTGTGACTGAAACGCCGCTCAGCGGGGAAGAAGGTAATCTGTCAAAGTTTAAGAATATATAGCAAAAAATGTCTAGCGCCACCTGCCGCCCTGACACCAACTTACACGCATCTTCATTCACAGTCTTACTTGTAAATCGATTTTTCTTTTCTTGGACATTTTGATGTTAGCTTGTCGATGTCTTGGTTTTATTCGCAGGTAAAATCAATAAGCAGCTTGAGGTGACTCTGCTGCTCTCTAGTGGCGAGAAGCAGTAATGTTGGCTGGTAACAATCGGAATGCATTTTGGGAGAAGTAGTTTGTAGTCAATTCGTGCTCAAAACATATTTTAAGTCAATCATGGGCCTATAAAACACTGGGGGGCCACATAAAATGACATGGCGGGCCACATGTGGCCCGGGGGCCTTGAGTTTGACACATGTGGT
Source organism: Poecilia picta (assembly GCA_033032245.1). Taxonomy (NCBI): domain Eukaryota; kingdom Metazoa; phylum Chordata; class Actinopteri; order Cyprinodontiformes; family Poeciliidae; genus Poecilia; species Poecilia picta. The sequence goes on along the minus strand of CM065372.1, from coordinate 20,639,149 downwards.
CGACATCATAAGATAAACGGATAAAAAATACATTATTTAGCTGGTAGAAACCTAAGATTTGAAGCTGGAATTGAGGCAAAAGGAGCTTTTTTCTGTTGACAAACAGATTTTGCTGATGTTTTGTTAACCCCCCCATTTGGGGTTGTAACATGATCATATGTGACTCAGTACAAAGGACAGTAATACTCTTAAAGGCAAATACAGCTTATTGCTGCCGAGGTTTGCTGCCAAACAGAATAAATAGGCAGCCGAGGCACGACTGTCCCTTTTCCCCCCTAAACAACAACAACAAAAAAAGCAGCAACAAACCACTGTTCCTTTTTCAACAGGGGTAAAAGTTCAGGAGGTTTCTGCTCATTCAGCGATCACATGCAGCTGACTGACAGCTGGCAGCAGCAGGCGGGTAAGAGGAGTGTTACTCAAGGTTACATCTGACCCAGGACAACCCCCCACCGCCTCTGCCTTCTCGCTAAGAGGAGTTTAAGATACAGGAAATGGCTTAAAAGAAGATTTCATCTGCTTTTAAAAAAAACAGAAGTCAACTCAGGCCTTGAAGATAAATATGTATTTTAAAATCATAAACAATAATCTCCTTTGTAGAAAAGTCAGGGCTGAAACTACAGTCTAATTACAACTCATTAGCTTTATATTAGAAGCAGCTTAGATACTATCTGCTATAATAAATGCTTAGATGATCAGTCTCATTTTATTTTTATGAAAAAGTGATGAAGCTTCACTGAGATGCCATTTTGTTTTCTTTTATGATAAATAAGATTTTCATTTACAATATTGTACGGAACAGACAGTGCAACTTGTAAACACAAATTTAAGTTGAGTGATAAAATGGAAAATATTTTCTAAGGACTTTTGAAGCAATTCTGCTATGTTCAAATCAGAAAAAAATACATGTTTTTCTGAATTCCTGCAGGCCTAATCTGCATCGAAATCTTCATCTTTAAGAAAAACAACCAAATGTTGCCAAAGCCAATTAAGATCACAGCTTTTTCTCCTGGTGACAGGGATGGCAAAAAAAGCTCTGGAGCGCATCGTTAATATGCAATTCTGTCCAAGATTTTGACAAAAATAGCAGTAAATGAGCAATTTCCCCTAAAGACTTGGAGGTAAAGACGCCAAACTGAGTTCTTTCATGTATCTGATTGTTACCAAAATTATTTTTACTCAAAAAATGTTAAATCTGTGCTGAAATATGAGAAAGTTCATAAATATCTGCTGTTCTCTTCACTCCATCCACAGTAAACAAAATACATTAAATGTAGTGACCCATCTAAAACCCAAATTTGAATGGACTTTGGAGATGAACACCTGTATGCGTGCACACACACACGCACACACACACTTACACACATGAGAGAAAGACGGGACTTTATAAGTGCAGTGGAGGACCTGTGATGCTGCGGGCCTGTCTCTCTTCCAAAAGACCCTGAGAACCTTCTTAAGACTGCAGAGCATGATGAAACCTTCCAAACACCAGGGGGATATGAATTAAAATCTATTGGCATCTGTCTGAATGGTGAAAAATGTTCATGATTCGTTTCTCTACAAAATTATGAACCAAGACATTTCTCAGAATCTGCACAGAAATGAGACAACACATTTTCTGTCATAGTAATTTGAGACCGAAATCCTGTGGAAAAATATTTGAGCTGAGTTAAACATCTCCCTCATGATAATGAACAATAACAGGATATATATTTTTTTACTATGGCAGCCAATAAACGTTTAGGGTGTAGGAAGTTCAAAGGCGACCTATTATACTTCCTTTAACAGGTTTGGATCGGTCCCTGGACTATACATCTGACATTTTTTGCACAAAATCATTTTTAGAGACTTTAGTTTGATTAGTTCTGCCTAGTTTCAGGTCCTTTCAGCTGTTTTAGGGTCTCTGTCACTTTAAATCCACATAAGCTGCTGCCTCCAAACTCAAAATGGCTGCAAACAGATGCTCAGTTATACAACCCTACTTCTTTGAAAAGCCGAAGTGGAGCCTCCTGCACAATCAACAAGAATAGAGAAAGTGGTTTCTGGATGGCAAGTCAACAACAAAACGCTTGTCTTGTCTTTTCCAGCAGCATACAGCGGTAAAAGCAGTAGACTAAAAGTGGTTTTACTAGCTGGGTTGCTAAGTAACGGGTTGGGCTTCACTGGCGTTGCTAGGTAACGGGCAGCGCATGCTGATTTACATTCAGACGGTTTTTGAAGCGGCTCATTTTCCAGACACTAAAAAATATGAACTTATTAGTAAAAAAAACGGCTGGGTGGTTTTTTTAAAGCGTTTGTGCTGCTTTCAGAAACAGTAGAGACTCAAATGGAAATACAAAAACATGCAAAATATGAATTTTGCATTAGTTAAAATAGTACCTATCTGCCATTCTCATCTCATCCCGTCATGAATACACAGTAATTTGCTGTTTTTACGTGATCAAATGTGTTACCCCATAACTCAATCTCCATTCACGACAACAAGCAGCCATGTGGTCACACTCACACCTCAGAGAGCCGACGACATGCTAGGTGCATGCAGCAGATTCCCTCATGATATTTTATTTATGCCAGCAGAGGTATAGGCACACATGAGCTTTCACACCCTCCTCCTCTCTCTTCTTCTCTCTCTATCTGAGTCTCCTGTGCAGTTCTGGCTTGGCCCAGATAACAGCAAACCTGCCTGGAGGCGAGAGACACCAACACTGCAGGACGTAATGGAAGCTATCATAATGCTTAGCAGGAGCTCGGCTCGTGGCGGCGAGACGGAAACGCCTCTCAGCTCGGAGTGTGAGGACACGTCGGTTTGTTTTGATGCAGTGGCTCAAGGTTTTAAAAGCTGACGAGATGGACTGATTTAGGTAAAGGGATGGGAAAAGTGTAAAGGGACTATCGGCTGTGCAAGAAGAATGAATTTAAATCTCTTTTTAAACGATTTCTGAAAGTTGCTAAAAAATATCAAAGAGTGAATGTGTCTAAAACTTCAGTGCAAGTTTACATATGACAAAGTTCAGATTGATGTCATTGTTTGCTTTTAGAGGTGATTTTAAAGGATCGTACAACAAAGTCAATCAATTTTGAAAATAAGAAGGAATTCATTAGGAAACAGTGACAATTAAAGGCTCAAATATCCAAATTTATCCCAATATTTGAATAAATATTCCCAAATCTGGTATTTTATCATGTATTCCTTGTTATTTTAAGTCAAAATTGTACTAATATTGTTTTAATGCAAGTCTCTTCATCTTAGTCGCTTTATTTTATTTTCCAGTAAAACATTTTGGATAAACTTGAGTTTTTAATTGTGCTTCACATTAGGACTGGCGTTTGAAACTATTGGGACAGCTGACAGATATTTAAAACATCTATCCTATTTTCCAACACCGTTGTACTCAGGTCAAGCATAATGTTAGCCAGTTTTCACATGTCTGGGTCCATTGTGGAATCAGAACATCCAATTAGACCAATGCTACACTCATCTAACCCAAACTGTGTAAACAAATATGTTCAAGATAAAGCCTCGCATCAATTCTAACCCAAACAGAAGATGTTGAGACAAGAATGAGTTTAAAATAGACCTTAAGTAAGAAGATACAACTCCTTCAAGTTTGACTGAAGTTTGCAGCTGCCAAATGTCGTCTGGTGGAAAACAAAGGCTCAGCTATTTACAAGGTCAGAAATAAAATAGTCAAAGTGAGATATTTAAATCTGGAAGCATCATACTGACTGGTCAACACAGAGGTGGAAGCATCATGCTGAGGTCTGTTTCACTCTTAGCATAACTGACGCACTCCAAAGAGTGAATGGAGTAATGGAAGAGGAGGGCAGAAGCTTCAACTTCAACGATGTTGTACTTTTATGAACTGTGAACTGTGTTGGATCGGATTACGCTTTAGAAAATAACTGCACATTTTACACATTTATGTAATTTGGAACTATTCAAATAAAAACTGACTGATAAAATAAAATGAATCTTTTTGAAGTTCCAGTTATGTGCCTCTTTTTAGTCTTGATTTGTCCTGCAGACCATGAGTTTGACTTGTGCTGTAGAATATTTCCTATTTAATCTGTTTTAATTTATATTTCTGTCTCTGTGTGAATTCATGCTTCATTTGCTTGTCACTTTGCTACACCTGCGTTTGCCCTTTGTGGGACAAAGACTGATTGTGGTGTAATGTGCTTTGGAGTTCTTGGACTTGATAAAGAGCTATAAAAGTGCAGATCAATTACCGTTTTACAAAAACTGAGATCAGAATGACATCGAACCAAGCATTAGTGGAAGTGTGCATGAATTTTACTGTGTGGATTAGAGAAAACAACTAACTAACGCGCTCTGAAACAACTAACGAGTCACTATGGTGACTTTTCCTTTTACATTTACTGTTAGTTTTAATCTTTTAGACAGTCCAAACACAAGTGAGCCCGGACTGGTAATATACACTCAAATTACCTTGCAAATTAAAGGGCATTAAAACCAACCCCATCTTTTTAGCTACACCTGCTTTATGACCCACATAGATTTAACAGACAGCAGCAGGATCAATGCACACTAACAGCCTTTCAGCTCTGGATACAATGTTTAATTTAACTGCTCTAATTATCTGGCTTTATTAAAAATGTAAGTTTACCCACAGAGTTTTGCATTCTGTATTTATCAATATTCAATTCCATCGGGTAAAGAAAAAGAAAAAAAAGACAAATGCTAGTTTCCGGTCCACTGCAGCGAGCTGTTTAATGACTCCCCGAGTTAACGGTCTATACACGGATTTAATGGTCCGCTCTCGTTTGTTTTATGGGTCCATATTATGGCGATAAAACCTTTGTTCTGTTCTGTCAAGCTGGATACATACGGAGAGTTAATTGGTGACGTTTAATAGCATTTAAAGCTGGATTCAAGGCAAACAGGAATAAACTTGTCATGAACTGACAGAGTCTCGTGTTAGCTCAGTTACACTCCCTGCAAATCCCTCCTTCACCGCAACCATACAATGTCTTTTTTTGTGTTTTCTGCAGCACACCGATAATCTGAAGTCAAACCTTCCTGTTGAGGGATTTATTTCTTCTAAGCCTCTCTCTTAGTCCTGTCTGTGGTTCTATTAATTTCCTGCAAAAATCAGATTTGACAAATCCAGGAAGTATTTTATGTATCTGCAGACCTGGGAAAGCCGATTTGAGTTTGTCCGGCAATAAGACAGGCACTTATGAGTGGTGATATATTTGCTTGCTTGCAACTCAGAGGAATTGATTATTTCTGCCCCTTCCTGATTGATTTAGAGATACAGCTCTGATACTACTTTATAATCTCAAAGGTGCATCCTTTCCAAGGGATCTGAAAACAGTTACTTAACGGTATTTATAACCTTTAAACTCTTTCAACATTTTATCAAAGTTGTAAACACAAACCTGAACATACGTTAATGGCATTTTAGGTAAGATTTTGTCTTAAGTAATGCATAAGATGGAGTCAACATGCAGGGAAAGATATTCTAATGAGATGAATTAAAACATATTTAATAAGAACTGCACATCACTCTGAATCGGCCGCTCTTATGGTGAGACATGGAGGTGGCAGCATCATCCTGCGGGGATGCAAGCAGGTCAAAGCTAACACTTGGTTCAAATCTCATATGATAACCAAACTTTAAAAGTAAGAAAAACCTTGAAATGTTTGTCTTACTAGTTTGTATCCATGCATATTTGTAATCCTGACTTAAATCCCATCTACTACAAACTTGATAAGTTTACTGAACATTATATCTCCAATCTAGCAGCCTGGGCTTCAGTTCAGAAAGATATGGACATCATTTTTCAGTCTCTAGATGGAAAAAACTGGTAGAAATATACCAGCTCTGACAAGGGACAAACTTTGAACTCAGCTTACAAATTAGCCGACTTCTAAAGGCCATGAACTACACTAGATTTTATTTAGGGTGTCAGTTTTATTATTTAAGAAACAGCGCATCCATCTTTGTAACCATATCTTCGCAATCACGACCACAAGTCAGTCTGTCGAGTCAAATCCCAGTAAAACACATTAACGTTAGAGACTGTAAGGTGACAAAATATGAAAAAGTTGAAAGGACGTCAATACGTTTGCAAACTACTGTTGAAATCCAAATGAATGGAACTTGATTGTGCTCTCAGCAGGTAACCTTCAGGTGGAATCAATGAAAATTGTTTGCTCTATTGAACAATTTTCATCAGCTTTACAAAAATAACACATCAGCCACAGGTGCAGAATTCAGGTACCTCATTCTTTATTTCAAACATTGGTTAATGTACCTGCAAGTGGGAAAATGTCTGTTCATCCTCGTTGAAATAGAAAACAAGAAAAACGCATTGAACTCTCCCAAGAATCTAGTAAGAAAAAATTACATCCAAAAATACTTGACACTGCCATCTGCAAGAGTACAACAGGAGATAGGAGGGAAAAAAAGAGATAAAACAAAAGCACAAACCTGTGAGCTCAGCTGCAAGAAACTGTCAGGTTAAAACGTCAGAGAGGGGATTTAAAAAGGATTCCCTTGTTTCTTTTTTGTGTAAAAGATAAAGAAAAGAGCAACAAAGTAAAGAGAGGTTTCACCGATGAGATTCATCAAAATCACAAACCACACTGCCAAAATGCAAACCAAAGCCACAGCAACAGCAAAAGTCGACAGAAAACAATAAAAAAAATCAAAATAATAAAAAAAAATGTCCCAAAACCCACCAGTAAATGCACAGGAAAAAGAAAAATCTGTACTGATAAAATCTGCTCGGTTTCTGCAAAACTGCAAGCAAAGTGAGAGGCTTTCTCAGAGACCGATACCGCACTCGTTTTCTGTCTTTTCTTTTTTTTTCCTTTCAATTTATACCCTCTCGATCTGAATCACCGCATGCTGGAAACTTGAAGCCTGGATGGACTGACTGTAGGGGAGGAGGAGGAGGAAGGGGGGGGAAAAACGCTTAAAACCAGCACCGCAAATGCTCAATTCAAACACCAGCAAAAGGAGGAAAAACAACCCAAAAAAAAGGAAAAAAAGAAAAAGAAGGGGGTGAATTTAGAAGACAAAAAAAAAATGTTTGTTTAGAAAAACAGAAAAAAAAAAATAGCCAGTGGAAGTGTACTCACCGAGCGGGAGTAAAATGTTGCAATAAAAATGTGAAATGGCTCAAAAGAGGCTACAGTATGGCGGTGCGAGGCGGAATGCTGAGCCTCTTTCCTCTCTCTAGCTCCCTGCCTCCAGTTCTGTCATGTGACTCCTTCAGCTCCGACTTCCAGCAATGAGAGTCCAACCTCGAACAGCTGATGATGCCGAATGCTCTCCTATAAAGGCTTGGCTTCTTACAAAAGTACGGTGGAGCGAAAAAAAAGAAAAAAAAAAAGAAAAAATAAGGAAAAAGAAAGATTCGCTCCTTATCATGCAACGCTTACGACTGAGCTGGTTTTATGTTTCTCTGCTGCATTTTGAACATGCACAGGTCTCTCTTTGTGTCGGCGCCACGGGACGATCAAGTCATGCGGATTTTTTTTTATTATTATTATTCGCTGGCATCGTGAGCTTGTACAGAAGGCATGGATGGGAAAAGAAGAATCAGTCCGATGACGATCAGTGCATAAAAAAACCGACAGGAGGTGGAAACAATGACAGATTATGTTGACGGAACAAAGGTTTGTCGTTTAGCCTTGATGCAGGTTAGAAAACACTTTGAGTTATCAGCCAACATATGGATCCTAGAGCAAAATACGGTGCAATAAGAAGGAAAAAATTAAAATCAAACACACATCTGGAAAGTATTCACACTTTATGTTGCAACCTGATTCCAAGTTGTATTAAAGTAATCTCTTTCCTCAAAACTCTTCACATTAATATCCCATAAAAAAGTTTTAACATTTTTTGCAAATTTATTAAAAGTAGAAAATCAGGAAATCACATTCACATGAGTATGTGTGTAATACTTTGTCGAGTCTTTTTGAATGCGATTCCACCGGTTGAGCTCGGCCATCTTCAGGCGGTTTGATCCGTTCTTCTCCAGCTCCTTCAGGTCCGACAGACCTTTTCAGATCTCTCCAGAGATGTTGAGTCAGATTCACACCTTTGAGATCTGGTCTGTGTGTTTTGAGTCGTCGTCCTGCTGAAAAACGAGAAGTCGCCCCAGTCAAGGCGCTCTGCAGCAGGAGTTCTTCCAGGATGTCTCCGTACGTTGCTGCATTCATCTTCTCCTCTATCCTGACTAGACTGTCAGCTGCTGTTGCTGCAAAACATCCACCTAGCATGATGCTGCTACCACCATGCTTCACTATAGAGAGCTGTCCCAATGACACCCGACTTTCACACCAAAGAGTCCAATCTGTGTCCCATCAGAGCAGAGAATCTCATTTCTCATGTTTTCTGCTCTCAGTTCCAAACTTCTTCCGTTTACCGCTGAACTTATTGGGACTCTCAAAGCAGCAGAAATGTTTGTTTCTTCCTCTAATTTGTGCCCCCGTCTCAGAGGTCTACAGGCAATTACTTTGATTTACAGCTTGGTGTTTGACCTCCGGCCTGCACTGCCACCTAGGAGACTTTATATAGACAGGTGTGTCCCTTTCCAAATCCAAGTCCAATCAACTGAATTTACCTGAGGTGAACTCTGTTTAAGTCGTAGAAACATCTGAAGGTTGATTAAGCCGTTCTTCATAATTTGTGTACAGAATTTTGAGGAAAAAGATTAATTTAATACAATTTAGAGCAATAATCAAATCAGAACCATCTTGAAAACTTGCTCAGATGGACAGATTGCTACAAATAAAAGCATTTGGATTTGAATCTACATGAAAAAATATGATTTATTATAATGTTTTTGTCCTTTTTTGTAAAGTATCTTAAGATTTTTTGGCTTACTTTAAAACAAACAGCTCATGGGGATTTTTATGTCTCCAGTTTTCCAGCTTCCTGTAGCAGGTAGTTTGTTTTTGCTTCCAAAAAGCAACACAAGTACAATTTCAATCTGTTAAACAGGAACTTTTATGCCACACAGTCCTTGCTTTTCAATTCCTGATAAGAAATTCGATACTTAAGCAAAACACACTATCGCACAGCTAACCTTGTTTATGACATTTAAATAATAATAAAAAAAAATAAATAATTAAATGTTGTGTGCTTTCTAAGAATCGAAAGGATGGATTATACAACAAAACAAATTTCCTGTAGGATACCTTGACCTGCGAGAGTAAAGCACACAAATCTTACCTAAGTGGTAAATTTAAGAGAGAAAAATGTGTAATAGTCTCTTCAATGGTGCTGAAATTGTTGAGCACAGAAACAGCCAGGCTGCTGTCCATGGTGCTGAAACCCATAGAGCTCTGGGTCGTCGTATCGCAGACGAAGCCAATCAGCTCCAGAACAATCCAGACCAAGCCGTGTGTGGCTGACGCTCCGTCCCTGGTGCTGAAATGAAACTGGTGTAACACAGTTTAGGCCTAAAGGTTGTCCTGGCTGTAGTTCTGAAGCCATGTCTGAGTGGTGCATTAGGAGCCTGTCTATGGAGCTGAAACTGAGTAATTGCTGCACAGCTAGACATAATTGTTTTGCTGGAAGGCTGTTAAAATTGCTATGTTTAGACACACTGTGATTTTGCCTAATTATGTATTTGTTTGTATTTTTTACATAAAAAAGGCCAAAAATATCTAATATTAAGTTGAATCACATCATTTAAAGTTTCAAGCATCGTCCCAACTTTCTTCATAAACCCCCCTCTACACACACACACACACACGCGTACCGCTCTCCCGCTCTCATCTGTTAAATAAATACACCTGAGAAATGTAGGTTATCGCTGATGGCAACAGACAGAAAAGTAATAATGTGCTATTGATGCATTAGAGTCTGACTGCGGTTGTCAGACAGAATTCAGAACGAGTTTATGCAACACACAGCGTTGGAGACAACTGTCACCATTCATAAATCAGAGCGGAGGTCGGTGCAGTGCTCCCACCTTAAGCACTGTCTAATTTAATTCACGTTTCAAAACACATCCATGCCTGTGGGAGGCAAGTAAAAAAAATGTTCTGCCATCCCTAAAGAATACATTCAAGAACAGTGATCAAACTCTGGCAATTTTACCGCTGCACACATTTGCTTCCTTTCTTCATTTAGCCCTTGAAGCTGCTTAGAGGTCTCTTTTGCAGCATTTAGCAAAACGCTCAGTCACTGTTTGTCTACTGCATGGCAGTCCAGGGCTTGAAAACTAAAGATAGTGGTCTGTGAGTCATTGTGCAGGACATCACTTTAATTGTTGATGCCTGAGGGCGCACATGGTCTGATTCAGGAACTGGACTGTTCGTGGTTTATTGTGCCAACATGTAGGCAGGGAGGTAATGAAGAAAATTAAGGAATTAAAGCACAGCTAAAATAATTCCCTCCAACCAAATATGGCAACACTGTAACAAATGGCTGATGCCTTTGTTGACTCAGTTATAAATAGTTATCTGGAGTTTACAAAGTTCTACTAGCAGCTTGTGATGCTGTTTTTGGGGTTAGCTTCTGCAGAAAGAAACAACCTGTGTTTTCTCTCTTTTGCTTCTCTAAAAAATATACTAACCAGAGGGTCAATCGATGCAACAGAGGTTTTTGCATCTTTTCTGAATCAGAAATAATGCTTCAGAATACCCGAATACCTAATGCCAATAATGAATGGTATTATTCTAAGCATCTACTTCCCAATTAGCCGCTAGCATCTGGCTCTGCTACTGTATTAACGAGAACTTGCAAGTGACCTAGAATAACAAGCGAAGACTCAATATCTGTTGTAATATTTTATGTTCCTTGAAGCAACAAAAGCTCAAAAACATAATGAGTCTTTCGCTTACTTTTCAAACATTTTAGTTTCTTTTATTGTTATTTGTAACAACAAAACAATTTGAATTGAGCAAATTCATGCTCAATTCTAGCTTGAGAATAAATTTGAATAATGAGTCATTTGTTTTAAAAATAGCTCATCTATCTGTGTTTTTCCTAGAATCTGACCTGTAAAAGTTTCTGTCCATCTTGCACAGTCTATTTCCTGTTAATAAAACTTGTTTAATGTTTTCTGGGTCTGATTCCTACATTACCCATAATGCAATAGCTCTGTACTGCACATGAACTCATCTTACATCCAAGTAGATTTGATTGCATGTGTGAAATTTCGAATGGAAAAACAGCTGCAGTCATGACAATCGTGACCACGATGACAGTTTGTTGATATTTTTGGTCTCTTTCTAGTTTAATTCTCCTTCACAATAATATTTTTATTGGCTGTGTAATGGTTTAAACTTTGAATGTTAGATGTAAGAATTCAGCCTTCTAGGTTATAAAAGCTCTTTAAGACTCTTGAGAGACATCTGTTCTGTTAATGACTCTTAGATTTCATTAAACTTTACGGCCTGGTCATAAACTTTCCCCATTAGCCTGGTTGTAGGATTTCTGTCCTTTAGATTGTTCAGTTTGGGTGTTTGTTTCAGTTAATGAATATAAATATATCTTTGTTTGACTAAAGTTTAAATTTTTAATTGACAGCAATTCAGCGTTTGAAAAAAATGTGAAAGTAGTGCATTTTTACCACTGGGAGTGGAATAAAAACCCATAGATTTTTTTTATATTGATATTAATCTGGTTTAACTTTGCACATCAACTCAACAGTTCAGTGGATTTTGAATGTGTTGCTTTACTAACGTCCTGTCGCCGTGCTGCTTGTGATAAAAAGACACATCGGTCTTATTCAGGTGCTGAATGGTGCATAGATAGATGCAGCTGCCAAGATGTAGGCAGAGAAGGTAATGAAGAAAATTAAGCAATTAAAGCACAGCCAAAATAATTCCATCTAATCCTGTACCGCACTCTATAATAAAGTATGACTAATGCTTGACATCTTTATTGACTCAACGTTATTAACAGTCATTTGGCTTGAAATCATCTTTTCTTCCAGTCTAAATCTGCATAACTTTCGCACTGTGTGAAATATGCAGAGGAGTGAGGACTGAACCCTTCGCTTGACATGATTCACACGTCAGGCTGTAAAACGCTGACACTTTTATGGTGAGGCCTGCTCCGGGTTTCTGGTCCGCTCCCGCTATCAGGGTCCTGCTTGCACGCCAGAAAGAGACTCACAAGGTTAATGACCTTCGTGAATCTCTCAAATAAGACGTATCAATCATATCAACCTTTTGACACAGAGGCTCAGCAACGCGCTCAGTTTCGCTGAGCCTTTGCCTCGCCAAAATCACTTTCAATCCTTGTGTACATACTGCTGGATGTTTCTTGAGCTAAATAAGAAATGAAGCTAAAAAATAAAATGATTAATTACCTGAAATGAAATTGTCATAAGCAGAAATATAGTGCGTAGAACATGCATTGCCTTTGGCCATAAACAAATTTTCAATTTGAGGCGAAGCTCAAAAACATTGGGGCTTTTGAGCTTTCTTGCTACTCTTGAGGTTCATGAATCGATACATGATATTGCATTATTTATAGAAATACAGTAGTGGAAAAAAATAGATAGTCGTGATTTAATTTCAGTCAAGTTTCGTTCTGACCTGTGATAGGAAAGTAGTTCAGGAAAAACAAATTTCAATGCTCAAGATGAAAACATAATAGCCCCAATATTCACTTCCAGTCTAACCTTTTAATGTAGAAAGAGATGAATTATTCTTTAGAAAGAGACATGACATTATTATCACCCATGCTACACGGAGAACCGCTTCATTGTGAGCCTGTTATGCACAAAAAAGGAAGGAATTAATGTCTTTATAAAGCTAGGGAAGTATTTTCTATTCCTTAATTAGCAATTGTCAAGAAGTCTGCATAGATTCTGCAAGATGTTTTAATTAAAAGTAAAATGAGTGTGCAGACACAACTGTAAGTGGATTTAACGCTCATTATAATAAATAGGTTGCTTTTACAAATCCGGAGCTTGACATGGAAGGATTATGAAAAAAAAAGGCGCAAAATATAAATAGATTCTGAAACCGTTTCTCATTGTTTGTGTTTGCACATATAAGCAGCGGAGCATGGGCTCGGTAAAGAAATCGTTACAGGGAAAGATTTTTTGTCACCACGATGCATATTTTAAAAGGTTGTAATGTGCTTGTGTAGGCTGGGTCAGTGGGTATAATGTCAGCCTGTGCATTACATCCATCAGACTCGGCAGGACGCGTCTCCAAAGTGTTTATGTAGCTGCCTCGTTTTCTTTCATCCTTGTCGATGCCTCAAATCTGAGGGAGCTGACTGACCCCTCTCAGTCTGCCGAGACCAAAGGCATGTTTACTGATGGATGAATAATAGTCAGAGTCTGAGTTTCTAACATCTGCCTCTGGTGCAGTCTTACACCAACCATTAAGGTTTTATGACTTACTATAGACTCTTTTAGAAGGTTATTTAATTAAGAAACAGATGGTTTTAATTTTCCATAAAGAGATTATCTACAAGTTTCTTTCTTCCGCCCAAATCTCCTTTCCTTTTCTTCAACACAAAGGCCGTTCAGATTGTCCTGTTGAGTAATTTCCTCTCTATTTCGGTTTGTATTGTTTCTGCTGTTCCAGCGCAGGATTTAAATCCACAAACTAAGTCCATTGGAAGAAAACAATGATCTCATGCAATCCACTGGTTAAATGGATTAATTATATTTAGTTTGATCTCAGTTAGTTGTGTCAAAATACTATTAAATCAATGCTCAATGTGTCACAAAAAACTAATCTCAAAGTCACTTATTACTTACAATAACCTGCAATACAATAATAATAATTTAAGCAATATTACCACCTGTGAACTATTTCATATTCACAGTTTTATTTTACTGTATTTGTTTTACTCCTATTGGAAGCTATTATTACATCTTGACATTTATAGCCAAACATTTCATTGTATTGTTGACTTTGTGTTAACCTGCATAATGACAAATACACTGTTTGACAAAACATTACTCTAGATCATTATCAAGATAGAACAGATTTTAGACAACATGACATCAATCAATCAGCCTTTGTTTATAGAGTACATGACACGTCCAAGGTGACCCAAGTGCTGTACAAGTCCATAAAATAAAACATAACCAATAAGACATAAGCACCGATAATAAATCAGGAAAGAGAGATAAAAAATAAAGCACTCATGATAATAACAGCCTAATAATTTCTACCAAAACAGAATTTAAATAATTTTATGTATTAGCAATCATTACAGTAAGAGGATGTGAGAATTTGAGAAAAAGAGCAGAAACAGCTTTATAAGACGAGTCTTATAAAACATTCACACCATGTTTTCTTCCACAAACACGGAGCTCTTCTTCTTCTTTTTATGGCGGTTGGCAGAACACAGAGAACGCTGACGCTATGGCGCCCTCTAGTGCGCATGCGGGACACTTTCAGGTCGTTTGCATGTTCAAACGGTCTGTCAGATACGCTGTCAGGATAACATACATGCAGTGAGTACGCATGCCCGCGCATGCGCATTAACAACTCCGACCGTCAGCGTAGTCAGTACAGCATACCCAACAGGTTATGACAAAAAAAGTCATTAAATAGTTTATAATATGACATAATATGATAACTAGATAGATATACATGCATTGTCGTGGTTTCAAAGTGTATTTAAAGCAGAGTCTAGCTGCAGCTCCAGTCAGCTAAGCCCGTGTAAAACTCATGTAACCTAAACCTACTTAACCACGTCAGGATGCCATATAACTGTTAAAAACAAAGTGTATGATGATCTACGTCATGATCTATGTTGGTGATTAAATAAAATCATAATGACAGCGTATACTTGTCTGACAACGTATGCTGATCTGACAGAACATCGGAATTGGGTCACTTCAGGCTGCAGTGTGAACGCATCCTTACAAACACCCAGAACCAACTGGAAGTTCTGAATTCACACTTTTCAGAAAACACAGTTGGTTTATAGTTCTATTAAATTAAAAGTTGCTTTTTTCTTTTTGTCAGTTCGTCTAGCAGCAGTTTAAATAAACTGTGAAGAAAGTAGACAACGACTGTTGTTCAGATGATAACAGCGTCAGAATTTCTTCACATCTTAAACAAGACAAACAAAAAAAAAACCCTTATAATGGAGCAGAGGTTGAACCTAAAGTGGAGAGGTCACGCTGAAAGAATGTGCACATTATGCACTTAGCTTGTTAACAGCTGTCGGCTTAATTGTCACGTCGCACAGGGACGTTTCTATTTCAGCGTGGCGGTGGCAGGCACCAACAGAGACCGAGGCAGGCTGACCTTTTCAGCACAAAGTAACAGGACTCTCCTGAATTCACCACGGCAACCGGCGCTGTATGACTGACACGGGTTGATTGTGCTTTGTGCTGCTCGGACCAGCATGGTGATTAATTTATAGAAGTATATGACAGCTAATTTATTTTTGCTGTTGTCATGCACACGCTGCGGTTTGGAACATATGGCGTGATGCGATATTTTAAAGAGGATTCTTTTGTTTGGTTTTTATCAAAGACATTTTTATTTTGGAAGATGATAACAGGGATTACATTTTACTAGTCTCTTCACAGGACCATGAAATCGGTCCAGCTGTGACATCTGGAATAAATTGTGTGGAAATGAAATGTGATTACTGGATTTTAATGTGTTTTGAAAAGTTTTTACCTGCTGCACATGCTAATCTGAGCAACGACAAGAAAACAAACAAACTTAAATCACAACTTTATGGGGGGATTTTTTTTTGTCAGCTGTGCACTGTAAAACATTTGAGTCTCACTTAGTTGTTTCCACCAAGTTCTACTCTTTAAGTCAAAATAAATGTAGCACGTTTCATATTTTGAACTTTAATGTGTGAGTCTGTGTGGCACCATGAGAGCCTCTTATGTGTTACAAAGGCAAACGTTTGTTTTATTGATACAATGGTTGAGGAAATCGTCTTCTCACGGTACTTTTCAAAATAAAAGCTTGAGCAATCAGGTATTTTGTTCATACAAGCTAAGTACAAATTTTAAAATTCTTCTAACTTAAAAACCCCCCAGATATTTCAACTTGAGGGTTGTTTTCCTGCATAATGTGAAATAATTATTTGATTTAAATTAAAGTATTATGTAATCACTCACTTCAATATCAATGAGATATCAGGGTTTAGAAAACAATACTCAGACAACTTGTTTCCTGTTAAATCAACTGAGTGGACTTTAATTTGAGTTAAAACAAAATCAGTTTTCTAATTGACTTGTATTCTAAAGGTTGCTGGTGAAGCTTCATTTTCAATTTAAACCACCGTCAAATGTTTTACAGTGTCGTTTTTGCTTTAACCCTTTCAGCGGTCGCTGCAGTGGGCAGCTAACTAAAAGCCATTTTCTTGCGTTTCTGGTGGATTTTACGCTATAAATGCACACAGACCACTGACGTGGACACTAATGCATCACATCAACTGCTGGCCATCAGCTGCAAATGCAAGAAAGTTTTTTTGTTGAATCCAATATGGCCGACAGACAAAAAAAAGCATGCCGACCGACTCGGTCCCTTATTCTACTGTAGACGACTCTTGGAGGTAAAAAAAAAATATTGTGATATCAGGTAACCCCTAAAGAACAGTACTACTGATGTATTTTTTCAAATAACAACTTTGTATTTGGAGAAAATTACAATTGATCACAAAAAAAAAAAAAAAAAAAAATTTACATTTTTTCCCTATCTTTTTTTTATTTATGCTTTAAAAAAATAAATCAATTGAAAAAAATCCTGACAAAGGATCATAATTCATGCATGAAAGGGCTAAAATTAGGTTAATTACAGTTGATTATTGGTTCAGCTATGATATGGAGAGGTTTACTTATCATTTTTTTGCCCTTAAACATTTTTGTTCGACAAAAAAGCATAAACATAGCAAATCTAAGCAAAAGCAAACTAACTGTCTTGCTCTAAAGACAGTAACTGTAACTGATTAGCTACATTTCAAAGTGTCACTTTGTTTCTCTTTTTTGTGGCACATTGTGCTCCTTGTATTTCTGCTTGTTTTTCCAAGATAAAATGTTTCGCTCAAACAGTAATCAAAGAAATCCTGGCCAGGACATGAACCTAACTGATTATGTCCGGCACTGAAGTGAAAAAATGAAAAGAATATTTAATGTGGTCGAGTTGAAAGAAGCAGACTTTGTGTAGATATTTTCATTTTTCACATCTATCTGGAATAAAGCAGGTCAGTTTTGGCTCAAACTGTGTTTTCCTTTATGTTCTTGGAACAAAGTTTCTAGCTGAGGAAATGCTCAAACTTTGCTCACTCACTTCACTCTTTGCTGACAAGAAAACAGACTGTTTTCTCTGCTAAACATCAAAGCACTACTAAGCAGAATCTGTGAAGAAAACAAAACAAAAAGCAAGCAGTTGTCTCTGATGCATTAAAGTTTAAAAATACGCAGAACATTCATTCAGCCAAAAAACCCCCCAAGAAACCTATGAGAATAATTCAGAGTTCAAAAGTGAAGTAATACAAGAAATCAAGTATTTCTTTATGCATCTCTGGTTTCCAGGCTGTTTGCTCTGCTGCTTCAGCCAAACCAGAATGTCTTTGGCTCGCCGGTTCAGGTGCGTCTGGAAGAAGAGCTCCCAGCGGCTGAGGCAGGAGCCACAGAAATCCTTCTTAATCAGATTCTGCAGAAGCTGATAGTGGAGAGAGACCATAAAAAGAAAAAGAAAGGAAGAAACACACATGAAAGAGGCCAGCAGTAGTTTGGCAGCCACTTTGCAGAAAGAAGGGGGCAACAGAGTCTGAGGTTGTTTGCCCACGATTGTCCCTCCTAGTGAGGCCTCTTATTGGTAGTGAATGCCTTCCTGCTGCATTTGGCTTGTGACGCTCAGCTCGTTGGGAAAAGTCCAACCTGAGCTGTCTGCTACCTCAAACCTCTTGGCTCCAAGATGTAGAGAGTCTGTAGGGTGGGAGATTGCTGCAGGACCTCATGGAGTTGCAGAATGAAGCTGTTTAAAATTTACATTGATGACACTTTGTTAATGTTGTGTTTTGTTGGAATTTACGGTATTTTTAAAATGATTTTATTGGTTAATTTGGCTTGTAATTCTTTTCTCCAACTGTATAAAGTAATATTCAATAAATTTGAATGCATTCGCGTGAATGTTTGCCAGATTGGTTTCTTTTGAAAATAACCTTTAAGTGTGTACTAAACATGAACTTGAGTAACCCACATTTGCTTTTAACGCTCTGATGTAATATTCTAATCGTGAATTTGTTTACATAAGCTGTAAGGAAAAAAAGTCACCATCATTTAGACCACAACCAATTGTATCAAACAGCAACAGTAAAAAGTAAAGTACAAAAAAGATACAAAACAAGTCTTAAGTTTATTCAGGTGTGAGTTCATGCTGTAGAAACTGATTGGCTCCCACTCAGAAAGCACAACAGGAACGTACATTTTTCTGAACTTAAATGAACTGTCAATGCTAAAAAATATGATTTCAGTGCTTCTCTGTTGTTATTTTATCTCAAAGTTTTCACCAAAATAAAAACAAGAGAAGCAGGATTTGTGTTTACTGTTTCTAAGAGGAAGATTGAGAGTTTTTGTTTTTTTTTGTCTTGTTTTTTCTACTCTGACGGCAATCATCAACAATCATCCGAAATTGTCCTCTCCAAGACATTTTCTTACATTGTTTTCAAAAAGTTCTACCTTTGTGTAATTTGACATAATTACAGATTATCTTTTTTTTTTTTTTTAAATGCAGGATAAAGCAGGAAATGCAATTCTTTTTCTTTCTGTTCCTCCACACAAACAGACACTTCTAACAAGAACAGTGCATTAAGTCAGCCGGGATTTGCATATGAATATTAACTGAGTCTGCATCTCCTTTTCTCCGTGAGCCTAACACCACCAAGGATGTGTCAGATATGCATGAAAACAAATATTAAAATTAGAACAATTTCTTCCTGCACTCAGTTGACATCTTCCGACCATTTGCGTTTAAAAGCGTTTCTTTTAACAACCTCATCCGTGGAAGATGAGCGCCTTCAAGAGACTTTTCTTTAGGCGATACATGAATCATCAGAGCACAAGCAAAACAAACAGACGAACAACAAACTCTTTGTTATTGTTCCAGAGCTTTTCATCATGCTGTAATTATGCACATATAACCCAGATTTCTTGATGTTGCTCACTGTCTTCTCCTGGCTGTAATCTCAATTAGCTCATTGTTGACAAAAATGTGGTTGAAGCAATTTAAGATCTACACAGAGCTGCGACTCTGAGACTGGAACGGTTTCCTGAACATGAAAAACGACAACGAAATTCGTTTAATGAAAGCTGGATATAAATAAGTAAGCATGTCACACGGAAATGCATCAGAGGAGGCGACACAGAAGCTTGCTGCTTTGTGTCGGAGGAAGGCAGAAAAGTATTTTAACAATCTTTTGATATTTTATATGCAGTTTCAGACTGTTGTTTACTTACATTCAGTTTGGGCTTGAATGTCATTATTTTAAGGATTTTACTCAATTATTTGAGATATTTTTCAGGGTGAATTTCTTTTACAGTCGCAAACAGAACTTGTATTTTTCAAAAAATGATTTCTTCTTTAGCAGTATTAAATAATCAACAGTCTTGAGGCGTACATGACAGAGTTGTCCTGACAGATTCTCCCACCTGAGCCGGAGATCTCTGCGATTCCTCCAAAGGCACCATGCACCTCTTTGCTGCTTCTCTACTGTCAGTTTAGGTGTAAAGTCATGTCTGGATAGGTTATTGTTGTGTATCTGTGTGATTCTACTTTATTGGCAAAGCTCCAATAAGAGTTACCGAGCAACAACTTGTCTGTTTAAAGGGCAGCATTATGTAAAATTGGCTTTTTTGAGATTTACACCATGTTTAATGTTATTCCCTCATCAAAAACATACATGGAGTGTTGCTTTTATTCTTTAATGCATATTTGAGTAATCTTTTAATCTCTCATGGCAACCATTCACTTGTGCTAAACGCCTCAGGGGACGTAGCCCCGCCTTCGAGACGCAGCTCCTCCTCCTCAGAGCTGCAGTTTCCAAGTTTCTGCCTCACAGAGCGACTCTCTGCTCCTCCAGACTAGCAAGCAGCAATTAGCAAACATCTGGTGGAACTGCACATCTGCTGAGCTCAGTGAGCAAAATACTTCTCATTGCAATGCTGATAAAATCGTTTCTTCATTATTAAAGAAGCCACAACGTAATGACTTCCTGAAGGTGAAGTTTCAGAAAAAGCAGTTGTTTTTTTTAAAGAGACAGAGGCCCAATTTCAAGGCATTAAATTACAAAGTAAAATTCCTTTTTATGTCATATTTATGTAGCCCATAAAATGGCACTGTGTGCCTGAGAAACACAAAATACTTCCCTTTTAACAAAACGAATTTCCATAAAAAATCTGACTATTTTGCTGAAGCAACTCACACAGAATGTAAAAAAACAAAACTGCTATTAATGCCCTTATAATTATATATATTTTTCATCATTCCATGTGGCCATACAACCACAATATACAACAAACCTCAGGCAAAGTTGCTGTACTTACAAAAACATTACAGAAAACTTTCATCACCAGCATTGCTGTGAGACAGAAGAAAAATCAGAATGGAGGCAACAGATGAGATATAATCACACTAAGCTGCTAATTAATTAGTCCTGCATGTCATACGCTTGCTGTGCAGAGGGACCCAAACATTTCTCCATTTGCTAATTAGTTTTCTTTTGGGGCATTTTGTGTAAATACATATGAATAAAAAATAATTAAATTGCTTGTGCTCCTTCTAGATTGTCTTTGCCATAACCCAGAGCCTGGAGCGTTTTCTGCAACTGGTATGTAGCAATACCAGTAAATATTTTGCAATTTGATGTCAGCTGCTCTGCATTTCAAAATGTGATGCAATTTTAAAACCAGACAAGGTTGGAAAAGAAACATAATGAATATTTAAAAAGAGAACCATTGAACCCATCTTCTCTTGGTTCTTGAAGAGTTTTCAGCCTTCATCCAGAAATCTTTTTCCATTCTGCCTGTTAGAAATGTGGCTTAAACTAGTTTTAATTTAAGTAATCAGATAACAGTAACAACCTGCAGGGAAACTAAGAAGTTTATTTTTTTATATTTGCTCTACTATGATGTTTCAGATTATCTGGTTAAGACAGATGGATCATACAAATTTTTTGAAAGTTAGACTTTGAGAGTTAGTGATGTTACCCGAGTGTCACTGTCTCACTATGAACCTGGAAAAGGTTAACAATTCTGAATTTCATTTAGAAATGTGGTTCACAAATAATTAATAATTATTCACACACCTATTGGATTTAGATGAAAAAACATTTTCATAATAAAGACGTGTGTTTGAGGAATGACACAGGTCTATCGAAAGATTATAAAAGAATAAAAAAGGAGCTTCGGTTTTGGAAAAACGTACGTCTCTGCTGACATCTGGCATAAATAGATAGCCTATTGATGTAATATTCTGTGGAATGTGAGTCCATATTATTCATGCAAACTTTGCCTATTTGTGAATTTTTATTTTGTTGGGCGTATCTAAGACATTGCAGCTTGGGAAGTTGAAATACCCGAGCACAACGCTACTTGTGTTTGCAAAACAGCCAATCCGATAGTGCCATTTGCTTTCTTTGGTCCTTATTTGCTGAACTGAAAATTATGCAAAATGTAGATGTTAGCTTTTGTAATAGTGCCAAAATTTAAAAGAAATAGACCTCAGATGAGTCACAGCAAGAAGGATTCTTGATTAAAATCCCTGCCAAGTTTGTGTTCTGCAAAGAGTCTGCATGTCTCCTGAGGCGCACTTTGGTTCTCTTCTGGTGCTCAAGCTTCCACCCACAATCAAAAAAAAAACATTCATATGGTTGAACGGAACATTTTCAGAAAGTCTGCTGAAAGTGTGTTTGCAAAAAGTTTCTTGGTTTTGGTTCTATGATCGACCGACTTGCATTTCCTTCTCCTTCCTCCAACACCTGCAGTGGACTCTCCCTGCATGTCCACCGCCAAGCAGAGGAAACCAGCTGCAAATCTGATCATTCATCGGAAGGATACACCGAACCAAAAGCAAAAATCTGCTGTGCCAGGACAGTATGAAGGATCACAGCTGCTTTAACGCAGCAAGAATTAGACGGATGGTTTTGATAGAGCGAAAATGCTCTTCGGTATTGGAATCGCAAGGGGAAAAGAATCACTGGAAAATGCCCGGAAAATATATAAAAACCAATAAAGGTGAAGAGATGATGGAGCCCTGAGAGCTTTATTTCAATAAATAGCATTATGACTGCTGAGTCTATCACCGTATGGATTTTCGCTAACACACTCTCTCATTGCCTGTTTAACAATCTGTCATCCAAACAGCTGACCTTTCTCAGCCTAATTGAAGCAAATCTTTTCCCAGTTTCCTCTCAGAAGTCTCTGCTCCTGTCCTAGTTTGTATTCCACGCAGCACTTCCTTCCACCTACATATTGCAGTAGTTTGCTTTACCCCCGCTGAGCCTCAGCTGTTTGTTGAACCATGCAAGAGAGATAATATTCAAATAAGCACAGATATATCTCTCTCTTAGTTTTGTGGGTCACTACATTTAATAAAAATGATCACATAAAGATTAAGATTAACGGAACAAAATCAAAAGAATGTGTTATGGAAGATGTGTAAACTTTTTTATTGCTATAAAAATGTTGCAGTATTTATGGCATTCATCAAATCAGTTTGATAATGCCTGAAAGAAACTGGTTTTGACTCCAAAAGTTTGGAGTTTGATAAACTTCAAATGTAGATAGAAAGGATGAAAAGTTCCTCATATTCACTGTTGAGCATGGAGGAGGAGGTGTGATGTTATGGGACTGTTTTATTATACAAACCTATGAGGAAAGTATTTAGAGTCAGTTATAAATGAATCTACACAGATCAAAGATTGGATTTATCTAAAATTATTAGTGCCATATCCGGCTGATGCAGTCAAAGAAAAGGTGTCTAAAAGCGCTAATTTAAGCCTCTTTACACACTCTTACTAAATGTGTCAGTAATTGCACAGATTGCCGTGTGGTAGTGGAAATGTAAATGTTAAATATTTTGTAACACCTTTCTAAACATATGCAGACTCCACAAAATGTGTTGCAATCTGTTTCACATTCACCCACACAGAAAGCAGAGAAGATTTGTTCCTCCGTTTACAAACTGAGTGTTGATCTGGTATTTATATTTACAGTCATGTTCAATAAATTAGAATACTTTTTGAAAATTACCTTTCGACAGCTATTAGATATATTTGTTCTTAAGCCTATCTTTCTGTTAAAATAGTTTATTGCTCGATGCATAAATGTGTTTTAGTCATTAGCAGGGAAACATCTTGACTAATAGAAAAGGTGTTAAAACATTGGACTTAATTTTTAAATGGATCTATATGGGTGACTAAGTAAAGCATTTATCAGCATTTTGCTTAAAGCAAATAAAAAAAGCTTTAATTAGCTGTGTTTCCGTTACAAAGTCCACAAAACCTTGACATAGGTTTTAAAACCCTTGCATTAGAAGATGCAAATATTTGGAAAGACTTGAAATATTCAACTAAAGTAAAAAATAAAAAAAAAATCCAATTTCTTATTTCTATGAAATTATAACTGGAGCTTATTCACTTTGTTTTTTGCCAGTAGTAACATCCAGTCGTTGATCACAATTTTTGTGTTGAGGAAAAAAATGTTCCATTGTAATTTTGCAAAGTATACAAATGATGCTTAACTCTGTGTTTGTCTATTACAAAACACAACCTCACAGAGCAAAAAACAAAAAAAAAAACTAAACTAAAAAAAAACAAAAAAATCACGTTTTTGAAGAATTACATGGTCAATGGAAACAGCCAGTGATTATTTCTAATGACCTATTTGTAATTGATTCAGTACATTCTGAAACAAACATGCAGAAGTTTCAATTTCCTGGGATTGTTTCACCGTGACACACTAGAAGGGGAAACATTAACGCTAGAAACGTGGCACTAAAGACGAATAATAGGAGAACAAAACCAAAATCTGTGAGGCAGGGATCAAATTTCAGCAACAGGAAGGAAGGTCAGACAGAAATGCAATTAGAGCGTTAGGAAACAACAAAAGGGAACTATTGTCATGTTACATTGCCTTTTAGGTGTAGTTTATAAAACCCTTGCATTAGAAGTTGCAGAAAACTTGAAACTGGGAGGGATATCAACCTCATAAAGGACAACAATCCTAAACTCACAGCCACACTTCGCTAAAATGGTTGATCAAAGCACATTAGTTGTTGAGGTCAAAGTCCAGACTCATTTCTAATTGAAAACTGTGGAAAGACTTGAAATTATCTGTTCCATCCAATACAGCTGGTTTTGACTAGTTTCACAAGACGATGTGGCAATATAAGAGTCTAAATAGCTAGAAACATACCTTTAAAAACTTGCAGAATCTACAGAAAATTGACTCTCCAAAGAAACGCACTTTTTAAATGTCTGTTTTGTAAAATGTTGTATACATGAATACCACGTAAATACCCGAAAGGCAGAAATACTTTTGGAGAACTGTGGTGAGAGAAATAGACACGAGAAAGAGAAAAAGTTAAGTCACATGCTTAGTGATGTTTTACAAGGCTGCCAACAGTTGTCTTTAGATCTGAGTCATTGGAGGTGTTAAAACTTGAAAGTGGAGGAACTTTTCTCAAGGACAAAATGGAAACACTTCACATGAAAGAACAGATTCTTCAGTCATTTTCACTTGGAACAAGTGTAGATGATTCATCTTTCCTAATCTCTGTTGCCTAACAGACTTTCTTTGGCTCTGGGAAGTTTTATTACATCACCATTATTGACAAGTTGTGATCAGTCACAAAGAGTTTCTAGTTTCTGAGTTGCTTGATTATGGGCTGCTCATCTTTCAATCTGGAACAAGGACTAATTGCGAGGCATCAGCTCTGGGAGTTTGTGACAAATGGAGGCTCACAGATGGAGTATCACGTCTAAATGCGATTAAGAGGAAGACATGTGTGTTGGAGTGCAACGGTGAACTGTTTGTGTTTGTCTGGATGGAGGCGACTCGTGTTAAAATTCCAGTGATTATCATCAGTTTCAGGGTTGCAAGTTAAAGGAAGACGGACAGAGCGGGAGAGGCAGGAGAGATTTTTCTACAAAGCCGTGGAAGGACTGAAGAAAAGCTCTGATAAGGCCTGCATGCATCTAAGTCTTTGCCAGGACTTGTGCCGCAGCGAAAATTGAATCATAACAGACAAGAAGAGATAAGCAAAGAAAATAATCATGCTTTTATGCTCTGTGCAGCAGCATGACAGGACATCAGTTTCACCAGTGCAGCTATTAAAACTTGGAAAAGTACATAAAATTACACCCAAAGCTCATGTTCTCTTAGTAGCCACACTGTAAAATGGATTAAATGGTCTCAATGTGAACTTTTGTAAAATGATTTTGACACTTAATGCATCTACTAATATATATTAGATATGCTCATAGGGGCAATTGCTAAGAGTGGAATTCAGAAGGGGTGTGAAAAATCACTGTATCTGCCACTTGTACATTTTATTTCTTTCATTCCTGTCCTGTTGGACCCCTGGATGTTGCGTAGGAAACTCCTGCTTATGTTTGAGAATTAGCTGTGTGTTAGCAAACATTGCTAACACACAAGTTTGCCAACACATGGGCTACATGGGAGATGAGGCATAAGTTATTCTGAGACTTCTCGTTTTTAAGTTGTTCTCTTTGCGTGTTAAAATGTAGCTGTAGCAAAATGTGATGAAAAATTCACATTTTGCACATTTTTGTACTTCCACTTGGGTCTCAAATGGCTCCTAAAAAACAACCAAATCGCTGTTGCCAGCCAGTTTTTGGCAATAAATTGTTTTTTTGGGGGTCTGTAAAATGAGCCATTTCAAAAAAACTCTGGAACGTAAAGTCAGCTTCGGTTGCCCGTCACCTAGCAACCGAAGCTGAGCTCCAGCACATTTGGTCAGCTGGTTTACAATGGCTACTGGAGAAGGAATGGGTTTTGTTGTTGACTTGCCACTCAGAAACCACTTGCTGCATTCTCAATGGTTGTGCAGGAGGCTCTACGTCTGCTTTTCAAAGATGAACGGTTGTGAAATTGTGCATCTATTTGCAGCCAATTTTGCATGTGAGTGTAAACATTGAGTTGGGGGTTGTGACCAGCAGCAGCGTATTTGGATCTAAGGATTTAAATCTGATTAATATATCCTGTGGAGAAAACTGAAGACTATGGTGAAGGTAGGGAGGGTTTCCAACCTCAAAGGCTTGAAGGTTTTTAAATCTGTCAAATGGACTGAGTTCACTGAGTATTTTTGTTTTGTTTTGTAAATTTCCTTGAGACGACATTTGTTGAGAATTAATGCTGCACAAGTAGATAATTAAGTTGAACAGTCACATGTTCAGTGGTCTATGTTTGAATCCTGAAAATAAATAAATAAATTCCTAAACGTTCATTCATGCATATTCGGTTGCTTGTATATTTGCCATCTTTTTTGGTCACTATCCAGAAAGCTAAATAACTGCAGGCTGCATTGATATGACTATCAATCTGCAGAAGAACTAAAAAATGGAAATAAGTTTATGATTTCTTAATAAACAAATGGTTTGCTCGTGTGTGTGTATATGCAGTTAGACATAAGAGGATTTATGGGCATAATGTCTAATTCTCATACATCCAAGCAGTCTCAAACATTGCTCGTCAGTTGTGGCTTTGCTGACTAAATGATTGCACCCTTTGCAGAGAGAAAGAAAAATGTCTGACTGATGCTAAATAGGATGAAAGTGGTGACAGGAACTGTGAAGTATCAGTGGTCCTTTCACCACTGAGCTGGTGACTCAGCATTGGCCAGCAGCAAATTTCAATAAATCAAACCACTAACTGGACTCACGGGGCAGCCATGGGCAGAGTGTTTCTCATTACAGCTTTGTAAGTCTGCAATGAGCTGATTGACAGTTTGGAAAACGGCCCGGGAATAATCTCCAAACATTTCGGTTGGTAAGCAACTTTTCTGCTCATTCTTTGTGTCTGTTGTTTTTCCACATAGGCCTCTGGTTTTAGATGACTCATATTTTCCACCCACACCAGTGTGCTATAACTTTTACTTGTGTGAAAATGTTAAAACACTGTAATAAATCTTGGCGGACAACGTATTTGAACTTAAAAACAGACGTCATCAGTTTCATCCTCTCTAGTGATCGTCATGTTTTGGAATTTTGTGTACAGCTGATTTTGGTGTAATAACCCTTTTTTCTGGTACTTACATCATTAAATGTAATGTCAAGACCAACAGACTTTAAGTGGATTTATTTGAAATTAGTCAACATGTTTACAGAACATTGAGTTAAACAAAAATACATTTATATTAAAACGTTTTATGACAATGCCAGCGTCACCTTATGCTATAAATTCAATCCATCTATATATCGTCTAAACCACAGGTGTCAAACTCCAGTCCTGGAGGGCCACTGCCCTGTAACTTTTAGATGTGCCTCTTCTTAAGCACACCTGAATAGAATAATTAGGTCATTAGCAAGGCTCTGGAGGTAATTAAGCCATTTCATTCCAGTGTTTTGTAGCTGTGGCACATCTAAAAGCTGCAGGACAGTGGCCCTCCAGGACTGGAGTTTGACACCCCTGGAACCTAGTAATACTTGCAGGATGAGAAACACCACATGAAGAGTGATTGACAACACCAAGAACCGCCTCCTGGCTCTGACTGGTTGTTTCTTGTCATCACTGGGAAAAGGAAAAAGGAAATCTGTCCAAACCAACCCAACTCTACAGTTTATGACGGTTCAGGTAGAATTAAAACATTAAAAGAGATGTAATCACTTTCAAACCACTCCAAAAAGCCGCCGTCATTACAAACCCATTAAGGAAGGCCTACAGTGAGTAGTGAAAGTACTTAAAGACATGGCATCCTGCTTTCTGCTCTGATAAAACCCCATTTCTCCTCCTAATGAGTGCAAAAGACGTGCAAACACCAGCAGAGGAAGCAAACAAAAATTACAAGCTCCGCTCAGACAAGTAAATATAATTAACAGGCACCAAATTTAACAGTGCACCTGTTGTAGTTCTGAGAAGCCATCCATCCATCCTGCCTGATGCTTAAATGCTGCATATGTGCTCTTCACATAATGATGCTGCCATTTTAAAATTGGTAAATTGTTTCACTCTACAGCAGTTTCCAGTACATGTTGCCATGGGGTGCATCGACGAGGCCCAATCTCATGCTTTTAGCAGGGTTTTTTTGGCCTAGATGTTTATGGACCTGCATCCAGAGAGGCCACAGTTTTGGCTTGCCTGTGTGGATGCAACATTTGGGCAGAATGAGCCTGGGAACTCCTGGGCGCTGCTCTAATAGCTGCACTCTAAACCATCCCCCTCGGCTAAAGGGTTGCGCTGCGTCGATGGGAGCTGATGCGAGCGCCTGCGCCTGGCAGCCTGCGGCCCAGCAATCTATCAGCACAGCTTAGGACACCGCCACTGCTCAGCACCGTGGCCCAGGCGCCGGGCCGACACACAGTGCCCCAACTGGAAATACACAGACAAATTGCACTTATAAAGCACATGTTGAGTTTCATCAACTAAGAGCAGCGTTGAAACGGAGCGAGTGCAGGAAAGAGGCCCGAGTCGCAGCCTGCTGGATCACATTGTGACATTTTGTGAGTTCCCCAAAAAACACAGTGATTACTTAAATCCTCTCAGATTAACAGATTCTTTTACTGCTGGAACTCTGTCCAAAAGATGAGCTCCTGAAAAAGATCCTTTCATTTAAAGCTCTGGTGTCCAAAGTGCAGCCCAGGGACAATTTGTAGCCCCTGGAATGATTTTGTTCGGTCCCCATGCAAATAGACTTTTAATTTGTAATTAGGGTAAAACTTGTTACCAACATAATTTCTAATGGAGAATGTAAAGCACAACAAAAAGTGTTTGTAATTTTAAATTTAAATTTTAACAAAAAGTAAAAATAAGAGACTTTTACTGGAAAACCAACTTTGCTTCACCTAAATCAGCTTTCATTTGTGCTTAAACTTGGTTGAACATAAACGTTTTGAAATAAATCTTGTTCTTATTCCTGAAAATCAATTCATTTAATTGAGCCCAAAGAAAAATTTAAACTAGCTGTCTAAAGCAATCGTGCAAAATCTGCTAGGGCCATTGTAGGAGAAAAAAAAAATTGCCAAATAACATAATTTTTAGATTAACAGAAATGTTCTACAAAAACCTTAATTAATCACAAGATTCCTGAGAAATATAAAATTTTTTAGGGTGGGCTTTTTGGCCTGTGACTACTTTTGAGTCTGCAATTTGACAAAAGTCAAATTGTCAAGTCTGCACGTGACAAAAAGTTTGGACACCCCTCATTTAAAGGTAAAACAAACTATAATTCCAATACATTTATAATCACCTGACGTAATACGGCTCCTGTGTTGGTACCGTTGTTCTGAACTGATTACCAGCCACTGGTCAAGCTTGATGAGAACCAAACTGCAGTTTTTAAGAAGAGACTGATATGTAAAGAGGAGATTAAGACGCTGTCAGCACGCTGGAGGAGAATCCAGACAAAGTCCCATGTCGCTGTCTGGGCTATCAGGGTCCATCTTTATTAAAGCATTTAATGAGATCATTTAGCTAATTCTGATAAATCACACAGGATTTTTGGAACAGATGCAAAGTTTTTACTTTTTCTCTCCATTGAAACTTTAAATTAGAAACAGCTAGATTGACACTCAAAGTCATTTCTATAATTTGTCTCAATGATGGCGACACACTAATAGTTCCTCCAGCAGTCATCTTTGTCTCCAGAATCTCAGGATTCCACTGTGATGCTGGGAAGTTGTATCCTGTTAATGGGGCCCTGCATGGTTCAGTTGGTGGAACATGCACAGCATCTGAAGAAACTTTAGTCCTCATTGCTCTTCTGGGTTCGGTTCCCGGGCAACGCCACTTGATACACATCTTCCTCCTCTGTTTCTACACTATTTCCTGTCAATTTACAGTTTAAGAAAGACCACAGAGTCACAAAAAATACAAATAAAAACACTGATGAGGAAAGCTGACATTTAAGGGGCAAATTAAATATTTAGAAAAGCACCAATCAGAGAATTTCTGGTCCATTTTGTGCTCATCCAGATTTCAGCAAACTCCAATTTCTCCATATTTTAAAACTATTTCTCGAGTCCTTCTGACATAAGAGTTAATTTTAAGAGATTATATTTCTTAAATTTAAATTAGCAGAAGCCACATCACAATTGTTTAGGGAGAGCAGTCATGGTGAAACGGCATAACGATTGTTTTAAAAGAAGTAAAACATTACCCAGGAGTCTTTGCTTCTTTAATTAAACAATTAGCTACTTTCTTATTTTTCATGGTGTCCTGAGGTCCAATCAGGCCTTGTACTGGTTACTTTTAGGACGTCAGCAGAACTGGCAAGCACAGGCTACCTGTGTTTTGTTTACATCCGTCTTGAGACGAAATGTACAGGGAACTCACAAAATACTTTCCACTCTAAAGTTTCATGGTAATTACCATAAAGGCAATAAATAAATGTCACTTTTCTGCCACTTGCACATATATCAGCATCTTAATCTGCAGTCCTCCTTCTTAAATAATGGGACACCTCCATAAAACATGACAAAAGCCTGAGGTAGTGTCGACATAAACTGCTGCCTTCGGGTACTTTAGCAATAATCGGATAAATCTTCACATAAAATAATTTCTCTCCTTGTAGTATGCATGAATAATCCTTCACGGTGACAGCAGAAGGAAGGGAGCCATGGGCATTGATCGCAGCTGTGATTGTAAGGAGGCACTGGATTGAGTCGCACAATCACCAGCAATTACATTGATTGGATGAATCTTCAATGGAGCATCGTGGCTAAACAAAGAGGAAGCAGTTGGAGACTTGGG
Source organism: Poecilia picta (assembly GCA_033032245.1). Taxonomy (NCBI): domain Eukaryota; kingdom Metazoa; phylum Chordata; class Actinopteri; order Cyprinodontiformes; family Poeciliidae; genus Poecilia; species Poecilia picta. The sequence continues at coordinate 20,608,279 of CM065372.1, read as the reverse complement.
AGGACAGTGTGAGGTGATGAATGATTCACTGTGTATTCTGCACCTGTAATTTAGTTTGACAAGCTGATGAGACTGCACTGCGCGCCTCACTGAATGCTAATATGCTTCCTGCACACTCTGTTCCTCAGCCCAGATTAGAAACAGTGTCATAAGCTGTAAATCCGTGAGAAGTTCGGACATTTTTTATTTATTTCTAATGTTTTTTACTTGATGGGAGTTTTAATGAAACATCTAAGCTCACATCAGAAGCCTCTGCATGCAGAAGAAACTAAATTCTGACATCTTTTGTTTGAGCTAAAAAGACAGATTGCTGTTCATCAACAAAACAATTTCATGTCCAAGTCTTATCATTTTTCCACCTGTCCATCACTTTATGTTTGCTCTCTCTCCAGGAACAATATTCACCTATCCACCGTTACAGGACCAATATGGCTATCTTCCTCAGGTTCAGTTTAGTTTCTTTCTCATAAACATAAACCCTTACATCTGTAAATTCACTGCTATTTGCATCTTAAGAAATACACCTGGATTGTGCCAATGTATTACTTTCCTTTTTTCAGCAGGTGTAAATTAAGATCCAGCAAGACACCATAAGAAATATTTTTTTTATCTCAAATTTTTTTTGACATTTTTCAGACTTGGTAATAAAGTGGCACCAAACAAAACGGTGTAAAAATTGGTTTCCATTCCAGCATCGGCGTTCTGATTTTGTTCTGAACCTTTAATCTCTGTTCTTTCATCTTTTAATTAGAAAAGGGTGGCAGGAATCTTCAGGTAACTGTGTCGCATTAACAGTTTTATCAGACTCTGACCTAATGCTTAACTGGCTAAAATACCAAATCTTACCTGCAGCAGTTAGTAAAAGATAAAGTTAATTAATTTCACTTCTGTAGATAATTTGATACAGAATACAGACTGTGGGAGAACCACAGTGCAGGTTCTACTGGATCTCAGTGCAGCTTTTGACACTGTAAACCACAACATTTTATTGAGTCGGCTGGAGACTTGGGTCGGACTCTCCGGTCCGGTGCTACACTGGTTTGAATCCTACATAAAGAACAGGGACTTCTTTGTTTCAATCGGAAATTTCTCATCGGAGAGGTCAAAGGTCACATGTGGGGTACCCCAAGGTTCAATCCTTGGGCCACTTCTATTCAATATTTATATGCTCCCACTGGCCAAGGTTATAACAGGAAATAAGATCAGCTACCATAACTATGCGGATGATACACAGCTCTACATCACGATGTCACCAGGTGACTCTGAACCCATCCAAACACTGAACAGATGCTTAGAACAGATCATTGTGTGGATGTGCCAAAACGTTCTGCAGCTGAACAGAAACAAAACGCAAGTTATTATCTTTGGACCGAAAGAGGAACGAACCAGAGTCAATGCGCAGCTTCAGTTACTACAACTACAAACCAGCAATCAGGCCCGAAACCTGGGAGTAGTGATGGACTCTGACCTGAACCTTCAGAGCCACATAAAGACAGTCACAAAGTCGGCCTTCTATCACCTGAAGAACATCTCCAGGATTAGAGGACTGATGTCTCAGCGAGATCTAGAGAAGCCCATCCATGCGTTTATCTTTAGCCGTATTGATTATTGTAACAGCGTCTTCACAGGTCTGACTAACAAATCAATCAAACAGCTGCAGCTGATCCAGAACGCTGCTGCTGCTGTTCTGACTAAAACCAGGAAGATAGAGACATAACACCAGTTTTAAAGTCTCTACACTGGCTCCCTGTAGCTCAAAGAATAGACTTTAAAATACTGTTGTTAGTTTACAAATCACTTAGCACCACAAGACCTTAAAGATCTGCTAGTGCCGTACCAACCGTCTAGACCCCTCAGATCTTCTGGTTCTGGTTCTGCTTTGCATCCCCAGAACCAGAAGGAAACAAGGAGAAGCAGCATTCAGTTTCTATGCACCACGAATCTGGAACAAACTTCCAGAAAACTGTAAAACAGCTGAAACACTGAGTGTCTTTAAATCTAAAATTAAAACCATGCTGTTTAGAGTTGCTTATGGATAAGCTGAATGCTTTTATTTTTATTTTTACTTTCAATCTTTTTAAGTCTTTTTCAAACTCTCTGTCTCTTCATATTTTTACTTTTATTTTAATTAATTAATCACTGTCTCTTTCTGTTTTTCTTTTAATTTTAAATTATGTAAAGCACTTTAAAATGCCTTGAATCCTTGTAAGTCCTACTAAAACTCTAGAGGTTTGTTCTTTCTTTTAAATGAAGGTTTGAGAATCCCTGATAGGCAGCGTCCTACTAAAACTCTGTAAAGTTCTCAAAAACTCTTGGGTTTGAGAATCCATGTATGATGTCGAGGTTTGAGATGTTTTATAGTGTTTTTACTTTTAATTTTTACTTTTAATAATGTTTTTATCTTTTTCTAATCGTTTTCAAAATCTGTCTATTTTTGTTTTCATTTTCATTTTTTATTTTAAATTGTGTAAAGCACTTTGAAATGCCTTGCTGCTGAAATGTGCTATACAAATAAAATTTGATTGATTGATTGATTGACTGAAATAGCTCTGGTTGAAATTACTCCGCACTCATAGCTGAGAAATGTGGCCCTAAATCATTAACGCCCCAAAATAGATGATGAATCTGATGAAAAACACAAGCTGTCATATTATAAAGTTTCCTCAAACCTCTAGAATCCTAGAAAACACAAATATTATTTTACTTAAGATGATTAAATTGCTATTTTTGTAAACATTATAATTGCAAGGAAGAAATGTGAAAACACAACAGCTTTAAGCTTTTTACTTTTGTACCACCAGATTTTTTTTAAATATACTTTAAGCTATCAGTGTTGCAAAAAAAAAAATCATTTTTGGGCTCCTGAATCTGGACACACATTAAAATTTATACATGATTATAGTAGCAGCACCTAGCCAAAAAAACAAAAAAATTTAAGTAAAAATGTAACATTTCAGTGCAAATTGTTTTGTAACCAATTTGAAAACATTAAGACGTACAGTATTGGACCGAAAGATATAAAAAATATGTTTTCTCTACATTTGCTAAAGCTATCATCATGTTGTGACAGTTTGTTATGAGACAGATAATCTGTGAAAACAATCTATCTCCTCCACCTCGTCCCTGAATTACTATTGCCAGCTAAAGTAATGCAATGTTCTGATCAAAACAACCAATCAATGAACCAGGAGGAGGGTCTTAGCGTTGTCAATCAAGCTCATTCACTCACTGCTAAATGTGCTAATGGTGGAGAAACTATTTATTACAGGAAAAATGTTTATCTGCTGTCATCGGTAACTCTGCTAACTAGACTGAGCATTTACAACAGGCTAAGCTAGCTGCAGCATAGCACAGAGCGAGGTGGAAAGAGGATGAGCAGCACCATGTGATTGTGATTGACAGCACCAAAACTCTCCGCCACTGACTACCTCTTTCTAGAGAACACTGGGAGAAATTTTCACAGATTATCTCTAATATCATACTGCCACAACATAATGACAGTTTTAACAAATATGTGGAAAATTTTTATAAAAGTTATATACTGCAGCTTTAATTTCACTTAGGAGAGGAGAGGACAGGTTATGAGGGACGTGGGTTAGAGCTGCTGCTGACTGACTCATCTGTTAAGTGATAAAAGGTACAGGGACAAGATAAATATATGAAAATCTTGGTGATTATTTTTTCCTTAATGCATTAATTGCTACTTAAAAGGAGGCAAACAAATAGCTAAGCTAACTATGCTGAATGGTTGATAATCTCATCCAGTCTACCAACCTCTCGGAGAAAAACTGGGATATAAATTAACACACTGACCTTTTTTTCTCTCCCTTTCTAATTTTCTTTTTTTTTTTTTAAAAAAAACCTAACTTTATAATTTTTCTTAGTAGCATAGTAACTCGTTCTCGTCTTCTGCTGACTGCTGCTGATCACCATCAAGCGCTCCAAGCAGGATTAAACCATTTCATGCAGATCCAGGGGGGCTCAGGGCAAATATGGATATGTGTTTTTTGGTCTGGGGGTGGGAACATAAAATCTTTGCTGCTAAAAATAATCTTCAAAAACACAAGATGATTGATTTTGTAATTGACAGGGCCCCATTTTTTTATTTTTATTTCTATGAACAAAAAATAAATTGTATAAGGCCCCCTGTTGCTCAGGGGCCCTTAGAATTGTCATCACTTTGCCCCCCTATACGGTGTTCCTGGTACAGCCATCTCTTTTGTGAAGAATTTAAGAAGATCTCATGCAGAATTCATTGTCTATAAATATAAAGAGTGAAGCAGACATGGCTGCTTTAGATCAAATTATGCTTGTTAGAGTGGACCATGCACAGTCCAAACCTCATGGGATTTTATTTTTTACTTACTGTCTGTGCAACTATTTTTCCAGTGGAAGCGGTACTGAATGAAAAAGAATGTCAAAGTTATTATGAATCATGTGCACAAAATATTTTAAATGATATGCCATTTTCCTTCAACTTTACACTCATGTATTACTTTTGGCCAATAAAAATCCAAGAAACTCTGTGATTGTAACAGAAGAACGGCTGCAAGGTGCAACAGGAGAGGAGAATCTGTCAGAGAAGCTGTTGGGAGTTTTGCAATATAATCACTAACCTTCAAAGGTTTTAAACAATAAAACACAAAACCAGAGTAGTTCTGTTGTTTGCTCTGCTTTCATCAGAAATAACTAGCAGTTATTTATTACAAACCAGAAGTCAGCTTTTCAACTCATCAAGGCCGTGGAAGCATATAGGGTGTTTGATGATTTTCCAGTGATGTTGGAGGTCAGACTGATCAGTAGATGGTTCAAATGTACCAAGGCCAGAAGCAAAACCTCCGGACGTAATTTCTCACCCGCTAAAAAGCCCATTATCACTTGCTCTTTGCAGTGCCATGTGCCCATTCTTTCATATCTTCTTCTTTCCCTGTTATGAAAGGTTAGCTGGAGGTGTCTACAGCAGCCATGGTGGGCAAATCTTTGAGTTAAGGTTCTTGTTTGCAACAAATTCCAAAGACAGAAACTGCAAATAGTTTTCAAGATAGTCTAAATATTTTTCTTCTTCTTTGCTTGTTGATTTCTAAAGAAACAAAAATAAATCTGAACAAATGACCTACAAGCAGTTATGAATCTGTTTAGTAAAACATATTATTGAGGCATTTCATTTACCCCCTTTGTAAAATATTTAAAAATGAATTTATAGTTAACTGGATTAGAATTGTGGCTGCACAGTGGCGCAGTTGGTAGAGCTGTTGCCTTGCAGCAAGAAGGTTCTGAGTTCAATTCCTGGCCCCAGTCTTTCTGCATGGAGTTTGCATGTTCTCCCCATGCATGCGTGGGTTTTCTCTGGGTACCCCAGCCTCCTCCCACAGCCCAAAAACATGACTGTCAGGTTAATTGGTCTTTCCAAATTGTCCCTAGGTGTGAGTGTGAGTGTGTGTGCCTGGTTGTTTGTCCTGTGTGTCTCTGTGTTGCCCTGCGACAGACTGGCGACCTGTCCAGGGTGACCCCACCTCTCACCCAGAACCTTAGTTGGAGATCGGCACCAGCAACCCTCCTGACTCCACCAAGGGACAACAGTGTAAGAAAATGAATGGATGGATTAGAATTCCATTGTTCTTTCGACAGATATGCATCTCCCTTCATTATGAATCCAAAATCTTAAAATGAAAGATGATGCTCTTTCCTGCTATTCTCCAAAATAAAAGTTTTTCATCTCCTTTGCGATTTTTCTCACTTTATTGTGCAAAATAACCCTAAGTCCTTCAGTTCAAAAATTATTTTCCCTCCATGTCCTGAATTACATTAAATCTAAGTTCTCACATTTTCCATTTCAAAATAAAATTGAATATCTTTTTTACACTTCTTTATCACAAATGCTCGTATTAGTAGAGGCTGCTATACTACAGTTATTTACATAAAACATACAGAACTATACATAAATATGTAACCACTGAAGATGAACTTCTCTATCAGCTGCAAATGGAGTAAAATGTTAATCATTTTCAGTGCTATAGTTCTAAAACGGAGTTTTAATTATGATTCAAATCAGTTTACCTTATTAAAAATTAGAAAACTGTTACAGAATGTGAATTATTGTTTGCTTTGTTGCTGAATCTGGCTTTTATAAACTCATAAATGCAGAGTATGTACAAAGATGATTTTAAACAGTTTAGAAATAACTGTGTTTTGACAGAAGTCTGACACCAAGCAAACATTTAGGATCGCCATTAATGAGATCTGAATTATTCCCCGTTCTGAACTAAAATTGTTTTAAAATTCAGTTTTTCTGTTGTGCCCTTCACTTGAAATGTTAATGCAAGTTTTATTTCCCATGCAAGTTTGTCTGTCCTTCAACTCAACCCACTTATTTTACAAAAGGTAATAATTTTTTTAGATCTTGGAAACCAAAAGTCGCTTCCCATGTAAGGCAAATGAAACAAAACATAATGCAAACACCATAGAAGCCTGAAATTTCAAGTGTGTCATGAAAAACACTCAGAATTCATGTCTGTCTGTAAAACTTTACTTTTATGACAATTTTCCATGAATCTAGAAGAAGAAGTCCTGATTTTTTGATATGTGAGGCAGCAACACTTCAGCTGCTGTGAGAACGGGAATAAAATCTTCATTCAAGTGCAAATTTCTCAGGTAAAGTTTGAAAATTGCTGGGAAAAGTTCGCGCCGAATCAGAACAAAGTTTCAGTTCTTCAGAATCGTAAGCTTTCAGAGCTCTGAGGTATTGGAAGAAAATCAAAAACACTTAACGTCTTTGTCAAAAAATACACAGAGAAGTGTTAAATTTATATTTTAAATATATTTAAATTTGTCTAAGGTACAAAACACAAAATGATCAAAGACAGAAAACTAATGTGTTAGCTTACATAACTGATGTTTCTCATCTGTGCTTCTTCATCAGAGCTGTCCTTCCCCTTTAAGTTAAGCAACATTTAAATTAATGTTGGCATAAAACAAATGTTAGTCTGATTGATTGTGCCGTCCCCCGGCAAGATGTTTAAACAGCATTTCTCTCTTTTAGTGGAAGCAGAATTACATTTGAGGAAATGTGCGTCTTCCACCCATCTGTGTGAAATGTGGCAAATTAATCTGAGCTGCTTTCTTTATTCCCAAGAGAAAAACAAAGTATATATGAAGCATTCTCCACAGTGTTCATTTAGCAGCTTTACCAGTGGGAGAAATATTTCTTCACCGATTGTTTAAATTTGTCACAAAGGTCAGTGGAGACAAGTGAAGACAAAAATGGGTTTACATTGTAAGAATGGCTGCTAGACTTGACTGTAAGGCACTAAGATTAACTAACCAGCTTACTTTCACTTTTTAATAAATACAACTTAGCATTCGGATGTTGTTTTTAAATTAAATAAAGCATTAGAAAATTATGAGCGTTTGCAGACCTGGAGGAAAAAGATGACGGTGAAAACATGATGGTGTTTGCTACAGTCAGAGGTGGAGAAAACTCAAAAATTCAAAACAAGATGCCAGGACTGGAAAGCATACATACTCTAAGAAAGATGTCAAAGTGTCCGCTAGAAGCCTGAGAGCAGTACACTTTGATAATAGCAGAGTCAAGACCACTGGTCAGCATGTCCTGCAGCAGCACAACCTCATACCAGTATAACTATAGAGATTGGTCAGATAACCTACAACACTCTAAACCTGGTCTTAAAATACAGAGGGTGACTGCCTCATGGACAAAAACTGGAGTCTGGTTCCATAGAAACTGTTTTAAGGAACTCTAGTAGAAAGAAGCAGTAGAGCTGCAGTCTGAGAGGAGACGGATCCGTTGAGAGCGTGAAACGATCAGATCTCGAATGTTACACGAAGCGTTAATATTCAGGGCTGTAATTAAGAAGAACATTTGAAATCTGAACCCCGGCTTCTACAGGGAGTCATCCAGGAAAAGATACAGCTGGAGAAAATGGATCTTTTTTTATTTTCACTGGAACAGCGTTTTGGATAAGCTGAAGCAGTTTCCAGTTTTTTTGGGTTTTTTAGCCTTCCTGAGTGAGGAAAAACTCGCATTTATCACTGAAGAGCTACTATAGATCTTCACAGCCTCTCTTTAGAGAAGATTTATACTTTTTATTAGCATCAACATAACACTGAACTGGATACGAAGCTATCTTAAATTTTACAAAGTACTTTCACAAAGCGAAGGTCAGCATGTCCAAGCCCTGACCCCTGTGGTACTCCACTGGTAACCTTTTGCATGATGAAAATTAATCTTTAACATTAACAAAATATGATCTAAATGAACCAAGTGCTGTTCCTGTGAACTCTACCTCAAAGAGTTTGCATATAATATGTAACTGTAAAGCTAATATTTATAACTGTAATTCCTCTTGGACAGTACAACTCATTGTCTTTTTTCTACTTTTAGATTATTGTGAGATGCTGTCAAGTCAGAAGATTTAGTTCAGAACTTCAAAATGTCTATAATCTACATCATAAAAAATAGATCATCTTCCTTTCACAAAGTCTATTTAGTTTTTTCATTGTTCTCCAAACAAACATTCCTCAAAAGCAGTTCATTCAGCCACTTTGTTTAAGCTACAAAATAACAGTAGCTTCACTATATAAACTTTATTTAAAGCTTTGTTTCATTTTTTTAAACACTTTACTCAGAGTTAAATGTTGAATATAGAAAGATTCAAAAAGAAACGTGCCTCTCTGATGATTTTTTAAAGCCCTAAATAAAATATGCAAAAGTCTAAATTATTCCAAATCCAACATCTAAATTATTCAAGTACTGAAAAAAAGAAGAAGAAAAAAAATCCCCTCTATTATAGAGGAAGGCGTTCTCATCCTGTATCTATATCCCATTGCTGCTGGTTACTTTAGCTGAGAAGACAATCATGATTAAGCTGCTTTAAATGGATAATTTGCGAGTAATGAGTGTAATTTTACAGGGTAATCTTCTCACAGAGTTCAGTCAAGAAAAAAATCAAGACGGATAATCAGCAGCTAAAGTCCTGCTATTAAAGTAATAGTAGGTACATCCTTAGGTATGCCTACTTTAAGTGCCAGTGGCCAAGACCTTCTTAGTCTAATTACAGTTCAAACCATATTTATTTCAATAGAATCACCAAATACTTGTGTTGCACATCTAATAATGGGATCGTTTTGGTTGAAAATATACGTCAACAAAACCTATAAAATGACATTAAACTGCTTGAGTTTTTAGGAGTAATGCACAAAGACATCAGACCAAAGTGCAACATGCATGAAATTCATAATATTTAGTGCAAAAGACATGACTTCAGTTTAAAACTAAACAAATGAAGACTAAAATTATGCAAAAACGAAGCAGTAGAAACAATAAAAACAGGAACACACAACGCTCCATTGAAAATGATTGATTTCTAACTCATTACGCTTTACTGTCAGTGATTTTGAAACTGAACTTGCTCTACCCTCCTCCAGTAGTTCAACACTTATTCAGACATCGTGTATTTTAGATAGTCTGCAATCAGAAAAAAAAAAAAAAAAAAAAAAAAAATATATATATATATATATATATATGTAAATACCAAATGCTTTTTTTGGCCACAGCATTAAAGTTTTATCTCAAATCTTCGTAAAGTCTGTCCATGCGGGCACGTTGTCAAAAAACAGGGGCATAACTGAGATGTAAAATTAATTGGGAGTCAACGTGAATGAAGCAACAGCAATGCTTCAGCGCGGTTTGCATAATTCAGCAACCTCCAAACCTGTTGAGGGTTGACTGAGGTGAATTCTTGCAAAAAAGTTGTTAAAAACGTTAGGACAAAAATTGCTCTTATCAGTTCATTCTCAGCCTGAGTAGTCTTCACTTGTTCTTTTTTTTAATTCTTAAGATTTCTTCTACCTGCAGGTATTTGGAGAGGTTTCGGGGAAGCAGGCAGACATGTCGTAGGCTGTGAAACATCGAGGCCAGTCTGTTCGGGCTGTCTCCTTCTGTCACAGTCTCAGCCGTTTCTCTGTTATCTGCACCAAACACATGTCCAACCGTGCTATTACACACTGACTGCTAATGGAGCATAAGACTGAGCTGGACCTCCCATTCACTGCTGGCTCCACTGCCGCCTCTCTGACTCCGACGCTTTTCTTCGCCGCTCTGAGAAAGAGACACAGAAAATGTGGCAAACAGCTTCTTCAAAATAAAAGGCGCCTACACAGTTTTCATGTGGAAAATCTGGACTTTTCCAGACTCGTAGCTCAGGAGGTCTCAGTTCTTTATGGGTATTTTTAAAGATCACAATGAATTTGTGGCAGATAATTGTACTTTTGACACGAAACTTTAAAAAAAACCCTGAAGAAACTGGAGGAAGAGACAGGTGGGAAGGAGTAAAGAAAGAAGGATGTATGAAGGGAAAATGTAATATGAAGGAAGGACACTGGAGGAAAGGAGGACAGAAATTTAGGATAAGAGGGAAAGAAGGATGAAAGAAAAAGAAAGAATGGCCACAAGAAAAAGAATGACAGAAATTAAGGAAATATTGAAGAAAGAAAAGGAAAAAGGATGAAGGAAAGTTACATCGAAGGGAAAAAATGACCTCAAAGATGTAAAAGATGTAGGACACAAGAGAGGAGGAAAAAATTAAGGAAAGAAAAGGATGACAAAATGACAAAAAAGAAGGAAGGAGGCATGAAAGGAATATAAGATACTAAGAAGTAAAGGCAGGAGGGAAACAACACATGCAGGTAAGAAAACAGGAAACAAAGACAAAAAGGAAAAACATTGAGGAACAATAAAAGAAAGGAAGGAAAGATTGAAGGAAGACATTCATTTTTATTTATTTCTAGCACGATTTTCAAATATAGTTTTGTACCACAATAATCTCAACATGCTTGAAAAGGAGTAGGAAGAAGTAAGAAACCTATGAACTCCTACCTCATAAATTCATGCTATGTTTTCAGATGGACCCTCATTATTAAATCCAAAAAAAGAAACCTAGGTTAAATATTTTATCTGGGTTTACATATGTCTAAAGTGTGTGGGTATGTATTCATACCCACACACTCATATGTGTTAGCCTTAATTTACACATTAGTTTTAACTTTCACCCGTATTTCTGCCTTGTGAAAATGACCTCCTTATATTTCCTTTTAAATGGTATTAAATTTTGACTTTGTTTTAGCTCCTCATTTAACTTGCTCCTAGCTTTTCCACCATAAATTTTACTTCCTCTGTTGTTCTAACTGCCTGTAATAATCTTTATGTAAAATATAAAGGAAACAAGGGAAGGAGGAAGGAATATGGAAGGAAAGAAAATGCAAGCCCAAGGAAGTATTGCCAGTAGGACACATGTAGGATGCATCTGACAGAGGAAGGAAAGAGTGAGGGAGGGACGGTGAGATGATTGAAGGAATAAGATAAGGGAACAAAATATAGTGGTACAAATAAGTTTTCATACTTTGATTTTCTTCCCATCACCAATAAATACCTGGGAAATATAATAAAATTTATAAAAATATAACCCAATCCCACAACTTTCTAAACTTTTCCAAACTGAAGAGAAATCCTGAAACTCAAACAATTTGAATAAAAAAAAGAACAAAAAACTCTTTATATAAAAGGCTCAAAGCACTTTTTTTCTATAAAAAGCCAGGTAGTTAAGAGTGTCAGAACAGAAATTGATGTTGCTGCCTTTGTATCGGATTCTGTTTGGTCTGAATTTCTTTCTGCGGGTCGCGATTGGAGCCGCGGCATATTCCAATTTCCTTCCTCTGTTTTTCCGACTGCCTCTAATAACACAGCGGGATGCTGCAGCGGAGACTGTTTACAGCCTGAGAAGGAGGCGAGTCGATGCATTTAATGTCACTCCATGATGTTTCGGTCTCGACTCTCATTCCCATGGCCACTCACACACACACACACACACACACACACACACACACACACACACACACGCGCGCGCGCGCGCACACACACGAGGACTGTCACTCTAATCCTTATCGTGGTTCTCTGTGATTGGAGTCTGTCCTCGGAGGTATTGGAAAGATGTCAGGGAAATATGCTGGACTGGTTATTAGGACTCCGGAGAGCTGACGTAGACAAAAATATGTGCAGTAAGAGGGGAAGCCTGTTTATTCTTGTTTTCACGTTGTTCCCATGTAGCGTTCCAAGGAAAGTTATTGAAATTAGAGGCAAACAGTTTGTAGAAACACCTTCAGCAGCAGGTATGAGTTTTTAGGAAAGTTTCTCTATCATCTTTACAGATCTAGACACAGGAAGTAAAGTTAATTATTTGTAAAAAGAGAAATAAGTCAAGTTTTCGGATATGATCATCTAACAGATTCTCTCACCCGAGCTGTGGATCACTGCGGCTCCTCCAGAGTTACCATGGACCTCTTGGTTGCTTCTCTGATTAATGCTCTACTTACCAGGCTTGTTGGTTCCACAGGTTTTCTGTCAAATGATTTTCAGATAAAGGATTACCAGTGTGGCCTATAAAGGTCAATGCTTGGGAAACTGTTTTACAGTGAACTCCCACCTATCCGTGGTTCAGCATTCAAATTTTTCTGTGGTCGCAAATCCAAATTATTTGTGGAAAGAATTTCTGTAGCACAAATCTAAGATATTCGAAAGACAACATAGCTGGGGAAGCTGAAATACCGAGACGCAAAGCTAAACGCTACTGGCTGGTGTTTGCAGAGCAGCCAACACAGAGGTGCCATTCTTCTCCTTGGTGCTAATTAGCTGAACACCAAAGAGTCTGGAAATGGTCTCCACAGTGCATATTAATGCTTAATAAGATATATTTAGTATTTAAACTATTTAAAAAAGGACGTTGTTAGAGGAAGCCTCAAGTATTTGTGGATTTTAGCTATTTGCAGGCGGCTGTGCTCCTCATAGCCCATGTATGTTTGGGGTTTACTGTCTGTTAGCTTCCCAGCTGCATCTCTGACCTCTCTGGTTTGACCTCTGGCCTTTAGTGCAGGCTTCGTTCACTAACGTTCTGTTTTTTTACACTGATTATGTTACTCACATGAAGACTCCAGTGTTTAATTAAGATGCATTTTAATGCATTTCAATGCACTACATTTCATTTAGAGACATCAGTGGATACATACATGAGCATATCGCATCTTTTGTGATTGTTGTTTTATATATTTTTCGCCATTTTACAATGATGCACAATTTTGTTGCTTTATCACATAAAATCAAATTGAAACACATTGAATCCGACTTGAAAACATGGCAAAAAGTTCTCGGTATTTTTGCAGGGAGCTGCATGTTTGTTGTTTCCTTTATTTATTTGGACCTTCCTTCTCTTATCACATATCGCAAGCCCACAATTTATAATTTCAGTGTCTTCAGTCTTATTTTTATGCCTCTTACACCTTTTTTTGTGAGGTCTCTTTAGCAAAACCATTAATAACAATGGGTAGGAAAAACAAAGAAACATTACATGGGAGAATTCAGCATCGCATTCATCACCGTTTCTGATTTATTCCGTGTGCCAAAAACATCCCTGAGGCCTGTTGCTCTAAACAAAAGTCAGCAGGAAGAAAAAGGACTCGGTGCATGACAGTGACCAATGAGCATAGCTGCAGCCTCTGGCTGAACCCTGGGCCCATTTAATCGCCGTTCCTCACTTTCTAATCAGTCCATGTGACAGGCTTAGCATGCTTCCAGATCTGGCAAACTGCATCTCAACATTAATGCTTCTTTAAATTTCCGAGAGTTGCCAGATTTCTTATAAATGCAACTGTTAGTGGAATCTGACCTAATTAGTGCTGATTTGTGTCAGAATACATTTTTAAAACTCTTTTTTTTTTACACTTCTGAGCAGTAATTGAGCTTTGGAAAGTCATTTCAGTCACAGCTACTAATAGCTTTATCCAATATTCATAACATTATATGTAATATATTAGTCATGGTTTTTACAGCGTCCTGAAAAAGGCATCTGAATTTTTCCACTCTGTCTCTGAGATGTGTTGCATTACGTCTACTAGCTCCTGAAATTCTCTGAAATGACTTAATGTTTTAAAATATTTACACTTCTGTTCACTGCACTGTATTAGATGATGGATTTGGAATAATAAATTTTCCTTCAGTGCATTACTAAAAGACAAATGAGCATTTTTTACCCACATGAATGCAGATCAAACCTACCCTGGCAGTCAAAGGTCAGGAGGCACCTGGACAGGTCATCGCTCCGTCACAGGGGTCTTCAGAAAGTTCACTGATTACAACTGGGGCTGGGAGGAAAGAAAACAAGATTTACATGATTAGGTAACAAAATATAAATATCTGCTGTAAATCTGAGGCAGCCTGGCTGAGCAGGAAGTCATAATATTTGAGCTGAAGTATTAGATATAGTGGATTATGTCAGCATACAGAGATAGAGCATCACAGATTTATGTTTGAATGTTAAAACAGACCATAAAGCTACAGACCATAAAACAATTAATAAAAAATTAATTGTTAATTGAGAACATTAACATTCAATTTGATTTGACAGCTTCAACATAGATACATTTATTTATTTTAAATTCTTTTGACATTTTTTTATTTATTTAAAGGGATCAATGGCTAGTTGTTACAACTGACTTTATTTGAGAAACATTTATTTCAGATGTAGTAAAACTACTGTAGACTCTAGCTTTTATAAATATGAATAAACTATTGCCACCTGGATGTTGCAATGTTTACCCTGCAATGCATCCTGGGTAGATGGCATTTGCTTGTTGCTAAGGCGACGGCTCTATCCTGACAGAACAGTCATTTTATAACAATAAAGGATTAACAGAAATATAGAACACTGTCTATTTGTGAAAGTGTTTTAAATACTTGTGAGCAGAAACAATTAGGATTGTTTCTATAGCTCCTATGTTAAAAATGACATTTTCCATAGAAGCACTTCCTATATTATCCAAGGGTTTGGCGTTTTATGAGATATTTAAAAAACGTTTCTTGCAAAGGAAGCCTTTGGCTAATTACAGACCAGATCAGGTAATGTAGAGATGAACTGGATTTTTTCCCACCTCAGTCTTAGGTTCTTGTTTCTTTGCCAATTAAAATGATGCCAGTTGGATTGATGCGTTACTCACTTGGCTGCAGTTGTTCTAACGTGATATTTTTACACAAATAAACAGAGATGTGGGCCTTGCTCGCCTCCCGGAGTTTGTTGCCGGCCAATCATCTCCTCCCTCTTTCCAATTATTCCTCCAGATGACAGGAACAAAGCTGTGGTTTGACCTCCACATTGTATAAATAGGACTGGCTTCTGAAACAAACGTGTTTTTTTTTGTTCCACCCTTGAATGCAGCTGCAAACAAGCCATTCTGTTCTTTGCCGCTATCCATTTATCGTCTGCATAAATGCAGCCTCATTGTAGCAATCTGAACATGTCGCAGTGACTCCGAGAAGCTCTCCAGAGACAGAGGAAGAATAATTACCACTTCTATTCTAGGGTGAACAGCAAGAAAGGGTCGTTCAGGAATTCTCAAGTGGTTCGGGAGCGCTAAGAGCCGACATGTGTGAGCTTTTAAAGCAATGAAGGCAGGAACCGTTCTTCATGATTCACTTAGCCCTGAATCATGAGGTATTTGTTAACTCAGAGCTTTGGTTTTAAATTCTAAGTTTCTTTTTACATACAACTCAGATTTGGGAAATCTGACTTTTTACACACCAGTTAAAGACGCTGCACAGCATGTGAGGTGCGACAACAAAGTGGTTCAGTTCACCCTGACCAGACATGATTTATGGTGCATTCAAGAATATTTTTTACAATGCACAGTCTAAAAATCAACACAGTCGAGTGTTTTAATTCTTAAATCTTTGCATTGTGTAACTAAATATTGTTAACCAACAACTTTGTGTTTTTTAAAGTGGAATTATAGTTTAATAATCCATCTTAGAGTTTAAATTGGGCCTGAAAAAAACTACAAAAAAAAGTCAGACATTGTGTCTGAACCTCATCCAACCTGACTACTATAGAGCCAATTAGAGACCCGTTCCAGAAGTAAATAATAAGTGGTCTGGAATAAATAGGTGTGGAAGTTTTAACTTCCAGACCTAGAGACTTTGGCTTTTTAACGTAACGTCTCCCATTTTTAGCTTTTTTTTCAAAGCACCTTCCAGTTCCATTTTGTTGCTTGTTGTAACCGCAGGGTGGGTCTAGTGCAAACCTCTGGGATGTGTGACTGATGGGAGCGGAATCAGGATGTAGCCCAATCAAAGTTCAGGCCAACTGAAAATCTGTGGCAAGACTTGAAAAATTCATGTTCAGATGCCTTTTACCTAATGTGTCCATTATTAGACACATTAGGTAAACCCCAATAATGAACACAAATGGCAACATCTAGACCTGAGAAACCGATGGTGCTCCGAAAACACCTGCAGATTTGTTTCATATTCAGGAGGATTAAACATAAATGAATTTGACACAATGTTAAAAATGTTGTTTCTGCTCTGAAAGACATTTCTATGCTGGTAGATTAGACTTTTGTATATTTAGGACTTAAAAGATGTTTTTTTTAGCATATTGGCCATAAAATGGATCAGAAACTATTATTTCTCTTACTGAAATCAGTATTTTTGGTGCTCTAGTATTATATTTGCATATGAATTGATTAGATTGATTATATTTGCCAACACTGTCTACCAGGCACGCTCCCATGAAAAGAACATTTTTATCACATTGATTATCTGCTCAGAAACATCTAATTCCATGATTGTCCTATACAGTTTTCCTGTGTGAATAAATTAATCAAATCACAAACGTGTCTTCTGGCTAAAATCAGATGAGCTCAGACTCTCTTCGGGGAGGGAAAGTATCCATTAGTCAAGACCGTGATTTGATCTCTACTGTCAATGACGGCAATATGCGGAGAGCTTATTGCTTCGCTGAGCAGCATAAGGGGCATTTGCTGCAATCACACTGCGCTTCTGCAGAGCTTTCCTGTTTGCTTTCTGGGCCGAAAGCAGCAGATCTTTGAGATCTTGATACTGGTTGATGTTTAAGTCCAGCCTGTCCTTGCGACTCGGTGATATGTTGGATTGTTTCGCCATGGCCTTGGAAAATGACTCAGCATTTCTAACGGGCCTGAAAAGAGCTCTGCTGTATTTCAGCCAACGGTCTCCTCAGTCAATTTAAGGTGATGGGTTGAAATGAGAAATTTGTGATTTATGTGTCCAGTGTTTGGCTTGATGTTTGTTATTGCAGTGCATCATTTCCAGGTCAGAAGCAAAGTTTTGGTCGCCGACGCAAATGAGGTCATGTTCAAAAAAAGTTCATTTCACTTTGACTGTCAGCCCCTCGGAAATTTGATAAGCACAAGTTCTCCTCAGAATCATTCGAGGAATATTTCTTTGCTTCTTGGAAAAATGTTTTCAGTTTTTCGTGTTTTTCTTTCATTGTTATTTTGGCTATCGTGATGTAAACAGTAGATCATGTAACCCAGTTGTGAATTTTGGGGTATATTTAAGCTTTTCTATAATTTTCTGCTCTCTCTACTTCACATCCTTTCATATTACATTTCAATGATTTTAGATTTTAAAAAAAAGAAAAAAAAAGTTAACCAGGATCAATGTGAAAAAAAAAAGACATTTGGATTTATAGACTTTAATCACAAAAACTGACATTCAGTTTCCAAATAATTAGGTTGATACTTTGGATCCTAACTCTAATAAACTGTAAACTTTGACCACATTGAACAGTTCCTTTGCCCCATCAGTTGAATTTGGTACGTTTGCACAAAATGCTGTCAGTCATGTATCACTTTCCGGTTCAGAACGTGGCAGCTGGCCTGCATGCTTCTGCAGAGAAATATAATGAAGGAAAAAAGGTTACTGTACTATTTACAGAAGTAGTGCTCTGTAGACTCGGCAGGGAATATGCTTCTATGATTTACAGTTCTCATAAATGTGCTTTTAGTGATATTGCAGAGCTTGGAGGGAATTTGGTGCGGCACACATTTCAAATGAATTGTCCATCAAAGATATCTGCTCAGTCCGTGGTGGGCTGACCCGAGATGAAGGTCGAGGTGGGGTGTGGAGGCGGCAAGAGGGGAAGATGAAAGTATTCACAAGGTGTGGTTTCAGATTTTATCATCTTGCAATTGGTGAAAAACTGACATAATAGTTTTGGAAGAACATGAGCCTAAAATGTTGAGCGCCTGGGAACTTTTAAGGAATGCATGACTTCTTTGATGTATTTTCTCTACTATTCAAAATGGGAAAGACAGCAAAACACACCAGCCAACTAAGAAAAATGTGTGTTGATTTTTAAAAGTCAGGAAAATGTCCAAATCTCCCAGTTAGAGACTTGCAGAATAGAGTGATATGTTGGAGCATAAAAGCCATTTATTTTAAGGATATTGTACATATCATAGCAGGACTGGTATTAATCATAAAGGGGGTAATATATCTGTCTATGGGTCAGCCTATATGGTGAAGAAATTGCTAGTACTTATGCATAGTGAGGGAAATAAGTAAAATAACCTCAGATTTATTTCTGGAGAATCTGCATTGAGGAATGGTCCCAAGTCCTCCTGCAATTTGGCCAAACTTGGCCAAGAGCTGGAGGAAACATGTGACCTCTGGAACAGTAAACAAAGGTTTGTGTACCACACAAAATAAGTTCTATTTTTATACTGCATCAAATACTCGTTTCAGACAAAAAATACAAATTAATTATTTAAAAATCATAATTCCATTTTCTGATATGTATTTTATGGTCCGTCCATCACAGCCAGAGAATAAAAGTTACAATAAAATTACAGACCTCTCCAGTCTTTGTAAGAACAATCAGTGGTGTATCAATTACTAATTTTCCCCTTTGTATGTTACATGATTGTAGTTTTCCAGTTAAAGCTGTTACTTCAACTGTTATTTCTGTCCCTAAAACCAAAAATAAAAATGGGAGGAATATGTTAAAGTTCTCAAAATTCCTCCAACAAAACATGCATGTTAGGTTCGTAGGTCTCTTTGAACAATTAAATTAAAAGTGAGACTATTCTAACATTGTAAGTGAGATTCTCCTGCTGCAATAAGAGATTGCCATCTTAAAGCCTTTTCATACATCTTCACCAGTGGTGTGGAAAGGAGATGCTATTTTTACTTGTATAAGCAATTAAAAGGAATACAAATAACATTGCAGCATCTCTGTCATTAAGTTTTATCATCTGGTCGTCCAACTCCCTTCTGTTTGATAGCTGAAGAAGTTTATGAGGCGTGTCTCGGTGTTGAACTGAGTCAACACTCCTCTCGGCTTCCATGTCTCCGTCCTGCGGGCCGGTCAGAGTTTATCACCACGTGTGAGATGTTTTACGCCAAAAAATAAACAAATACCAAAAAAAAACAGCAGAGAAAATGATGGTCGCCCAGGAGCGGGTGTTACTAAGACTTCCACCTCTATTCCCTGCTTCTTGATTATAACTCGTCGGGATGTGGGACAGCAGTTTGGGCTGGTGGAAGCCGGAGTTTTCACCTCCATGAGAACATGACTAAGAATAATAGCGCTCGGCGATGCGCTGCGGCTGCCCGCGCTGTTGTGCACAACCACACTGATTAGATTACGTCTCTGACTAATGGTCACTTCCCCTCCCTCCGAGGAGAAAGTGAATCTCTATCTGATAACCAGTCTTCCATTCAGCCCCGAATCTGTCCGCCATTTCTTCTAGCTGAACTACATCCATCCTGTGTGCGACGTCAGACTTCATTTGGTATTGTTCTCTTTTTTTGTGACAAAAACAACAAATATGCGCATGCAAGAGGCGCTTGGCATGTCTTCTCACGTTAAGAGGTACAACTCAATAACATCAACTATGCAGCAGAACACCGAGCCAACGTGCAGTGCAGCTTGCTCTTTGCAAAGTGGTTTTAGCTGCTTGCATAAAATCCCTATTCCCTGCAGAGTCTAAAGAGTTTCACTCTCCCTGCACTCTAACCTTTACTTGTTATTCCTGAGCTTGTTTGCCCCGACATTATTCCCATAAGGATCCCTCAACACTTGGAGTTAAAACTTCAGCAGTATTTGCTTATTGTTTATAGTGTGTTGCAAAAGTATTCATTGGCAGCAGAGTTGAGCAAATGGGCTGCAGGCATAAGAAATGTGCTAAACCCTGATTAATTGCTGCCTGTGCTACAATTGTCTAAATTTTGCTTCACGTTATTTGTTTCTCACCCATAAACTCAGTTTAGTGGCAACATTTGGAGCAAAAATCTTTTCTTGTTCACTGAATTATTTTCCCAAGCAAAATTTAGTTCACCTGCAGTCATGAAGAAACAGATGTAATGTTAATCAGCAAACAGTTAAACCTACAAGGTTCAGGAGGCGTCTTGGCGAACAGGAGGTTTTCGATTCATGAATGAAAATTTGTTCCGATTTATTTTGGGATTTTAAAGCCATTTTTGGAAGAATCGTCAGGGGTTTCCGATGAGTTGGATGTTTAATAGAAAACATCTGTTCCAGCTCTGCAGCATCATCACCAACAGTCTGTCGGTAGAGTTGACAAAAATTGGTAATTTGGCTTGAAAACACGCCGGTGCAGAGCATGCAGCTCTATCTGGCCGCCATCTGAACCAGCTCCGCATCAGCTGGATGCGCCCGCGCCTATGTGTACATTTTTGTGTAAATGTTTGGCGTCTCCCATCTGATGTTTGCTCGGTTAATCAATAGCAGCAATGCTCCACTCAGACGACAGCAATTCAGACATCCCTCTCAGCTAACCTCAATCAGATTAACACCGAGAATCAGTCATGTGTACACACTTGCCTCCTGGCAACGATTTGAAGCCCTGGGATGCTGGCTGCCTCACCGCTGACGGAGAGAACAGCCCAAAATCTGCACAGCTAGCTGGTAATTTCAACAGAATAGCATCGGATTCAGATGAGAAGAACACATTTACAGTCTTATAAGCTCTAAGCTTATTTTTTTTCTGTAAATCAAACGTATACACTGGGTATTGAAGCTCTTCAGCAAAGCAGGTGCGTAAGATCTCACAGCAACTTTCTCTTGACTCCAGAAATGCATAAATGAGCAGCAGATATTATGTTCAAACTGGCAAATGGCTGAATACAAACATTAGCCGCAATCACAAAAGTCATTTCTTGGATGACTTCTATCAGCAAGAGACAATTGTGCGCAGCGTAGAGGCATCAGCGTGAACTGTCATTTCCAACAGGGTAAGAGAAAACACTTTTTCTCCTCTACATTTGGAATTGTTTCCTAATTCCATCCCTGCCTCCTCAGCCATGTAATGCCATTCTCTCATAATCAGTTGAGGATTTAATTTCACAGAAAGGATTCAAAACAAATGGCTCCAAAAGCCATTTCCCATTCACCACATTCATCCATCTCTTTCTCATTGAAAGACACTCGGCAAGGTTTCCCTGTTCTCCGGAAAGCCATTTAATTTACTGAACCCTTTCCTGCTGCTTTATTTTCCTTTTTTCGCTTTCCTCCCACGCTGCGTTTTGGACAGAGTTGGAATCGGAGTGCTCATTTTAGGAACAAACGTAGCAAAAAGAGAAGGAAAAAAATAAATAAATCAAACTTCTGCTGGTTTTTGCTTTCCCACTGGGAATCAGTTCCAGTCGACAAGTCAACACAGGCAGGTAGTGACTCTAATCAAAAGGGAAGGCTGTGCAATAACCGTTAACAATGACAGCCAACACTGAGCAGCTAAGGACACGCTTTCACAGCCTCACTTTACTTTAAGGCTCTCACGTTATTATCTTTCAATCACGCTGAGATTCAATGCATTAGCAATCAATCATGGTGAAACCATTTCCTAAAATCTTTTTCATTAAAAAAATAAAACATAAAAACAACCTTAAAATCCTGTAGTCATAAACACTTGTGCAATAAAAAAACTAAAACAGATTTGAACTCATGAGGGTTGTGGAAAAATGCTTTGTTTTTTCGTTTTTTTTGGGTCTGGCTCTGAGGTTGCACAACCTTCAACCAGCGGAGGAGGAGAAGGAATAGTTCCAGTTCCTTTTCCTCAAAAAGTCTCTCAAAGTGACACCAAAATTGCACGAGTTCACATCACGCAGTAAAAGACATCGACATTATTTGCGTATTACAGTGCAGAAAGATCAATTGATTGATTTAGAAGCAGAAAGCTGGTGTATCGGTCATGTATGAGCAGCATGAGCGACTGGGTTCAGGACCCATTTCAGCAGGAGACTGACCTTCAGCATGACGGCGATTGATGAGACTCCCCTGGATCCTAAAGGGCTGCAAACGGTTTGTCCAGGAACAAGTTGCAGAGAATATATTTTAATCCCAAAAGCAGCAGCAGCAGGAGGAACTCAGACACTTTTTTTATTTCCCTATCAGACAGTCAATGGCATTTAAGCAATGTAAATGAACATGGCAGTCCATTCATTTTACTACCTCATTATCAGTGCTATACAACCCTATTCAACTGAACTCTGCTGGGAATTGAACTTCTGTTTATTCATACTGACTGTCACATTCACCTCTGCTGTCAGATGAAAAGAAAGCATCACTGAATTGCACGACTGCAACACAATTTCTCAAAAAGTTCATTTTCCACAGATAAGTGCTTCCTTCTCGCTTCTAATCACATATCAAGAGTCGGCGATGACTTTCTCCCCGCGCTGCTACATTAATTATGTATTCTCTGGTAATTTTCATTAATTACAGAAATGCCTGCAGTTAATCATCATTATTCTCTTTTCGTATTTGGGTTATTTTCTGCATTCAGAGGTCGGAGGAACTTGCACATGTTGATAAGAAATCATCACAGGGATCTTTTCAGCAAAGTATGAAGGGAAAGCAGCTTCATGAGCAGAAAGAGTGGAGCAACCTGCGGCGACTTGAATGACTCCTCTGCATCGAGCGCACACCTAAGGTCTGTAAGTATGAGCCGAATTATAAAGTTGTTTGCTAGTATTTATGTCCGACATACAAGAAGAAATGTTCTGCAGAACATTTTAAAAAATAAACCTAGTAGTATTCAATACTGACAACCAGGAATCAGGCAAAAATTATTTGTTGGCAACATGTTGCAAACCAACGACAAAAATCTTTCGGTGGTAATCGAAATGCTAATTTTTGTCTTTAATGAGAGAGCTTTATTTATTTTTCATAGTGAGGCTGTTGTGGCACCATCTGATGCTGCTGGTTGTTATAGTGGGGATTTAAAATTGGGACAAACATGTTGATACCCTGCTGTGGGCATTTGGTGAGATATCAGATAAAATGTTTTTGTGCCGCAGCCTAAACATGGAATATGAATGGCTACAACTTCATAACATGCATTGCTCCCTGTAATCCTACTGCATCAGCTATGCTAACTTTCTCCTGGAAAAACAAACCTGGATGGGAAACGACGTCTCCCCTTCTAAAATCAGATAAAAAAATTGGTGGGCGTGTCGTCCTTCCCAGCTCTGAGCTTCGATTACCGAGACAAAATGAGAGCAGAATTAATCATTAGAGGTCATTACAGGTCATTGTGATGAACGGTTTTTGTTTTGGTTTGTGACAAATGTGTGTATTGTGTTTGTGTGTGCACATTTGCATTGTATTGTATTTAAGTAATTTCTATTTGTTATGAGCTAAAGAAACTTAAACACTAAAGAGAAGGGAATAAACACAATGCCCACCCTAAAGCATTTTACTTTCGGGTGTATCAGCATATTTTGTAATTATGTCAATAGATTGTAGAGATGATAGAAGAATCACATTTGTGCCATGAGGTCGGGTTTGCCTTGACGTTAAAAATTCAATGTGATACAAAACCTAATTTTGACCAAAATAATGTTTTCAGAACTTTCTGACCAATCCTCTGCATCTCAGTGCGAGTCTGGAAATCTAAACCAACACCTTTGAGTTACAGAAGCTGATAATGAT
This sequence comes from Poecilia picta, assembly GCA_033032245.1. Taxonomy (NCBI): domain Eukaryota; kingdom Metazoa; phylum Chordata; class Actinopteri; order Cyprinodontiformes; family Poeciliidae; genus Poecilia; species Poecilia picta. Next base: position 20,584,442 of record CM065372.1, on the reverse strand, counting down.
TTTTTTCTATCTGTCTGACTCTCAGCAATCTAACTCCTCTGCCATAACTCATGATTGCAATAAAAGAACAATGCAGGTCCACGCCACTGTTTATCATCTCCAGCTTTCAGACGCAAACCTTTGTGAGAACAAAAATGGCTTGTATCAACAAGCATCAACCCCACAACAGGAAAGCTCTGGCAAATCCCAGCCTATTGTTTATGCTGCACTAATCCGGGGCGCCGTCTCTCGCTGCCGGATTTATTCCACTTGGCTTCTAATTAGCATATTTGATTATGCAAAGGAATTCTCTTGATTTGCCGGGCCTTTCTGAGAGCCTTCATTAATTTCCACCGATGAGGATTACTCTGATCACAATAACGTGGTAATCGGTTGAGTGGTGCATGTGGAAATCACAGGCCGCCTTGTTTGGATGCCAGTTGTATCTGTCCTGAATGAATAGTGGTGATTTAGCTTGAAAGGTCACATCCACGCCGGGCGGAGGATCGGGCGCTCCACGGTGCATGTAGATTGCTGCTTTGCATAAATCATTCAGTCCTTCAAAGTGTGTGGAGACTGAACAAAATTCTTTGAATAACTTGTTCTGTAAGGAAAGTCTTTCATGCAGTTTGTGGGTTCGGAACATGAAGAATGGCTCATTATCTGAAGGTTGTATGACTGACATCCTCAGATAAATTGAATTCTTTTGTGTGCGACATGTATTTTTATTGCTGGTAGGATAAAAAAAAAAAAAAGCATAACATTTGAGACCAAATATCCTGAATTCTAACCAACAACAAATATAAAGAAATGCTACATGAACAGTGCAAACTGATTTGAGAGCGAACACTCAAACTGACCAATCAGAAGAGAGATTTTTCTCTGGTCTGGCTTCATCTGCCTTGCCATTCTATGTTCCTTGTCTACCCATAAACTTTCCAGATTTAGTGTTACGATTTCAAAGACTCAGCCAGAAATAGTATCGGTTCATTGTCATTGAAAAACAATGTTGCTGTTTGAATGTGGTAAAAAAAAAAAAAGTACTTTGAGATCTCTTCAGATCTTGTCAAGCTGATCTTTTTACTTGTGGATATTCTGTTTTATTTGTTTTCATTTATTCTCTCCTATATTTGACATTTCTCTTCCTTTTTCTGCAGCTGAGGTGTCATTTGTAACTTTTGAAAATAAGTAAAGATCACACAGGCTGTTGATTGATGAAAAAAGGACATCATGCCTTAAACAACAAAAGGCAGTTCGTCTGCAGTGTTTCCCCCTTTTCAGCCAACTACAAAGAAACCTCCAGAGCACAGAAAGCAGGTCTCTGTTGGTTCCTGTCAGGCCCTTCAATTGAATGTGGAATGGAAGATCCACATTTTTTTGCTGCATCCAGGGATTACTGCAACCTCTGGATGAACCACACACTAACAGATGGGCTTTGCAAAATAAAAAATGTAAACCCAGAATCCGATTTCTCGGAAAACAAAATGCAAGTTTCTGCCAGACAGGAAATTCACTTGGTCTCAAAATTATTCATACATTTCAGCAATTTTAAGAAGAGTTGGGCTCTTCTGCTAAATTTTTTAATGATTTTTTAAAAATAAAAATGTGTATTTTTAAATAGCTACTGTTCTGATTGATTTATAATTTTTCACTTTATTATAAGAGCTAATAGATTAATGGAGAATTTCACTTGATTTCATAATTCTGCACCACTTTGCGTATGTGGTCGTAACATAAATATAAAAATCTTCAATCTGCATAAACACTTTTGCAAGGCTTTGTGTTTAGAAATGTTGATTTCTTTCATGAAGATTTCTAAAAAAAAAAAAAAGGAAATAAATCACCTTTGGACCTCAAAATAAAAAAAGAAACATTTTTAACAGTAAATTCAGTTAAAAAGAATGAAGGAATAACACATAGATCCCAAATTTTGGAGAAAACAAATTGCCGTCTTCCTGTTCCCTGTAATCAGGGAACATTTCATAAAGTTTGAGTGTGGATGCTCTCAAAATGTCAGTACGTTTCTAACTCACACCACCAGCGCTGGGAACTGCACTGGGAAATCAAACTCCACAGGGGACTCTATTTGAGAGCACAGCATAAATTAGTTAAATTAGTTTTTTTTCCCCCAACTGCGCAAATGACAAAAAAACTACTTTGCTTGCGTATGAATGATAGTTTCACGCCACAATTAGCTAGACAGAAATTTCCAACAGCCTCATAAAGGTTAAGACTGTAGATATTTCCCCAGGTTAATTGAAACATTACATTACTTTGAGTGTTAGCATGCACATGTGTGTCGGTGTGTAGGTGGGTGCATAATATCATGTGAAGTAATTGGCTGGGACAGAAGTTAAAGCAGAAATGAAATCGCAGCCTGTTCCATGGCGATAAAAACAGACAAACAGGAAAAAAAAAAGAAAAATGGAAATGATGCTGAAGGTGACTGAGAGACGGCTCCCGCAGAGCATTTCGCAAACGATGAGAGTGCAATATGAGTGCAGAACAAAAGGCGGTTATGTAAAACACGCTCATTTAGGAATAAAAAGCGTTGAATCCAGTGCATACATAATATCACCCCTCCATTCACACTGTGCTCTCTGGATCTGGTCCAACCTAAAGAGAGAGTTTGTGTTTAAAGACTGTGACTGGAGTTCCTGCACTAGTTGTGGGAGGAGAATTACATTATTTTGGCTTATGCTTTGTGCCATAAAATGCATTCAATTATTGTAAAAGTTCCTCAGTTTGCGGCATTTCTTAAATTAAATGGATTTGGACTGCTTTAAGCAAAGTTTTATTGTAAATTAGAACCTTTTTTCCCTCCCAGACCATCATGCAGCACTAAATCTAATTTTGTCACAAAGTCTCCATGTCCTTTGTGGGAGTCTTTGTTAATTTAAAATCAAATTAAAAGTACAAATAACACCTCAGCCTGTTAAAATTCAATGGATTTGTATTCAACCCTATCAACTGCAATAACCCCAAACAAAATCTTTATTTACTTTATTCTCTGCATAAATCCAGGTATAAAGGCTGTTAGAGAACATTGGTGAACAGATATTATGAAAGTTTAATCTAGGGTTCGGTTATAAAATGTTATAAAGCTTTGAACATCTCACACGGTTCTGATCAATCCATCATTATATAATGGGAACATAATTAAACAATTCCAAAACCTCCAAGACACAAGCAACAACCTAAACTGTCAGGGAAGCATAAACCAGAGAAACAGCCAAGAGACTTATGAAAACCTAGGAGGGGAGGCACAGATCCACAACTCGGGTGAGAGATATTTGTCAACAAAACAACTATTAGTTGCTCACCCCAAAAATCTGGTCTTTATGGATATGAAGCAAAAAGAAGGCAAGAAAATATCTGGACTGGGACGGAGGTTCACATTTCATCAGATCGGCTGAAACATACCACCAGAGCTCCAGTGGAACAGACTAGATAAAATCATTTTCATGTGACTGTCTAAATGGCTCAGTCAAAGTCCAGACCTGAATTCAAATGAGAATATATGGCAAGATTTGGGATTAGATCTTCACAGACACTTTCCCTCCAATCTGGAGTTATTTTGAAAAGAAGAAATGGCAAAAAAAAAATCTGAGCCACACTTCTATTTTTTCCAAATAACATCCCAAAAAATACTTTAAGGTATGTGAAAAAAATTTGAAAACATTTGAAGTGGGCAAATTCTTTCCAAGCTGATGTTCAGCTTTTCATTTTCTCTTCATTCAGCGTTTGCTGCATCCTATTGTGCTTTCACGCCGTCCAAATATTAGCATCATTATATCAGCCATTAGCGCTTTGTGTTTAATGTTTTTTCTCAAGCCAATCATTTTAATTAGGTTTAACACGGCCACTTGTCCAACTCGCGTCCTCAGGGCCCAGCGTCCTGCAGGTTTCAGAATACCTGAACTGAACGGATATGTGCAGCAGATCACAAGAACCGTCCCTGTTGAGGAGACAGTTAACCCGTCTGAATCTTTTGCGCTGCAGCAAGGACACTTGAAAGTTGCCGGCGACCGACCGCATGGGACTGCAGTTGGAGACTGATGTCTATAAGAGGAAATTCATACCTTACTCTCCACCCAACCCACTAAAATAAAAGAATCAGGCGGAGAGGAAAAGCAGAAGAGCACACAAGGACAACAGCTTTCAAGAAATACCAGGTATTTGATGTTCACTTTGCTCTCCATGCCTTCTTGAACTAGTTTCTTGATGGTTTTCCTTTTGGTTTTGCTATACCATCTAATGGGTCTTGTTTATAATCATCTTCTTTCTCTACATCGTCAGTAATATAGATCAAGTAGTATGATCAAGGAATTCAACCTTTGGTGACCCAATTCCAGTCTCCTTTTTTGTTTTAATGTCAGAACTGTCCTTGGATAATTGTTTAAAAGCCAGTGCTATTTAGAAAGTACTACATGCAGCTTTTCTTTGCAGCCAATTCGGTTTTAATCAGCAGATGAATAGAAGTCAAAAGCCTCATCGATTTACAAATGCTCAAGGAACATTGCACAGGCTGACCTCAATCTGGGAGGTCAGAATGCAAACAGTTCAGCGCTGGAGCTGCTTGTTCTTTTTTAACCAGACTCATGGAAAGTTTAAAAGCTAAAGGAATGTTAGTTTTGCAGCGGGATTATTCCATCTATCCCTGAAACCAGTTTACAGGGATAACGAGATTGGAAGAAAAAAAAAAAACCCAGACATCTGCGATCAGCAACTCTCTCCAACTCATTCTGGGAACCCCAAGAAGTTCACATGCTGTTAGAAAATATAGTCCGTTTGCAAAAGGTTATTCTCCCAGCTGGATGTGTCATGAAAATCTCCAAGGAGAAAGTGGGAGTGAGGAGTGTACACCAGATCAGCAGCTCAAACCGACTCAGTACAAAAAAGCAGCATCTTACAGATGCCACATTTGGAATTTGAAGCACAGGTTCAGTTCTGGCCCTTTGTGTTTCTTCTACTTGAATAAAATATGTCATCATTATTGGCTGAACTAAATCTACATGATGTTTCCTGTTAACAGAGATGAAATCTTTACACTAGTAGAAGAAGTCAGCGTGGGGCTGGGGGGCGGGGCCAATTACTGGGCCCTTAACGAATCACATTGAAACTGAAACTGTTGAGCAGGGGGGTGGGGGTTGCCGCGTTTGTCTTTTGATTTTTACACAGAAAGCATTTCGGCTAAACCGTGAGTGAAACAGCCATTGGGACTGACCAGTATGTATTCCATTGGGGAAGGTAACTTTAACATTAAATACACCTTTCTCAACAGGTGAGGGCGCACTGTCTCCGTCTATAATCAGTCATTTAAGTGACTTGAAACCATTCCTCCCTCCCTGGCACCTCCAGACCCAGGCCCCCATCCAGCCCAGCCCAGGGGGCAGCCGTCCCCCCCATAGCCCCGCGCCTGAATCCTTATCTTAAAAAGTTTAGGGTTAGGTATCTGAAAGGAAAACATGGCAGAACATTTTACAGCGACGGGAATCTATTACTTGTGCAAACAAGCCAAGCACAAAACAATACAAAACTGATCAGCTTTATGCATCACACAAATCAGAGATAAATACTGGAATAAAGAGATAAGAATAGGAGTACAAACCAGTACTTTTAGTTTTTATTAGTTAATTTGTTCCAGCATCAATAACCTTTTACTTTCCAGCCAGCTGAATTTGTGCATGTGCCTAAATAAGGAAGAGGAACTAGTTAATAGATCATCTTAAGTTTACTTAAGTCTTTAAACCAAACCAGTGAGCTGACTCAATCTGAATAAAGCAGGCAGTGCTTTAATTGTTGATTCTCAGAAAAAGTCCCTGCCAAGTAGAAAGCAAGCATCTTCCCATTATGATTAATATCACTACTAAAACAAACCCCTAAATAAACTGGCCCATATCAAAACCCACCACTTGACTCAGGAAACACTGGCTGCTGAATCAAGCTTGGCAGGTAAGAGAAACCCTGTAATAGTTTGCTCACCTGGCAATCCATTAAATGAAAACCTGATGAAGGCAGCTTCTCTTGCTAAAGCCCCAGTGTCTCCATCCAGTGTAGCACTGGGCAGAAAGTCCAGTCCAAGCTTTTACTTAATGGAGGGTATTTTAAAAATAACTTCTTAATGGTTTTGGAAAACTGGTTTCATTCAAAACAGGTTCTGTTCTTTCTCAGTAGCGCTAATTGTTCTTCTAATTTTGGCTGAAATGGCTCTCCATAAAGAAGTAGGTAATTAGGTGATTGACGAACTAAAGGAAGCATTACCGCCCCCAACTGGTAATGAACTTGCACGACATGACCAAAGAGATCTTATTTCAAAACTTGACATTGTTTAAAGAAGTAAAAATACTGTGCTTCCTGAAACATTCTGAAATAAATCAATAATATCCAATTTAATTTTTATATTATTAAGAATAAACCACGCTTCTGATACTTGAGAAACCACAGCTGGCTCATCTGACTAATCAGGGTGATGACGGCATCTGAATGGTGCGTTTGCTGCTTCAGGACATCAGAGAGATTCCTCAGAGCTGCTTTACCAACATTGTTTCTTAGTACATTCTAGAAAATGAGGGCAAACTGAAACTATTACAAACAATATCTGAAGGAAATTGAATATACAAAATAAACAACAAGGTTAAGAGGCAGAAAGTGGTGAGTTAATGTTAGTCCAAGAAACATAGGAACCTGATTCAATGCCTAAATGCTAATCAAATACTACTTAACTAGTGACAGCATAAACAACATTCTCATATAATGTTTGGGTAATCTAACCTTCATTTTGAATACATTTATTCAGTTGAGAAATTATTACATTTTCCATAATTTCTGCTTCAAGTCTTGTCCCCCTGTTGTTTGGGCTGTAATTTTCACCATTGACTTTTGCTAGTACCACACGATTGGTCTCTTAAATTATTTCTCAAAATTGGAGAATATTCCTGAATATCTGTGAATCCCTCTGGATTATAGTGCTGGATCGAATGCTCCTCAGCTCAGAAACACAGGATCTCAAACATATTTGGGTCTGGAAGTAAGTCGATTTTATGCCTCATAAATAATTTCTGAATGATCTCTTCATATATTCAGCCAAAAGAATCAGAGCTGACATATTCCCAGTATTTTTGTTGGAGAACATTACATTTCTATTGAAAATGTGGCATTCTAGGAAGTTCCTGACGCTGTGCAGAAGATTTGGAACAGAAACGAGACCTAATAAACAACAGAAAATGATTAGGATCTTTGGAAGTTTTTATAACATAATGTTTGTGTCTTGGAGAAATAATATTATTTGACTTTAAGAAAAGCTTGTAATCAAAGTCCCATTTCACCCACTCACCCGCCAATGCAAACATGCATCTGGTTTACAGCCGGACTGAAAACATTTTTATCGCAATTTACAATGTGTTTCTGCATTGCACCTAAACGTAAATCACAGTTACTCAAAAAATTACATTTCAAGCATTTGTTTCCACTATTCTTAAGCAGGTAAGAGCTGTAGAAAAATAAGTCATTTTTTTAGTTGTAGAAATGTTACTTTCTGGCAAATTATATGTCTCCTGCACAATTATGAGATAATCAGCAAAACAACATTGTTAAAGAAACTCTGCGTTTATGTAGTGATTTATGCAGTTACTTTTATGGAAAGTTTACCGGAAGGAAAAAATGAGGTGCAAAATACCAAACAATACTGATGATTACATAGTTAAGGCGATAGATAGTAAAGCAAAGCCTTAATGAAAATTTATTGAAATAGAAATAATTATAACTGTTGAAATATCTTAAAACATCACCCAATCATTTTCTTCTCTCTGGTTTATACAGACAAAATGACTTAAACATAAAGTTGCTCAACTTCTACGCTATCTTTTATCGTGAGATACACATATATATGTACTGCGTACATCAAGCTGGATACTTCTTCAAAGGCTCTGGACGTGTATTGCAAGTTTTATGGCTGACGTTGAAATGCTCAGAAATAACCTAAGGCAAAAGCAGAAGAGGCAGAAGGGACACTCATCTTCAGAATAATGGGAAATGATGCTGAGGGAACAGAAAAAAGAGGGTGACATACAAAAATAAAAGGAGAGAAGGAAAATGGGGTTCCAGAACAGCAGGCGATCCTGATGAGTATTATTCCTGCCTGATCACAAGGGTAGCTCTCTGATCAGATGCTGAACTCAGCACAAGAAAAGCAGTAGACATCACCATGGGAATAAAAAAAAATCTCCAATCCAAGGCAACATGCAGGAAAGCAGAGGAGGAAGAAGGCAGAATCAAAGATGTGGGGTAGATCTAGAGAGGGAGAGAGAGAGGACAGAAAAGTCTTCATCTCCTGCTGGCTTCTAAATCCACAGTAGGGAGAAAACTTGATCAATCCTGGGAATTTTTGAAGATGAGAAAGAATGAGGAAGAGAGCAGCAGGAAGGAGAGAGCGCCATTTGCATTTTGTAGTTTCATATTCATCCAGAACTGCTGCGTCCTGCCGTAGGAGAGATCAGTATCCCGCTTAAACTTTTCTGCATTTCATTTTGCTTCAAATAAAATAAAATTTGGTATGTATTTTTGATCAACCTTCTTTTAATAAATGTGAATATTAAGTATCCTATTCAGTCATACACCGATGCTCATTAGAACGTGGTTGTATAAAGTATTGACATATTGGGACTTTGTCCTTCAGTGACGGACTGCTGCATCCTAAATGCACAGAGAAGCGTCATCACAGATCCTTCCTCCCAGCAGCTGTTAGACTCTACAACCGTCTCTGCTCCTAACAAACTAAATTACTGTCAACCGTTTGCACAGTTTTACTCATTTTTAGATAACATTTCTGCTATTATTATTATAAATGTTTATGTCTTTTCTGTATTTTAAATAACCTGCTGTCTCATTTCAACTACTCATTTGCACCTCTTGTGGATTGTGAGAAACAATATTTCTATTTCTGATAATGGCACAATGTGATAATTTTGAACAGCATACTATTATTTATTTATTGAGTTTATTTATTTGAGTTGAGTTTATTTATTTACTTTATTTATTTATTTATTAGTTCATTTTGTTTCATATATATTTCTAACAGTTTCTGACATTTTTGTGTGACGCTGCTGTTAAACCTGAATTTCTCCTCTGCAGAATATTAAAGGCTATTTTACTCTATAAATGTAGACACATCATAGAATTAAAATCATTTAATTCCTTTACTTTTACTTAACAATTACACAAAAACCTGTGCTGGTCCATCACATAAAATCCTAGTAAAATACAAAGACGTTTCTAGTTGTAACAAGACAAATTGTGTAAAGGTTCAAAGACTACAACAGCTATAGGAAGAATATCTGACATAGAAAGATGAATTCACACTGAAATCTTAAAAGATGCTTAATTGTTGCAAAGTAACTGACTCTGTATCTTCATAGTGGTTCAAACAAAAGACTTTTGTTGCCAGAGGCCTAGAAATTCAATAACTAAGTGCAGAGGGACTTGATGTATGAACAGAGAATTAGCCTATCTACTCTATTTTCCTCGGTGTGGAAAGGGAGATACAGAAGCCCAGCAGAAGGCCTGTGAGGACTTCTTTGTAAATGGCACCTATTACGTTTTCTCATGTTTGAGAAAAAATGAGTTTGAAGGAGCTGGAAACTCTGTGGTCCCTCATTTATTTGCAACTGAATATTCTCTTGCTAGATGTTTTCCCCAATTTTCTTTGTCATTTTGTCTTGAAAACATTTTATGTGTCCAGTTTTGTACACTGAAAAATTTGCAATAATTGCAATAAGATTGAATTAATTCATTTTATTTGACGTGGCCCTTCCTGGATTTTGATAACTGCACATTGAACATCAAGAATAAATATTGCAACATCAGTGTTTAAATTATGTCATTTCGCCCAACTTTTCTGAAAAAGAAAGCTTATTGTCTGTATCTTACTATATGTATTTTACACTTAAATCCATACTCCATACCCACCAAAAATATTAAACAATGAGAAAAAATGGTTCAATTAGGACACAGTAGACAGTGAAGTAGTTCATATGAGAAGCTCAGCAGGTGTTTGCTAATTGCTGCTGCTTTACATCATGTTATAATGTTATTCTCTCATCAATAACAGACCTGAAGTTGCTTTAATTCTTTGTCTGAGGATTCTTTGACTCTCCATGGCACCTAAATGCGGAGCTTCCGGCCCCCAGAGCACCCCGCGCCCCACTCTGCTACCCCAGACTAGCGACAGCAGCAATTAGCAAACATCTGGTGGAACTACACATCTGAGTTTATCATATGAACTATAGTGCTCTTAAGAATGGTTGTAAATGGCATCAATGATAAGCATTGTTGTGAGGAAGTGTTGGAAAGGGTAGGACGCTCTTAAAGAGACAGAAGTCAATTTCAAGGTGCTAAATACGGCTAAGATGCAGCATTTTCACAGCAACTGAAAATAACTTAATAATTGAGAGTGCTATAAAATGGAACCATGTGCCTGTAAATTCCATAATACCCCACACAACTCTCTCCAGTCCCACTTAGAGATTCAGTTTTGATCTTCTTGAACCAGCTGATCTATGAAGATGTTAGAAGAGCAAGCTATTTCCAGTAAGATACTTACAGCTCATAAGCTCTCAACAGAACTTCACTTCTTCAAAAACATCAGAACGAGTCCTTTAATATCAAGCCAGTGATCCGGTCATACAGCAGTATAAACACAAGAACCAAGCAAATACCACCCCACAGCCAATACTGGAGAGGGAAAAAAAGAATTTTTATCCACCTGTGAGAGAGTGAGACACGTTCAGAGTTTCTCAGCAGCAGAATGTCAGCAATCCTAATCAAGATGTCTAAGTAGATATCTAGGGACCAGGAGTTTAAACAGCCTGCCATTTCAAGTCAAACTGTGGTGAGGATTGCTCTCCAAAACAAAATGTCAAGGGCACAGGCAAAGTCACAGGATGGTGCCTGTATACTGTAGGAATGTGAGCCATTTGTCACTGCTCTGCATCCTATTACACAGACTCTAATTTGTAGCTTCTGCACAGCACCACACACACAAAAATCTCCTCTATCACCTAATATAGCTCTGATAATCTCTGCAAAGCTGTCGTAAATTTGTCCTCCGCTTCCCTTCTGCATGTCGGAGGCAGCGGCAAGACGCAGAGTGGAAAACGCTGCGAGGTTTTTTGATTTGAATCTGGTTTATTCGGGCGGAGAACATCTCTGCAGATTAACTTTGTTTTTCCTCTCTGCTCACCTGCAGGAACGTTTTATCCACTGAGAATGAGATCTTTTTTTTTTTTTTTTTCGTTTTTTCCCCCCCTGCAGTTTTTCTGGCATATTTTCAGAAGTGGTCCCTGCTTCTTACAGCGTTACTTAAGCTCCAACGGGGTTCTCTGTATTTAGTGCTTCTTGATCAATGCTTCATGATGGAGCCTCTTTCTGGCTGTAGGCATTAGCACAGCCATTAAAGTCCTTCTGATGCAGCACTTTCTTCGTAAGTGGACAATTTTGCTGACTTTTTCCACTGCAGGTCGATAATAAATTGGATTCTAAGTAAACAGTGATGAAGCACCCAAAGCAGTCGGTATTGGCAGTCATAAGCCTCGCTCCATAACCCAGCGGTTCCTAGTCATCAGTGACAAATTTATTTAGGCGGACCTTTGGGGGCTCCCCTGACAGAAGCATTGTGTATACCTGAGATGAAGCCGACCTCGCTGCCCTCCTTACCCACTGCTGGCATTTGTGGAGTCTATTTTCACGATAATCCACTCATCCGACAGTATCTCTGAACCCTTTCATAATAATCTTTCATGAGGACGACCTTTGATGCCACAGACGTCTTCACTGGGCTGTCTGATTTCTCTTCAGCATTCTGACAGCAGAGTAATCCTCCTCTCTTATCTCAGCTCGCTCTGATATAACCTTTTTTTTCTTCAAGATGTTGCTGTTCTGGTTAATCAGCCTGACTTTTTTTTTTTCTTTTTTCCTTACACAAGTTTGGCGGTTAAAATATTCTAAAGGAAAATGTTACTTTTATTGTATCAGTCTGAGTTGTTCCAACAGAAAGGGCCCTCAACTCACCAGAAAACGAGGCCAAACCCTGATTGAAACGTGTGTGTGTGTGTGTGTGTGTGTGTGTGTGTGTGTGTGTGTGTGTGTGTGTGTGTGTGTGTGTGTGTGTGTGTGTGTTTCCCATCTGCAGTGTGTTTCTGAAAGCTTTCTGTCATCAGAAATGCCGGTTGACTTGTTAACACTGACATGTTGAGAACTGACTTTATGAACCAAAGATTTGATCGAAAATAAAGGCAAAAACTGTAATTAATGTGGACAAATTATCTCCTGGAAATATGATGTCCTACATAAAGTTTGAACATTACGGCGAATCAAAATGAAAAATAAATGTTTAGTGGCACATTTAGGGTTTTCTGAACTGAATATGTTTTTACTTTTTTAACTAACCAGGCAAGTTTTACGACCTTTTGGGTTTTACATTTGTGTTGGCGTTTTAGTCATTTTCCTGTTGTTTATTTAAATTTGTCAGGTCCAGCCATCGAGAATTATGTTTCTGGGTTTGCTGTCGTTAGTAAGGTGTTGTTGTGTAAGTTTATTCCCTTGAGTTTAGTTTCAGAGTTAATTCTTTGGTTCTATCCATTGTGTATTGGGATCTATTTGGCTTTGATCTCTGTTAGTCTTTTGAGTCTTAATTTAACTTTCTTTTGTGCTAATTAGTCTCATTTCCTCACTTTCTCTGCTTTCCTTATGCCACAGTTGTTCAACATTAGTTCATTTTATCCTGGTTTTTTGTTGTTCATGGCTGGATTCTTCCATTTCACTGCCTGTATCTCATAATATGACTCTCCCTGGAAGTTTTCCTTTTGTTCCTCTAGTCAGTTTCTGCTCATCCTGAATCCTGTCATGACAACAAGAAAGTTCAACCACAAAACCAAAGGGACAAATGATGCTGAGTGTAGAAATTAAACTCAAACTGGGATTTTCTTTTTCTTCTTGATATACTGTGGATGTTCCATCAATTTTCTTCCTTATTGTTTTATTGTCCTGTCTTTCAATCACTTATCAACGGGTATGTATCAGAATCATTATTTATTAAAAGAAATTGCTAAAACGAATTTCAACCAGAAGAAACAAAAACAGAAAAAAAAACTGAAAGCTGATTTATTTTGTTTATATCTCAGAGAATATCACTTGTTTTTCTGTTCTTGACTTTTGTATTTTCATGTTTTGCTCTGTGTCTTTTTTCATTTTTGAAACGTCATGCGGAATCTTTTGTCTTCTCATTTATTATTTAGAAGCCGGTACTTTTTTTGTTTTATTTTTGTCAGTGTTGCTGCTGCTGGAAAGTGAATCTGATCTCTTTTCCTGCTTCTGTTGCTATAATTGCACAACGGTCAGCACAGTCCGTTTCTGACCACTGGTCATTACTATTGTTAGCATCATTGTGTGCTGAACGATTGTGACTACGTTCTCAAGTTTAATGAATACAAGCCTTTCATTTTTTGTGTACTGATGGTGCAGAACGTGTCTCTGAGGTGTTGTACACAATGGTAAATACTGAAATTCTCATTTCCATTTATTTTCCTTTAGGATGGTCAGCTGTATGTAACATTTCTGTTTAATTAGAAGTTGCACTTTGATTCTCTTGTCCAAGGATTGATGATGATTGTGTTTTCAGAAATCTGTCCAGAAATTAAAGCACACCCTATTTCAGTTTCAAGGGGTTACATATCATCATAAAATGCTATTGATCGGGTTTTTACAAGATTGTACATGACATAAATATAACCCCAAGGGAGGATTTAAACATGACTGAATCCATCCTTTCTGCAGGAAGCTGGTGCAGCAATAGGTGAGATTCACAGTGGAGATGTCGCCAGTCCATCAACGGCTAAAAACTGTAGACAAAAACACACACACACAACGCCAAACTAGACCGAACAGCTACCTTTGATCCATTGTATTACTGTATTTATTCAATAAAGAGGGAGCCCAAAACTAAAAACACAATTGATGCTTTCATAAGATTTAATAGTGAAAGTTGCAGCCAGGTGTTGATAATCAAATTCACTTTATCCTCAGCAGGTTTGGCCGCCTTTCGTTTTTAAGCAGTTTGAGAGTCTGGAACACACAGGTGAGTCAACACAATGCCAAAGGGCAGAGACATCATTTATGGACTCAGAGAAGCAATTATTTATGATTTGTGAGGTAATTTCCAAACAATTTGAGTCCTGTCATTCTGCAGAGTAAATGTTTTTTTTTTTTTTTTTCAAGCAGGAAATATTTAGGACAGATGCCAGTCTTAGCAGGAGTGAACATCTTGGCACGACGGTTCGGGTGTGAGATGTTCAGAGGAATTGCAAAAAAAAAAAAAAAAAAAAAAAACTCCATCTCAAATTGGACAAGCTTCAATTAGCAGGTTAAAGGTTAAAGGACAAATAGAGAGAGCAAAAACAAGCCTGACTGTTTGAAGCGGTTGTTTAGAGAAACGCAGTTTCTAAAAAGAGACATGCAGTATGACTTAAATTAGAAACGTTGGATCTGTATGAGCACAACACATCTTGAATAATGTCTTCAGGAGAAAGTAGAAGTGAGAAAAGATGTTTAATCATAATATATAGCTCAGTGTTTGGGGAAAAACAAACACCATATCAGCTCAAATGCCTCTAACCAGCTATAAAGCACGGTGGTGGAGGAGTAATGCAAAAATCTATTTGACCTGAAGATAAAGCTAAACCAGTCATTGATTTTGAACTCAGCAGCAAATCTATGTCAAAATGGCAAAAATAATAATCAAGGTGTTGTATTGTCCTAGTCCAAGGGTCTGCAATCCTTACAGTCCAAAGAGGCGTTTCAGTTTTCAGTCCAGCCAAAGAAAACTCATTTAGTCACAAACATTTTAAATAAAGAATTTGTTTGACTTCTAAAGAAAACAATTCTTTTTAGTTTTTGTAGACGACAATTTTACTTCATTTTGTTGAATTTTAGGCGAAAATGGCAAAACAATTTCAAAAGGAGGATGAATGCAGTTTGTTTTATGGGATGTTGATATATGTAGAAAATTACATCATACGAAAAGCACTTAATTTTCAAACTAATGTCAATAAAAAATGTCTTTGGAAAAACATTACTGGTACTTTTACTGTGATTCTGTTGCACAAATTCAATGATATGAAAAAGCTGCTAAACCCTTTTATTTTAAAGATATACCTATTTAAAATAATTTTGTTGGTTTTCCTCATTTTTAGCCGTTGTGAAGGTCCACAGAGCCACATGTGGATCTGCAGCAACAGGTTGCAACAACTTAAAGAGACATGAACAGAAACACTTTAGAAATCTCAAACTGAAGTAATCTTTTAAAGATGGTGTGCCAGGATTTATTCAAAAATGACCTGAAAAACTGATCAAATCTGAAACTATAAATTATACTTAAAACTAAAAAGTTCGAAACTGCCCGTGCTTTGATTTGCGCACGATTTTATTTCTAAGCAAAGGACATCGCAATCTTCCAGAAATGAAGACAGAACATTTCACCTGAGTTTCTTGCTCAGTTTGAAGAAGGAAAAAAAAAAACACTTAGCATGTACAAGAGTAACACTGAATCTGCCATCAGGGCAGTACATGTCTGCCATGCCACAGTGCCGAGCCGCCAGCCGTCTAAGCTGAGCTGATAGACGGCTGAGCTGCAGGCGTCACGCCACCGCCAAGCATCAGCGCTCAGCACATTTGAATCTGGTTGCAGCCTTGGGATACACTGAAAAGAAGAGAGGTGCTGGAGCATTATCAGTATTCTCAAAGATTAGAATGTCATTAAAAGCTTGTAACACAGAGATTTGTACTTGGAGAACACAACACACACACTTTTAGAAGTTGCACTTTTAAATGAAATTATATTCACACCAAGCCTCCTGTTCAGAGAGAGAAATGCAGGTAATTTATTAACATTCCCATCATGAATGTCACAGTCTGAGACTCACCGCTGAGCCAACATCTACGCCCCAGAGTCTAGCAAATGTCTTTTCAAAATGATGCAGCCGTTGCTTGAACTTGCAATTTTATATCGCTGAAGTTAGGACAGAGATTAACACTTATTCTCGGGGCAGAGAGATCCAGACAAGGTGAAGAGGAACCTTCTGGTGAGTCATTTGAAGGCCATTCGTGGTAATCAGCAAGCGCAGCTGTTTGCTCCGGAGAGATGGCACAAACAGCCAGCCAGTGCCATATGTGTGGGCTATTAGTGTTCACTGTTTTAATTACTGTACAAATCAGTGCTGCTTCTGTACAGGAATGGGGGAAAAATGTGAAAATGCGCCCTGCTGGTTTACCTGTAACAGATGGCGGAGTTGGAGCCTAATAGAGCTGTGGGTTTATTTTTTTTCCTTCTTCTCGTATTTGAGGGGAATAGAAGTTCACATATCTCATCCGAAATAATTCAAGTGAAACAATCCCCCAAAATAATCGACGCTCAGCTCTTTGTCTGGTGGGTGAAATATTGCATGGTGTCTTCTCCTCCGCCGCCTTCATGCCAATTGATGTAACGCCAACCTGTAATTCTCTTCTCTTCTCCAGATCCCCACTCTGACATCAAGTGAAACAAGTCCATCGCTCTTGCCTCCGGAGGCAGGCCGCCAAATTGTTCCATTAGCATGCCTCCAGAGGAAGGTAGGCCAGGCAATAACGTTCCTCATTCCCGGCGTGTCAGGAGGAAAAGTGCAGCGGAGAGTCCCTTTAGCAGGATGATTTTATTGCAATAAATGTAGACAAATAATCCGCAACATGCAGACGAAAAGTTCCTCTTTCAGCACAAGCTGAACTTTTCTTCTTCTTGGATCTGAGATTCAATGCCTGCACCATGAATGTTTCCATATTATGTCATGCTATAAACACAAAATGTGGTCAGTTGTTCCACTATGTTTCATTCGTTTTGGTAAATGTGAGCTACTCTTCATTATCACACTCCCTCAGTGGTTGCTTTTTGTGTTAAGTATTGCTGTTGTGTTAGGAATGCACAAAATCTTGAGCAGGAGCTAAAACTTGGGAGTTACCAATTATACATACAGCAGCTACCAGCTTTACAGCAATGTCACGGATCTGTCGTATTATCGTTTGTACTCGCCTGCACCTACTCGCCTCACAGTTTCACGAATCACACCAGAATCCGTTCTCCAAAAACTGATCAGTCTGGCATTACTACGAGGCTTACATGCTCTCGGATCATCTACTTATTTCCAATCTTCGTTTTCTTTTGGTTCGTCAAGAAAAATGCGTGCGCTGCCGGTCGACAGCTCGCTCAGAGCACTGGGCTGAAAGCGCTTAGTTTCAAATCACGGTAAAGCCACCCACACTGCATGTGGATTTTTTTTCACAAAGGAATTTGTGAACATTAATGAGGAGCCTGGAGGACTGACTTCTGACAGGAGCCTTTCAGAGCCTCTGCAGCTATTAAACAAGCATCATGTGCTCTTGTAGTAACAGAGATTGTGGGTGGAAGAAATAAGGTGTTTTTTTTTACCTGCACTGTGACATATAGAGTGCATCATGTATTTATTTCTAAAGATATGTGCTTTTTATTTATGTTTTTTTTTAACATTATGCACTGGTGAGTATTAGACTTTTTTTATATCTTTACTGTGTTTTTAAAATTAATTGCAATTCCATACAAAACTGATTAGTTATTTATGCTCATTTTTTGACACTACTTTTTTAAAAACATTATGAAAAGAATGAAGAAACGGAGTTAAAGCAATAATCTAAATTACAAAATTCCTTTTCACTTTACAGCAGAAATAAATAAACTATAAAAGAGTACACACACACACGCACACCACATATAAATGAACTATAAAAGGGTACATATATATATATATATACATATATATAGAGATTTTTTAAGGTTATGCCGCGGCCTCTCAACCAAATTTAGAACAGGCTTTGACAAGGATGACTTATTCTTTTTTCTCTCACATCTGCTGCAACAGGTGCCCAGAAGTGTTTGGTTTCGTCAACATGGTATGTTGTAGGAAATATAAGAAGTGTTATTGTTGATCAGCAGTTATTAACCTTGGAGCTCCAGTCACTTTTCTCTTGTTGAAATTGACATTAACTGAGTGAAGAGTTGGGCTCTGAATGGTTCAACTGAACTCCTGAAATCAGTTCTCATTGTTGATTCTCAGATATTTGTAGTTAGGGCAAGATGATTACTCTCCCCCCCCCCCCCCCCCCCCCCCCCCCCCCCACATAGGGCCATGTTAATAACCAATGAATAAATTATTCAATTATTTTAAATACTGAAGTGCAAAAAAAGTAGATGAACATAGATGGATTAAACAGAAAGATCGATTTTTAGTCGAAGTGAGCTGTGTCTACCCTAGAGCTTTTTTTTTTTGCATACAATGAAATATGAAGGCGAGAGAAAAAGCGCTGCAGAGAGTGCAGGTAGTCACTGGGAGAGTCCTTTTGTGGCCTGCTGAGAGTCTCATCAAATACATCAGAAAAACACATTAGGCTGTACGCGTGGCTGCCACCGATGTGTTGGTGTGCTGCGCCACGGACGTACAGCAGGAGTACAAATCAAATGCTGCTTGTGTTTTATGTGCTGTAACCCACGTGTCTGCTGGAGGGCTGGAATAAAGACGGCGTTTGACATTCACCAGTTTTATTTCAAGGCTGGGCTCGCTGCACTAAAAAAACTATAATGTGCAAAGTACTTATAGGTTGAAAGGAAAACACTCTGGTCACAGAGCCTTTTCTGAAGTGGACATTCAAAAAACTCTCCGTCTAACCGCAACTAAAGAACCAGAGGAAGAGAGATGTCTAATAATACCTCAGGAAGTCAGTCAGCTCCCTGACGACAGCAGGACAGGTGAACCTCTCCTCAGTCCTTGACACCTTATTTAAATGTAGAAAAGGAACATCACTGTACATTAGGTTTAAACAATTTCACCGCTACGCTCCGGTGATGCCTGAGTCTGTCACTTCGTAGTGAGACGAGAGACTTCTTTCAACTCCCAGTGCTCTGCAAAATGACCCCACCTGCATGAAAAATGAGACAGGAAACATGTGAATTGACAAGTAGTGATCCAGAAATTATATCTTTGAATTTCACTAAATATCATAACCATGACTGTCAAAAACGTTGGCGTAGATCCTCAGTCTTCTGCGACAGGGTGACCTTGAGAGTTATGCATGAAAGAATCTGGACTTCTCTTGTTAGGTTGAAGATGTTTCACCTCTCATCCAAAAAGCTCCTTGGATGAAATATGACTCATCTTTGGGAAAAGACAGAAGTCTAATTGCCTTCACAGACATTTCTCAAGACTGTTGAAAACAGAAAATAAGACACAGATTGCATGTGATGTTTGGTTTCTTATGGCACAAACCAACCAGGCATACAGATTAAATGATCTTATATATGGATGGTTAATGTGTTCGTTGATGAAAATGACTAATATAAATCATTCCAAACATTAACATCAAATCGTTTTGAAAATTGAGACATCAATAGACTGTACAGCTGAAAGTGAAAAAAACTCAAATTTTAGCATCATCAGTGTGTGTTTTGGGATTTGGTGTTAAAATAACAGTTAAGCAGGTTTACTTTATTTGTCTTGATGGTGTATCTGCATAACGCCCAAACTTTAAAACAGATTTGAATTTCCCCATAGCGGATCTAAAACTATTTTTGAGCTATTCCTCATTTCCTGTGTGATGCGTATTAATATTTTATCTTATGTGCATCAGTGAAACTAAAGACAATGAGATGCCAGAGGGACGTTAGAGAGAAAACACCAAACTGTCTGTCTGTCTGTCCATCTTGGGTGTCCCACAGCAGTGTGTGATTAAGACGAGCATGAGGATTTCCTTTGCGCTGCTGTGGCCCTAGTTTGTTAAAATTGCCTCCATGTTTTATCATCCCAAACTTTCCAGTCCAATAAAGAGTTTGAGGCAGAACTGGCAGTTTACCAGCAATAAATGAGTACAACCCACTTAATCAACTCTGTGCTTCCAAAGATCACATCGATTTTAATTATGATGCATCAGGAGTGCATGGTGGTGCTGGTGCCTTGCAGGAAGAAGGTTCTGGGTGTTTTGCATGGAGTTTGCATGTTCTCCCTGTGCATGGATGGGTTTCCTCTGGGTACTTTGGCTTCTTCCCACAGTCCAAAACAAGACTGTTAGATAGAATGAAGTAGAATTATCATTTATTTGTCCCATAACAGGGAAATCTGTGCACTAGCATCATTTATGTGTGTTTTGGGATTTCAGCAAAAGGGAATTACCGCCAATAAACTCACACAAAGGCAGAGGAAAAAATATACATAAGAAACAAAAAGAATAACATACTGTACAGTAAGGGTAAAATGTGTCAGCTTGGCCAAATAACCACAATAAATGAAAACAGTCTAAAATGTTTAAGGTAAATTAAACTATATCTTAATGTTTTTGTTTTCACCCGAACTCATGGTTATTTCTGTTAGGAGAAATAAACTCATGCAATGGTTTGTCTACGATGCACAATTAAAAGAAGTTGCAGCAAAATGGCAACATTTTGCTCCATAAAAATGATCAGAAACTGTGTTTCTCTCTACAAACAGAAATGATAACATCCAACCTGATTTATAAATATTGTTTCCTACCTTCACTTGCTATTGATCTCGTCAAACACCTGGAGCCACATTATTTAGGTCAAACCTTTGTGCTTCTTGCCATCACAAAATCTCACAATTTTAAAGCGCTGACAGCGAATCCTGCTCTGAATAAAAACCCATAAATTCTTCCTTAAACCGTTCGCTGCATCCCAACAATGTAATTAAGTCACAGGCCACTTCATACAGAAATGGGCTTATCTCCCACTGCAGAGAGAGAATAATTAATGCATTTTACAAGGTAAACATAAAGTGCCTGGAGAATCATCATTTCAGTTTTATCATTGCTACATTGGATACAAGAAGTGCTCAGTCTCCTTCCTTTTATGTGAAAAGTGAGACCATAAGGAATTATTTTTGAACATTTTACCTCCGATAGTGTGAAATACGGCACTCAGCGTTAGTTTTACACCAACCTTACAGTTGACTCATTGTTCCAAGAGGTTTTAAGAAAGCTTAGCCCTCTAACAGTATCAGGAAACATGCTTTGGCAAAGTGTCCTTTTCTTTACAAGATACTTACATCACAAAACCTGGAGTGACTGTACAGTGGTGTGTAGAGATTTTATGTCCTCTCAACAAGAGAGTTTGCATCCACTCAACTGTCCTCCGCTTCACTGCAGATGTGAGACTCTTTGACAAGTCAATGAATTACCACTTGACTTGTGAATAATGTAGTCAGGATGCGGGTAAGATGGGACAGAGAGGTGCTCCGCTGAGAACAGCAGGTGGCTTTCAGAGCGACGACACCAGAAACAAGTTCGACTCAGCGGGGTGTTTGTTCGCCACAACGACAAATAAAGCAGAAGAGCATGAAATGCATGCATGTGGAGAGTGTGTGCATCTGCAGACATGGATGTAAGAGAAATAGAGGGAGAGGAATTACACCCTTTGGGAAATCACCACCAAAATATGTGATACTTTACAGAGAGCAGCAGAAGCAGCTTTGGAGAGCTCTGTGCATGCATAGAGATGTGGAAGGCAAAGCTTTTGTGTTTTCGTGCTTTTAAATAAGCCAAGACTTGGATGTAAATATAGTTTACTGTTTTCTAGATAATTTAAAAGGCATGCAAAGTTAGTTTACTGCTTACATTTACATACTGCACTTTGTGAAAGCTTAAGTAAAGCTAACTTAAAGCTCAGGCCTCGAACTTATTTCATGCAAACCAAAAGGTTTAATTCTGGGTTTACTTTTGGAAATACATAAACTGTTACTACTGTTATTAGTTGAAAAATATGCATATGAATTACATTTATTTAGACTGAATCAAATGAAGCGGTCTTATAATTTAGGTTAAAGCTAAATTACTGTATTTTTTACACTATAAGCCGCTACTTCCCCCCCCCACGGTTTGAACCATGCAGCTTATAGCCTGGTGTGGCTTTTCTGTGGATTTTTCTTCAACCACCAGGGGGCGCTGTTGCAGGAAGTGAATCATTGGAAGTCAAAAATGAAAATCAAAGAAGAAAGTGCTAATTTTAATTCAGAACAATCGAATGCTAGCAGCAGGCACAACGGAGAAATGTTTTGGATCTAATTTTCCCTCATCAAGGAAACAATACGAAGAAGTTCATATGATGCAGCTTTTAAGTTGAAGGTTATCGATCTGGCAGTACAGACCGATAGCTGCTGCATGTAAACTCTGCGTGAACGAATCCATGGTTCGGCGTTGGAGACGCAGGGCTCCAGCACCCTTGTTAAAAACCAAGAGCGGCACAGATACCAGCGGCTTATATGCACTTTCCAGTTTTTTCCAAAAACTTTGTGGGTGCAGCTTATAGTGATGTGCGCTCTATAGTCCGGAAAACAAGGTAGGTCAAGACTTTCTGGCTTGACCTTTTTAGACTATTTTTAATTCTAATACTAAGCTTAACCACTTTTAGATGAGGCAGTTCTGAGCAGTCTAAAAAATGTTAGTGTTTTTCTTACATTTCAGGTTTGTACACCTGAAATGTAAAGCTCTTTAGCAGAAAGTGTGTGATAGACCATGGCAAAACGTGCAAAGTTCCTGCATCTCTCCATATTTTCTCAGACGCTGAACTGAAGTGAGAAGCTCCAGAACCCCGAAGTGAATCGCATGAAGTTTAGAAGCATTGGCATTCCCTCGGTGAAGATCCAGTTTAACTTTTAATCACCCTTGAAATTCCCTTTGATATGGGTAACCGAGAGGAGAAGGAGAGGAAGAGATGAGACAATGAAGGCTTTCAGCGGCCTGTACCGCGTGATGATGCCTGATGTAGATAGCTCCTCTGTCTAATTACCTAAACTTCAGCTGCGATTTCCTTTGAAGATGACAGCCTTGCAGGCATGATCAGACTGTGACCGTGGGCTAAATCACTCTAACATTCACTTCATACACAGCCAGGACTGTTGGGGCGAATTGCTGCAGGAGATTTCAGAGATGATTTGTCATTTCTATGGTAATTTTAAATCTGAAGTTTGGGGGAATTGGACTTTTTGATGCTGCATTACAGAAACGGGGTGAGGGGGTGAGGAGGGGTCTGGTCATGTAATCAAGATGAGTTGTTCTGCTCTGGAGATGTTATCCCTTAACTCTCTGGGGTTCCTTCATGTTGTGAATTACGTTTTTTTTCCCTTTTTCATGTTCGTAAATGCTATTATTAACTTTAGTCTTCACCACAGCTGTCATAGATGTGTTTTCTGATATCTTTTACTGTTTAAGGCCAAAATAAAACAGGTTGAGCAGATTCTTCTCTAGTGTCTTACCGTATAAATAGGTAGTTATTTTGGTGAGTTCATTGGGGAATATGACTAATATAAATCAATTCAAACATTAACATCAATTGGTTTGTAGAGTGAGATGTGAACAGACTCAACAATTAGAAATAAAACATGAAAAGGACATTAAAAACCAAGATTTCAGAATCATTAATGCTTCTATCAGCACTCAACCAGCAGGAAAATTAAACTGCAGTTTAATTTAAAGAGGGCAACACTAATGTAGTTCTATGCAAAATATTACAATATTAGACACATTTTTAGGAAAATGTCACAATTTGTCACTTAGGATTTTGTTACTTTTGAACCAGAAATCCAAAATGTTAATGTAATTGTTCTTATCCTGTATTATTTAGTTGTTGCTGTTAAAACGCATTTCCATGCAACATGCCAAAGCTTGAACTTGAGTCAATATCCAGTATGTACATTCTTACCACACTTCTGTTTTATTGGAATGTAATGCTTTACAAATTCCTCTGCCTATTTTTGTTACACAGCAATGTCCTGTTAGTACTTTTTGAAAGTCTGCAAGTCCAAGCAGCATTTGGGGTCTAACTCAATTTAAAAACAAGCCACACTGAAAAGTGAATTTCCTAAACATTTTCCTGCCTCTAACAGCTTTTCTCCAGAATGGCTCTGCATTTTCCTCCATCCATCTTTCCATCAACTCTGACCTTTTGAAGGGAAAAAAAAATCTCACACCCTGACTCTCTGTCAATATTTATTTTCTTTGTGACACTCTACCATAAAGGCCCAATTAATTACATGACTAAGGTGTTTCATTTGAGTGGCGAACCGCTGAATCTTCTCCAGAGTCACCGTCCACCTCTTGAATGTTTTTTCTGCTCTTCACAAGTACACGTCACTTTGTTGTAGTGAGTGCGAATACTTGTCCTTGCGTCTCGTTTTGATCGTTCATGTCATTCTCAGAGGCATTTAAAAGTTAAACAATGTGAACAATTTGTTGACACTGATGGAGTAAAAGCAAACTCCGCCTCCAGCATCGTCACTACGAACTACGTCCCCCATTTTTCCTCTTTTCAACTTCATTCTACATCTATATTAATCTCCAGCAAATCAAATCAACGTCTCTGCCCTCATAAAAGCTCCTCCATCTGTTACTATGGAAACGAAGGACAGTGGTTATTATACAGCAGAGAGAGGGAGAGAGAGAGAGAGAGAGAGAGGTGGGCTGCATGGCGCAAATGTAGAGAACGCGGCTTTGACGCACAGGAGGGGTCGCAGGTATGGAAAGCCGGAGGTTGGGTCTGTTCATCTGTCACATTAAAGAGTAAGAGGCGGAAAAAAAAACTCCAGCCAGAGGTGTAAAATTTCACTGAGATTGTACAATACATCTACATTATCTGTCTGCACTGCAGCTGTCTGCAGATCACTTTTCTTTATCCAACTCACTGGAACCCCTGCTGGGAATATAACAAGAAAAACGCAGACAAAACACAGAGAATCCGAATGGATTTTTTTTTTCCCCCTCAGATTTAGAAAGCTGAAACATTTCAATCAACAGCCCTGAATCATTATATTTCTCTATGTAGAGAAATTAGCCAAGGACTCGTGAAATGCGAACAGACAGCATACAGACAGTGAGAAAAGTTACTTAACACAATCAAGACAAATGTAGCTGTGTGATATTTAATTCTTGCTATGCATTTTATTTGTTTTGCTAATTTCAGAAAACCAGGCCAGCAACATCGGTGTCACCTAAAGCCAAGGCAGAAAAAAACTCCATGCGACATTGTTGCATTAGCACCGTTTTATCGCTATTAAAATATATATGGTTCTAGTGATAACTCCATAAAATCATGGGCATGTCATGATACATGTGGTTTTTTAGGATGCATTAAGACTGGTTATGCAACATAAAATCTATTAAGTTTAATTGGATGAAAATTGACAATAAAAAAGCATGTTTGGACAAGTAAATATTAAAAACTTGGAATATAGAAGAGAAAATTATATCACCAGAATCTTCACATTCATAAAATGAGACATAAAATTTATACTTGGAGACATTATCCATTTTACTGGCAGCCTAAACTCTTCTTGAACGATTTCCAACAGACTTAGGAGACTGACAAAGAATATCATCACACAAAAAAGCAACAGAAAACATAAATACCAAGTGTGTCATGTTTTCAGATTGCAAGAACCCAAGTGCAAGGACAAACTGGCAAAGTGAAGTTTATTATTTTAAATGAAAATAAGAACTTACAGAAGTAAATGGAGGAGGAACAAGAAACTGAATGAAACACGTCGACAGGCGGTTTACTGGAGGGATCCAGTAAGAAACAATGAGAATGCAGAAGCTTGAATACACAGGCAGAGGGAAAAATAACAATGAAACCTGACAAGCTAATCAGAGGCAAATGGGGAACAGCTGGTAAAAATGCAGACAGAAAATTATATGGCAAGACGTTTGGTACAATAATAAATGCAGGGAGCTGAATTAAATATGGCAAGAACTAAACAGATATAAATCAATTATAAAACAAGGAAATAATCAAGACACCAAACACAAAAGAAAACCAAAACCCAGTTTTTTGTGACATGACTGTCAGATATGGTGGTGGCAGAATAAGTGTGCAGAGCCAGAAGTCCTGGTTCATTTCACCTCCTAATTCTTGAGCTTCACCTCAAATCAGCAGCTCAGGGATCAGGAACACACATCAAAAAGTGGCTCTGAAATATCAGGCTGAAACATCACTTCACTTTTTTTTACTTCAGCCTTGATAGAAAATTGTACATCTAAAGAAATATCAGGAAGCCAACTAGCGTAAATGACCTGGAACAGTTTTGTTCCAGAGTTGTAAGAGTTGGTCAGTGACAAAAGAAAAGATTTGAGAAAATCCAAAACACATTCTGATTTTTTACACATTTCTTTTTCTTTTATTACTATGTACAATTGTTTTTTGCACAGATATTCCTTCCTGAAGATAAAAGCAGTTCAAATAAAACATTAAAAGGTCAAAAATAAATATGGCATTCATGTCCGGGCCGATTGTATGCACACTAAATTGCAGAAAATTGCAGCATATCTTTTTTCCACGCTGTGCTAGCATCCTTTTGTTGGAATACAATTTCAACTCGGAATACTTTGAAAGAAAAACAAATTGTTTGGTTTTAAAGCAAGTTTTCCCGCTAAGAGTTATGCCTCAGGCAGCAGACAAAAGCTTAAAGAAGCAAAAAATAAAGGGGGAGAAATTGAATTTTTGTTGTCGGGGCTTTTTTTCATGACAATAGAGCCAAAATATTCATGTGCTGTTCAATGATACCTGTGCCTTGAAGCTGCCACAACACTAATGGTTTATTTTACTGTGTTGACACCAAAGGAGGAAAAAAAAAAACTGTCCGCTGTGTTTGGCGAACAGACTCCACGACCCATGTCCACTTCGATGGAGGCCACTGATCCCTGATGCATCTGGTTATATAAAGCCAAAATTTGTGGAGGAGTCATGTTCAGCACTAATCTGGAGTGTGAGCGGCGAAAACAGGGTGAAATTAAGCCTCATCTCACACATCCAGGGCATTTTCACTGTAGATGATGAAAGGGTGACGTAAATCCTTAAAAGCAGCCAGCTAATGATGAAGGTTACACAACTGAAACTGGATCGCCTCGGCTCAACCTGATGTGCGCAAATACACAGTTATTATTTTAACAGATGACAAAGAAATGCATTTTAAAGCACAAAAGTACAAAACATAAACTTGAACTTGGGCATTATTACCTCGGTTATTTGAACAGTTTTTATTTCTGCAGAGAAACGTTTGGAAAATGGTTGAAGGACTAAACTGCTCTGGCTCTTGGAAATGCTTGGCAGAGTTTCTGAGAGGACAGTTCACCTCATGGCAACTCCTCAGCTTCACAGGAAAACAAGATGCAGATTTTCTCCTCATCAGATAATGGGGGATTTAAAATATTAAACTTGTGGTGAAAGAATTTCTTAAATACAGTCTGATAATTTAAAAGATTTTGCCAATTGCCTAAGTTCAGATAGGTTCAGATTTTACTTCAATCACAGAATTGAATTACAATAATTATATTATAGACAAGAAAATCATAAAATCTGAAACTAACAAATATTTCCATGTATTTTTGACTTTAGCAGCTGCTTCAGTGAATCCGATTTCCCCACATCTCAACACTCTGGAGCTGCGATTGTTTCAAATTGTATCAGCAGAAAAATATTCTAACTTTACCATCTGAAAGTTGACTTTGAACTCGGCATCACTCCCTTAGTATTTGAAAGAGTCACAGAATAAAAGCTAAGCTCAATCTGAGAGACTTGAATCAGAATCAGTTTTAAGGGCTGATGGTGTAAACAAAAAGTGAATTTGAATTCGACTTTTCAAGCAGTGACACCATGCAGACATGAAGTTTAAATGCATAAACTTTATATGATTCAAATATGCATAAAAGAATGATATATACCATATATTTGCAGCAACATTTTTCTTTTTATAAAGAAGCTTCTCTCTTTTAGCTGTAAACAGAAATACCCTTCACTCCTGTTGTATAAAATATTATAAAAATGTTGAAGGTGTGGCCGAAACAATTTTCAGTGTTTAGCTTCTTCTCATAAAATTCCATCTTTGATTTTATCAGGGTAAGATTTGACCCACTTTACAATAAAACTTTCATTAGGAAAACATTTATTCGTTATAACATTTGAGTGATGTTTCCCTGTGATCAAAATTATTTTGCTCATGAATCTAAGTTAATCAGCTGATGGTTGTCACTTCACACTCATGCAAAAATTGTGCACTAATAAGCTGCAAAAACAAATATTTCAAGTACACTAAATGAGAAAGCGCAAACCTAGAGCACGGTCACACGTTTTTTCCATCTTATTCAGTTGCAGAGCATTCAAGCAGATCTCTTTGACCTCATTTGACAGATTTTCATGCTTTCCAGAGTCATTAATAAAATTAAAAAAAAGGTCCATGAGATCGGGTGTAGTGCTGCATTCGCAGCGTTTCTCCATTTTGTCAGGTTTTAATGACAAGTTCAAATGAGAAATGAGAGGAAAATGATATTCATCAATATGACAGTTTGAGGCATTCAGAAAGAGAGAAAGAAAAAAAATCCTAAGGAGTTTTGATTCAAAATACTTCTCTTTTGCATTTTAAGGATTTCCTTCAGGCGGCATGAGGGCAGAACTAGGACACAAGATTTCCCAGCTGGCCTGAAAACACATCCCACACTCCAACATGAAAAATGACAGCAAGTACGCTTGATTTCCTCTGGTGAATTGTAATCCATAGGCAGGGTAAATCCGGGGTAAGTGGCTGCAAAATGAACGGATTAATGGAGGATTGAAATAAAGATTACAAAACCAAACACTGGAGATGTTAATTCACTTTTGTCAATACTACAATCCTAAATTACTCAACCTGTCGTACAGAGGGACTGTGAACAGTACAGTCTCGTTTGTTGTTTTTTTTAAGAATAAAAAACCCCAAAATGCTGATTTATTTCATATGCCATATGAGCAATTGGGATTTATTTTGATGGGAATTTTATTAGCGAAGCCTGGGAGCAATAAAACTAAAATATGAATGTTTAAATAATATATGCAAGCATAAACAGGCTTCATACTTTTCATGTATCTTTAATCTGGAGATGAAAAGAAATTGACCTTATGAAGATATTGATTTAGGCTGGTAAAAGAAAGTCAGTATTCGCAGTAAAACTGAGAGGCCACTCAGTAAGAAACAAGTAATCACTGCAAAATAAAAAAAAATTAAAAATGAGATCACAATGTGCCAGCTGTTACGACCGAGTTCAACCACATGGAAGAAGAAACCCAGATTTTAAAGGTTTAACAGTTAGCAGTTTATTGTTCAGGTCTTTTTCTGATATCAAGAGTGAAAATTAACAATAAAATTTAAACAGAATCTTAGAAACCGAAACAAAATCCACAAAACAAAATTTGCATTTTATAATTAGAGCTGTAACCCAGAGATCTTAAAAACAAAACTTGACCAAAACCCTCTTGTAACCAAGAGGTTACAAACCAGAGTCAGTACAAAAGTCAAAGAAATACTGAACAAAACTAGCTAAACTAATCTATTAGCAGATTCAAAGAGTACAAAACACCACAAAGCAAAAAGCTTATCTAATAAAGAAACAAACACATTTCTAGTCAGGAAGTTGAAGTTTAAATATGGAGGCCTCTTCAGGGATTGGTGGAGCCATCAAGTGACGATCCAATCAGATCTTCTGTGGGCATCAGACAGGAAGTGACATAGGAGGAGGTTTTCACAGTGACACCAGCAGGCAGGAAGCTGCAACTGCAACTGAACAGATCGAAGGAAGAACAAAACTCAGGCCATAACACAATGTCTCAGCTACAAAGACTTAATCCTTTAAAACATGAAAGTGATGCTAATGTGGAGGATCTCAATGGGTGGTTCAGGAGAGGCATCAGGACTTCCTGTTTGCAGGTGATGTGGTTCTGTTGGTACCATGGAGCCTTAAATAGGAGCAACAGAAACTACATTTCTAAACAGAAGTCAACAATTGTGACGAGTATTCACTCAATTCTTGGTTCTTTTTCATGAATTACTGCACAAACACATGAAGAAGATCGGTCTGTGACTTGTGAGGTCTTAAGGACATTCAACTTCAGCTGGTCAGTTTATTTGCCCTGGTGTCTCTCATCTGGACAACACCCATAAGGCTGAGGTCTAGTCAGCATGTTAGCACAGAGAAGGATTTTTTAAAGCATTTTCTAAACTGTCTTTCTTTTCTCTTGCAGTGATTCTGGACTTCATAAAACACAGTGAACCAACAGCGACCAAGGAAATGGTTTCCCCAAATCTTCACTGAAAGTGGAAACTTCACACTGGACCTTCTGTGTGTCTCCACTTTTCTTCTGACTCTGAAACGCTGATATCCAATGCGATATTTACTTTCTATCACATGTTTTCCTTCAACTTTCTACTATGCTTGGATACCGCCAGTTGTGTCAATGACTGCTTAACTACTATCAAAGCACAATGACACAGTCATGGGGACAACTGCTGACTCAATTAAAAAGTTGTTGTTTTTTTTAGTTATTGATCTTACAGCTTAGTTAGTTTAATTATTATCATCATCATCAAAACAAACAAAAATACTTGAAGATACATAAAGAATCAATTTCAAATGAGTTTCACCTTTTTAACTGGAATAAATTTACTTTCTGATCAAAGTTTTCTTTTTATCATTAAAGGCATTAAAATCACTGCGACGACCTCAAAAGGGAAAAGCCGAAAGGAAAAGGAGAAGAAGATTATTAAAGTTTTATTAAAATGCACCTGCACGACTTGTTTTCCTGCAGCATTCTAACGTTTAATCAAAAAGTAGACAAATATCAGCAGTTCAAACTTTTGTGGTGGATAAAATTAATGGAAAAATGCAACACTGGGGCTTTACTGCGATAAATTACACTTTCTGACGAGATTCTACGGCAGAGTGAAGAATAAAAGTCATGACATGTTCTGAATTCATCTGTCATCATGTTAAAACAGGTCAAAGAGAGTGTCACGGTGATGACTCTAATTGGTACAAAAGATGATATATCACCACTCCTTACTGAGAGTTACAACCTGGAAGGTGGCTTGAAAAAACGGTCTCAGCGGAGCAAAAATCAAAGCTTTAAAAGCTCACAGGGCTCCCATCCGTTGTCACCTGTCAGACTTTCCACCTCCGCTCCTGCTCTGATTATTTTTGCACAACTTGTCCTGTTTTTTTTGTTTTTTTTTTTGTCTCGCCCACACTTACTTTTTAAAACCAAGAAGTTGTTGCGAGTAATGGCAAGAGATGTTTTAATTTCCTCTCCGGGTGAAAAACGTTCCATTTTCCTGTCGTGAACCGACGTTTTTAGCTGCTCTTAAGTCAAGCAGAGCTTTGCACACTCAATTCATGAGGGTTTTTTAAAATCCTTGTTCTTGACAGGTGATGTGTGAGAGGATTAAATCGCTGCAGAAGTGGAATCACTCTGGCCATAATCAAGAAATAAAAGAAAAACACTCAAACGTGTAAACGCGATAAGCCAGGAAAGTGCTGGTGGTGGGCAGGAGAAGGGATTATCTGAAATTATTAGAAATGAGGAAAAAAATGCATTACAGGCTCCTGGATGATGAAATACGGGATGATTAGGAAGTGCCTTTATTAAGACTATCGGCATTATTACTGAAATAAGCTGATACATTTGCTAGTTATACTAATTTATTTTGTCAATAATTAATTTGTTACCCACTTGTAATAACAGGAGAACCTAACTGAATATGTGGCCTGTTGTCTCTTCCTATAGCATTATATTTTCACCATCACTTAGACACATTTATGATGTATTTTTTAGTTTTAGACATGAAATAGAAATTGATATTTACGACGTTAATAAGTACTATTCATACAGGATGTTTTACTGTCGAGGACAGCAAACAGGCAAACTGATGGAAGATGAATAATAAATTAGATGCAAATAAACTACAAACCATGGAAAAATAGATAATGTTCCGAGGTAAATAAATCCAAAATGTGCCAAGAACAGAACACAAGAATAAGAGACTAAACTAAAGGAATGAAGATATATGGCAACATTTTTTAGCAATAATAGACACACAAAAAGAAATTGAGTATGGCAAGACATACTGAACATAAATGATCAAAACACAAATAAAACCAAAATCCAAACACTCAAGGATTAAATGTTAAAAGTAGGAGGTCAAAATCAGGGGATGCTTTTTCTTTAAAGAAGTCACATTTCTGATCGTTTGTGAAAGTCATTCACTTCTATAATGGTTGGCTAATGTAGTTGATCCTTTTTGAGGTCCTTTCTTGTATTTGATGGGATTCCGAATGCCATCGGTCAACAAGAGAAAATATATTTCATATTTAACAATATTTTTACAAAGGTAATTGACAACGAAAGCCATTAAAAAATAAAGACTTTTGAGTTTCAGTTTGAACAACATGACAAAAAGTATTGATCAGTGCTTTTACATTTTAGTGCTGAGAAGTTTTGGCTGTTATGGCTGCAATAGATTTTCATTGGCATTTCAAACACCTGTTTACTGTTGGTAAGATACTTATTATCCATAAATATCTCGGGGAACCCCACTTCAAAACAAACAACCCTAAGATTGTTAGGGTTGTTTGTTAGTTGTTTGAATTATTGGAATTTTTACTCCTCTTCTTGGTTAATGTGTGAACATATTCATCAATTATTTAAGGTCTACCATTATTATAAAGTGAGAAATTTGCACATCGCAAACAAACTGTTAGCTCATATGATTTATTTAATATTTTGATTATTTTATTATACTTAGTTTTGCTGTCTTTGCCCATCATGTTTAATATACTGACTGTACCTGACAGCTGCTTAAAGGAAAGAGAAGGAAAGGAATCCAATTTATGTGTAAGTGTCTCTAAAAATGTGAGGAGACTGTAATATAAAGGATCTGACTCCTGTCTCAGGAGCTTTTGATGGTTCAGTAACTGCTTCTTCTTAGCTCGACATTAAAAGAAAAAAAGATATCTATGATACAGGAAATGTGAAAGTGTCTGTTATTATCAGGACTTTTCTTATCATGCATTTAAAAGCTCTACGCTTTCTTACTTTAGTTTGTTTATTTGGGTCATTCGTCTAAATTAAAGCTGATTTTGTAGCTCATCCTTCCTGGCTTTGTCTTGCAGATTTGCACGTCTGGTCATAATTTCTTGGATAAACTGAGATCATTACACAGAAGGAAGTTGTAAGTAAAATGGACAAACACTTTCAGTAAATATATGTTCCTGTCATCAGTTCTGACTAAAAGATTTGAGTTTTTTCTCCTTAATCTATTTTATAGCTACTTTGGCTCTTTGCCTTGTGTCGTCATCTGTTTGGAAAACCGGTTTGGACCTGAGGTTTAACTTCCTGGCTCATGTCTTCAGATGCTGCTTCAATATTTGCAAATAATTATTTTCTCATGTTGCGATCTATTTTATGAAGTACACTTTACTTTTGCAGCAAAACAGCTTAAGGTTTGGTCTTAAGATATATCTAAATGTGTGCCTCCAATTAAGTCTGATCTGAAGTTTATAAAGCGATAACATCAGAGAGAGCAATCATGCCGAATGAAAAGTTGTGATTTTGAATATGCTTTCTCATTATTATGGCATTTAGGAATGTCTTTGTCCTAAAAAGAGAAGTTTGGTCTGATTTAACTTCAGTCAGAAACAATGTGTAGGAACCCATGTGCATCTTATGTCATGATGTGTTTTGATGTTGGACACAAATGCAGAAAGGCAGAGATGAAAAATGTTTAATGAAAAAAAAGAGGAACAAACTTACAAATATCCCAGGGAGCCAGAGTAGAGCAACAATAATAAATCCAATGAAAAAGCTAGCAGGAAACATGATGAAAAAACAGAGAAAATAACAGGGTGGACCAGGGAAGTAACGAGATTAGATAGGAGGATCCAGCAAGGAGGAACTGAGAATGAGTTATAATATATATAGTGGGGAGGCTGATTACTGAACAGGGAAGAGATGGATGATTAGAAACAGGTTTCAGGGGAGAGAGCAGGAGGCAGACTGAGGAGAAAAAGAAAGAAAGTGGCATAGTGGCTGAGGGAGAGTACACAGGGGACTAGGAAATAAATCTAACGCTAAAAAATAACTAGACCTTAGAAACACAATTAAACTGGAGTAACAAAAAAATAATAACTACACACAAGAAATAACATAATCATCTAGAATCACTAAGGAAGGCTTGAACAAAAGTAAAACAGAAACAAGCCTGACCTAATCAAAGAAAGACACTAAAGGACACAGAATTAGCAAACTAGAATTAAATAATCAAAACAACCCAAGATCCTAACATCTAATCCTTGTGTCTAAAAATTTTAATGCAGTTGTTTTTTTAACAGAATAGTTGAATGCATCCTTAAAAGCATTTTTAGACATCTTTGTACATCCAGAATGCACATAAACTTCCTGATGACTCATCAATGTGTTCTGCATACTGGTGCCACAGTTTTCTGTGCCTTCAGCTTGACATAATGGCGTTTTCTATTCAGGCAGCAGAAAATAAGTAGCAGGGGGAAAAAGGCTTGAATTTCAATGTCGAGGTCCAAATTACTGCACTTTCCTTTAATGCACAAGACATTTAGTTGCACTCACTGTGAGCACAGGGAGCAAAGGGGGTTATTTGGTATAAATGAAAACCAGGAGTGGAGTGACCAAGTAACTAAAAGCTCTCTGCCCTTTTTGAGGCTCCCCCACTGGTACCCACAAGGCTTTCCAAGAAACACAGATTTTAGTCACCTCTGAAACATTTCACATTGATTTGAATGAGTTGCACAGACCTTTATGATGTATTTCTAGGAGCCGCACACAATGGGGTTGTGAAACTGCCACTGAATGGGGAATGGCATGGGAACACATGAGGAGCCTTTGTGACAGAGCTGCTAAAAGTCCTTGTGCTTCAAGGTAAAGAGTGTTTTTCTAAATGATGTTTTATAACTGCTTGCTATTGTGTGTTTAGGCATCCTCTCTGCTGTGACCACTGAATTGAGTGCAAGCAAGGCCA
Source organism: Poecilia picta (assembly GCA_033032245.1). Lineage (NCBI taxonomy): Eukaryota > Metazoa > Chordata > Actinopteri > Cyprinodontiformes > Poeciliidae > Poecilia > Poecilia picta. The sequence goes on along the minus strand of CM065372.1, from coordinate 20,549,502 downwards.
ATCCTGTTTTCATTGGGGAGAAAATGGATGCTGCGAGAGAATTATCTTTGTACTGATGCACATTTTCAGAATATTTTACCTTAAAATCAGAAGCATTAATACAATTCATAGCATGAATAATGTATGTAATCATCACAGGAGCGCCGGCTTTGTAAATATTGATATTGCTTTTAAACGCACAGTTAGAGTGCAAAAGTACTCCTCTAATTAATCTGCTAATGCGCTAACAGTGAAGCTAATTCTTTCTTTATAGCTTTAGCATTTTTGCTAACTTTGAAAACGTTTAACACATCTAATTAATTTGTCCAGATAAATTCAAAAGCACTGATTTACTTGGCTGTTCTGTAAACGTTCATTTGAATAAATTCAACACTGAATTTAGCATTAGCGTTTGTTGAATACCCCATTGCTGCTCTACTTTAGTGTTAGACTTAATATGTATGATTAGTACAACTACAGTATATTTAGCAGTGCCTACTACACTGGCAATGTTGAATAAAATAACTTTGCAATTATAAAGCAAATCAGTCTGTCAATCTTTTCCTCTCCTGCAAATGGTTCGTGACAGAATTTACAGAAAGTCAGCATGATGGAAAAAATAGTGAATCAAGATTTTGCAATGGCCCAGTGAATTTCCTAACCTGTGAAATTTCTACTGGGAGTCATGTAGGGAAAGTTGACCTAAAATCCTCCAGGTAATTTTTTACCATGACTACATGTGTCCTCTGTGATCAATTTCTCCATTTAAGATCAATTTACATATCCTACATATCCAGTGTATCACCAAATGTTGTTCAGTTGGGGCTAAAACTTCATCCTCAGGGTAGATACATTTTGCTTTATAGACTTAAAACATTTGTTGTTAATTTTCTTTCTAAAAAGTAACTGTTTAGAGTAAGGATGAAATCATAAATATTCAACAATACCTGGTGTAGATAGAAAACTCTGTAAGCAAATGTGGTAATATATTCCATCTGATTATCATGTTTTCAGACCCTCCCTTGTGCAAAGTTGTTTTTTTTTTGTCTCTTTGACTCATTGCTCTTCCCTTTTCATAACAAATGTTTTAACACAGCCAGAGGGAAGCAGGCAGATGGCTGAGACATTACGCGCTCTCGCTTTTAGTCACAGTTAAACAAATCCTCCATGGGATCCAAACTTGTATATAATTTGTAGATGAGCATATTGCCAAAGGAAAACTCATACAACATGTTGTCATTAATAAGTGAGTTAAAAGGTGTTGAGATGTTTACTATAGGCAAAAATATATGCAATTCACCCAGATTTGAGCTGGGTGCTTCCTAAGGACAAACGGCTTCTTAGCCTGATTGAGTCCGACCAGCTTCCTCTGACATCATGATGTGGGTACATCCCACATCGTGATGCTATACCATCTAGCATGGCACATATGTTTGTTTTTTTGTTTTTTGTTTTTTTGCATTAATGCAAACATTTCCAATTCTGATTTCACCTGACCAGAGTACCTCCTCCAACATGTTTGCTGGTGTGTCTGTGATGCTGCTTGATCTCTTAAACATTTGAGGTTTTTACAGAACAGCTGCATTTATTCTGATAATGAAATTACACACAGATGGACTTCAATCATTTGTTGAGTTTGTTCTTGATTTTATTTGAGGTCATCGTTTTTCTTCCACTATTTGTTTTTCTATCACATATAATTCCACCAAAAGTTGTTGTAGTTTGCAACTGTTTTGAAAAAGCTAGTGAAAACTTTTAACAGTTTGAAAACTTGTAAGTGAATAATAAAGTTAAAAAATATATAATTTTTTTTGGCATTTTCACCAACTGAGCCGAATCCACAGCATCAGTCTCAGAGCAAAACTTTGAGTCTATAAATAATGTAAAACTGAGTACTTGAGGAAATCTCTGGGTAAAACAACTGGTGACCAAAAAGAAAATTGTCAAAAAACATTCTAAATAATCACCAATATTTTTGGAAAGTGCTCGTCTAAAAAGTCTAATAGTATTAAAACTGTTGCATCTGGAGTGACATGGTCCTGGATAACTCGCCATAATTGATAGATAATAAATACATGGAGAGGAATGTCAAAACATGAATTTGTAAAATTAAGATCAGATGCACTTGGATTTTCCATCAAGTCCAGCTCTGAACAGCTGAACAAGTAAGTGAAGGTTTGGGATCAGCCTTGTAAAATTTCAGATTATGATGACCAGATTGTTCATGCTGGCAAACTCTCCATGTGGCATGATTTGAAAATATTCAATAGGGGGTAAATACTTTTTATATCAGTGTGTTTTTGTGGTAGTTGGAAGTTAAATATTTTAAAATTACAAAAAAAATTAATAAAAAAATACTGTTAGAAAGTTCAGTCACATCATGTGAATATATCCTCAATTGCATTTGCAGAGCAACACCTTCCATCGTGGTTTCTCTCCGTTCAGGTCAGCAGCATGTGAAGATAACTGTGCTAAATTAATCCCGTCTTCCCAATAAGGGGTTCACTCTCTCAGTTCCGGCACTGTTGATTTGGCAAAGTGCTGAGGGACAACTAACGAACCAGATGTCATTGTTCTCACCTGAAAAGACGTGGAAAAAATTGGGCACTCTGGTCTCGCATCCTTGTTCGCACAGATAATAGTTTTTTTTTTCAAACCTCCGTTCTACTGCTTCACTAATCACATCAGTTTTGATCTTCGTCTTATCTGAGTGTGGCTGCTGGTGAAGTCGTAACCGTGCAGAGCAGCACTGCTGCTGCAAATCTGTCCCAAATTAAAAGCGTAAAAACAATGAGGTCATGTCACACTATTTACTCTGCTGCATACAAATTTAATGGCCACCTATTCTGAAAAGATTTAAATGCAGATTAACAGAAGCACAGGTGGCAACGTTAGATGCAGCCAGGGTTTTTTGCTCACTTTGTTAGCTGTTTGGTTTGTTGTACTCACGCTACAGTTTGAACATATTTTACATCATAATCAGTGTTGTGCATAAGCAAGGAATGTCATGAACGTGCTATTTTTTTTTTTTTATCTTGAAGCCAAATTGGTAATTTTAGTTTGAGACTATACCAAAATGTTTGCATCGATAGTAGAAATGGATGAAGATATGGGCTGCATGGCTACCAACCCAGGGTGTGATGTCATGGGGGCGCAGAGAGACAAACACTTGGAGAGAGTTGAGGTGGTCTGTCATCAATACACACAGTGAAAGCTGTTACAATGCAGCCAATCGGCTAAAAGGAAAACGATTGCCGCTCCTGGATTGGCTGTCTTGAAAATGCAAGCCAGTAGCATTTTAAGTCACTTTGTGTCTTGGTATTTTATCTCCTTAAGCAGCATTTTTTAAAAAGAATATGTCTCTATGAAACAAATTATCGAATAGGCAAATTTTCCACAAATAATTCGGAGTCAAATTCAACAGCAGATGAATCCAGATTACAGAACCACGAATAAACAGGAGGTAAACTTTACAAAAAATATCTGAATTGCTTAAGAACACTGGAATAGTTCAGTTTTATATTTATGTTTTTATGCAATTCTATGCTCTGTAAGTGATATGACCAAAGAACTGTGCTCCCTTTTCACATATCAAAAGTTGTTTTTATTACCTCTTGCTGTTAGGAATTAGAGGGAGGGAAGTAAACACAGTTTGTTTCTGTTCCTCTTTGCATCACCGCTGCTGTCTGAACCCCCTGCCTCCTGTTTGGAGCGTCTAACTAAATAGGATCGGGCAAAAGGAAACACAATCCTTGTATCCATTAAAGCTGTGACATGGGGAGCTCTGCAACAACTTCAGAGGAAGAAGATAGATGATAGATGAAACAACCCACTGTGAATGTTACAGATCCTGAATGACCACCGTCACAAACACAGTTATCTCGACCCAAACACGTTTGTTTGGAGTTACATGTCGGCACATGTGGAAACCCAGGGATAGACATGCATCCAAATCCAGCGAAAATAGGTGGCTATTCGTCAAGCAGAAGTGGTCAAACTGGAAACAAAGAAAGGCGTTGAATCAGATTCGGCACATTTGATCTGTGATTACCTCCAGGGGTCTGAAAGGTCTTTCCACGTATGAAAAATATTGAAATTACACTGCAGAGTACGACCTGACCAGCCATGCCCTCATTACCCTGAGTGCTCCTGTTTTATATTTTTAGAAAAAAAAATATTTTTGCCATCAAGTGGCAACCTAACACCCCCTCTGGTGCCCATTAGTGCCCCAACGGTTGATTTTAAGAGCTGCTGGTTGAGTGCAGTGGCTCTGCAAGGTGACCTCATCAGAAATTAACAAAAGCATAAAAGTCCTCATTTTACTTTTTTCCCTGCATATATATATATATATATAAAAAAAAAAAAAAAAAAAAAAAAAAAATTCCCTTCTCACCCTCTGCGGGTGAGAAGGGATATATATATATATATATATATATATATATATATATATATATATATATATATATATATATATATATATATATATATATATATATATATATATATATATATATATAAAGAACTTTGAAGACATAAAACATTATTTGATCGAACTGGTGACTTTTCCTTGCTGAGCCAGTAAATACAATTTGTGACTAAGAAAAGCTGCAGAATATCTAAAGTTTCATTTTTTTACATAAAAACTGAAGATGACTTGCTGCATATGTTCTAATGGTCTAATGTCTAAATGTGTTGTTTTTTTTGTTGTGCACCATCCCACAAATGCTCAGACAATCTTCTTCTTCCATTTAAAACGTAAAAATTACAACACAGATTGTGTAATATCAGAATTAATACGTCAAATTTTAAGATAATGTCTCTTACTAAGAATCTTATCAATAAGATCCTGATTAAGAGCTTTTTCAGAACCTTTTCGGTACATGGCTGAAGTTTAATGGCAACAAACTCGAGGAAAAACCATGCGGCCCTGATGGAATCGTCATAGGTTGGTTTCAGTCAGAGCTGCTCTGCAAAAAGTGACCCTAAAGAACCACACTTCTCAAACTTAATGTTCTAAAGTTTATTAAATTTGCTTCCAATTTACAATGTTGGGTGAAGTGCTAAGCTAGCTTAACCTCCCTTCCTCTCTCCTTTAGATATAACTTGATGATTCAACTCATAGCACATTCTCTGTGCTGTTCAGATTAATTTTGTTTGGCCAAATCTTATTTAAAGAGTTTTTCTTCTGATACATAAACCAAGTTCATGCTGCTTCCCCTCAGATTTCTTAGTTGAGCTTTAGCTAAACCTTTTGGCCTAAAGGTTTGATTGTTTCTGAGTCTGGATTGTTTCCAGCTCTAGATTGGAGTGTTACCTTTGACCATCACTGATATGCCTCCTGCTGAAGCTCGTTTGTCAGATTAAATTAAGCTTTTGAATATAACATTGTGCCCAAAATTAAAGATTTTTAATTTTTTATTGTTTTTTTTCATTCATCTGATGGAATATTCTAATCTTGAGTTTAAATTTCCATATAATGCATTAACTTAGTTGATTCTGTTACTAAAATAGAACAACTTTTCAACAATATTCAGATTTATTGAGATAATTTCTGAACAATCACAGCAGAATCCATGAAAGAAAATAACTGCTTTAGGCTCCTGAACACATTCTCTCATGTCTTTTGACTGGTTTCAGCTGGTGGATGTGCAAAAATTTACTAAAAAGTCTACTAAACCAGATGTGGAGCCTGTTGGGTGTTCACATTAAAGTAGAATGTCCTTCCCAATTAAAAAAGGATTCCTGATGAGTCATAATCCGGTAAGATTTGAACCGTTGTCCGTTGAATGTCTTGGTAAAGAGGAAAGAAGGACTACAGTAGCAAACAAGCTGCAGCCAGTTTACCACAGCACCAGAAAATGCCTTGAATTACATACATTTACTACTATTTACACTCACCCTGTAATAATCATTGCTGTCCCACATAACAGACGTTCACTGAATGAATCAAAAAGCTACAAAATCGTCATTTTAGTGCTAATATTCAAACTTCTAAAGCTTAAACCTGACACACTTGCACATCTCTGCCTTTGTCAAGCCAGCTGGCATTCACTCCTCGCTGCTCACTCTCCTCTCTGAATGGCATTTTGATAAGAGTTTTCAGTTGACCCGCATTACCATATTTCTTGCAGGGTGTTCTGACGGCCTGCATTACTCTTTAGGATGGTTTGTCGGCCCTTCAGGCGGCTTCACTGTTATCTGGATCCCTCCAGACTCATGCAGGAAAGCTATAAATGAGCACTGAGAAATATGATAGCGTGCATGTGGCCATACACTACCTTTACAGTCATAAATAAAATATGGAGAAATGTCAGCCGGCTCGGCGAGAAGTGCATGTCGGTCATTTATTGTAGCTGTATGCTCTGTGCTCATCCTGTTTGTGTTTTATCCAGAAGAACTTTTTTTATATAAAATGTGTGGAGTGCGTCCTTTTTTTATCGTTTTCCTTTATTTCCATGAGTTGTTTCTCCTTTTACTCCACACACCCCTCTAAAAGAAAAACAGCTTACCTTTGGCATGACCCATTCCACTTTAATAAGCGTTAAGTACTCCACTGCCCCACTTTTCAAATCCATTAATTTGATAAGTGAGAGGATCTCTCACTTAGCAATCATTCTGGACAATTAAACGCATATCTGAAGAATGGGGTCTATCTTGAGGGCTTTTTATTTCCAATTATGTGGAACCGTTTGACTCAGTATCTAATACTTTGTAGAAATAAGCCATTGTTGCCTGAGAGCATTGCCTATACTCTGACGTAGCATTAACCAAAGAATGGGGTCTGTCTTCAGGCCCTTTCTCTGACAATTATGTGGAACAGTCTGACTCAGTATCTAATACAGCAATAAAATTAGCCACAGCTGTCAGAGAGCCGTCACTGAGCATTGGCACTGCGTGCTGCCTTTGTTTCATTTCAATGAAAAGACTTTACTCTTTAATCACAATGCTGTTTTGTCCATGTTTGGAAAGTAAATGTTTTTTCTTTTATATATATAATTAATGTTGAATGAGTTTACCCAACAAACATTAATTTGCTTTGAACTGGATAAAGTCTAAATAAGGGCTGATATTTTTTTATTATTGTTCACATTCAGTCACACTGGAAAGAGACCATTTGAGAATTTAAGTTTCCAAGTCTTTCCAAAAGTTCTCAGCTGGATTTCGATCTGGACTTTAACTGGGCCATTGTATTAAAATGAATGTGATCTATCCCGTCAACCTTCCCCAAGAGAAAATCTTTTGAAGTCACTAATAGATCTTCTTGAATGATTGGCCATCAGTTAGCTCCATTGGTCTTCTCATCAAGTCTGATTCCCAAACCCCAGTGAGGAAAAACATTCCCACTTTTAAGCAGTGTTCAGACTCCATTTCTCCATATCAGATCATCTGTAACCTGCTGATTGTCAGCCTGCTATCTCCTGCGGTTAAAGGTGCCATCCTTCTCTCCTCTCTCGCTTCCCAGTTGTATCTCTTGTCCTGTTGTAACACTGCCCCTTTATCCAAATCCAGGTACAGCAGTAAACAGCTTACTTCTTCCTATCTAGTGCTAGCTCTCTACCTTGTTTGGGTCTCGCCAGCAAGCAACACACCCACATCTTTCACAGTTTCAGAAAGTCTGACCTTTAACCTGACAGGATGTCTGAGTTCTCCTCTGAGGCCCTGTTAGGTATGAGGTCAGACATGTCGACACTGAGATAGAATGGCATCAAGTAGCATTCCCCAGGTGTTTCAGCTTCCCAAACTCTTTAGAATATTTTAGATATGCTCCACAAAACAATCCTCTATCAGGTGGGACTTCCCCCTGATTTGGAGTTACGTTCCACAAAAAACATCTGTGAATCCGTGAACCCACAAATGATTGGAGGTTCTCATGCATAAGCAAACCCTTTCGGTTGGTATATAACATAATGCCCCCCTGAAATATTTAGAATATTTTGGCATGACGTAACATGACAAAATATAGAAAAGTTTTAATGGTTATGGAAGCCTTGGCCGGACTGCGTGTTCGGTCGGTTTGCAGGTGTTGTAACCTGAAATAACTCAGTCTAACCCGTGTTCAGACCTGCTGCTGGTTCTTCTTACTCTTCCACCAGCATGAAAAATTAAGAACCGTGAGACTTGCTGGACAGCTGGGTAAACACAAGCTTCACAGCCGTCACTCAAATGTCCTCACCTCCCGACAGCATGAGCACGACAGGTCTCATGTTATAGTGATGAATGTTTCTCCTGCATTGATCTGAACCCTCAAGTCGATGCAATCAAAGAAAAAAATTAAAATAAGAAGCAGCAGCACCGATTCCCAGTGAACAAATTTACTTACTTGATGTTTTTAAGTGTGTTGCATTGAACTGAGTGAGTCACTTGTGTGATCGCAGTTTTGCATGTGAATAAAACTCTCAGGGCATCTCCCTGACTGTTTGTGATTAGACATTTGCGCTGTGAGCTTGAGTCACTCTGTGATTCAGATTGCATGTCAAAAAATGAACAGCACGTTGTGATGACAACAAGATCCTGGAAGAGGGAGGTTTTTTTTTTCTTCTCTCCTTTCACTTAAATGACTGAAACATATTTGAAGGTTTCTGACTCAAGCCACTCGACATGGAAGCGAAGCTGCAGCCCTTCGCCTGTTGTTCAGGTTTCAGCAGCAATCAAAGCAGCTTTGAGTTCAATCTTTAAACGCCGGTCAGAACATTTCCGCTTAGCATTTTATCTGTAGAACAATCCACCTGGTTTCGGTAGACAAGATTAGACCATGATTCACTTCATGGAATCAATTTCGCAGCGTATTACAGCAGCATCTCCTGCATGATCTCCCTGAATGTCATTCCGGGGAATGATTTGTCTCGCTCAGAGTTGTGCAAGCATCTCCCCACCCCTCCGTCACAGCGTACCTGCACTCCTCAGTTTATCATATTTGCCCTCGGAAAGCCTTTATTAGCGTGAAAGGCTTGCTCTGTGTCTCCTGGGAGAGAGCAGGCTGGCACCAACGCGGTTGACAGCCAGCGGTTCCTTTCACACTCCTGTACCGTTGACAGACGTGAAAATAGTGCGGATCTGTCAGGAAGCGCTGCGGAACTCCACTACTTGAACCGCATCAGATATAAATATTTCAGGTGACAACATTCACGGCTGTTTATTATTCTCCGAGTTATCTAAGAAGTGTGACTGACTTGTTTTGAAGCAGTTGTTGTTGTGACAGATTTTAGAAAGACAGTGATCCCTCTCTGTCCTTATGCCGTGTGCATGCCAAAGCCGTCTCTACCACCTGCTCTGCAAATGTACACAGTGAGGAGCTGAAACGGCAACGACTAAACAAAACGATGTGTTCTTTTAAATTGTACAACAAAAGACTTTAGAATCAGACATAAGTAAATCTGCAAACTCGGTTAAGACGTGTAAAGATGTCTTAACCGCTTATGTAAGACAACGAGTTTGACCTTTGCAATCTGGATCAAAAAAAGTGATCCAGAGTATTCTGGACATTTCTTAGAACTGTTAATTACAATTTTATTTAAAACAGTATTTAGTTACTTTAAAACTTTTTTGGAGTTTTTTCTGTAACACTTTATTTGAAGGGATGTGCAGAAGACTGACATGACACTGTCATAAACATGACATAACACATGTCATGAACATGAACGAGTCTTATGTGTTTATGACTGTGGTCATGAAGTGTCATTTGGTAAATAATGACACTTTTAATGCAATGTTGCTCTAAAAGTTGCATTGAAAGTCCATTAAAAGTGCCAACTTTGCATTAAATTATCAGAATTTACAAAATCATGTGAAGTTGGCACTTTTAATGCAACTTTTAGAGCAAAAGTGTCATTATTTGCCAAATTACACTTCATGACAACTGTCATAAACATTCATAAAGACTCGTTCATGTTCATGACAGGTGTTATGTCATGTTTATGACAGTGTCATGTCAGTCTTATGCTCACCCCTACAAATAAAATGTTAGCGTTTTTTCCTTACCAAGGAAGCACTGCTGTTAAATTCACCATCCTGCATCTTCTCCCCCTGTTCTCCCAACACTTTCTAATAAATCACTGAAACCAAGATGACACTGACAAATCATCTTAACAATCGCGTGACAAAATAATCTCGAAAAAATTAAATCTACTCCTGGAAGTGTCACCTGAACCCTGGGTTAAATCATGGGGGGAAACAAACAACAGAATTGATCCATAATACCCGAAAACACATCGGACACGGCTAAATGCAATGTTTAGCAAATCAGGGTGAAAACAAAAACAAACATGGTGGAAAACAGGCGGGGAGGGGAAGCGCGAGGCCGACCTGGGCAGGTGGCAGAGCCGGCCAGATGCTGCAGAGACGCGCCGAAGCGAATAATGTCCTGCCTAGATTACCTCCGGGGCCTGATTAAAGTGGAGCGTCCTCATCTGGGTCGGTTCCAAGACAGTCCTGCAGGGATCTGCTGTTCCCACTGTCTCACATGACAGGCCTCATCTGTCCAGGCGCATGCAGGTCTGAAAACATCTCTGTGCACAATAAAATTAAATCTCACTCTCGGAAATGTCACATATCCGTTTAGGACAACAGTAGCATGAAGCGGACCTTATACTGCATCGAATCTCTTAAATTGGCTCGTGTTGTTTCTGTGAAGCCGTGTTTGTAACATTTAGGAACATTTAGATCACATAAGCACTCCTACTAACAGATAACTCCAAACATTTAGTATATGTTTGGAGAAGATGAGAAATAACGAAAAAGATACAGTGGTTTCAGAACTCAAATAATTAAAAGAAAACAAGTTCAGGTTCATTTAGAAAAAACAATATGAATGTTTTAACTCAGGAAGAGTTCGGAAATCAATATTTGGTGGAATAGCCAGGAGGTTTTCAATGCGGTTCAGTGCAGTGGGCTCTTAATTATATTCCAGAGCTGAATATGTAATATAATTTAGTTTAGGTTATTGAAACTAACAGGCCCTGGTGCTGCTGTCCAGATAAATGTCAAAGCAGAACATTATTTGACTACATGATTTCAATCATTTTTAAATAAATACTCTATAAAACTGTAATGTTTGTAAGTCTTAAATCCTCATGAGTCAATTCATCTTTTTCTGCTTTTCACAGCTGCAGGTTTTTGGCTCATGTTGCTGCCACCTTTGCACATCTACAGACTGGCAAAGTGGATTGAGTGCATCCGTGAACCCAAATGTTCATGCATTGTCAAAAATTCTGAATTGTATTTAGTTCTGGGCTTTGATTAGGTCGTTCTAACAGACTCCAGTATCCTGATCTGATCTACTCTAACTTTGAATATTTTTTTTGGTTCATTTTTCTGCTGGCAGATAAACCTCCATTCCTTTCTCAAGTCTCTTACAGATTCTCAGAGCAGCAAATCTCTGCATCTGTTCCAGATTTGCTATTGGCATCTTGTCTGTTTTTCTGATAAATGTTCTCCTTCTTAAGCCTGCCAAGCAAAGCCGCAACTCTAACATGTTTGCGCTTGTGCCTCTTTTTATTATTGGATGATGGACTGAACAGAGACGTTCAAAGAGAGGGAAAATGTTTTATAATCTCATCCAGCTTTCACCCTGACCCGTTTGTTTCCTCACTTATGTTCTCCAACAAAACTCTGAGGCCGACAAAGAAAAGAAGATTTTTTTTACTGACATTGTGACTCACAGGGTTTTATTTTACAGGTATCAGACTAAAGGCGGCTTAATCCAAGAGCAGGCCACGCTTTAATCGTTAAAAATGCTCAGACAAATACCACATATTCACAGATACCAGCTAAATTACCAGTTTTGTTAGTATAAACATATATTACTGATTAGTAAATCAGTAACTGCAATAAAATGGAACTGATGTTGCTGGACACGGGAGATTTTTCTTTTGGGGGTTAAAACTCTCTTAAGTAACTATTTAAAATCTTCTAATAGATGAATTGTTGGCAACTAAACATCAGATTTATTTTTCCATCAATCTTGCATCTATGCCAAAAACATGATGTGTGTTGAGAGAAAATGAGACTTGACTCTCAGACACTTGGCTCTGCAGTTGTTAAGAGTGTGCAAACATAATTAACTAATCATGCTGGCTGACATGATGCAAATACAGTTGTAACTGGCCTGCCAATGTGAGTTTGAAATACTCAAACAGATGAGCTGCAACACTTAGATGGCGACGCTGCAGCGCTCTCAATCCCAAAGCTAATTGGGTCAGCCACTCCTCAAAGAGGCAATTTCTAAAGCAATTACAGTTTCCAGTTTGCTTATGAGCAACTGATAACCGAGCGAAACGTCTGAGGAATCGTTGCAAAACACAAGTTTGGTGTTTTCAAACGCGACTTTACCATCTTGAATCAATTCAGGGATCACAGGTAAAGCCATGAGTGGAGGGATATTACAGCTCCCGATGACGGAACCAGCCGCGTTCTGTGGGAATGTGTCCGGTCCCATCATGCAATCCTATTATCACGATAGGAAATGCTTCCCGGCTGCCACTGATCAAACACTGGATTTGTGCCTGTGAAGTTCACCGACTGACTGACTGACTGACTGACGACGCATCCAAAGCAGCTGGGAAACGGAGCGACTGCAAAAGGGTTAATTTAATGTATACATGCTCTGTCCAGCCTCTGCTGAAGACAAGTTAAAAGATGATTGGGAAAAAAAACTGATTTTCTACACATTTTCAGTTAGTTTCCATTTGTCAGCTTGCATAAAGTACCAATGTTAGTCCTTCATGCTTATTTTACATATGGACATATAAAGAGAAATGAAAGTTAAAGGAAGGAAGGGGAGGAAGAAAAGAGGCACACAAAGAAAGGATGGAAGAAACAATCAAGAAAGGACACGAGGAAGGAAAGAAGGAAGATGAAAGGGAGGAAGGAAGGACACGAAGAAAGTGGGTAAGGGCACAAGGAAGGAAAGAGGCTAGAAATGGAGGTGAAGAGAAGGAGGGGAGGAAGTAAGGAAGGAAGGAAAGACAGATTGGGGGATTTAAGGAGCTGCAGGATGACTCTTCACCTGAAGGTTCAACTCATCTGGGGCATCAAGCCTTGTATTTTCTAGAGTTTTCTCAAACCCTCGTTTGAAGTATCTATGTTTTACTTACCTTTTTCTCCAGCTTGTCCATCACTGTTTAAGTTAAAGATGACGTTCGTAACTCTGGATTCCTTCTCATGTTCCACAGATCGTTTCCACACCTCGGTCGTCCGCCGCAGCTTTAGTCATTCCCAGGCTTTCAGCTGCCTGCCCACTCTCCAGCCCTCTGTTCGCCGATCTCCTGGGTCTACTCACCAATCTGCCCACTATGAGCTATTTAGAGCACATTATTCTTAAGACAACTCTTTTGTACTCAACACCAGGATCAGCTGAACTCCAGGAAGCCAGTATCTCTGCAGTACATTACTCAGTTCTGCACAAAAGATCCCAGTGTACACATTTTGTCCCATGCAGGCAACATTGAGCATCTTGGGGTGGATATTCTCCATTCTCAGTGTCCTGCTACTTTCTAACTATATCGTCGATGTTTGACTCCCTCTCCCTCCTTTCAGCACTCAGACTTTGAGGATTTCTTTTATCCGGTCACTGTGTCCTCATATAAAAAGCAAAGTGCTCTGGAGTATATTTGCTCCTCTCAACAATCTGTTAATCTCTGTTGTCAATATTTCATTACTGTGTATTTTTTAAGTGCAGTGAAAAAAGCACATCTCGGGTTAAGTTTCTGTTCAGATGGGAAATTACGATATACAGCCATTTCAATTAGCTGTTAGAATATTATACCGTACCATGGGAATAGCGCGTTGCCTCAGCCATAAATCAAATGGAATTACAAACTAGACTTCACCCCAAACAAGAATGTGGAAATGCATCCCTTCTCTAAGCACACATCTCCATATTCCATCCATTCATTCGCTTCCATTTCCTCGTCCATCAGTGCATAGCGTGATAAAAATTAGTCACAACTGGGTGCCTTGAGTCGACTAATGCTCAGCTAAAATCATTAATTAGCTCCGATTAAAGAGGAGAAAACCTATTTCCGGCTCTCACAGTCTCCGAAACAGCTGCGTTATAAGTTGTTGATTAAGTTTGTTGGTGAGTCTCTGTTCATTTGCATTTTTTGAAGCTCCTTACGATTCTCCAAAATGCACCCAGAGTGAGCTGGCAGATGGCTGCTATTCAGTGTTCATCAAGCAACAGTAGCTTTTATGTCTTTAACTCTAGACTCCAGAGAATCATTATCATCGCTCATTAGAAAGTTTAGTAAAAGGCAGTTTAGAGGCTGAACACCTGGCAACAAAGATTAATGACACCAGATTAATGTTATTTATTATGCGGCTAATCCTGTGGAAATGTGTTAAAAGCGGTAAGTGTGAAGATTACGCAGTAACAAGTGAGGCTGGTTTGGAAACTTTGGCTCTCTTGTCCGTCCGCTGAAGACCCCACATGAGTTTGTGTTTTTCTCCTTCTTCATAATGTATTTATACCTCCATGACATAAGCTTATTTTCTTTCATAACCAGGCTTTTTCAGTGAAGGGTGACAGGGCCCGAGGCAAAACACACTGAAAACCATCAGAATAATTCAGATTGCCCAGAGATCTCATTAAAGAGCTGGAGCAGGACGCAGAGCATTAGACTTTCAGTGTTGCCAGCAGAGATTCTCTGAAGGCATTGCTTTCTGCTGATTGACAGACTGAAGAGTTTTTTTTTTTTTTGACAGACTGACTCCTCTTCATTTGGCCTCTGCTCCTCATTCTCTTTATACATGTTCTGTCTTTCAACCCACAAGTTCTGATATCTGCTTTGATAATCCTTCATTTTAAATATGTGGGTACAAATTCATCTCCGAGTTTTTAAGATTTTTGAAAATTCGTCTACAACCCTGACATGTTGGCATGCGAATCTACAATTCCACTTGGAAGTTTATATTCATTTATCATAGGCAAACATTTGAGAGCAGATGTTTGGATTTATGATTGATTTTTCTCACTCGGGGTCAAAGTATGCATGGAAACTTGAATATAGTATAAATATAACTCCGCTGATAACTGCTGATACACAAACACAAACACGATTCTAGATTGATATTTTACAACTCTTTCCGGCAAAATTGCTATAGTTTGTATAAATTGTTTTATTTCCAGTTAGCATTATTTGTGACTTGAACGTCTCCTTTTGAGGAAAAAGGTTTTCCTCCACTTGGAGGGAAATCAATGTTTTCCAACTGAGAAATTGTCACACACATTTACACTTTCCTTTGGCCTCCATCTTGCTGTGGAAAGAGTCCCACTGCTGTGTTAAGTTGAACATGAAACTCACAAAAATATATTAAAAACTGTAAAAACATCAAGAATGTGTTGTGCACAGTGATGTATGCGAAGAGTTATCAAGAAGTAAAATGGAAAAATGTTTTAGTACAAAACTCTTCAGTACAGAGACAATAAGTCTCACAAATCTGTGTGATTCTTCAACTCATATTTACTTGCACCATATTTTATTTGAGTATTTTCATTATTTGGCTCTTACTTACGTTATTAGCTGCTTAGCTTAAATGTAAATTTGCCAGTTTTAAATGTTTTCTCAAACAGTAATTGTCAGGTTTAGAGATGTTTAGGTTTTTGACACATAAGGAAGGTTTTTTTTGAAGATTTCTTTGATTATATTATATGAAGAAGGAACAACATGACTGTTTACTGTCTAGATATTTGAGGCCTTCAGAATGAGCCACTTTGTCCCTTTGACATGTTTCTGAGGATGTCTGCATCTGTTTGACAAGAGTTGTGTTTTTGCTTTTACTTTGTTAAAAGCATCAGTGCAACATGTGAATGGAAACATTAGACAAAAAAATCTTAAGCATAAATATTCTACTGATCTGGATGTCAAAAAATCTTTTTTTTAAGACATCAAATCTGCTTGGTTTGTTTTCAATTACGTAACAGTCTGGATGGATATGCATCCATATTCAAAAAGTAAACATGAACAATACGGGACTCCACAGAACAAATGCAATGGATGGTTTAAAAATAGTGGTGACTGTATTTATTTCTCCAATTAAATCTATATTCTAAAACCTTCCTGGTTTTACTAACAAATTAAGAGTCATTCTCATTTATGCTAATGCCAATCAACAAGGATTGCCTATAAAATACTTCCCTCATTTATTTGCATTTTGTTCGTACATATGGTCAACTTTCCTCTAACTGTTTAACAAGAGAGAACAGTTCCTCATTTTAAAACCCTTTTAATTCTTAAAGGTCAGGAGATGACATCCTGGGAGTCTGCTGACCCACAGGGAGAATGTAGTTGGTGAGGCCAAACGACTTGCGGTCATAGTTCCTCTGGGTAAAGACTCGGCCTAAAGCTGCACTAATAGGCAGCAGGCTGTGGTCGGTGTTTGTACTGGGCAGCTCCCAAGTGTCAGCATGTGTAACTTTACGGAGGAGAAAACCTTGACATGCTGTGAAGCTTGTGTGCTCAGCAAATCTTTCCCTGTATAATTAACGCCTGTAAAAGTGAACGTGGTGGGATGAGGTCAGCATGATGCTGCCATCTGTGCATGGCTAAACCGTGCACTGAAGAACGCTCATGTTTACACTAATACCTAATATGTCCTCAAGATGCACAAAGGTTCTTGAAGTTCACATTTACAAAATGGGTTTTCAAATATTTATATGAATGTTTGGCCACTGGGTAGAGCATGCGATATAGAAAATCTGATGTTTTTGAAAAACTTGCTATCTACACATCTAAAGATCTCATGTACTTTGAGCTGGTCGAATTATAATAATACTGAAGTAATATTAAGGTAAAAGCTTTGATCTAAGGGAAGCAAGTATTATCTAAGTGCCAGTCAAATATGAGAGGGCAGTTGTCAAAATTGATAAAGATGTGTTTACGTGAGTAGATGCCAAAAAGAAACACGGAGAAGCAACATTCAGCTTCTATGCGCCACAAATCTGGAACAGACTTCCTGCAAACTGCAAAACAACCGAAACACTGATTTTTAAATCCAGACTCAAAACCCACCTGATTAGAATTTTGAAAGATAATAAATGACCCATTAATAAACATTAGGCAAAATGTTTGTATTATTTTTTGTGTTTTATGCTGTAAAGCACTTTGAACTGCCTTGTTGCTGAAATGTGCAACACAAATAAACTGTATTGATTGATTGAAATAAGAAAGAGGCTAATTAAAATTCCTGTGCATTTTACATCACATATTTCTCCCACATGTTGGTTTTGGTTGTATTTACCCAGGATGCCTTGCACTATAGTCCTCTTGCATTCACATATAAGTGAGCCAGAGTTCACTTCAACCGAACCGAGACCTGGGTTTTTAGGCAGAACAGAGTTGTATTGTTCATACATAACTCCCCAAACTAACTGGACTTCTAGACAAACAAACTAAAGTTCAGTTAAAGTGGACTAACCAGACCTGGTGTTACACCAATATTCTTAAAATATTTGATTCCCAAACCAGTACTTCAGTAAAACCATTGAAACCTAGTATATACTGTAGAAAAAGATGCAACATTTTTCCTGCCTGTGGTCAGTTGGAATTACCAAATTTATTTCTACTTTTAAATGCCAGATTATATAGAGAAGTGCTGAGACTTTAACACAATAATTCTGATGCCTTCTATATAAAGGTTGAAAGGTTTATAGCCTACAATAATTGGGTGCAGAGCAACTGGAAATGAAAGTACAAACTCTCTAAACAATCCTCACATATCAGAAACACGACCTGCTACTCAAAGTTTATAATATGAGCACCAACAAGAGACACTAAACGGTAGAAATGATGAAAATGTTGATCTGTGAGCAGGTCAGCAGAGAGGTGCAGAAGATCTCAGGCCAAAAATGTTGGCTGACGTAAAAGGAAATGTACAAAACACGTCGTTGGTTTTGAATGAGCGAACGAAACCCGAGAGCCCGACACTACAATGGAAAGAGCATGTTGTGTGAAAGTAAGTTAGAAACTATGTCAAATTCTCTGCTGTGCTGCAATGCACCAAATGGCTCGCTCTGAATGTGTCATTGTGTTTACGTCTTTCCACGTTCACATGGAGCGTAACTAAATGAAACCATTTTGTTCACTCAGCAGCGAGGCTTATCCACCGTCTGCTGCTCCGCTGGCTCCGCTCCTCGCTTGCTTCAATCTGTGCCAGGGGCTTTGCCTGTCCTGGAGATTCACTGCCGCGTACCAAGCCCATCGAGAGAGCCGTTTATTGTAAACAGAGGAAGCCCGGGTCCATAATGAGGTTTTTAGGCCAGGGGAAGTAGAGAGGGTCATAACACAACAAATCAGCAGAGCCTCTACAGGATAACAGGAGCTGGATCACAGCCAAGGTATTACAGGAGAGGAGGAAGGAAAAGGTGAGGTGGTTAAACTTTTATTTGGGAGACGGAACATCAAACAGTGCTGAATGTTAAGTATCAAAAAGTTTTCTGGTATCAATGTTCCTCAACCCAACTTCTTCTTTTTGCATTTTAAGTTGGAAACTATAAACCCGTCAGCAAGGGCAGGAAAATGACCCGATAATTGGTTTATGTGCTACACTTTAAGTCATCAGGCTGGTAGAGCGGCTGCTGCTGCATCAGTCCCCTCATTAGATGTCATCAATTATTTTCTGATTTTAAGTAACCACTGTTTATTAATGAGTCTGGACTCCAACTTCCTATAAATGTATTCATGGCCTGTTAATTTAAATTCATTATTATTAGTGTGAGAATGGAGCGTCCAGCATTGAGCCGTAGATTTACTACTTGTATCTAATGTAAAGCAGAAAAGTAATCAAAACGCTGACAGATTTATGTTCAAAAATATTTTAATAAAATACAAAATTTGGTGAAATGAGATCTCTAAAGAAATTATTTCATAAGTAAAGTTGGCATACATTTGGACATGAAAAATTTGCTTTGATATTTTATTTAAAAATCGTATCTCAAAACTTTGGGTGATTTATTTTTTTCAATTAAAATGACAACAATCAAATTCTTCTTGTGATCCAGATTGTTGCCGGTTTCCATGTTGTTTTTTTGGTGTTCAGCCAAAAGTCTTTCGAGTTGGAATGCCTCATTGCCATCACCCTCATCTTTAGTTTTCTTTGCGGATTCTCACCCAGATTCAACTTTGTCTGGGTTACCTGGAAACTGTGACATTACCAGCGAGAAGGAACTTGCTAGTCAAATTAAATTAAACCTAAATCTGCCGCCCTTTTGAATGATTTTGGTTTTAACTCTGTGATTTAAAAAACAAAAAAAGTTTGGAATATTCTGGCAATTTTCTGAAAAATTGTCAAAAATAATTTCCATTGAAGTTTTATTCAGACTTTATCAAAGTTAGATTAAAAAGTGCTAAAACAGGAAATTTCAGAATAGATTAAAATATAACAAAATGTTAAAGCGTTGATGTTTTGCTACACCTTTTAAGAAAATAAAAATTAGGAAACTATGGCTTTGCTCATTCTTACTAAAGTTGTAAATCACTTTTATTATTCGCTTGAAAACGACTTCCAACATTACTGTCATCTAGTGGTGGAGCTGGTAGAACAGCATAAAAAGGATATATTGCTACACCAGTTTTCTTCTCTCTCAGTGGAAGGATTTTTCAATTACCTTTTTCCTTTTTTATGATTGTTTATTTCATTTTGCAACATGGTTCATACCTGAACTTTGTTTGGAAAACCTTTATATGTGCATAAGAGAATCAATATTATTTGATTCGGTGCCATGACAACTTCTTGAGTATATCAGTTACTAAGAAAAAGAAAAGCATAAAGCATGTTTTGGAAAAAACTTGAATCTTGGAACCATTGTTTGAGATATTTATCAGTAAGACAATAAATTCAGACAGCAAACCTGTGAACGGGTGGCTCTGTTTCATGAGAGCCATAAACCACTGGAAAGTCATCAACAATGTCTTCATTAAAGGTTAAAAACTCGCCCCAAGTTACACAGTTAGTTATGTTTAAACATTTATTCCTGAATATTCAGCTTTACTGCTTTAAAAGATGTGCTAAAACGAAGCACAGAAAAACCAAATATGAGTTTGTGTCAGAGTGAAAACGTCTACAAAAAGACTCCTTAATTTTTAATGATCATTTTTACATTTTGCTGTTTTAATTTTCAGTGGAATTATTGAGATAATCTCTGAGTTGAGTTATGATGTCTGCCATAATTTAAATGTGTAATGTTTTGAAAAAAAATAACGTCTTTCTTTTTTCAGGGAGGCAATGCCATGACTAAAGCATCAGACCCTTTAAAATAAGGGGACTATACGACAGTTCCTCTTGCATAATCTGAAGTTATTTCCACTTTAGCTTATAGAAAATAAAAGTCCACTTGTGGATGTGAGTTTGGCCTCTTGGGCTAAATTGCTAAGAAAATGGAAATGAAGCCTTCGGGTTGATTGCCTGTGCAAATCCCATTAGATATTTGACCCATCAAAACGAAATCTTTGGTAGCAGGCAAATAGAAATATGTGATTTCTGATGCATATTAATCAGGGAAAAAAGAGACATTGCTGTTACCCTGAGATTAGCCGCCTGTGGCGTTTCCTTTAGGAGGCCTTCTGTGCGAAAATTGATGCGAAAATTACATCTTAATTGAGTTCTGCGTCTGAGAAAGGACCCATAATAGAGCCAACACTGTCACAGTGTTTCCAAGGTGCTTTAAACATTAAAGAAAATCATACAACTAGAGGCAGTTTATTATCAACTATAAACATTATTCTTATTTTCTTTTTCAGACTTGGAAAATTTCTAATCACATCACTACATGGTAAATTTTTATACACACCCATATACGAAATGTGTTAAGGTAAAAACTGGTTTGGATCTGTTCAACAAAACACCAAAAACCTTCCCGAACATCTTAAATCTCGCTTCCAATCGAGTCTGTGTCTCTTCAATCTCAGCAGAGAGCCGACATGCGTTTCCTCAGTCAGAAAATCCCTTCTGCAGGATCCTGCTAACACCTTCTATCACACAGCATCAGCAGGATGTTTATTTTCAACGCCCCGCTGCTGATTGTACTGTGGGTGATTTAATAAGCAGAGAGAAATGGACTTTGCAGGGTTTGATACTTCAACCCTGTGAGCTTAGCCAAAGTGGAGACCTTATTATTGGTGTGGGAGCAAACTTGATGCATAGACCCCCAAATGGTCGCCTGGAGTCTCAGCTGCAGCGAGTCTCCTCAAGGTGTTTGATTGCAGCAATCTCCCGCATCTGCCGGTAATCGCACATCAAGCTGTGTACAAGCCTCCCAATTTGTATATGATGGAGAGCACAGCGTGGCGCGCGGGACAACACCTGAGAGAATTGGAGGAATTAATTTGCCACATTTGAGCTTGATTTTTTTTGAGCAGAAAAACAGCAAAACGTTTTTCTTGAAAAGAAAAAAACAAAACTGTTTTTCTTGAAAGCACACGTTCGTGCCTTGGTGTGCTTCTGTAACGCCGAAGGGGTTTGTTGTAACTAGCCAACCAGTTGAACAGCGTAGGCAAGATGGAGGTCAAACTTATCACCGTTAGCAACAAATATGCATGCTGCGGCATATCTTAAGTTTTCATTTATGTTTTTTTTTTTTTTAAACTTTATGCTACAATTTATGTTTTAAATCAGACGTGCATGATTTCAGTCCTGCAACTGTTGGATGAATTCCCTCCCTGCTTTTCAGTTTCTGCAGATTCTTGGTCTTTATGCGTTTGTTCTCTCCTGTTTTCCCAAAAATAAAACTTCGTACTACTTCACAGAACGACTGGATTTAAGACGAGATTAAAAGTACATGAGAGTGAAATTCTATGAACATCTGACTTTTTTGATCTTCACTTGTAAAACTTTTTGAAACCACACATTAGTTTCTTCCAGCTCCCAGTTATTCACTACTTGTTGTCAGTCTATCAAATAAAATAAAAATACATTAAGGTTTTTGGTTGTTATATGACGAAATGCCTCACATGCGTCTTTCCTTTGAGACTAAATGTGTCTGTGAAGTAATAATAAAATAAATACATAAATCTTTAATGCTCCATGATTTGTTTACATTTCAGTTTAGTTATGATAAGCAGTAAATCTTTTACATCATTATGGAGGGATTTTCTTTGCATTAATGTGTTAATCAAGACACACTGCAAATATTCCCAACATGGACAGTCCTCTTGATTCAGCACTTTTGACTGGGAAATTTCAGAATCTTCATTTTATTTCATGTTTAGACCAAAAAGAAAAACTCATGTTGCCAAACTGCATTTCCAATTTAAGGTGATTTAAGGTGAAAGACGTTGAGGATCCTCTCATGGAAAATCAAATTTATGCAGCAAAGAAGCTCTAGACTATCACACAAATGTTGGATTCTTAGCTTGATTAACTTCTTCTGAAATGCTGTGTTAAAGTTTTTAGAGACCATTATGATGTTTTGTGTCAAATGTGAGATGACTTCTGTGTTCTTGCTGGTCAGCAACACCTTAAAATTCAGGCTGTTTTGCCCCACAGGTCTTCTACTTCTCTTCCATGCTTTCCCCCGTTTGTGAATAATGTCTCTCTCACCTTACGTTACTTAAGTCCCAAAGCCTTTAAAATTGCTTTTTTTAATGAAGAAACGACACTGCAGTTTTTCAAAGTCAAGCACTTTTAACTAAACTTGTGACAAACATAATTTACTGTGCAAATTAAACTCAAAGACATTGTAATATCTGATGGTTTTGCTGCATGGAAACAATATTTCAAGCTAGAAAAGCACTATTCCAAGCCTCACCGGGGATGCAATTTATTGCTGAATTTGCAGATGTGGTCTGTCATGCTAATTAAGACAATAAAGCTGAAGCGACATCCAAATCAGTGGGGAAGCAGAAGAACCAGCAGTTGTTAAATACAACATTTTCCCAAACAATGTAACTACATTGTTTGGGAAAGCTGAAGCAACTATCTGATTTGGCTTTCAATACTTTTCTAAGGTTTCATGTTGTGACTGGTCATTCATTTCTTCTGCTTCTACTCCTGTTAGTTTGCTTCAATCCATTCCCAAATTTACTTTTATTGACCTTTGTGTGGACGTGGGCCCAATAGCTTCTCATGGTCCTAAAGGATGGATAGTATGGAGGAGGAAGGTCAGTAGCATAAAACATGACCGGACCACTAACACTCTGAGAACCAAGCCGTTTCGCTGAGCGTCGTCACGATGCAGTGGGGTCAGCTTCTGCTTGTACAGGTCAGAGGTCATCTCAGAACTGTATGTTATCATTCTGAGCTACCCGAGTAAGTAAATGCAATACCTTTAAGACGAAAAGAGAGCAAGAACAGATCAATCTGATTTCAGCAAACAACAACGACGTTGTCTGCCGCTGACCTTCTGCCTTCTGGGAGAAATCCACTGCTTCTGAAGACAACCCGTCTTGTAATTACCTTATTATAACAAGTAAAATCAACTGAAAAGTAGTAACACATTGGTAGTTTGCTTAGTTTTCCTGAGAAACAGAAACCGGTTATAAATGTGTCCCCTTACCACGAAGGATTCGGAGGAATACCTTTTGGGATTAGCGGAGCTGCGGGTCGCCGCTGCAGAAAAGCTGGGTTCTGTTTGCTAATAGGAAGGAGGCGACATCGAACAGAGAGGATGAGATACGAGCGCAAAGGACCAGACACTGCAAAGAGCAAGCTCTCCTGCAAAGATCGAGTCAAACAGCAACAAAGTCACTGGAAGACCTCAGCATGTTCTTAAGGGCAAAGCAGAACCAACAAAGTTTGGTGGCAGGGTTTCTTCAGGCGACTGGACCTCTACTGCCACTTGTGAGCAATACACTCACCTTTGTAAATCGTGAATGTCACACTCACTGAAAGGAGTGACATTATACTGCAGGACACTGGTAACTCTCTTGGCAGTCACCAAGCAGAAAGAGCAGCAGAGTTGAGTTTGAAAGGCACATTGGTTTTCATAGGCATCAGGGAACACAGAAGGATTATTACTTGAATGCTGCCTCTCATTCAGAAAGCATAAAAGTAGCAGCAAGCCTCAAAATCGATACTCATTCCTGAGTTGTTTGCTTTCCAGTCTTGATTTATAATCTAGCTTGTGTCTAAAGCTAGAAAGTGTTCAGAGAAAAATCCTCTTTGATTTATAATCTAGCTTGTGTCTAAAGCTAGAAAGTGTTCAGAGAAAAATCCTCTTTAGATAAGCCATGTGCGTGAAATGGCTGGACCCAAACTGCCTGTAGACCGACCACCAAGTGTTTCAAGGCCTTTCAAAATGGATTAATAGCTTAATTACTATGCTATTCACTTAGAAAAAGTGGAAATGTGGCTCAGTGCCCAGGATGTGGATCCATCTATGGAAGCAGCAAGGGTGCTTAATAAATGCTCACCAAAACTTATTAACATAGTTTATAAATGCACAAATTACTTTGCGTCTCTTTAAATGTTTAAAGATGACTGATTAACAGCCTTTCCTTTTGCAGACTCTGTAGCAGAATGCATCCACGGCTCAGCTGTTTTGACGAACCGGCCCCATTCACCGGCTCCACAGTCCCACAATGCCTGAATCAGCAGATCATCTGGTGCGAGCAACGTCTGTGTGAGGATTTGTTGCCGCAATATCTGAAGCCATGCGGGTCAATAATTACATACCCAGTGGGACGCTAACGTGGCCGTTTCATAGAGACCGAGAAAATCCCAATCTCTAGTCCTGGGAGAACAATCCTCCTCATTGCGTGGCTCTAAAGATGAATTAAAGTTTGATTTCCCCCCCGGGAGTAACAAACAGCTGCAACTTTGTGGCCTATTGAAAGGCAACGCAGGTATTACTTGAATTTAAATTATGTTTGAGGAGTGTGTACATTATGAGGCCCATGCTCAAAAGCAAAAAGAGAGCACAAAACATAAAATAGATTCACTTAATAATTAATTGAATCTAATTGACTTGTTAAAATGGCAACAATTATAATTTCATCTAAAAACCAAATGGCACAATTTATCATTTTGTTTGTAAATTTAGTTAAAGAAAAAGGAATCAGTTTGTGAATTGTACTTTTTACCTTTCTTTCTTTTTACTTCTTCATCTCCTTTGTTAAGGACAGTATGTTTTTAAGGTTGCATCATGTTTTAGTTCTGCATCGTCCTTGTTTCAGTGTTCATTACGCAAAGGGCGGTCACTAAATTAAAGCTGCTGGTGCCCTGAGAAAAAAATATATAATATAAAAGAAAAACACTTTCTTGGTGGTGCAAGCTAAAACATGAGCTGACATTTGATGTTCAAAAACTGGCTCGCACCAAAAGAGAAACTTCAAGTAAAGCAATACACTTCATAAATTATTAAAATCAGCATTTAAAATTGAAATCAAACAGCTTTTATGTACACTAGAGGAAGTGTAAAGAGGCAATCTATTTATTTGGACTTCACAAAACTTTTAATTAAGCTGGAATGACCATATAGTAGAACATCTTCAATCTCATGCTCCTTCATCTTCTGGCTAATACACACAAGTGCCCTTTCATAAATAAGCTGAAGCACAGGTCATTAATAACGGGAGGAAGTCATTACATCTTGCACGGGTGGTGAATAATTAAGATGCTGGTCGTGGTCGTATCTTTGCTGTAAATATACTCAGAAGCTGATGTTTTTCCTTTTTTCTTTTTTCTTGTCTGGCTGCGTGTTGACCGCGCAGGATCCCCGCCGTGCGCGGCCTTCGGCGGCGTTTTGGTTCGACGCGTCCCAACCTGAACGGACACGCTTAATTGGATTATTCGTCCGGATGTCGTGTCGGTGTGATGTCCTTGCAGAGGCGGGAGTGGCACACCTTTGATCCCTGATGAGGTAAACACAACCTGTTAACACGGATGAGCTAATCAGAGGGAGCGGCCTCTGCCATTTCCCTCTCCTGCTCCTTCAGGTCATGTTATAGTGGAGGATGAAAAGAGCCTTTGAAGATTTCTAATTGCCGTTCATCCAGGAGAAAATGCTGCATGTTAAAAAAAAAAAAAAAAAAAAAAAAATGAAAGCACTTCTGGACCAAATTTCCAGAGCACTGTGGTTTGTGTTTTGTTTACTAATTTAAATGTCTTCGGATCAGGTACAGTAATGGAAAAAAAAACTAAGCGCACACTTTGATTCAACAGTTTGTAGAGTCACATTTACAGTAATAGCAACAATCCTTGTTGTTTTCTGTTTCATGATGTGGAAGAATTTTGCCCAACTGTTATCTACAATATTGCTTCGATCAGTCTAAAATTTGAATCAAGTTGTCTCCAGAACTGAAAATAATTTTAAAAAGTGTGTCTGTAATGCTGTATGATGATCTCATGAATGTTGTGACATGCTAACATCAGAGGCAGTTTACACAGAAACCTGGATGACATCATCAGGTTTTTGGCGGTTTTTGCCGCTCTATTAAGAGAGATGTTGAAGTCATGGATATGAATCTTGCCCATTGTGATGGATGGAAGAGATGGTCTGAACTTCCTCTGCATCATGAAGCCTCCTTATCATTGTGCTGCTAACGCTTAACATTCGTCAACAACTCATAGGTGGAAGTAAGAGCATTGCGCAACATAAATAATCACCTAGCCGGAACATCCATCCATCCATCCATTTTCTTTACACCCTTGTCCCTTAGTGGGGTCGGGAGGGTTGCTGGTGCCTCTCCAGCTAATATTCTGGGCGAGAGGCGGGGTCACCCTGGACAGGTCGCCAGTCTGTCGCAGGGCAACACAGAGACACACAGGACACACAACCATGCACACACACTCACACCTAGGGACAATTTAGACAGACCAATGAACCTGACAGTCATGTTTTTTGGACTGTGGGAGGAAACCAGAGTACCCAGAGAAAACCCACACACGCACAAGGAGAACATGCAAACTCCATGCAGAAAGACCAGGGCCGGGAATCGAACCCAGAACCTTCTTGCTGCAAGGCAACAGCTCTCCAGCCGGAACACGGTGCGCTAATTAATAAAACGTAATATAACGAAGCTTCGAGGTAGATAATTGTCCTCGAGGAATTTTAATAATCAAGACACTCGACTCATTCGAGGAATCGTTACAGCCCTAGCAAACATCTTTCCAGCTGCACAGCATCCAAAACTAGAGGAAATGTTGTTCAACGAAGCAACATTATAAACAAAAAGAAGCAATCAGAAACTAACATAACAGAGTTACTCCAACATGGTGACACCATCTTTTAGTCCCAGTCAGCCACTAAATGAGGGTGTAGATAATTTTAGATATGACTGGACTTGCAGAGCACCAAATCACTGCAGGACAAAAATGCATTTTTCAAGATGCACCAATTATTATTCCATGAGAATAGAGCATAACCTTTAAAACATTTAATTTTGCCCCTTTCATTAGAGCCACACAAGACAAATAGGACACTGAAAATAATGAAAATGGATATGCAGTAATGATTCAGTGAGAGGATAGAGTTTGTCATGGACTGCTCCCTAGTACATCATTATGCAATGTGAGTAGCATAATGTAGAATAAATCAGCCTAAAGCTGCTGCTTTAAATTAGACTCCAATCAATTTTACATTATTGTTTTTTTACATTTGAATAAAAGCATTGTGCATGTGTGAGTCCATGCAAAAATTAAAGGGTTTTTTTTCAGGATGAGTTGTCTTTGGGGAGAAAATTGCAATTTAACTCAATCATTTAAACATGAATATATTACTTTTTTATGCCTAACAAAGTTTTGCTCCCTGGAGTTGCAAGCAGAAGCAAACAACTTTTTCTCTTAACTCTAAAATATTTAGCATTCATGCAGAAAGTTTCAGAGTTTTCTGAAACTCTGCAACCTGCAACCTATTAAACATTGTCATTTTGTCGAAATGCATGGCATCTCTGACATCCTTTGGCGTCGATGGCCCAATGTAAAATGTGTCACTTTGTCAAAAAGAGAAGATATTAGAATTCTCAGGATTTGGCTGGAGTGGGAAAACTACAAGCACCAGATTTAACTTTAGACTGGAAGAAGGATTTTGGTTCCTTCAAACCAACTAGTGTGTCACTACTACATCTCTTACATGGGATACACATGATGAGTGAAGCACCCAAATGCAGGGAAGAGGCAAGAAGTTGATAAATAAACAGCTATTTGCTAAAACTGAGGCAAAATCAAAAACTCCAAGAAAAATTCAAAACAATAGTTCACAGGAATAACAGCAGGAGGATCTGACATGAGGACATGAGAACATCAACTAGTATTTATGCTAGGAAGGGATTTTAATCACTGGGACCCAAGGTATTGCTGGATTGATTTTATTTAAATGGGACAGTACAATGTTGTGGTAAATCCACCGGATTTAGCAAAATGCTAATTTCCGCCCACAGTCCCATAAGGGTAGGTGAGTTAATGAGAACATGAGAGACAGCTAGAGAGTGATGGGAAGGTAGTGGGTAAATCAGGAAACACAGAGAGAAAGCACAGCGAGCTCTAGCTAATGCAAACTTTAAAACACACAAACTCCAAATACTCTGTTCCTTCCTTGGCCTGAGTCGAAGAGGCACAGGGTGTGACGCAAGTCGCAAATTAAACGAGAAGCTATTAACTTAAAAACAACCCAAGCTGGTATTACTGTGACTCATTTTTCTACTGGTTTAGAGCTTTGCAAACAGAAGGGAAGCAATAAACTTCAGGGCTTCAAAGACCACTCAAAATCAGCTCTTATCTGACAAAACAAGTACAATTTCTGAGCTCCCTGTCCGGCCACAAAACAGCGAGAAAAGTTAGTTAAATGAAAACGGTGGAGGACCCCTACCAGTATTCCCATCTAAACAAGATCTCTCAAATGGAAAAGTTCAAAGATCAGAAAGATCAAATCAGAGTTGCTGAAACAGTCAGTACACAGAGCTAATCACAGGAGCTTTTATGCAATCCAGTGATGAAGAGGAAGTGATTATGGTGTGACAGCAGGAATGCAAACAAAAGAGGAGAAAGGTTGTCCTCTAATGAACATTTCCAGGGGTTTTCTGACCTCTGGAAACTCTGGAGATTCTCGAAGAAAAGCCCTAGAAATCAGCTGATGTAACAACTGCAAATCGTGACTTTAACTTGCTTACCAGAATACACAAGAAACAACTTATAAAAACAAAGAGAACACTAAAGTACAGAGCCAGAAGTTTAACTAATGAGTTAAGTGAATTTGGAAACTCCGTGGTGATAAATCTAAAAATAAGGAAAACAAAAGTCCCAAAGATGATGACATACAAACTGACTAGTCAATACAGAGCTCTGATCAGTCGTCTTCAACTGCATCTAAAAACACCATCTGCTACTGTGTCCATAGGCAATGAATTTTAATTTGATGGAAGAGGGACAAATGAGGGTTTCATTTTCTTACCAGGTGGTGGCGGTAATGCACCATCAAGTTGTTTGCCAACCACTCATAAATGTCACAAGAAGAAGAACTGGGTTTTATTCTGAAGTGAGAGCCTGGGAAACGAGGCACTGCAGCTTTGCAGTGAGAAGGTCCTGGGTTCGAATCCCGGTCTGGGGTGTGGTTGCGGTAAAAACATCCTTTTATATGAAGCCACAATACGTTCTTCTTTGACCAGGACAAAAGTATTTTATATTTCACAGAAAACACTTCAAGTTTTGATTGAAGTTAATATTTATTTGTGGTTTTCCAGAAGTCAACCCACCTGACAGAAAGAGGCTTCACACTCGGTGTGTTGTGTTACTGTGACTCAGCAGTTCCAGCTCGGTCGCTCCGGAGAGGAAGATGTCGACAGGTTTAAAGTCTATGACAATTTAAAGTCATTTCCACCCAGTTTGTGGTGACAGTTTCTTCTAGAACTCAACAAACCTTCAATTACTTGCACATCTGAAAGCTGTTCCTGCCTGAATGACTGGGGATATAACTGTTTAAAAATGTCTCCAAGAGATATCTCTGGGCTTTGCTAAGGTTTAGTTTTTATTCAAATTTCCACAGAGTTTAACTGACTTTATAGATTGACTAATTTGATGTTGTGAAAGTTGCATTTAAACTACTTTACTGGTCATTGCAAAATAGAAACTCAAAAGTTATTTTTAATGATAATTCACACGCTGTTTATATTATTGTTCATCAAATTGAAATGTAAATTAGTTAAATGCAGAAAGCGTTAGTCAATCCAAAATTCAATTTGTTGCGAAACATGTATTCTCACTTTATTCTTCGGGTAGAAATAAATGACTAAGATCAGCCTGTGATTCTGCTTATGCATTAAAAACAAAAAATAATCACTTTGCTCTAACTGCAGCCTTCAGTTTATTGGATCAACATTTCATTGATTCTCTCTGAAGCTTAGGTTAATCTTCAAAATTAACATGAATAAATGCTTAAAATATAACTCTTGGAAGCTGTTCTGATTTGTCAAGAACTCTGCAGTGTATCTCTAAAATTAGCGATTTTTAGGAGGTGGTTTAAATTCAAGGAGACGCTGCTTTCAACTTGCTCTCTGTGCAGAAAACTAAACAAGCTGCCAAAATATAAATGATTTACATGAAGCCCTAACATGGCAGCTGGATGAAACTTTCACAAATACACAAGATGAGTCGTTCTTCTTGAAACATGCTGGAGAAAAAGAAACACCCTGTATATATATATATTACAGTACTGCCGCTATTCTTCATTGTTCCGTCTCAATTCAGTCACATATTTATCCAATCAGGTATAAAAACAATCTCCTGATGACGCACACTTCCTCTGTGAAAGCAGAAACTGAGCCAAAACTTTTAGCTTACCATGTAAGCCAAAACTTTTAGCTTACCTCTACATCTTGATTGGCGGTGAATCAAGATGTAGAGAAAGTCCTGGAGTTACTCTGTTTGAAGGTGTTGTGTGACTATTCTTTCCTGAAAATTGTGAATTTATTTTCCAAAAGCACAAACAATGTGTCGTTCGAATTATTCTGTCAAGATTTTGCTGCAGTCGTCTCCTTACCTTACCTAGATGGACTCATGATGAGGCAAAGCTCTAAGGCTTCACAGAAATCATTTGAAAACTGGCTCTCAATAAGTCAAGTCAACAAGCTGTGAGATTCTGACGCAGGAGCCTGTGATTCATTTCCCGTCAATAATGTTATATTTAACTGTAGCAGCATGGCGGCAGAACTCCAAACTCCTTGTTTCTGCAATCCTTCAGCTTTTGTGGGTTTTAGTTTGGGGCAGTTCTGCGAATAGTGACCAGTTCTTGAAATTACCTTTGGATAAACTGATTTAATTTCCAAAATACTACAAGGAGTTATGCTTAAAGGAAAAGGTGTTTAAGTCACCTACCTATATGTTCTTGTTTTGAGTATTTTGAACAAAACAGAAGGGAAGCTGAATAGAAACATTAGGAGCAGCTGAGTTATAATTCATGGCGAAGCTAAGTGCTTTTAAATGTAATTTGCTCAAAGCTGGGAGTGTCACATCTGAGCTTCTGCTTTCCAATGAGAACAAGCAGATAAATCAAAACACATTGCAAATGCAGACAGAATTTTCTGGATGGGTAAAACCTGCTCCATTTGAATGGAAAAAGATGCATTTTTGCTTTTTGTGTGCGTGTTCAGTTCGAAAGAAACATCAAGGCAGCAGAAACAGCTGGATATGTCTTTTTTAAACTTTTCAGTTCATTTCAGATATTTTTGTTTTA
Source organism: Poecilia picta (assembly GCA_033032245.1). Taxonomy (NCBI): domain Eukaryota; kingdom Metazoa; phylum Chordata; class Actinopteri; order Cyprinodontiformes; family Poeciliidae; genus Poecilia; species Poecilia picta. Next base: position 20,517,929 of record CM065372.1, on the reverse strand, counting down.
TAAAACGTAAAAAAAAGTCACTTTAATGTATCTATTCACCCTGAGCAAGCACAAGACAAAAGTGGGAGTAAAGATTTCCTTTAAGTGGGAAGAAACCTCCAGCGGAACCAGAGAGACCGAAAGAAGAGAAAAGCCAATGACACTAAAGTACCTTTTAAAGCACGTTTTCATTCTAATCGTTCTTGAGCTTGTAGATCATGACAGTTACAATAACTTTCAAGAATAAAAGTGAAAAATTTGTAAATAAAATCGGTATATTTTATGGTCTTATTGCAGGAAATGTTTGGAATACTTATGGTATCTGTCGTCTCCATTTATATACCTTCACAGATCTCAAATTGTTCCTGCGTTGTGTTTTTGGGGGACAGTAAGAGTGCTCACGCCATCAATAAGGATTATGAGTTTTTTTATGTCGTGATTTGCAGGCTTTCTAGCACCAGCAAAGGAACAGGAAACTACCAAAGGGAAGGTTGATTTGAGCCCCTACAGCAGAAGAAACAATCAATGAAGTACATTTTAGTTCTTGTCTTAAAAACAGGCAGTGGACTACTTTAAGAAAACTCTTGGGCAACATTTAACAGCAGCCCGAACAAGCCGTGACACATCAAGTCATTTTAAGCAATGTGCTTTTGTCCTTGTCCTGCTCTTTAGGAGACAAAATGTACAATGTTTTCAGTTTTTTTTTTTTTTCTAATTTGAAAAGCCTTAAAAATCTCCCGCAGAGGAAGGCACATCTTGTTATGAAAAGGAAAGAATGGCTGTGCTATTTCTGTCTGTCAAATCCGGGTACAGAAAACCGGTGAATGTTCGTAATTTTCCTCCTTTTTTCCGCTGCTGACCGTCACAATTATGGGATCTGATGAGTAAAAGAGAACAGCAGCAACATGGGGAAAGCAAACATCACTCTACACAATTTTCAACCAACAACAAGTTGGTTTGTTTGTTTTTTTGTTGTTTTTTTTTCTGTTTGTGAATATTTTAAGTGGTTATCCACCCACTAAAAAAAAAAACTCATGAATGAATGAATAATCATTGCCATGGTTTCCTGCTTTTGCTGGGCAGCAAAGTTAATTAAACTGTCATGTTTGAGAGGTAATCTCAGTGCAATCTTCAAACTGCACAAAACTTTAAAATCTAAATCCCTGATCAAAGACAATTTAAAAATAAAACGTCATTCTTATGCAAACTACAGTGAGCAAAGGAACATTATTGATGTTTAAGGCAAAACGCTCAAGTTTGCAAGCTGACTGTTTTCTTCTGAATATATTTGTGCAACAAATATTTTATAACTGCTGCAATATTTGCATCAGTGAAGTCATTGGGAGTATTTGCTCACGTTGCATCATGCCAGTTTGTTATGAAACTTGAAAAGCTCATCAGAGCGAAATGGTGAAAAGGGCGGGGGGGGAAAGAAGTTTTGTGAAAAATATGAACTCAAAATAAGCAGAAAGACACAAGTTCACTTTCTGAACCTGTAGGAGTGACGGTAATGTTTTATTTTATTTTGCTGAAGCAGAAACCTACAATAGATCAAGACATGCATTCCTGGTTTTGTGATATCCTCTTGATTCCAGGGGATAAACTTGAAAAGTGCAACAGGCAAAAACAATTCGCTTTGGGAGATACGGCATTTGAGAGTGAGAGACAAAACTCAATATGGATCACGTCTCACACTTCTGTCTGTTTTATTGTTGGTATTTACTGGCTGCTGCAACTTTTTGGGACGTGACCCTCTCAACTGAAACTGAAACTGTCCACGGATAACAAATGTAGGTCTTTATACTTTGCTTAACTTGTTTATACAAAAGAGAATAAAAAAATAAATCTGTTTTTTTAATTCAGAATTTTGAGAAAAAACTGGACAAACTAGCAAACAATAATTTCTAGATTCATAAGATTCAGGATGTGCTGGGATTTCACAGCAATTTGCAAAATCACAAATCAACTTTTTCTTCAGATAAACTGTATAAAATTAACCTTGATATATTTTGTTAATGTGCAAATATTTGACTTACAGGATTGATTCCCGGGCATTTTTGTGTAATTTTGTTTACTTCAACAATATTTGCTCATAAACTGTTCTAGTGCTGCCCTCTTTGGGTTAAAATGAGCTAAAAGTAGCTAGATTTGTCTTTTTTGAAACAAGTTGCCAGACTGGTCTGAAAAGTGATTAAATATGTCGATAAAAATGCTAAGATAATAAAAGTGCTTTCCTTCTTTGTGACCAAATCCCCACTCATCCCATGCATCTCCTGGCTCTGCCCACTTTGGACAGAATTTTTGAAAACTTTTCTGGGGTCGGGATTATGCTTTTACATCGGGTTTAGTTTCTCTTTAAACTCTGTTCAGCTGCTCCTATGTGGCCGTATGTGATTTATTGAATCGTCTTAAGTCTCAGGAAAGCTGTTCTTGAGTCGCTGCGCCTTAGCATCTACCTTATCTTGTGTGCATTTGCTGAAGAAGAGCATCCTCACACCATAATGCTGTCACTGCCGTGTTTCACAGGGCGAAGTGCGGCGTAACTTTTCTGACAGATCTGGCATGAGAGTAAAACAGAATCAGTCACAAATGCAGGCCACACTTTTCAGATGTCTACTTGCATAAATGACATTATTTATTGAAATTTTTATGACATAAAGTCCCAGTAAAATAAATTGTGATTTTAACGTAACAAAATGCAATGTCTCTCTCTGGCTCTGTGTCTGTTTGCAGTGCACCGTCTACCTGCTAAAAATAACACCCAGGTCAGTTCTGCAACTTTTCCTAATAACAAGCCCAGAAATATTTTTACGAACAACCTCGGCTGCAGGGATGAACAATTTCATAGCACAAAACCGACATAAAGATGAAGCCATAACATCTATTTCCTGGTGTTATCAGGTTCTGAATTCACCTCTTTTATGCCTTCCTGTCACCATGGCACCAGCAATAGGAAGCAGTTTGATAACTCAGTCGCTTTATCAGAAAAAAGCCGAGCTGACATTTGGACTGAGATGGCTGATATGACATTCATTTCACCCCCTTTCAGCCCACGTGTACGTCTCTGATTATTGGTCTGTGAGAACACAGACTGCAAACAGATGTGTTGTGATAAAGCCTGTGAAAAGATCCTTATTATTTCTGTTTTGTTGCAAAGATTCAAAGTGCTGTCAGTGTTATTCACGCTCTTTCCATCTCACTCTAACTATATAAACTTCACCATATATGGAAGAATGTGTAAAAAGTTTTTATATCAGTTACTGCAGAAGCTTAACTTATTGTGGAAATTTAGTCACATTTTCGAGGAATCCTTTGCTACAGTTGTTGATTAATGTGCCTGACAGTTTATATCAAAAATTATTTATGAACAATTTCACACCGCAAAGCCAACTTCATACCTGCAGCCGAGGTTGTTCTTAAAAATATTTATTTCTAACAACAGAATTTCTTTTTTATATTTTTTAACGTGAACCTTCTAATTAGTGACCATCGACGACTACATATGATGTGACACAGGCCAGTTCAGCTCCATTCTTCAGAATGTGAAAGACAAGCGAACGTCTCATCCCCGAACTGCCATGAAACCGTGTGGTTTAGGCTTTTATCATGTCGTCAAAAAATAAGTGACTTAATTAGTTCAAGAATTTTAACAGTTTAAATAATTAAAAGAGAAGCATTGCAATATTTTCACTTCCATTTTTACCAGCTTGTGTTGAGCGCCGTCACGGTTGCCAGGCAACAGGATGTATGCCGAGGTAAAGGCAGGAATAAATCTGAATGCTGGACCGTCCAATTTCACAGCCGCCAACTTTTGGTCGTCACGGTTGACGACGGACCAGGCCTCTTCCAGGAACGGCGCCCTTGAATTTGAACACACCTTAAATCTTATTATGGGGGCGTATTATGTGTTTTCCAGGTGCATAGTGCCACTTTATAGTACTATCAAGTAACTACGTTGCCTTCAGTTGTCATGGAAATACTGTATGTATCAAAACAGCTCAAAGGAAATCTGAGTTTGCATCACAGCCTCTTTCAGGACCTCCTACCCTCACACAACAATGACTTCCACTGATGAGGTTTACGATGGACGGCATTCTCTTGTAGTTCCATCAGGTGTTTGCAAATTGCTGCTGCCGCTAGTCTGAAGGAGCAGAGTGGGGAATGTTTCGGGGAGAGGTCCTTTGTGGGGCTGAAGCCAAGTAGACTGAAGTTCCAAGGTGGAGATTTGGGCAAATGTATGGGCAAGCATTTAGGCACCCCAGAATGGTTGCCATGGGAGACTCAATAATGATTTCTCCTGAAAGAGTCAAAGCAACAAACAAGGTACGTTTTTGACGTTATAACATGATATGAAGCTAAAAAAAGTTAATTTTACATAAAACACCCCATTTATCCTATCTCAAGTGGTTACCAAAAAAGTTGGGCTTAGATCTGACTTTTATTTGTAGCTATAAATTGTTAAAACTGTCTTTTTCCAGATTCCATTTAACACAGAAAGCCACCCATTATCGTGGATTCAAATCAGAACTTGTAAATTACACTTAATTACCAAAGCCAATACTGGAAAATGATTTCTGATTTCCCTCTGATAGTGATTATAAGTTGCTTATGTTCCTGTGTAGTTCTTAAAAGCACAACAGGGTTTTTCGATGAGCAACAATGTGAAGTAACATGGAAGGAATGTGACGCCCGGGGAGGACCACACCAATTTAGCTTGAATTAAATTAGTCATGTTGAATGTGATAATTACTCTTGTTAAGCAAAATGATCATCCGACACGAGGCGCTGCCACAACATGGCATGACTATGGCTTGTGGGCATTTTATTTTCTTACTCATAACAGTGCCCCTAATTTAATAGCTTTAATGACTGGAAGCTTGGAGATTTTCCAGCAGTCGCTGTCGAGCATTGTGGGTAACACACGAAGGTTCTTAAAATTGATCCGGTCGTACCACGACGAATATACCGGCATTAAATCCAAACTGATGTGATGTAACAACCTGCTCACAACACCCAGACCGGCTTTATGCAGGGCAGTAATGAAGCACAGTAGGTGACCTGTAATATCTGAAACAGATGCTCTAGGTCTGGAGCTGCTGGCTATGTCTACATGTGATTAATTCAGTTCACTTTATTTATTTAAAGGCATCTCAAGGCATCTTGCATATTAAAAAGTAACATTTAAAATGCAGATCTGAGCTTCTGTAACAGCATTCAGTTGCAATAAATCTCAGTAGCTGTTTTCTATGCAACACTGTCATCTTCAGACTTCGTTGGGGAAGGAAGGATTTATAAACTCGGGTTTCATTCACTAAAACTGCAGTATGTAAATATTTTCTCACAGATTATCTGTAAAAATACATATTTTTCATAAAAGTTACACATTGCAGCTGAAAGAGAGAAATGTTTCTGCTTGTTTGGTCTTTTTCTGCTTGCTGTGTCTAAAACTTTGACATTTTAATTGAAGCTGGTGGAGTTTGAGGAGCAGCTGGATTTTTACAGTTTTTACAGAGAGATGCTTTAAAACGGGAATCAATCCTGTAAGTCAAATATAAGCAGCAAGTTTGGTCACACATGGTTTCTGTGTTATTGTTTCAATAATACATCTGCTGCCTTGATTTCAATAACTCGAGAACGAGGTGAAGAGACGTCCTGTCGCACACAACTTTGGGGATTTGGAAAGTGTCTGATACTTTTTACAATGACTACAAAAACTTAATTTCATCCCACAATTTTGGTTAATTGCAGTTCCTATTTTTTATCAGAGACTTTAATCTTAAACGTTAATCAAAACTGATCCCAGAAATGGTTTAAGATATGTTTTACCTGGAGCAACACTGACAGACTGTTGATTTATATTTCAAAAGTTGAAAATAAACCGGACAACTTTTTGCACTTCTACTCATCTTATGCACTAAGAGAGAAATCCAATCACCAAACCAATCCACAGATGCCCAAGCTCTTCATTGATTTTAGGGTCAATGTAACACAAAGATGTTTGCAAATGCAGGTCTTAGAAATTATTATCAGTCATCTTTTGCACAGCAAGTTTACTTGTTGGAGGTTTTATTTCAAATACATTTTAGGTCAAGTTAAGAGGATTTCTACACCGTTTATATAAAGTTGGAGGTTGCTTTGCTTTTCCCCACACGGTTCTGAAACATCTACAGCGTTTAAAAGTCTGGACGCCTTCTGCTGCCACTCCTGCTTTACTCCTCTGTAAACCTAGCGAGGCTTCGTCATATAATAATCTGTATCAGTCGCTGAAAATGAGCCTCCTTTCAGTCTATTACCTCCTCAATCTGCCTGGAATAAAAAAAACAAAACAGCTCTTAACAAGGCCTTGTTTTATTTAAAGTCTGTTTCCTGGATGAGTGAACAAAACAGCCTAATTTAAATTCACGATCTTCCAGATGTTTCTCTGAAGTTGACATCTGTGATGTTACTCTTCTACCTGCAATTACTGTCTCATCATTTTGAGCTTTAGAAACATTTTTAGGCAGCTGATAAATATTTTTACTTATTTTTATTATTATTATTTTTATAGGCAAGCAATGATCAATTGATCAATTGAGATTTAATATATTTCATTAGCTATAAGGGGAAGGTAATGATCTCAAACTTTCCACATCTTTTTGTTATAGAAGTCTCTTGAGAAAATAGTTTTAATCGTCAAGTGCTATTTTACAAGTTCCTGATAAATCTAATAAAAAATAATCCATAAATTAATCATTTTTTTATTCTGTTTTCGCTTATCTTTTTGCTTCTAGACTTCTTAATATCTAATTTTTCACCTTTTACAATGTAAAAATGTGTGTTCATTTGTGATTTTACTGATTGATGAAAGAAAAACTCGATTTTTTTACTAAAATACTAGTGCAGCTTTTGAGCTCTTCCCACTGTATTTCTTTAAAATCACTCTTATTTTTTGTTTTCTTCTTCTTCTTAGGTACAACCATTGTTTTTTTATTCATTGTGTTTGTGTGCTGCTGCTGCAAGTGCATATAAAATATGGCCTGCATGCTGACATCTGAAGAGACCCTACTGAACCCCAGTGAGAGGATGCAGTTGACAAAAAATATTACATCACACAGGCGATGCAGGTAAACAGACAACAAAGCAAAGTAGGAGATATGGAGTAAAAGTAGAAGAATTAAACTTTAGATTGAGTCACGTATTGCTGCTGTCATCAGCTGAATGCAACAGACTTATGGCAAGCCGTTTTAACATAAATTCGGTTTACCGCCCTTACATTCCAGATATCTCAAATTGTTTTACGACTAGACGTTTTAGCGATTTAAGATGTCTCCAATTATATTTCGACTAGACAAAATACATATTTGAGATATCTATAATTACATTCTGACTAGTCGAAATGACGTCAGATTTACCATTGACTTGAATGGAGACTTCAATTCAATATATCTTAAATGAATTACTGACTATCTGAAATACAGATTTCAGATATTTTCAATTAAATTATGACTAGTCGTAAAGTAAATTCAAGATATTTTGATTTTAGTTTTGTCTAGTCATAATTCTAATTAAAGATATCTCTAATGACTCCATAATTCAAGATATCTTAAATGTATTTTTGGATAGGAGAAATGTTATTTTGACTAGTGAAAACTAAATTATAGATATCTTAAAAGCAAATAACGACTAGACAAAACTGAATTAAAGATATCTTGAATTGTAATTTTGACTAGTCAAAATTCCTTTTAAGATATCTCTAAATGAATTAGAGATATCTTAAATTATTCAGCCTTTCCATTTAAGATATCTTAAATTGACATTTCGACTAGTCAGAATGACATCACTGATATCTTGAATTATTATTCTGTCTAGTCAAAACGTCCCAGACTTACGTATCAATTTGAAAGTTTAATAAAACAATGAAAAATAGAGAAAACGAAAAAAGATGTTTGAAAATGCGCTACTTTCATGTTGAAAATGGTTTGACGATAACAATTTTAGCTGTTTTTAAGTGCATTCGGTTTGTCAGAAATGGATAAACAGGATATTCTTTGTAGATGTTAGAAGCAATCCTATAGTTTATGAAGTTTTGCTATCTCCGCATAACATTGTCAATCTCTTTCTAATTTGTGGCATTTACTTTACTGACAATTTTGTGCAGGAAATATAAAATTCTGCAGGCAACTGTTTGGACACCACAAAGGGGCCTCCACGTCATTCTTTTTTCAGATATCTAAAATTGTAATTTTGACTAGTCATAATTGTGTTGAAGATATTTTAAATCGTAATTACAGATATGTGTCCCGTCAAATGACAGATCCAGTGACGTCATTTGAGATGAAAGGAATTTTGACTAGTCAAAATGTAATTGAAGATATCTTGAATTATTATTCTTACTAGTCAGAATGTAAATACAGATATCTTAAATTACCATTACGGATAGTCAAAATGTAGTTTTGCCTAGTCAACATGCATTTTTAGATATCTGGAATGTAATTAAGGATAGTCAGACAAAACCGAATTTATGTTAAAACGGCTTGCCATAACAGACTGGAATCTTCCGTTTACAGGAGAAGGGATTATTCAGGGTGTTTCAGACGTTCACTACAAACAAAAAATACCAAACGCCTGACGAGATGAAAGTCCTAAGAACCTAAGGAACCTAAGTTCTCGTCTAAAACATGAATACTAAAAACATTTGGCTGAGAGCTTCTCCAGAAAACAACGTTTAAAGAATAAAAAGTCCAGCGGTGCAAAAAAGACTGTGCGTGACAAGAATACTTATTACCTCTGCCTGATTTAGCCGTGCAACCATTCAGCTTACTCTGAATAATTTAGATCCCCAGTAATGTGGACTTACACAACTTCTGCAGCAAGACTCAGATTCAGACGCTGCAACGTGATATAAAGATTATGACGCACGCAGCCAATGGTCAGCCTGAAGATTTGACTCCTGTGTCTTTCTTTGAACTGCACAGTTTTAGATTAGAAGGGGGCTTCACTTTCTTCCACCAGGCTTTAACACCAAGCAGCAGGGTGACAATGAGGTGCAACAAGGCAGCAGCAGGAACGTCCAAGTTATAAAAACAGACTTTAGAAAGAGACCACTGTGGCAAAAATTGTCTTGTATGTCAGCATCCTGCTTTTAAATGGGAGTCTGGTTCTTGTAAAGCTATAATTACCTGGAGTCAATGTCCTCAGCATAGACACGGGGTGGACTTTACTTCAATTAGCATCATCCGTTTCATCTTCCCGCACAGACATGAGAAGTGTGGAGACGAGTGTTTGTCCCGTGCACCTGCGTCGAGAGGCCAGCCTCTCCTCGACACAACAGAGAAATCCCGCAGAACGAAGCAGGCGGCTTTCAAACGCTCCCTTTGAAGTAAAAGCTCGCGTTTTGAAGTCTCGACGTGACACTGCAATTCCTCTCTGATGAAGAAGTGCAGCGGTGCAATCTGCGAGCGCAGCCTCTGGTGGAGTTTTGAATGCGGGGAGCGCTTTCAACTTCTCCTTTTGTTCCAAGTGTTCCCAGATACAATCAGTCTGCGGAATGCCACGAGTGCCGCAGTTTTGTTGTTTAGCAGCTTGTTTTAAAATGTTCTCTATCTGCGATCGTTTAAAGATTCATGAATGAAAAGGAGGTTTCTTTTGTACAGAGCCTTGCAAATGTATTCGTTCGCCATCCTCACCAGATCCTCCCATTTATTTTCATGGAGTTTTTTGTAGTCGACCGACGTAAAGTCATGCAGAATTGTGAAGTGGAAAGAGAAGACCTGGTTTTCAAACTCTTCATGAAATAGGAATTGAAAGGTGCAAACTGCATTTAGAGTCACACTCCAAAATTATTACAAAATACCCTCAGTATTGTTAGCTGCCTGTAAACTGCTAAAATCCATAAATACTTGAGATTCACTCTAAAAGCACTAATAACTGCCTATTAACACATAGCTGACTAAACCATTTCACTGAAGTCCAGGAGGAAGTTCAACATCTGACCCTGGCCTCAAATCTTTCTATAAAATACATATTTTAAATATCAAAATGAAGAACAGCTGTTAAATCCAGCAGAGTAAAAGCACTGCAATGAGAAGTAAACTACTGTTTTGTAACTTTAAGCAGTGAATGTATGTAGTTAAAACAAAGGGCAAAGCATGTCACGAGGTTGGGTATCAACATGCAGCTTTAAAAGGTGAGGACTAATAAATAATACATATAGTTGATATGGTTTTTTGCATCTCCTCAGAATGTTACCAACACAATGCTTCACCATAGTTATGTGAAGTGTAAGATTTATGTCGCAATTTCTTTAGAGCAGTGGTCCCCAAACATTTTCCTGTGAGGGCCACATAACGTTTCCCTTCTCTGCTGGGGGCCGGAGTCAGTTTGTAACAGAAAAAGTGTGACAATTGCAGGAGTGCCTAAATGTAAAAAAACTTGTTTTCCAGAAAGCACGATCAAATAACATTCTCTGGGTTCTTCATAGAACAAGTCAGGAAATAAATAACACTATTAATGTAATTAATAATAACCAAATAACCCTCTCTGGGTTCTTCACAGAAAAAAATTCAGGAAGGATTATAGTCGTATTTTCTGAACTAAGAGCTGCAACGGACTATAAGCCAACACTCCAAAGTTTGTTTTTTTTTAAACCAGTAAACACACATATAAGCCGCAGATATCTCTGCCGCTCCAGGTTTTCCACAGCGATGCAGCAGCAGAGAGGGGCGGACACCCAAAATTTTAGTCATAACACGTTGATTGAATATCACATTTATTATGGTTGAAAAATAAAAAGTTGCCAAGTTTAGATTTAACAGAAATGATTATGGTAGTTTCCGAACGGTCACTGTAACAGTAAAAGTGCTGATTCTTTGTGTTGCTACTAGCATGTGCTACATTAAAATCATAGACATAATATAAGGATAGACCCTCATGCGTTCTCTCGCCTATTGTCGCTGACGAGATTTAGGGCAGCCATCTTGGAGCGGTAGACCACTAAACTCAGCCTTATGTGTTTAGCAGGCAAAATGATATATCAGCGCATTTAATCGATCATAACACACTTTTTTGTTACTGGAAACTATATTCAGACATCTATCAAAGCTACATTTATAAATAATTGTATTATTTAAGTATGTTTTTAATACATAGTTCAGCATTTCTAAATATGATTGGTGGCTATAACAATAGAATAGGAATGGAATATTCTGATATCGATGTATGATGACCATATTACAAAGCACACAGCCATGGATAATTTATTGTGAACGGTTGTGTGAATAATTTATTATAATAATACATAGTTATACAACTATACAATCACAAATAAATAATGATTAATACTGAATAATATATATTGGATGCATGTTTATATATATATATATATATATATATATATATATATATATATATAAAATCTTAGATTGTAAACAAAGATCAAGATATCAAATATCAAATATTTCACTCCACAACTGTCAATTAACGTCTAATTTGTTTTATGGAATTACACTTAAATACAAATTAATTTGCACAACTTTCATTAAAAAAATATATGTATACATCCATCCAATATATATTATTCAGTATTAATCATTTTTTGTGCCATTATTAATTAATCATTATTTATATGTGTTTGTATAGTTATATAAATATGTAGTATTATAATAAATTCTTCACACACATACATACACACATGCATATATATATATATATATATATATATATATATATATATATATATATATATATATATATATATATATATATATGTCCATCGTACTAAGATATCCATGTCTATCTTAGTTGTGAAATGTTGTTTGTGGAGCCTCACATCAATAATCCATCGATCTGAACAACAATATTCCTGTTGTTTTGATTGGCAAAGTAGGAGAGACTATGCTCCAAGATGGCCGCCGTATTTCCTGCGCCAGAGCGAGGGGTCTATTCTTATATTATGTCTTATATTATGTCTATGATTAAAATGGGCTTCTTCTTCTTCTTCTTTAGATTTAAACGGCATCTTGCATCCATTATTGCTGCACTACTGCCATCTACTGGATCCTAATATCTATATCTCCAATTCTCATAATGGTCCCAGTATTATTTAAAAAAAAAAAAACGAAAAATCTTCTTTTTCCGCTCAATGCTATTTAACTGATCAACAACATTCTCAAATTTCAATTCCCTATTAAAACCTAATTCCGTTTTAATGGGTGCTTTCTTCTTTTATTTCCAATTTTGACTTCCAATGATTCACTTCCTGCTAAAGAGCCCCCTGCTGGTTGAAGAAAAATCCACATATAAGCGGCTTATAGTCCGGTGTATATGGAAAAAAAAATCTGAATGCTCTCTGGTATTGTTCAGGGGGCCGGACCAAACGTGGAGGTGGGCCGTAGTTTGGGGACCACTGCTTTAGAGTAAAAGAGGCTAGATGCAAACACACACCACACTTTTCAGATTATTATATGAAGAAATTAAGAGAAATGTATTTTTTTTTTCTCTACCATGTTACAGTTAATAAAAATATATCTAGGTGTCTGGCAGCAACATGACAAAATTCAAACAAATTCAGCAACGGTGAGTAGTTTTTGCAAAATCACTGCATGTTTTGTAAATTAAAAAGGATTCACGGCTGACAAAGTCTGACCTCCCCTTGGCATTATCGTATATAAAATGAACCACCAGCAGCAGGTTGACGGTCCCCGTGCTTCTTTTTCACAATGTTCCAACACAACCTGTAAAAGCTCAGGAAAAGCAAAAAGGCAGAGCTGTCATCACGACAGCGAAACGGGGCGTCAAAGAGGCTGGCAGCACCACAGGCAAGGTCTGACACCGCTCTACAGGCCCCAGGAAGAACAAGCCAAATCAACAAATGCCTTTCTAGCCCTTCACACACACAAAGCACCACAGAACAGAACTGGAAAGTGTAACACAGCACCTGAATCAGGTGAGAGTTTTTTTACGCTGAAATATGACACACAGGATGGCTTGTCCTCTACTTTCACACCACAGAAAAATTTACCTGCTGCAGAAAAAGAACGAAGTGAAACGCTCCAGATTCGGGGTGCAACGACCACTCTGAATTTAAATAGGCATTTTCAGGCTTAATAGGCATTTTGTCTGCAGCCACGGAGATGTGATGTCGGTGAAATTCCCATTCAGTGGAACTACAAAGGCCTCTGTGCTGCTTTTTACAGGTAGACGCCGACATCCAAAACTCTGCCACTGGCTATTTTCAGCCCTGCCTGGAAAGTGCTGTAGCGTCGTCTGAACAAAGACGCTAAGTCCAAATCGAAGTACCTCAGCACAGTGTTGCTCATGCTTTATTTCATAGTGACACTTCATACAAAAAGTTTTTAGAGCATAACGGAGCCATTTTTACTCCCAGTGGTTGTACAGTATAGATAACAGGTCTTAAAATGTCATACAGAAAGTGGATTGCAGTGGGCAGAAAAAAAAATATTTTGGTTTAGTCTAAAAGAGGAACCTTACGTGCTATATATAACAATATATATATATATATATATATATATATATATATATATATATATATATATATATATATATATATACTGTATATATATAGTTGAGGAAATATAATCATTGTTTAGTGTTTTGTTGAATTCAATCATATAACCATTTGTAGTGCTTTAGTTTAGTGAATCTTTTACTTATATAATCATTTTTTAGTGTTTGAGTTAGCTCTATCTTTTACTTAAAGTTAGGAGTTTTGTGTCAGTAAGGTCAGATGCAGGGACTGTAGTGCCTGGGTTCATAATGTGACAGATAAATGAGGGATCTACGAAACCTGTTTTGAGGTTGTAAAATAATAAAACCACAGGAGGTAGACAATCTTATCTGTGTGAAAACATCTCAAAGCAGGGGGACATTCAGGTCTCAAGAAATAAGGAGCCTTCAGTGAACATCTGGCATGGTAAACTATTGACCTGCAGTTTACCCGAAAAGTATTTGTTTAAAAGCGTACATGCGGTTTGTTATTTATCTGTTTGGATTAAGAGAGAGTTCCAGCCACGTCTCCTTAGACATTTGCAAAGTCGTAAAAGTCAGCAGGACTTTAGAGTTCTGGTTAACTTCACTAACAAAAAAGAGAAAACTTCTCTTTGATCGCTCGAACAAAATTGTAGGGAGGAACTAAATTTGAAATCGTCAGGAACGGTCACCGGTTGGTTGGGCTGAGGAACGCCTGTTTTGAATATGCGAAAACCAAGGCACTCCCATCACAGATAAAAACTGATGCACCGGAAAAATGAGTCAGAGAAATGTAGCCGATCTCTATTGCTTTTGCTCTGGCTTTGTTTCTCCAAGACGTCTTGTATGTGTGTCTTCTAGTATCTCAGGTAACTAAATGTAACTCTGCATGTTTTCCTGTTCTGCTCTGTTATGTCTGATATCTTGTTTCTGATTGGATTAAATTCTGGACTTCTGTGACGCCAACACGCTGCGTACGCCTTTTGTATTCCTCACGTGGGCTCCAAGATGGCAGCTGGGATCCGGGACCAGGAAAGGAAAAAGAACCGAATTGTATTTTCTAATTTAGATAAATTACTCCTTTTCAACAATATATATATATACACACACACACACCATTGTGTTAGGTACACCCTGGGTTGGTCCCTCTTTAGTCTTCAAAACTGCCTTAATCCTTCATGGCAGAGAATCAACAAGGTCCTGGAAACGCTCCTCAGAGAGTCTGGGCCATATGGACATGAAGGCGTCGTGCAGTTGCTACAGATTTGTCAGCTGCACACCCATGATGTGAATCTCTGGTTCCACCACATCCCAGAGCTGCTCTACTGGATTGAGGTCTGAAGACTGTGGAGGCCATTCGAGTTCAGTGAACTCATTGTTCAGGAAAGCAGTCTAAGATGATTTACGCTTTACGACATGGCTGCTGGAAGTAGCCATCAGAGGATGGGTACACTGTGGTCATAAAGGGATGGACATGATCAGCAGCAATAGTCAGGTAGGCTGTGGCGTTGACACCATGCTCAGTTGGCTCTAATGGGTCGAAGGTGAGCCAGGAAAATGTCCCCCACACCACTGCACCGCCACCAGCAGCCTGAACCGTTGATCCAAGGCAGCATGGATCCAAGCTTTCATGTTGTTGACGCCAAATTCTGACCCGACCATCCGAATGTCGAGTCTCATCAAACCAGGCAGCATTTTTCCAGTCTTCTATTGGCCACTTAATGAGCCTGTAATGAGCGAATTGTAGCCTCAGTTTCCTGTTCTAAGCTGACAGGAGGGGCGCTCGGTGTGGTCTTCTGCTGCTGTAGCCCATCCAGCTCAGGGTTCGACATGTTGTGCATTCAGAGATGCTCTTCTGCATGTCTCGGTTGTTTAAGTTACTGTTTCCGTTCCATCAGCTCGAACCAGTCTGGCCATTCTCCTCTGACCTCTGGCATCAACAAGGCGTTTGTGCCCACAGAACTGCAGCTCCCTGCATATTTTCTCTTTTTCGAACCTGTAAACCTCAGAGACAGCTGCGCGTGAAAATCCCAGTAGATCAGCTGTTTCTGAAATACTCAGCCCAACCACCATGCCGCGCTCAGAGTCACTCCAATCACCTTTCTTCCCCATCTTGATGCTCGGTTTGAACTTCAGCAGATCGTCTTGGCCGTGTCTACATGCTGAAATGCATTGCTTTGCTGCCATGTGATTGGTCGATTCGACATTTGTGTTAATGACCAGATGGACAGGTGTACCTAATAAAGTGGCCAAGGTTTATACACAGCCATAATAAGTAGCCAAAACTACTAATGAAGTAACTTTGGCTCTAGTTAGAAAATTGCTCTACTTAAGCAAGTAGAATTAGATTATTCTACATACTGACTGCAGAGCTTAAATAACTGAAGAAATTACTTATAATCTTAAAAAAATACTTTAAAATCTCATCTTGTTCTCATGAGTTGAATTTTATGCTAAAATACGTAAATTCACCAGGTTGTCTCCTGCCATTGTTCCCGACTATACTTTTAACAAAGAATTACGGCAATAGGATTAACTGAAAGCATTGTGCCAACAACCCGATCCGGAGTTGCTTTCTCTGCTCAACAACTAAAATATTTCCACAATTATAATTTAGGCACGTTAACACCCTAAAACATTTGCTTTCCATTGTGCCGTCGTGAGAATGCAAAGTGCCATGAAACCCATCGTTAACTCATTTTAAAATACCGCTGCAGGCAGGTGCTAAATTCGCCTCCCACACTGTTTTCGGAGGCCTGGTGAGCGCTGACACCATATGGCATTAAATGAAGCACTGAGAGAAATATGGCAGCTGTGTGCGAGCGTGGCTGCAGAGGGCAGCCCGGGGCGAGCACTTTGTAGCTGAAGATATGTTTACGGCCCCTAATGGATCGGAGCAGGTCCAAGGAATCTAAAAACGAAGCCAGAAGCTGAGGTCAGAACGGTCAGCGGAGTAAAATGTTCAGGTTTAATTATGAAGTTGTGAATCACTGAAGGGCAACCAGAACTTTCACTCCAGGAGAGAATTTATTAGTAGGTAGTTGGTGGATAATACGAGGGTTTTGAAGTTTGTTTCTGATTCTTTTCTAACCCAACTCACGTGTTTAATATTCCAAACTTTGCATACTCGGGGAAGAATTTGCATCCTCTGTTCCTCCTATAACTTTAAAATACTGCCCCCTCTTTGCAGGTGACAAGCTCAAATGAGAGATAGCTTCATTAGCTTCCTATAGCTAATTGGATTAGCGCTTCAGGCACTACAATAATGGCTGAATTTAGCGAGGCAGGCTGAGAGAATGGGGGCGAGGAGGGGGAGCCAATTTTCCAGTGAAATGAGCTTTGCTTCAGGTAAAGTGAAAAACTCCTGCAAAGAAATAAAGAAGCTGAGTGTTGAAGCATTTTCTCCTAGCAGGCTCAGTAATGAGGCACAGAATTTACGTTCAGTGTGTTACAAGAAAGGGCACCTGGCTGCAAATTGCTTGACTGCATCTGGTGTCATAATGCAACACAAGAACTGCGTGTCAAATTGTGTCAGTAATTTCAAGGCTATGAGAGTTATACCCTGATTTTTTTATATACTGTAAGACAAGTATATTTTGTGCTGGTTTGTTAGCTTAACTACTGAATTGCTCCCCAAAAAATATTGCTAAATGCCTAAACTGGTTTTAAGGATTTGAGCTGTAAGTATATAAATGAAAGAACATGTAAATAATTGATGCCTGCTTGTTTTTACCAGTGAAAGTTTCATAAACCACAAAGCGTGAGGAATATATTTTTGACAATGATGACTTCTTGTCAAAGATGACTTCTCTCACACTGCATTTTAAAAATTGATGATTCCTAAGTGAATAATTTAGGATGATAATCTCAGTCTAAATTTTAGAAAAAAATGGAAAATAGTTTTTGATTTAGAGTTCCAGCACAAATCAGGTGTTTCTTTGGTGAAAAAGTTTAAGATTATGATAAATAGAGTGAGTCATTTGCATCAGTGACAGGAAGTATGTTTGAATGAGTCAAGGTGAGGCATTAAAAATGCAAGCACTGCAGTAGCTGTAAGGCATGGTGATGGCAGCATCATGCTGTGGGACTGTTTGGCTGTCAGATGGTTTCCACAATGTGGGTAAAATAAATAAAGAGGGGAATTATTTCCAAATGTAAAACAGAAACAGAAACCCAAACTGGTTTTTAAATGCATCAGGTATTTTCCTTTAACATTACAATTTCATAATAACTCAGACATCAACTCTATTAGAAATGATTGGCAAAAAGTTTGTTTGTTTACTCAGTTAACTAATTAACCAGTTATGCTTGAGAGGAAGACTGTTCAGTTCCTCAAAATGATACCAAAAGTTGGTGGGTGACTGTAAAAGGTTTTCTCTGCAACTTATCGATAATTTTTTATAATCCAAGTGATATATACACATATATTTGTGCATTTATTTTTGGATTTTGACAATAAATTTGGCCTTAAATTAAAACTTGCGCAACATGTTTTTAGGAATCATCAAGGTTGTGCTCAGCATAATTTCTCGCTGATGAAAATAAAGGTTCAAAAGCATCATTAAAAGTCAAAAAATGAATAAGAAATTCATGCCTATGAGGCATGTGTGAACTTCTTTTTGAACTGTACAGAGCAGATGTTGAACAGGAGAGCACGATCAGCACTTTTTCCTCATTTCTGTCCTCCTGATTTAAATAGGAGTTAGTGTTGTGGCCTTAAATAACTCCCAGATGGTTCTGGTTCATTAGGAATCTGCATCAGTTTGGGTCTGTCTTGGTGTTTGTCTCTGCATCTGCCAGTAAAAAACAAGGCCATGTGGTGATTTGTGTTGCAGAACCTTAATCAACAAGTGTGATGGTTTTTTCAGTCTTTCCTTGTCACACACACACATACACAAACACACATGCACACTTCTGCACGAATCAGAGGGGAAAACACTTCACTCTCCTTGAAGCCACCTTCTTAAAACCACAAATCTCCTGGTGCACAACGTAAAATAAATCAAAGAATGTTGCCGCGCAGATAAAACATGAAATAGTGTGCTCACAATAGGATGATCAAAGGGCAGAAAAAAGCAATAAAAGAAGTGTGTCCCTCCATCAGCGGGCGGCTGAACGCCCAGAATGATCGGAGTCTCAGGTGGACCGGCTACCTGACAGGGAAGCTTCTTCTAAATCACAGAGCTGCTCTCTTATTTGCTGGATGACTGCGCAGTTTCTCCCCTCGGCTACGCTCAAGAAACAAGCAACTTCTGAAAGCCGGAAAAAACTTTCCCAGTCACTCAATGTGACTCGCGTCTATGTATTATTGATTTTTTTGGGGGGGTTTATTTGTTTATTTGTCCCCGTTCACAGCTATCGGTGCATGTTATGAGGCTTGAAGTACAAATGAAAGTCTGTGCCCACTTTGCAAAGACAACACATTTCATGTATTTGGCTCTGCTGCAAAGTGAGTCTTTTTTATTAGTTTTCACAGCGAATAAAAACAGAAAGGACCCATTTGAACATCACCTTTGTGTTTTTAACTAGAGAAACAACTTTAATTTAATTTATTCTAAATATTCTTTAGCACATAATAATAGTACTTTTTCAAGTTTTTCCACTTCCAAAGAATGGAGAGGTATTTAATTTTCACTTCAGCTGCAAGAGATAGAATGTAAAGTCAAATTCACATTGTGTAATTTTCAAATAGTTAATTTCAATTTCAGTGGAAAACAAAATATATTTGAAGATCTATCAAAATGGTAAGAACTCTGGCAGTTTTGTAGACTTTAAAATGCAACCAACCTCTATATCAACCTTTTTTTACCTTGATAAACTGTTTTTAAATTTTTTTGGCCTCAGGTTGAAAATATTACTGCTTTTCGTCATACAGCTCCACGTTTTGGTATTAAAGCATTTAGAGAAAAATGCATTTGCATCGTTTTATTTGGTATATGTATAAAAAACCTCAGTAATATTGATTTCCTAGAAACTTATACTAGTCCCAATATGGGCAGATTGTTCACAATTAAAACTTTAGAGCAATGTTTTAAAAACAGGCTACAGATTGTTACACAGATTACTGCTGCTTCTGGAAAGGATTTGTTAAAAAAAAAAAAAGATTTTAGGAGTTTAATCTTTTAAAGAAACTGCTAAGGATCTAAGATTTATGTCTGTTGTTATTACCCCTTACAAAGCCCAGTAGCTCGTGGAGGAACATTTCAGAGCCACCGCCGTTGCTAGCGGAGCAACGCGGTGCGGTGTGAGTAATTAGGGTTTTGTTTGGCAGTGTCTCTGAAGCCTTTTGCCTCTGTAGATAATCCTTACAGGAAAACACAATGCATTTGTCTGAGCTATGAGGGAACTGTGAACTCAGGCCTGAGCCTGGAAGCTGCCTGTGAAGAAAACGAATGAACACCCACATCTGAGACAAAGCGCACAGCTACAGAAGCAAGAAGGAAGAACTAAAGAGAGGCAGAACATGCTGCTGTGCTGAAAGTTTTGTGTCACAAACTTGAATTTGAAGCCAATTTATGTTCTAAAACTTTTAGGTTATTCTTTTAATTAAACAACATCTTAAGAAATAAAGTTTGAATGATACTTTACAGCCAATATATTGAATTTTTCCCTCCTTTAGCCATTTAAAAACATTTTTTTTTACTAATATTTAAGTTTGCATGATGTTCTGAAACATTGAAGTGTGACAAACACTTTCTCACACCACTGGTATTTTTTTTTACCTTTTTTGAAGTAGCTTGTCATTTTTCTAACATTTAAATACTTCTAAACATCCAAAGTCTACCAAAATCAAAAGACAGCAGTGAGATGGGGGAAGATTGCTGGTGGGAAACGAAGCTGAGGACGGGAAAACAAAGCCTATGCAGGTAATTAGTAGAAACAGGTTCAGCCATTACAAATCGGCAGCTGTGAGGAGAGCAACACCACAGAGCTGTAGGAAATTGACTAATGACACAGATCTGTGAAGAGAATTTAAGCAAACGGGAATAACCGATAATCACAAAATAATTAAATCTACAACTGAACACGAATGAGAAAGACAGGAGGCAAATATTCAAAACACAGGATTGAGACAAAATCAATGTCAAAATCAATGGGGTCGCAGGCGCCTCATCACTCCCTGAAGTTGATCAAATTCACAAAGTCATAATGTGTCATTGTAGTTTTTTAAACTAGTGAAACAGAAAAAAATTCTGAGAAAAGAGAACCAAGTTCTACTCGTTTTCTTCTCCAACTCGCAGCTCAAAATTAGTTTGGTTTTAATGTAATTTCTTCAACTGGGCTGCTTAAAACCATGCAGAGGAAAGGTAACAACAGCATTTCAATCAGCTGGATCTTTGTCATTTGCAGTAAGAGTGATAAAACACGATACAAAACTTTCCACGGGACAACAGAGCTACAAGCCACTGACAGACGTTCACCAGTAAGGACAAACAGCAGCAGAATGCAATAGATTGTTTTAGACATATATCTCACTGTAAGCTCTTTGAATCGACTTAAACAACAAGGTGTCAAAACCAGGGTCAGGGTAAAATTTAACAGTCCTCACCTCCAGGAAGGAAACGGTACCCAATAGCCAAGAGCCCAGACCCTCGGTTACAAAACAACTGGTGTAAAATAGTTTTATAAACCTTTGTTTTTCCATGCTGCTCCATTGTCATCACTAAATATAAAACCAGAATTGCTCTTTGCCTGGTTGTGATCAAATTGCATGAGGCCCACTTGGCAAGTCTTTGTTCAAATTCTCAGATAACAAGCCAAGGTGCTCCAACCTGGCTCCCCAGTTCAGAGGCCAGAACCACAAAATGCGACCACCGCGATAGTAAACCATGATAATCTCACCTCAGACGTTTCCTTCCTGCACCCCAGTGAGACCCTTCAGAAACCGTCCTCATTCTGGTTGACCTTTAAGCTAATTTTCCCCAATGCACAGCTGGTGCTTGAATCAGCAGCTGCATGTTGACAAGAGAGAACAAGCAAAGTATGAAAACCAAAAGACAGCATTCACACCAAGCTAACAGCCTTTTCATTTAAAAACCTTCTGCGGACTCTGCGTTGTAGCATCACTGTTTATATGCCTCTCTGGATGGCAGATGATAGCTCATGTGTCATGGCTGCAGGCCTATCACTTGCTTAGTTTCCTGCAGTGTGAGCCAATATGTTCAGCAGACATAGATGTGGGCATTGCCTAATGGAATCCAGTCAGCACGCCTGATACAATCACCAAGTCACACTGCCAAGCCTCGATAACGCCGGGCTCTCTCCCTCTTTGGAGCCAAGGCAAGTGTCCTGGAGAGCCCTGCAAGATGTTACATATTAATACTTCTCAACAAACGCTGGCTGATAAGCAGCCTGGGTATAAATTTTTATTTTACTGCAATCACTTCGCCACAGGTTTCCAACAACATCTCAGTCTTTTTTCTTTTTTTTCTTCCATGGACGCGTATCTGAAAACAAATGCTTCGACCTTGGTAACCCGTACTTCCTAAAAAAATTCATCTTCATGCAGAAGAGATAGTGGATTATCTTTTAGAGCATTTTTGGAAAAGAATCAGGTATATGATTGTTTTTTATTAGAAGAAGAGTTTGGTAGATCATGGGGAGTGAAGCTGCACTGCATAATTGTCAGGAGTTGCAGTTTTTAGATGCATCAGTGCGTCAGCATTCTGAAAAATCTAAGGTTTTCAATATTGTCTCATATTTAATCAATGTGGGAAAAAAACATCCTTATTTTGTCACGTTTTAACCACAGCCTTCAATACGTTCAGGTCAACACAATGTAACAGAATATTGGAAATTTGGGGGAAAAGGGAGACGCTGGGATTCCTCGTGTTTGGTTGAAGGTAAACTTTACATATTATATGCACAACAATACCAGTTTAGATTTTGAGCAACTTGCTAAAACTGTATTGTGTAGCATTAAATCATGCCTGGCTCCAATTGTATCGATGGTAGATCTCCTTCTAGTCAGTATTTGTAGCTTTTTGCGCAGCTCTGCGGTCCTCATACTGTGGTAGCTTAACCGCATCAGTTCAGCGTTACACCAGCTGATGGCGTTGCTGTGATTCTCTTTGTCTGGTATTTTTGTATGTTTTAGCAGTTCTGTGATCATGTCAAAGCAGCAACTTATATTAAAAAGTGTTTTATTTCCATTTGAAGGCTGCCTGCTTCCGTGGAAGGACAACAGAAAATCGCTAATATGAACATGTAATTACTAAAATCACGATACTCTCACTGTGTATCTCTCTGAAAAATGAACCCATTTAAATAAAGAAATCCCTCCATTGTGATACCATGATAGAGAGCGTTAATTTTATAGTGTTAACACCGGAGCTGTAAGTGGTCCGGTATGAAACAGGTGTGAGAGGACAACGATACCACAGCACTTTTAAATTTCAATAATAGGAATACCACAATTGTTTCCGTTGTTTTAAAAGGTTTATGTCAGTCTGCCTTTTATTCATTGATACATTTCCCGAACCGTAGGGGTTTAAAAAAATCAAACAAACAAAACGCGTTGAGTTTTGCACTTAGCGCAAAACTCTGAAACAGGAGAAGCAGGACATAAAACGGAGTGATGAACTAGATGTGAATCATGGCATAAAAACAGAGAATCCGACGCTGAACTGTGAAAAATCAACACGATGTGAAACACATGACGATTAGGAGGCGCAGCAGGTGATGAGTGAAGATTACGGATGGTCAATAAACGATAAAATAAATCTAGCAGCAGGAAAGAAACTAAAGTGGGCATAGCAATAAACCAACAGAGGATAATACTAATCAAATGAAACTAAATGGAATGAAGAAAAAAATCCAAGACTAAACTATGAAACTAAAGAAAATACAGAGGAATAAACTGGTATGGCAAGACATTTCGAGCAATAATTAATACAGAGACTGTATGGCAAGAATAAACAGACACTATTTCTGGATAAAAGGTAAAATAATATTGTTGAAGTGCCATGGGTTTGTTGAGACAATATCTAGTACTGAGAATAACTATATCTTACAGACCATAACAGTAAAGAACTGATCACTTATTTCTGTTTTTAATTAGATTTAATATATTTATTTTTTCAATATTATTTTTCATGTCAGTGTTAATGTCATGAGGCTGAGACTCCATGACACTTTCGATTTGACTCTTTAGGATCTGATTAAGAACCAGATTTGTTCTTTGTAATTTCTGTCCAGTAATCTATAAATCAATAGGCATGTCTATATAAAGATATAATCCATGTTTATGTCTCATATTTGTATGGCATTAAAAGGATCTGGAACTTTAGATTTTCCACTGAAAGCTCTGGTTTGCACATTAAATGCCATGTGGGTGAAATTTTATGGATGATGCTCTGATGTCCCATTTCTCCTGAAGGCAGCACAGAGCTGCACCACCAGAAACTGACCAACACTGAAGAGAAGAACAGCTATGATTAATGTAGTTACAGTTCTATCCATGTTTTAATGTTGCAGAGCTCAGTCGTTTTGCAAATAGTTCAAAGTTTAAACTAGCATGTTGTTCATCTGTTGATCTGGTCATTTTGTGGAATATTTAACAACTAGAAAATGGCACAGAATAAGAATATTTTCTCCACTCTGATTGGCTGCTGTTAGGCCTACCAAGTTTAACTTGAATGTTCATTGCATTTTTCGTAGACGCCTGTGAAAATAATTTCTATTCACATTGCTTTTTTGTTCTCTGGGAAATTATTTTTGTTGATAAATGCAGAAATGAGCATAAAAATCATAATAATAGTCAAATCTGTCTTTATGACAGTTTGACATTAGCCAATAAATCATTACTGATATAAATTTGTTACAAAAGTTTTACTGATTTCACTTTAAAAATTAGGTAACTTTATGTTAATAAAAGTAAAATTTAAACAGTAATGATTTTCAATAAGACTGTCATGACAGTCTTATTCACCCCCCTTCAAATAAAGTGTTACCATATATTTTTTTTAATCTTTTTACCTCCTTGGAGCTGGGCTATTTCAATGTAAAATGAAAAGTGAAACAAAAATAAATGAATAAGTAACCACACAGCTCCTTGACTCCATTTTTCTTTCACCACGAGAAAGTAAAAATCATACTCTTTCCCCCTCATCAAATATGGATTGCAGTTTATAAGATCACATTTAAAATTCCAACTCACAGTTCATGCTTTCCCAAATGTTGTTTGGTAATCGTTGCAGCTTTTTATGTATATATTTCAGGGGCCAAACACACAAAAAGACAGAGCTTGCATACAAATTTGTTTCCTCGCAGGCTCACACAAACACAACTAGAACGGTGTTAAATGATGAAATAACAGAGAGGAACTGCTGTATTTGAATGGATATGTATTTAAATGTGTGCTCCAACTATCCCGGCTCTGCATGAGTTATGAGACCGCCTGATCACTTGTCACTGGCTGGCGTAAGGGAATGGGGCATGTGTCATATCTTGTTTAAGCAGCCTGATGCAGTGTGTGTGCGTAGGTGTGTGTGTGTGTGTGTGTGAGCGT
Organism: Poecilia picta; assembly: GCA_033032245.1. Lineage (NCBI taxonomy): Eukaryota > Metazoa > Chordata > Actinopteri > Cyprinodontiformes > Poeciliidae > Poecilia > Poecilia picta. The sequence continues at coordinate 20,492,977 of CM065372.1, read as the reverse complement.
GTCGACGGTTCACAGCGACTCCTCTGCTTCTAGTTGCAGCTCCTGTTGTTCAGCGGTTCCTCCCCTCCGGCTGTTAGCTGACTTGGGAAGTTTCCCGCCGGATACGGTGACGACAGTTGGCATCCATGTTTTGCAGAGAGGTAAAAAGAGGTCAGCTGAGGAGACGTCGCAAGCTTACCTCTCGCTTTCCTCTGGCTCGGCCTCTGTCTGTGTGTGAGACAGGATGCCTGCAGCCTTCAAACTGTCCTGCGATGCGGTTTACATCTGAAGAGGGCCGAAGCCCGACATCAACTCCAGCACACGTGTGCCGGGAGACCGGTGCAAGCCTGTGCTGGTATCTTCTCTAAATCCAATTCTTGTGGGTCTAACAAGTCCTTCAAACTCCAAAAACAAACCCAAGAGGAAAACAAAGTAGATGCAGAAAAGTTTGACTCTCCCCGTTAGTGGCCCACTGCATGAAATGATCAAAACACATTAATTATTCATGACACAGGAGATTCTGGATCTGTGATGTGTGGAAAGCATCAGCCGGATACTTGAAACTGAGATTTCGCTTCCTGGTCTACGTGAAATCTACAATGATTAAAAACTATTTAAAAAGTCATTCTATTCAAGCCACTTGAATTTTTTCACACATATTGTAATGAAGCAGTAATCAGTAAGCAGTTGTAAAAGGAGGGATGACACTGTAGGGGACACACAAAACACCTGGAAGAAGATCCACTTTCTGACGGACAGGTGTGCTAGTTAGAGCCGATTGGAAAATGTGTGAAGCTGAACACATGACAATCCTTGAAGAAAACACTTCAGAGAACAGGAAGGACATTCAGAGTTGAGGCCTAAATCCAACTGAGAATTGGTGGAAAACTTGAACATTTATTTTTTCATGAATACGCTCAATCCCATCTGAGCTGGTTTGTAAAAACCTCACTTTCTGGTAGTGACATAAAATCTGTGAATACTTGAAAACCTTTCTAAAAATGCTTGTAGATGCCTATTGCAATACTTTAAACACTACATTTACCTTAATATGCTTATTAAATCGCAGTCTTCCTTCCTTATCTCTGCTCTTGGGACTACAGCCAATCAGCACCAAGGAAAATAAATTCCTCGTCTGGATTGGCTGTTTTTGCAAACGCCAGCCAATAGCGTATCAAAGTAGCCTTGAGTAGAAGTACAGCCGAGGCATTTTGGATTCTGAAACTGCAATTTGTTTTCCCCAGATATTTTAGATATGCTCTACAGAAACGTTCTGAACGGCTTTACCTGTAGGCGGGTGCAGTCAAAATGGATGCATTGATTTTCCACTTCAAAGTTGTGCAAAGTTAATTATTGTTGATCAGCAACTTAAAATCACGACAAATTACATTGAAGTTTGTGATTGTAGTACATTAAAATGTTGAAGCGCCAGGCTTTTTTGCAAGGCATCGTACAAAGGTTCACCCAACAAAAGAATCGCTTTCATGACATCAAATCATTTTACAGTTTTGTTTCCTTATGATGAACTCTTCCCACTATGAGCAGAAGACATAGGTCATAGGTTTTCCATTATTTCTTTATCTCCTAAGCGAACTGAGCAAGATAACGCCTAATGATGTCATTTCATTCATAGTTTTCTTTTGACGCTTAACTTCACTGCGTCTCTTTTGTCAGCTTCAGGCACTGGGAGTAATGCGCTTGGCTGCTGATGATGGAAAAGATGAATAGCGCGGCACATATTTCGAGATCATGGCAGGCAGAACGACACAAACGGCTTCATCTGGTAACGAACGACACAGGAGAACAATTTGGTCGCCGGCAACTGCGCGATGTCCCTCGTGAGGCACGTTTACATCAGTTTTGTGTTTCTTCACTGAGTTTTAGAGAAAGAAAATAAAATCTGTAAAACGTAGTCAATCTAAAGTTACAGCTCCCTCTACAAAAACGACGTTATGTTTCATTGCAGAAGAGCAATCTGTCCTGGTTTGTATTGTAATGGAGCCATATGCAGGCAGAGCAGAAGCAGCATTGGAGTGAAAAAGGATTCAATAGTGGAAGAGTCCAGGATTTTACACTTATATCAAAGCAGGATCAGAACGTCACAGAAGGTAAGAGAAGAATCCGGCCTGGATCAGTAGAAACCAGGCAGCTTAAATACAGAGGAAGTGTGATTAATGGCATGGAAACCAGGCGGGTCTAATTAGGGAAATGCTGAACAGCTGAGGAGGAGAGGCGGTTGAAGGAGACTAACAGCACAGAGAGCTAAACTTAGGCACAAAACAATAGAAAAAATATGAAAAAACTCAACACCAATTCAAAATATGCAGAGAAAAACAAGACAAGAAAGGAATTAAACTGTATGGAAACACAGTAATAACAATAATATACAATTATTATCACTTCACTGGCTGCCTGTATATTTTAGGACTCATTTTAAAATTATTATATTTGGTTTTAAATCACTACATAATCTTGCCCCGTCTTACCTCTCTGAGCTTCTTCACCCCTTCGTACCCTATTGGTCTCTCAGGTCAGCAGATCAGCTGCTCTTTGAGGAACCGAGATCCAGAAGGAAACTCAAGAGGGGACAGGAAGCTCAAGTGGGGACAGAGCTTCTCTGTCATTGGTCCTAAGTTATGGAACGATTTGCCTTTGCAGGTCAGAGAGGCCCCTTCACTGTCCACTTTTAAAGTTCATCTTAAAACCCATTTATTTTACTTGGCTTTTAACTCCAGCAGGATCTAGTCTTAAAGTGTGTTTTTGTTTTTAAACTGTAAGAGTTTTTTATTTATTTTATTTTATTTTATTATGCTGTGTTTTAATATACAGCACTTTGTATCAGCTGTGGTTGTTTGAAAGTGATTTATAAATAAAGTTGGTATGGTATGGTAATTGAAATTAACTGAGTATGGAAAGACCTTACTGACAATAATACGCAGATTTGAAAATTATTTAGTGGCATGCAAAATTACATTTTACATTTTTAAAATATGTGCTCTTTACAAAATCAATGATCCTCCGAAAAATGAAGTAATCAATTGGTAAAAAACACAAAAAAACCCATTAAATTTTTTAGGTAAAACCTGCAATGACAACTGAGTTTGTCCCCTTTGTGAACAGCAATAACTTTGCTTTAATCTTCCTAAAAGACCAAAAATATGATCTTGTAATAAGTAAGACAAAAGGAAAACAAAGATAGATACACAAAAAAAGGTAATTGTATCACATAGTAAATCTGCACAGCAGTCTCAAGCAAAAGGTTTTCTCTTCATTAATTCATTCAGTTATTGATAGAAGGGCAGTTCAAGATGAATCAAAAGTGACAATGGAGCAAAATGGTGCCGCAAAGACCCGGCAGCGTGAATAACAATCTAAATCAAATATTAAATTCATTCAAAAGGCGATGACAGTGGCACTGACAGTGTAATCAATCCACATTCTGGTCTGATCAATTGTGGAACAGCTCAAACAAAAGAGGCCAAATGAAGAAAGAAGTCGATTCCTCCTCTCCTCTGAACGCCGTCTCTCTCTCCGTCTTTCCCCTCGCCTGTTCTCGCCTGTTTATTAATGTTTCCTTCCGCTCATTTTTTAACTTTCTGGCCAGTATTTTCCATTTTTGCTCGACCACATGGAACAGTCTGCCGTTTAAGAGCAGTTTGTCTGTGTCTCACCACAACGGAGAATGTGAATGTTTTATAATTCACTCTGTGATGGATTCCATCCTCTGGATATCAGTCTTTACTGCCAGTTTGGGCCACATTCCTTGCAAAATTGAATGAAAATTCAGAATTTATTCACAAAGTGACGATACTTATAAAATAACAAAGATTTGAGGTGACTGTTGATTCCATCGCTCTCAAATAGATGCTCAGTTTTTTAACATAAGAGCTTGTTTTTCAATAAAAGTATTTTTTTTATTACACAGGTAAGAAGGCTCCAGTTTGACCCTGTCTCCTATTCTAGATCACCGGTAACAGAGAGTTACCGTTAGTTACAGTGAGAGTGCTCACGCTTCATTTTTAATGGCTTTGACGGATTTTTACACAAAACATTGAGTTCTTCCTTAATTGCGTAAACATTATCATTATTTTCAATGTTGCTAATGCAGAAAGAAAAATAACCCTTGACCTCCAAATGCTTTAGTTGCCTTAACGTGGGCAGTTCAGTTTGATGAACATGTTGCTGAAAGTGTTTACAATGTATGAGGTTTTTGACACATTTATTTGTATAAAAAAAAGCTTTGACATCAAAAGCAGGAAAAGCTACAGAGCAAAAAATGTGATCTTGTCTCCAACTGAAGTTAAATTTGGATGTAGAACAACAGCCAAAAACAAAGATTATAAGATGCTCTACTGTTACTGGAAAGGTAGCGTGAATTTATTTATTTTTAAAAGAAAACCAGAATAATTTGTTCAAGGAAAGATTTTGAGTGCTGCCTAGAAGTATGGCAATTTCTAGAATCAGTGTGTTGTTTCCATTATTAGTTCCACTTAAGTGTTTCTCAGATTTAAGACAGCTGAAGCTATTAGCAGGCAGGCATTTCTTCACACCCCCGGTTTCACTCTATCACTCTTTGTCCTTGTGGGTGATTAGAATGTACTCTGCTTGTCTGTCTGCCTGCTCATTAATCACACTGCGAATGACTGAATCCAACACTAAATATACAGTTTGTCCTCATCTGGGGCTCTCAACACAAAGTGCTTCTGCAGCAGAAACCTTCTGGTCAGAAGTGCGGGTTCAGGAGTTTGCCAGTGCACCAGCGAGAGCAAACATCTGGACGTAATGTGGACGAAATCTTGAGTGCAAACACTAAACAGAGTGGACCCACTAGATGTAAGACTTCTCCTGTCTGAGGAAACAACAGCATTCTTCTCAGGACAGAAGGATTGTGCACGAATTTGAATGTGAGCTAAATTTTTATTCTTGCAGTATCCTCATCAATATTCCAATCTCTCAAAGGCATATGAGTCTGACAAGGAGAGAGGAGGCTTCTGGAAGGCTCAAAAGGATTTTGAAGTACAAGGCGAGTTTTTGCATCTCTGGCACGTTTCTGCATTTGCACGTTTTTAACACCACTTTAGACTCATTTAATTGAATCCCGAATTTTCCATTTTGTAATTTATGCTTTTCCTGTGCGGGCCGATGCCAGTCGGAGGGGTGAGGACAAACATGATGAAAAACACTTACAGCCTACTACTTTGAAGGATGGTGATGATGCAACACACTTTACTTTGACACTAGAAACATGATCTACTAATGATTCCTGTGTGGGATTATCACTGCTTCAGTTTCAGGTCAAATTTCTTCACAAATAAAGGAGATGTGACTAATTAAGTCTGAAAAAAATAGTCGTGCTTATAACACTGAGAATTGTTTAGTTTTCTTGTGCTAAAGTAAAAGACTGGAATACAGGGAAGCAATACGTTTGATTGGAAATTCATCTCCCTTTGAACAGAGTTAAGGTGTTCACACACTTCCATGCTGTTCTGAAAGAAATTATAAACAGAGTTAAGCCCAAAACTATTCTGAACCTTGGTAAAATTTAAGTTTAATGCACTGTTCTTCTGACCAATACTAAATTAACCGTGGTAGAATGCTAACAACTGGTCAGCAATGATTACACTTTGATTGCCTCAGTCAAGTTTTTTGTTATCATTTCACAGGGAATTGAATTTGCCATTGGAATTTTTATGGAATGTAGAAAAATAAATAATCATTCTACATTATCTTTAAAAAACAGCAAAGACCAAATGTAAGCAGCAGTGAAATGTGACAATCTACCTTTCAGATTTAATCCCACTCTTATTTGGCTTTTTCTTTTTAGGAAAAAAAAAAAGCTTCCTAGCAACTGTGGTAGTGCCAAAAACTAAAAAATTAAGATGGAAATCTTATCAGGTTTTTATTGTATATCAACTCTTTTCAAATTATTAATTGATTTTGTTATACAAAATGATATTACAGAACTTGTATCGGACTATTTTTGCTATTGAACAGAGCTAAGCTAACTGTTTGGCTAGCTACTGAGACAGAGCTACGCTCGCTGTTTGGCTAGCTACTGGGACAGAGCTACGCTAACTGTTTGGCTAGCTACTGGGACAGAGTTACGCTAACTGTTTGGCTAGCTACTGGGACAGAGCTATGCTAACTGTTTGGCTAGCTACTGGGTCAGAGCTATGCTAACTGTTTGGCTAGCTACTGGGACAGAGCTATGCTAACTGTTTGGCTAGCTACTGGGACAGAGCTATGCTAACTGTTTGGCTAGCTACTGGGTCAGAGCTATGCTAACTGTTTGGCTAGCTACTGGGACAGAGCTATGCTAACTGTTTGGCTAGCTACTGGGACAGAGCTATGCTAACTGCAAGGACAAAGCTGCGCTACCGATTCAAGCTAGCATAACTCTGTCATGTCGGACTTGTATTTAATCAGTCTTGGAGCAAACAAAGGTGGGAAAAGATGCAAACATTGACACTGATGTTTCATGGGGGAAAACACCTGCTGTAATGAGAGCAGACATTTTGCTCTCATGCTCCAGTGGTGCCAACAGCTTATGACAGTTAAACAACAAAAAAGGATACTTGTGATTCAGAAGAGAGCATTCATCAGTCAGCTTCACATGAAATTCAAATAAATTGACAATGTGCCTGATGAAGTTAATCACTCAACTGCCAAATCAGATCAAGTCTTCGGGGAGAAGCTGTTTTTTTTACATGAAGCCGAATGCCAGCTGAAGTGTAATCTCTTGTGACTGGTGGAAATGATTAAAAACCAAGGACACTTTAATGAGGACCTTTTATAATAATCTGCCTTTTTTCTAATTATCATGCTTTAATAGGTGTCTACATTTAAATGCCAGCTCAGGGGCAGGCATTTACCTGCAGCTAAAGCCCACATAAGCCATTACCTCTGGATGAATTGCTGTCAGAGTAAATGAGGTTTCCACATTAATTTAAATCTAAACAAACTAATTTCTTTTTAGACTATTACGTGTTTGATGAGTCACCCACCAGCTGAGGAGGAGAAAACAGTGCTGGGACGTTTGGTTCTCAATGTCTGCTCTTTGATACATCTAAATAAAAACATCAACATCTGGCCCATCAAACACAGATTTATCTCGTGAGATATATTTATCCTGTAAAGGACCTCTCCTGGAAAATCACTCTTAAGGGAGAAAAAGAAGAGAATCTCAGTTTTATAGTGAAATTTGGGGAAGATGCATTAGCTTGTGTGCCAGTGGAACGCATTAAAACCATCAGAAAGGAGGAAAAATATATGCTTTACTGCTGCAGATGGTCCTGGTGTGGTAAAAAATGTATTTGTCTAATTTTAAATTGTATTGGAGACATCCTAACTAAACTGAGGAGCGCACTGTAAAAATTCAGCCACATCAACGAGTTAAATTACGATGAATTATTAGGATATATTGTAATCTGTTGCATTGCATTTTTTGGATGGTGTAACAAATAAAACGAATCAAACCAAAAAACTTCAAAATGATCAAATAAAAATGTCTTCTGTCTGTACTCCAAAATGGACTATAGACGAGAATCTTTCTTTGGCAGATATGCTTTACTTTAACCAGAGTAGCGTTTTCTTTTGCCTTGTTGTAAAAAGACCTAGAATTTTTTGTTACGTCTTTAAGGAAATAGAAATTTTTCCAAAGTCTCAAACAAGTCAGTAAAACTTTTTAAATCTGTAGCACCTTTAAATAGATTGGTTGCAAACCAATAAACATAAGTGCCTAGTTCATTATAAGCTATTTTAAAAATGTTCATGTCACAGAAATGTGAGTTATCTTCCTAAACGGCTCTGATACAGTCTGATTCTGTTGCCATTATGAAAGACAATTTTCTAAAACCGTGTCATTCATAGTCATTGCACTATTTAAATATTTTCCTATGTGAAACAACAGCAACAATCTTTGCTTATTTTGTTGTTTTGATGAGTTTAAGAGCCTCCCTGGTGAATTTCCCCTCCAGGTAATCATCAGTCTCTGGGCGTGTGGAAGTGTGTTTCTCTCTGACAGGTTCTGCTGCTCAGGAGGATGTCAGCGGTTCACTTACAGCTCGGGTAGATGGATACGAAGCCTGAGAAGAAGTCAACATGGAAACCCCGCATTTTCTTCGGGAGTCGGCAGAGAAAACAAGCCTCAGAACAGGATATTTGAAGTCACTGCGTCTCCCAGCGCAGGGTTAAGGTTATAAAAACAGAGCCGCTGAGCTCAAACAGTAAAACGCTTTCGGGCAAGGCTGGAACTACAGAGCAGGCTTCGTAACCAAGATATCTTATTTGCCTTTATGCATGTCGGAGTGGTTGTCACCCCGACTCCTACACTCCCCCGTGACATTTCAATTTGAGCCACAATAATTCTTTGGATTGCAACTCACATTTCACACATGATTTCACATTTCCCTCCACATTTCTTGAAGAACACTTGTGTTTGCTTGAACAATTCCCATTAATAGCTCCGCAGATTGTTTTTGCTGTGGATTGGACAGTCATAATGTGTAGGAAGCCACTTCATAAACCAGCTTTACGCTGTTTCACAGGTCATATAGCTTTGGAGATGCGGGACTTTGCATGGCCTGGAGCAAGGGGATTCGTTGAGAAACGTAGTATTGTACCAGGAGGAACAACTTTACACACTCTTAAGAGAAATTAAAGACATATAAAGTAGCATAAGTAACCAGATTCTTTGAAGTCTAACATTATTTTACTACATCTAGCAAATTATTTAGTCAAATGTTTAAACACATCTGACTTAAAGAGGCTTTTTTTCATGGAGAAATCAAAAGACCTCATCCAAGACATCATCAGCCGAGGAAATTCAAACCTCCACAAGTCTGGATTAACCATGGATGCAATTTGCAAATGTCTGAAGGTGACAGTTTCATCTGTTGTACTATGAACAGTGTGAGAATGTCTAACCATCATAATGTTCATTCTGTGTCTCAGAGCGATATGTTTTGGTGTAAATCGTGTGCATCAACACCAGAACAGAAGCAAAAGACCGATGAGAGAATATCCTCTACAGTGAAACGATTTCCATACTCAGGCTGAAAGGCCACTCAGCGAAAAAGAAGCCAGGCGAAAGTCTGGAAACACAAAGGAGGCCCGTCAGGTGGTCTGATGATTGGACAGAGACTCAAATGTTTGGCCATAATGACCTTTGCTAAAGTTGGAGGAGAAATTTGAAACGTGCAAGTCTGTGGACTTCCTCCCTACTACAAGATATAGTAGGTTGTGCAGGAGGGACTGGCGCACTTGACAGAAAAGATTAAATCATGAGGAAAGAACGATGTAAAATATTGAAACATCATCTCAAGACATCAACCGCACAACAAAAACACAAAGGTGTCTGTCAAATGGACGATTACCCTAAAGCACGATTAGCTACAAAGTAGCTTAAGGACAATAAGGTTAATATTTCAAAGTGGCGCTGGTTGTGTCAAGAGGAACGAGCCAAAAGTCCCCCTTTAGAACAGGGATGTCAAATTCTACTCCTTCAGAGCTGATGTCCTGCAAGACCGACACACCTGAATCTGAGGATGGATTTACCTCATCATACACTCGGGCTCTCCAGAGTTCTGCTAAAGACCTAATTATATAGTTTGGGTGTCTCGCCTTTGTTTTTAGATACCCAGAATGTTTTTTTAAGGGTTTGCAGTTTGTGGAAGCTTTTCTCCCCTCCCCAACCGATTTGTTTGATTTCCAGTTGACTTTTCCATGATATTTAAGCAGTGTCCGGTCTTCATAGCTCCTGGAGAGCCAGGTTAACTTTTAAAGTGACTTACATTGACCTTACACTTCAAAGGTAAAGTCTAAAGGTAGGCCGAGAATGACATTTCTGAGTAATATCTGCTGTGTGTGATTTGCGAACCTTTGTCTTCCCGTATGGAGTTAATGGAGATGTCAGTGAGACGTTAGAGCCCGACCTCGTGTGAAATAACGCATTCTGCGAAGCAAATTTAGCAGATCGTCCTCTGCAAAAAAGACTTGAAGAGATTCTGACCTTTTCGTCAACGTGACGGCTTGAGTAACCGGTGGTTATCTCTGCCGCCATGTGAGGTAAAGGTTGGTCCTCGGTAACCTTTTAAGAAGTGTCACCTTGCTGCCGACCTGGCGGATCTGACGCACAGCGCCAAGAGACGAAAGGCGGCCCTTTTGACACGCCATCATCCCTGATTGGCTCTGACGGCTAAGGGAACATCAAGCCGGTCCAGGATCTCTGTCTGTGACACACTTCCTTTAAAACCCAGCCACTCATTAGAGGAGATTAACACCCCGTAATGCAGTCCCGTTAATGGCTGGTGTTGCACGCCAGCTGCAATAATAAGCATCATACTGTAATTACTGACACCCATAACAGGGTTTGGCTGTGCATGCATGCGGAAGACTGCACTTTCATTGTTTCCTCGCCACTACTTTTAGATTCTGCGTTTTAATTAAAATGAAATAAATAAATAAGGAAAGGAGTGAGCGCGGCACCGCGAGGGAAATTGCTTGGAAAGAAAAACAAGAATGCATTTCCTCTGTTCTCTCTCTAAACACACACAGACACGCAAGAAAGAAAACAAGGTTTGACCCGGAGCCATGAAGCTCCCATTATTTCAGCTTACTCACCCCCGTCAAGGAGCCACTGGCACCAGGACGCAGTCTCCTATTATGGATCTCAAAGGTTTATTCAAGGTCAGCATGTTTATTTCTCAATAAATTACCCTGGACTCCTAATTATTTTTTTTTCTTCCACAGTTCAGCACCAACCAACCAACCCACTGCGTGGCACTTCTTCTTGTCATTGGGTTTCTCAAGATGGCTCTGAGTTAGCAAACTACATGAACCTGACAAGGTCGAACCAAGATGTGTTGAAGACAGGAAACCCTTTCCGCCACGATTCAACCAGAATGACGGGGATTAGCATGCAGCGCCTTTGTTTTCAGAAATCAAAGCTTTCAGATTCATGGGCTATTGCTCAAGGATGAGACGTACAGCTCATCCTTTACTCTTTCATGAAATATATGAAATTTGATTTGGATGATGGGCTGATGCCTATTTATGCACCTGTCCTGCAGCACCACCCTGTGGATTAACTGGGCATGACAGCTGTTTTTTTTTGGGGGGGGGGGGGGGGGGTTGTTGTTACTGGCAAAAACATGCAGCGTATTACTTCATGTAATAAACAAACACAAAGTAGCACCAAATCTATACGGAAGTAAGAAGTGAGTCCAAGTCCCTCTGCAGCAAATATCTCCTGACATATTGCACTCAGGCGAGACACAATATTTTAGTTACCAATTTTAATTCAGCTATGCAAAGAGCTCTAACTATTAATAAAAGCAGAAAAATAATACTTGAGTAAAATGCAATAAGAATAAACATTTCGATAAATGAAATATTACGCCTGATGACGTCCCACTAATGATTTCCCACAAGGTTCCAGTTGGTTGTGGGTCATAATTTGATTTTTTTTTTTTTTAAACCTCCACAGTCACAGTATTTCCTCCATCCACATAAGCTCTTTAATTCTACTGGAAACAGAGCGATGATGCCGGTCGTAAACTTTCAGCAATCCATCATCCACGCTGTATTAATCACAGACTCTGTGCTGTCCATGTTCTGAATCAGCTTTGCTGAACAGATCCCATCAAGACATAATGGCTTTTTTATCACCAGAAATAAAATGTGTGTGTGTGTGGGGGGGGGGGGGGGGGGGGCATTGGGTAAAACAAAACAGACGCATAAAATAATAATATGCAGCTTTAGTTCAAGTTGTGTTTTTAGCTGGTGTCAAAGTATTTTACTTCTTTACAAATTAATTCCCAAGAAATATAAAATATCTTTATTTCGGAACTTAAGCTGATTCTAAGTGGACAAACCCATCATTCTAAATCTGATATGCAGCAGAATATTGTGGATAGAATAATCTGATTTAATGAGTGATATTATATATATAAAGTGATGTACTTCGAGAATCTGTTCAGTTCATTTTTGATCAATATGGCTGACAAAGAATTAAAACCCAAAAATACAAAATCCTCTGAAAGAAATTGATTTTCAGTACAGGAATATTATGTGATACAAGATTTTGTGAATCACTGCATATTTATCTCAGAGGCCAAGCCAAAAAAATATTAACAATGCTGGCTGTTGTCTCAGAATATTGATAGAATGTTTAGTGGAAGGAAAAAGTGCAGGAGAAAAGGGTATAAATGCAACAGGGATCAATATGGGCAATATGAGGATTGGGAAATACAGAAATATTACACGTCTATGCACTGTACATTTCTGCTCTCTGTATTTTTGGTCTCATTTTGCATGAAATACTGTCTCACTATGATGTTGAAGTTCCTTTTCTCTGAAGGGTTTCAGGTCTGTTAAATAATCTGGCCAATCAGGGAGACACACCATGTAAAAGCAGGCGTTGCCTTCGGCTCAATATTCAGATGTAAAGTCCTACTGGAAAATAACATCTTAAACGTTTTGGCAGATGAGAGCTGAAAATCACCCAGTTAATAGTTGAGTTTTTCCTTCCTGTGTTAAAATTATATATTTTTGCTCGGGACAAAGATTTATCAGCGTTTTGGCCACATTGGTGTCCTGTTTGGTGATTGGATGACGCTTTCAAACCTGACATGACCAACTGTCCCGCATAGTGGTGGCAGCATAATGCTGTTGATGAAATTCCTCAACTTCACCTCAAATTAGAAATTTGTGAAATTCCTGATTTTAATTCAAATTAACTTGTACTTTTTTTTAAATTACAAACTCCTTAAAAATCCCAGTTTACAATTTTCAAGACATGAAGGGAGTCAAATAAGAGCAAGAAGCCAGTAAATCTGAGTCACTTCTTCAGCAGAACAGTGCAGGTCTGTGTGAAGGAGTTTGGCCCCACACTGCCCCCTGTGGTGGGGTTCAGCACAAGACAAACTTTGAAATTACAACAAAAAAAGGAAAAACAAAGACACATTGTTGGCATTTCTTTAATAAACATTTGCCAAAGGACAAGGGAGGAGGACAAATCATTTTAGTACAAAAGAAAAATTATTTCCTTTTTGAATTCTGGATCAGTTTGCTTCGCTCATCGACGTTTCATTTTTTTTTTTTCTACAGTGCCGAGGATTCCCATGGAACTCCAAGACTTCGTGATGGAAAATTGGATGTGCTGCGGTCGTACAAGTGCTACCCAGACCCAGTCCTTGATGCGCTTCTCCCTCCGGCGCCTCGTTCTTCAGCCGTCGACTTCAAGACGGAGAAGACGACACCCTCGTCGTCAGTCATGTTCCACGTGTGCATCCATCTCCTCCCATAGCCAAAATAGTTTCTGCCTACTTTGGTCAGTAGTGCAAAACATTAATACTACTCTGCCTGGGAAAAATTACAGAAAGGCTAAAAGGTGGAGATTAAAAATGTTTATCTGGCCTGACGCTGTACATCCCAAGAAACGGAAACAAAAGCAAAAAACAAAAATAAAATAAAAAAAAAAAAAGGTAAAAGTTTAATTTAAAAGACAGCAGAATAGATTACAAAAAAATATGAAAACAGTACGAGCGAGAAAAGCTCCTGGTGTTATTCATCTGTCCTTCTGCAACATATTCCAGATTAAGGAAAAAAATACAATGCTTTACAGACTTAAGTTAATAAAACAGAGCATCTCCAGATCTGATACGGTCTAGAAAAACGGCGCTGCCTTCAGAAGGGCAGCCCTCGTCCTCTGATTGTTGCTGTAGAATTCACGTGAGGAACAAATCCGAGGGGAAGCGGCGGCGCCCCGACCTGAGACGGGGAGCCCCAGGGTTGTCCCGGCGCCGGGATGGGAGGCGGACCCACGTCCTTCCTGGCTAGGGCGTGGTTGTACATGTGGACGGCGGCGGGGTTGGGCTGCCCCTCCACGGCCAGCGGACTGTGATTGTACTCGAAGCGGTGGTCCTTGTCCCCGCTGAACAGCAGGCTGCCGGGGCCGGGGGCCGCCAAGGGCTCCGGGTGGGCTGGCGGGAGAACGCCAGCGCTGTTCGAGGACACCGGACCGCTGAACACTTCCCTCAGGGCGTGGGGCGGCAGGCCCCCGCCCAGCATGTGGCCCATGTAGCTGTCGGCGAAGCCAGCGTGAGGGAAGGGGGGGGGCTGGGGAGGAGGGTGGCTGTAGGCGGACCCCTCTGCAGAGGGGGGAAGAGGAGGGTAGTCCGGCTCCGGGGGCCGCCCTCCTTCGTCTCCGCTGGCAGAGGCGATGGGGGGGGCGTGGCCCAGCTTGGGCTCGGGAGGCGGCTGGCGGTAGTCCAGATCGGCGTGGGGGGGGGGCTCCGGGGGCTCGGGGGGGCGCTGGTCCGGGGGCAGGATGGACATTCCCCCAACCTCAGACACTGAGGAAGAAAAAAATCATGATCAGAAATAGGGCTGTATAATAATATCGATATCGCGATATATCAATATTTTCTTTCCTAGGAAAAAAAAAAAAATTGATATTCATCCTTAAGTATGGTAACATCCAACTGTCACCTTGTTCACTCACTGTTTGGGCTTCACCAGGTCATCAGGCTTAGAGTGATTCCTTCAGATGTTCAGGTTAAAAAGGTATCAAACTATTCAGAGCAGGAACTTGGTTCACTTTATTTACTTTACTAATGCATGTCAGCTACAGTTTGGACTGTTCCAACTAAAAGAAACATGTTTTCTCACCACTTCTTTGAATCATTTTGTCCAACTGTCCACTTTAAGTCTGTGTCCAACCAGAGCCAGGTATTGTGTAGTTGGTGCGTTTAATCAGTTTTCAGTTAAATTAATTCAGTCCAACTTCATAACAGTCACAAATTGTCACCAAAGTCACTCTGTCCCTCTAAAATCTTTCAGAAAATCGCAAAAGTGTATTGAATTGCATCAATATCGCAATATATATCGTATTGTGGGCAGAATATTGTGTATCGTGAGATTATTGTATCACTACAGCCCTAATCAGAAACATCTGATTTGTTTATTTTGATTTAAAACTGGCTGATTGTTCACAGATTTGTGAGGAACTGGAAAGTTGAGCGAAAGGAAAAACTGAGCTGCTCTCTACCAACAGAGTCCAGAAGGTAGTTATTAAAGTCACCTGGACTCCCACTGAGCCACAGCATCAATTCCTTCAGGCCCAAAGGTCTGATGAAGGAATTCATGCAGAAGGTCCAGACTAACTAGAACTAAACAGTACATGGACCAAGTGGCATTTCAGTATTGGGCATGACAAACACTTCAAGTCATTTCAGGACACAGCGACAGTTTTATCAAAGTTATAAGAAAAAAAATTTTTTATAATCAAGTTACATAGTGGAGTTTTAATCCCAACTTTGTCATCTATAATGTCTGTGGCTGCTGGACTCTTTCTGGTCAGTGCTGCCCTCTCACCTGGAGAAACGGGGCTGGGTTCTGGAGGCGGCTTGACCTCTGGAGGTGGAAGCGTTGGAGGCGGGGCGGCGGCGGCGGCGGCGGCGCTGCTGCTGCTCTCCGCTCCTTCCCCGCTGTCGGCCGCTTCCTGCCTCTGGGCCTGCTGAGCCTGCAGCAGCTGGGCCAGCAGCATGGTCACGGCCGTGTGGGTGGCAGCCGCCGCTTCGCCCTCAGGAATGACCGGCGGGGCGGACACGGGCGGCGAGGGAGGCTTGGGCATGGGGGGGGTACGCGGGACTCCGGCCGGGGCGGGAGGCTTGACCGGCGCGGGTTCTGACGGGTCAGAGGGAGCTAAGGCTTTAGTGAGCTGCTGAAGGGCCTCCTGGTTGACCTTTGTGCTCATGGACTGGACGAACTGGGCGGGGTTGATTGCACTCTTGGGCTGACCGAAGATGTTCAAGAGGACGGCCAGCTGCTCCTGGGTGAACTGGGAGTTTGGACCCTTTGGTTCTGTGACGGGACACAAAAGACCATCAGACGGTTTTCTGATAGAAAACATGTTTAGGAAAGGAGGATGTCCAGGAAAAACCTGCAGATCAAAAGTATTCATATATCTTTATTTTAATATCACTTTGACTCCACGGTATTAAGTTCCATCCATCAACTACAATGGAATATTATAACCAGGATAAGAAAACAATACGAATTATGAGGAAAAAAGAAAACGTCTGTCATCTGGTTGAAGTGGATTTGATGTATTTGGGGGCATTAGAGTAAAATGAGTCCAATTCCAGATTTCCATTTGTAAAGCTGTTGAAAACGGTGTATGATTTTACTGCGTCACATAATGCACCGTGTTGTTAGTAGAGGTGTGCCGATCGATCGGTCACCGACCATAATCGGCCGATCATTGGCTCTGTTACCGATACCGATCACCTGCATCTCATTTCTCAGCCTGTCTGTCCAGCTGATCTCGTCTTTCCTTCAATCTGCGCAAACGCGCAGCAACAAATGCTAAGCGATGTGTAACTATAACCACTGAGTGAATGAGGACGTTTGCGTGTTGTGGCGGAAAATAGAAGCAGCTCAAAATGCATCAACACAACGAAGCTAATAGACATAAAAACAATGACGGAGTTTGGCTACATCGAGGCTCAGTGCAGTAAAAAGACATGGAGGATCAGACAGCAGGTAAAGCAGCACAGCTACAAACACTCACCGGATTAGCATGACGGTCAGAAAGATAAACTAATAACCTGTAAAATGATTTAACTCTTGGAGCTGCGATGTAAGACGCTGGTTCTGCTGTTGAACCGCTGCTCCGCTACAGGTAGTAATATTTAATATTTAGTAATATTTGACACGGAGCCGCTTCTGCTCCACCTGATAGCGACTCTCACACCGAACCTGTTTAAAGCTGCAGCATCTAACCTAAAAAATACATTTTACATACGTATTAAAACTTTCTCTGTCCTAACATGAGACAGATAATTTCTAAAAAAAAATAATCGATCTCCTCCCTGTTACTCCACTCAGTCAGAAACAGCCAATCAGAACTAGCAGTAACCAGCTAGCCGCTATGCTAACAGGAAGTTTTCATTCAGTAACTCTGGATTGTTTATTGTAATGGATCCTGGTTTTGCCTTTGAATGTTAAGTTTTATACTTGAACTTTTTGTCAATGTTGAGAGGTTTTATTTTGGCTCTTTGCATTATTTAGCCTCTTCAGAGCCTCATATGTTATCAGTCTGTTAAAGATAGTATTATTGATAGCAGTTCAATTTGCACAATGCCTGTTTTGTTTAGTTTTCTTCTTGGAAAAAGTTATTAAAAACAGGTTTTTGTCTAAATTAAGGTGAATTCATGGTTCCTTTTTCCACATAATGTAACGGTAGTGTTTATGATAAAAAATAAATCATAACTATGTGATCGGTATCGGGGATCGGAATCTACGATTGTCCCTCAGGGGTGATCGGTATCGGGAGAAAAAAACCTGATCGGCACATCCCTAGTTATTAGACTATAAAAAACACTGAAGCTTGTGGTTGGAACATGTAAAGCATGAAAATGAGCCTGGGTCGACTCCCAGGAGGGCTTTCTGGGTGACCACAACAGCAAACGTAGTTAAACTGACCCAGAAGTGCAGAAGCAGCTGCGTTCTGCGCCTTGACGCCCCCAGGAGCGGTGAAGCCCTGCGGCGTGTTGCTGCGGCTGTCGTCCAGGCCCAGCTCCTTGCGGGGGGCCTTGGGGGCCACCAGCTCCTCTGGCATCTGCTTCTGCCGGCGACGCTTCTTACTCCACAGCTCGTGACAGTCCTGCCAAAGGGGAAGGCTGCAGAGACGGGAAAGGCGTCAGCGATCCGACGAGGCTAAAAACAACCGGCGCGGACGGCGAGCCGTACTCTGGAGGAGGCATCTTGTCCGGATCCACGTCTTTGAGGAACTCGCTGCCCAGGGCTTGTTCGGCTGTGCAGCGCTTGCTGGGGTCCAGGTTCAGCATGTGGTCGAAGAGATCCAGGGCGGACGGGGGGATGCTGAGCGGCAAAACAGAACAGCTGGAGAGCAGCTCCCGGGAAAATGCAACCACGCTTCAGGCGGAACTTACAAGGCAAACTCCTCCCTCAGGCGTCTCCGGTACTGCTTCTTGGGCTTCATGGTGTTGAAGAAGGGAAGCTTTATGACGTCTGGCCAAACAGCAGGACAGGGGCTGCCGCAGATCCGGCTGCGACAACAACATTTATTCATTTGTTGTAGCAACAATGCAGTGACATGGAAATGTAGCTGACAATAAACTACAGCTAAACTCTGTCCTTTTCATTTCCCCTCCATGAAGAAACGACAGCGTTTCCTTTTACGTTCAATCAAAAGAAAATAAATAAAATGGCCACAGAACTCACAACCTCTAATCACTAAATTTAACTGAAATAAGTCCTACTGTAACCTTTGTTATTCTCTTTATAAGTTTCTGGTAAATAGTGTGACACCTACGTTCTTCTTCTGCTCACGCAGGACTCTTTGGAGGTCTAAACTGTTCATACAGAAGTCTGCTTGTGTCGCTGCCCAGGGCTGACCTCTTCTTAAATTAATAGTTTTCATTTGACTATTCATTTACCAGGACGTCTCAAGATGAAATCTCTTTCTCGAAGGAAACTTGGCCATGAGAAGAGGTACACCGGTGTATGGTATCAAAAAACCATAAATCAAAAGGTACAAATTAAACACAAGTACATACAAAATTAAAAAAAAAAACTACCAAAAACAGAACATGGAATTAAGACTTCTTAAAATGATTTGAAAGAGAACAGAAATTTTTAAGAAGAGTTTCCTGGAAACGCAGCCTGAAACTTGCAGGTTGAATCTAAGAAGTGCTAAACTTATCAGGCCATTTATAAGTAATTTTAAGTCCATCGTTCAACATTAAGGAAGGAAAACAGAGAAGCGCCTGCAAAATCACAACTTCTGCAATAATTACTAAAGCGTTTATATTTAGTGAAATGACCATTTCATGACTTACCTGATGAGTTCTAACTGTGCAAGCTCCTGGTTAGCTTGAAAGATTGGTTTCTTCGTGAAGAGTTCACCCAGAATGCATCTGTAACAGACAGAGGAGCTCATCAAACATGAACATATAAACAACGCGAGTTAAAAGAAACGTGTTGAGTAAAACAGGACGACCACCCACCCACAGCTCCACACGTCAATAGCCGGAGTGTACCGCTCCTCCCCCAACAGCAGCTCCGGGGGCCGGTACCACAGGGTGATCACTTTATTGGTATATGGCCGACTGGAGAAGCAGGCGTGTTCATTACTGACATGATCGAGCTAAAAAAGCTGCGCTAATAAAGTTGGACTCAAAATCAAAACGCTTGTGCCAAGAACACAAGACTCACCTCTCTTCAGAGTTGTAGAGTCGAGCGAGTCCGAAGTCTGCCAGCTTGATTTGACCTCTGATTAAAGCGAGGAAAACATCGATTAATGACTGTTGGGGGGGATGACCTTCACTAAACAGAGGCTTGGTCTTTCTCTGTCTCACTTGTTATTGAGGAGTATGTTGGAGCACTTGATGTCTCTGTGAAGAAAGTTCTTCTTGTGGCAGTAATCCAGGCCCTCCAGCAGCTGCCGCATGAAGGACTTTATGTGGTTCTCGTTGAAATGGACCAGACCGGACTCCAGAAGACCCATCAGGTCGTGGTCCATGTACTCGAACACCAGGTAAAAAGCGCCTGGGACGAGACCAAAGGAAGCTTCGGTCAGTACAGAGACGGCGAGCAGAAAGTAACATGAGTGACAGGAGGAAGGCCGTTACCTTTATCATTCTTGAAGTCCAGAGCGTCCTCCTTGTCGGTGACAATCTCCTTCATGTTTATGATGCTCTTGTGATTGAGCTGTCGCAGGATTTTAATCTCTCTAATGGCTGTGATTGGGAAGCCCTCCTTTTCATTGTCCAGTCGAACTTTCTTCAAAGCCACCATCTCACCTGGAGGACAGAAGTCAAGAGAAGCTCATGTGGCTGCCATGGTTACCTGGTGGCTAAAGACTCCCTGGTTCCCTAACGATCTTGTCATTGCAAACTTCAACTTTACAGAGTTTTCTATCGTTTTTAAAGTCTGGACGGACAAATGGACAAGCAGTTGGACGGGTGGATAGACAAACTGTTGGAATGGCAAACGGATGGCCTGAACTTTTAAGTCCAGACTAGAAAATACTCCAGACTTTTCCAGACTATGCTGGACAGTTGATCCTTCCAGATTAAAACATTTGTGTTGATGTGAAATCTCACCGGTGTCTTTGTCTTTAGCCTTGTACACTTGACCGTAGGTCCCTTCTCCTGTTATTCCAATGATCTCAAACTTGTCCACACAGCGTTTTCCCCAGTACATCTCTGTTTCTTTAATTTCACCATGTCTTGGGCCACAGATTCTAGTGAACCAAAAAAAAAAAAAAACATTTATAAAAGATTAAGGATAAACACACATATTGTAGAATACGGTAAAAAAAAAGACTGTCGTGAACTGTTTGAGCAAACCTTGGTCTTCGGCGAAGCGTTTGGGACTTTTTGTCCTCAAGTGGGCTGTGTGGGGAAGACATGCCGCCAGGAAGCTCAGGGGGAAGAGGCAAGTCGGTCAGGAGCTGACGGGACTTCTTCTCCAATTTCTTCTTTGTTGAGGCGTCCTTTAAGCTGAAGGTAAAATCAGGAAGGGCTTGAGCAAATCTGAGTGACGGCATAAAAACCTAAAGTAGTACTCAAACAGCACAAAGTAAACCCAAACCTTTCTCCTTTATCAAAATTCTCAACAACAGGGGGCAACGGTAGCGCTGGCAGTGTGGAAATAATCGGAGCGGCGGATCGCTCCTTGTCTTTGCTCGGTCCAGACGCTGCCACTTTCCTTTTGTCCCGGTGAATCGAATCATCTCTGCCCTTCCCGTCTCTGTCCTTGCTGGTCTGGCGTTCTGTGGTCTTCTTGGACAACTTGTCTGCAGGGGACTGCGGCTGGCTGGACTGCGGAGTTCTGGGCCCCTTTTCTGGTGGCGGCGGAGAGGGAGGACGTCCCTTCCTGGAGGTGTGGTTAGACTTGGGGCTCGGCTGAGGAGCCGAGGAGGAACCTTTGGTCGGGGTAGAGGTGTTGCTCGAGTTCTTGGCCTTGGCGGCAGCCTCTGCTGCCTTCGCCTTCTTCTGCTTGCTGAGCTCGGCGGCGAGGCTGCTCTTGAACGTGAGCGTGCTCGGCGAGAGGCTGGAGTGGCGACTGCGGGAGCGAGAGTGCCGGTGGCGGCTGTGGGAGCGCGAATGCCTCGAGGTCGAATACGGACTTCTGCTACGCGACTTAGCAGGTCGTCTGGAAGAGAAACAAAAAATATATTTAGACATAAACAAATTCAAATGGACTTTCTTCTGAATTTGACTAAACTGGATGCTTATCATTTCACCCATTCACGGTGCTTTTATTGTTCTTTCACACCCACGTGTTGGTACAAACACAGAGTGTTTCGCACCGCTCACGCTTCTCTTCGTTAACATTTGAGTGCCAGAGCTAGGAAATACAGCAGTAGCACCTCATTAAAACGAGAAACATCCTTGCTTAAGCAAAGTAAAAAATCTAGCTATGATGAGTTTTATATTTTATTTAAATCCAAAGTAGGTTTTCATTTCAACAAGAAAGGTGGTGACAGTAAAACAGTAACTCTTCATAGGATGTTTGGGTGTCGTCTTGAAGAAGCTGATGTTTTAGGAAGCCATATTCGGTCAGGAGAATGCATTTTCTGTTAAAATTAAAAATTTTCCCATTTAAAATAGTTTTTTGTCTCTTTACAACAAGAATGTTTTTTGGTTTCAACGAGATCACGCTCCTGAAGTCAGTTCGTAGCCCTGGCAGTTAAAAAACCTTGGTACCTTCGTACCCACCTTTAGGTCCTGTTCTGAAAATCTAACGTAACTTTCCGTTACCTACTAGGTCTACGGTGAGGCTATATGGTAGGAGGACGCTCAGCTTTGAGATAGTCACAAATTGGCCCAATCAAGGATTAAAATACAATTTATAATTATGTGCATTTAAAGCCTTTTTATGATTACAAAGTACCCCATTACCAAAAGTAATAATATATTTAAGTGCATGGGTACAAAATGGAGGTTTGTTGGAACAAAATGTTAATGTGTCTGAAAACAAACTGGCGAAAGGTTGGATTGACCAGACTTAAATCTGAAGGACTCATATTCTGACAATTGTCGCATAAACACACAGAACCTGCTCAGGTAATTATTCTAATCTTCCCCACCCCACATGTCTGCAAAAACAAACAGCGTCTAGCAATAATTTTTCTTTTCAAATTCTAAAAGTGAGTCAAAACCAACAGAGAAACAGGTCATGCTGTACAGGATGATGCATAGTATCAAAAGCAACGTTAATATTTTAATGACTATGCTAACAGATAAAAGTGGACAAACAAAACAACATAAAGATAATAGGAACTTTCATTTGTATTTTTCACTAGTACAAATAGACTTGTTAATAAGGTCAGTATTAGCCGTCTTAATTTCAGAATATTTATAAAATGACAGTATTCTGAAACAGACCCAAGTAAAAAATATTAGTGGCTTCACAATATCACAAAAATCTCCAAACCAACCAAATGCATCATTCTTAAAAGCCAGCTGACAGGCAGTTTGCAGCAATAAGTGTGGGACGGGCAGCAAGATGTGGTAATCCAGCCCGTGTCTAGCTGGATTCCAATAACAAATTGTAATCCTACATAAAGGTCCACCTCAGGAGTTTACCTGACATCTGGACTTGGACTCATGGACTTCCTGTAGGGGCTTCGGGATCTCCTGCGATTTCCATTGGGACTTGAGACGAACTCTCCCTGTTCGTATGGGCTATGCCTGCCGAAACTGGGCGACCTGCGCCAGTTAACGGGACTGGATGGGGATCGCTTCCTCTTGTTGCTGGAGTACGAACTGGGTGACTTTGACACTCCGTATGCTCCGTACACATCCAAGTCCCGACTGTAATACGTGGAGCTGGGCGAGGGTCTTTTACTTATGAAAGTTGGACTTCTTCTGGATATCACCTGGTTGAACCCACCAGGAGACTGGTAGTTGTACGAGTAAGATGCCCCATAGGGACTGTCTGCTTTAAAACCAGGACTTCTCCTGTACGCCCTGAGGTCGTCCCGGTCATCTCTGTAAGCCTGTGGAGCTTCTCTGTATGCAGACGGAGGCTCTTTGTCGGACCTCGTTTTACTTTTGTGCCTTTTTGAATCTTTTTTGTCCGCGGATTGGGAGGTCAGAGATGTGGAAGTCCTTTTGCCATTCCTGTCGCCGCCCTTCGCAGCGTCCCTGTGGTTTTTGGAGCCGCTCAGGCTGCCCCCACTCCGGACTTTGGACGGGTCTCTCTCACGGCTGCGACGGACTTTCTTTCTGCTCGTCTCTTTCCCTTGCTTGTTCTTCCCGGACGATCCTCTCGTCACGTTGTCCTTACTAAGGCACACCGCCTCCCGGCCCTCCAGTTGACCTCTTACCGGGGATGCTGGTCCGTTAAACTCCCCCAGGTCAACGTCGCTGAGTCGATCCGCCGCCAGCCCGTCAGGCTGAGGGTAAAGTTTAGGAGAGGGGCTTCCGGAGAACCGCTCCGACTGCGAGCTAACGTCGTCATACTCCACTAGCGTCCGAAGTTCGAGCTCCTTATCAAAGGCGCCCTTTCGATTATTCTCCGCTTTTTCCGTCGCACCGACGGGCCACAGGTTTCTGTTCTTCCCCTGCCTGCGTTTCTTCCTTCGGGCAGCCGACGAGCGCCTCTTCTCCCGGTGCCGCTCTCGCTGCGTCCCGTCGCTCCCCGGCTTACTCCGCCTGTCCTGCCTGTTAGCATGGCGCTGTTCAGAGGGGCTCCGTCCGCGACCCTCGCGAAGCACCTCTGAATTGGGCATTTATCTTTCGAATAGGTCACAGCTACCACAAAGTCCAGAATAAACAGTACAGAATGTTCTGTCTTAAACTATGTCCCCCTATGTGCTGCTAAACAAAACATTGGGCTAGCGGTGGAACAGGCTACTTAGCTGACGTCTCTCAATTAGGCAGCCTGTCGGCTAGCAGGATCAAAAGCTTAACGTTTCCATTGCAAAAACCAGCGCAAACAAAGAGCCCAGGCCGAGCGCGTTCCTACAAATGATGACACTTGGTGGCAGAAAAAAAAAAATCCGCCACACTCAAATAATATTGTGTTGCAGAGTCATAAACCCAGTCGGGACTCAACCATTGTACTCCCGAATGGCTGTCTCCCAGATTTGATAGCCAATGCTAATCGCTTAAACCAGCTAGCTCAAGCTAGCTAACTGTTCTGGTCCACAATCGCATTCCATTGAATCGTCTACAGAGGCCCCCCAAAATCACTCCAGTTACTAAAAAGCGTGTTCTTCTATACCGCTACAGTCCACGCGATGCTTTGAATCCATCCACCAGACAGTGTTACATTGTAAAAAATTAAAAATCGTCCCCTTAGAAACTTCTTCTCGTCTTCCAACACACTCCAGTGTGCAACAAGGAAGTAGCTTGTTAGCAGCTTTAGCTCCGCTAGCTCTCCTTTCTCCTTGCGTGGAGTTCAAGGCAAATCAGTCGGGAAAACAAAGCCATTCAAAACGCGCTGTTCTTTAAACAAATCCAGCCGGACTGATGATGCATCTCCTCACAGCGTCATCCAAATACAGCAGCCACCCTGACACAGAAAGCTGCTCAGAAACACTTTGGATTCTTCTCAAGATATAATAAGTTTGTGCGTAACGTGGCTAACGGTTCAGATCGTCGAGGGCCGTGCGGCGTTCGAACTACAGGCCTCGTGCGTCGACGTAAACCAATAGCGTCCGCGTGCGTAATCCAGACAAGAGCTGACGTCAGCGCGAAGGGAAACCCTGGCCTTCAAAATAGAACAGTTAACAATAAAACACCTAAATGATTACAAATTATTAAATCACGCTTTTGCTAACAGATTATAATAGGTGTGGCACAAATAATTGTTTAAAACTCGCTACAACTACATCTAAATTATTAAGAATATCAATGCTGGTAAAATTATCTCACCAATTCACGTCAGAAAGTAAGATGTATAGAATTGCATAGTTTGTTTTCTAAACCTTTACTTCTGATAATTTTAGTAATTCTGTCATTAAAAGTATTAACCCAACACTCAGGTTTTGTGGTTTTAATGTAACAATAATTCTCAAGAGTAACTCGATTTTGGGCCTTCACCATCTGTAAGCCACTGACTGAGGTCATATAATTATATTTACTTCCAGTAAATTATGAATAGACTGCAGGATATTGCCTAATCAATTGTTAAAGCAGTTACAAAATTACCTGAGAACACTTTCTAGTGTGAAGAAATTCTGTGGAGAATCCATACCTGTTTATTCCACAAATAATGTAGCATTTATCTTACACAATAAGACAAACAAATCAGGTAAAAGGAAAATAAACATAGAGGTGAAATAACCTACCTGTTAACTCATTTTTTTTTTCTTTTGTTGAAACCCTTGCTACTCATTTAGCATTTAGTCAACTGTATCCAATTCAACTTACGCACATTCACATCATATCCATTTGTAACATTTTCTATCAGATTTAGTTCCGGATTCCATCCAAACCATTCCAAAACTTTGTTCGTCCTCTTACAAAGTAATTAATTAGTGGATTTGGACATATGTTTGGAGTCTCTGTGACTCTAATGAAATTCCTTTTCATCATTAACTTTCTGAAAGGTTTTAGGTCCCAACAAACTGACATTTAGAACTTGAAAACTTCCTCCAGCTTGACAAAAAACCTGTTGCATGTACAGAGTTTTTATGTGTCGTTTGGTTGTTTTCATGTCAAACTTACCTTTTATAACTATGGACCAAAATATAATGTTCAGTTCCATCAGATTATAATATTGAGCCAGGATCTTAGCAGATTTTAACCATAGTGAGCAAAGAACATTTGGTGCTTGTTGGGAAACATAACAGTGATAACGGTGTAACACTGTTGCGTGTTTATCTGAGGCAGCGGAGCAATGTCAGCATTGTGGTCATTTTTTTCATTGTTGAAAGGGAAGTGAAATATATTAATATATACATATATAAAATATATGTGGGTAATATGTGAATATCTATACTGCTTCATCCCCAATCCCATGCAAAGCTCAACCAGCATTTGTTGGAAATGTGGCCTCTTTGTAGCCTCCAAGACTAATTCCAGCCTTGTCTTATCTTTAATTTCTGAGATATTTCCAATGTTTTCCATTTTAATGATCAAAATTAATTTGAAAGAGGAGAGTGACACTTTTTAGATCCACTATAACTATTTTTCTAACCCCTCCTCCCCCATGCTTGCTGCAGGTAGGTCACTGGATCAAAGAGAAACTTTCCTTAAATAAATATTTTACCTGCCAGCAGAAATTTCCCAGTAAACCGAACATGAAGATAATAATGGTGACTAAAAAGACTAAACACAGCTGGACGTGACTTTTTGTTGCGATTGAGAATGATTACAAAATATTAAACTGAAATCCCCCTTGTTGTAATAAATCTACAGCCAAACATTTAGGATAGTGGAGCAGATGACATTTAGTGATGCATTCCCTAACATCCATGACAAAAAAAGAGAAATAATCTATCATGTGATATAACTCTGTTTGAAATATCAAGGTCAGGAGGTTGCAGAAATTCAGCATATTCGCAAAAAGAAACAAAAACAAACAGCCGAAAGGCGAAGTGTTCCTGGGGGAAGCGCTTGGTTTTAAAGGTCAGTCTATCTTTTCAGAGTGAACGAAAACATGACCACAGTGAGGGAGACCAGCTGTTTCACAACATCTCACAAACACACCTCCAAATGTTATTAGTAATATCCACTTTATTTGCCATTTCCAAATTACTCACAAAAAAAATAAATGAATTGAAATGTAAGCTTCACCTCTTGCATTCACAAACAGGCTACATTAGTGGTTTTGCTCCAAATAAGTAAACATGAAGGAGACATTTAACCGATGGCATACGTACAACAGCCATCCAGTCCAAGACGTGGATGGCTGTCATCATTCCAAGGGCGTTAATAGAAAAAGGTAAAACAAGTTAATTAAAAGCCCCATTAGGACATTCTACTTGCAGCTTTTCACACATTATCTGCTTTAGAGTCCTGCAGAGGTGTTGGCCTGTGAAGTTTGTTACATGAAAATGAAGCAAAAAAACAAAACAGGAAGAGCGTAGAGGAAGGCCTGCTCAAAACAAACTGGGATCCTTCTTAGTTTCTTCCCAAATCTCGCTAACTTTTTGGGAAGGGCCCAATCTGTGTGATGCGCCGAAGGTTAGCCCTTAGAACATCTGTAACCGCTTTGTGTTCTGATGTAATGGCTTCCCAACAGTTTGGGTCTTGCCTCCTTCTCTCCAGAGTCCAACTCTTTTCCTCTGTGTGCTTAATGCTCAACATGTTTCTGTCAGGAAGCACAACTGTGCGTTTTCTGCGCATTAACTCGGGGAATCGATGAACTCGCACTGAGTCACTTTAAATCTAAGAAGACGCATAACTTTTGGATGATGTTGTGTTTTCCGAGCTGAAATCGGATCCCTACTGAGAGCTTCATAGCTGACGTGCTTCTTCTACTCCACTTTGCCTTTTTGAAAGGTAGTTTAAAGACACAGAGACGACATTTTGAAATGTTTTACATTCCCTCGTTCCAGTTCCAAAAGAAAATTTTGCATAGACACCACATACAGTTTTGGACAGAAGCTTAGATCCATTTTTCATGGGCATGAATGCGAGCGACACTAATAGCAGATCTTCATAACTCATCTGAAGTGGGTTTTCTTCTGTCACTTGGTTAATCAAGCACACTACTTTAATGCGTTTGAAAAACTAAAATATAATGCACAAGCTTGAATTGATCAAATTAATCAAACTTATACGTACAAGCCTTAAAGAAATTCAAAACCCACAATAACCACTGACAGCTAAACATTTCCCTCAGAATGATGCTGCTTTCACCAAGCCTGACGAAAACGTTGGAGGTGCCAAACTGACTTTGTGGAAAAATAGTTCAATCGCTGCACCTAAATCCAATTTTTAAATGTACTTAAGTTATATGTTTAATAATCATTCCACCCTGCAAAGATAAAGGATTAAATAAAGAATTTAAAGCCTTTAAGTATAAATCCACGCCCATGAGAAATGTCTGACCAGAACTGTATTTACGCTCACATCAGTAATTTAGAACATAATCAGACTGGATGTTAGCAACAACCTTTAGTGTGACTGTTGGAGGAAAGAAGAAGTGTAAACATTTTAAAAGAAATTTCTTAAGAATTAAAAATTAGAGCCTCGGTCTTAAGAATTAAGAACAGAAGGGTTTAGTTGGTGGTTTTCTTTCTTTTCTTGGTCAAATTTAGCTGAAGAGCAGCCAGTTCCTTTCTGTGCTATTCAAACATCAACTTTCCTCTCAAACCATCCAGTTGCAAGAGCTAAAAAAAAAAAAAAAAAAAAGAAAAAGTAACGCATGAAGTTCTTAACATGTTACAGAGAAGCCTTGCCACAGGATGCAGCTGATGGAACAAAAAAAAAAAAAGTAGAACGTCGATGACTTCTATGCTCTGCAAAGCACTGGCAGTTTAGGATTACAGGACGAGTAAGAAGGGATTATTCACATTCACGACGGACAGAGAGGCAACCGTGACGCACTGCACAAGAATTACAAAAGCCCTCAGAACCTTCCATTTCTTACAGCGATCAAACTGGTTCACTTCCCCCTGGTCGATCCTCTGCTAAGGTAGTTTTTACACAGAGCTGTAGTGCTGATCGGTTTATGCTCACCATGGAAATTTGTCATTCACTGGAATTAACAACTGGGCACTTGTTTCAGGGTTCCTACACATTTTTCATTTGAAAAATCCAGATGCAAATTTTGAAATTGCTCAATAGTGTTTAAGGTCATTTTTGGCATGTAGGTAAAAGCTAAGGAGTATTTAAAAAAGTAAAAAAAAACAATTATAATCAGCATTTTTTTTTTGACACAAAACACTAGAAACCTGCTGCCCGGGACCCACAGTAAGCTGAAAGACCGTAGGTGCGGTTTTGGGTTAGACAATGTTAGACTGCGTGGCTGATGTAGCGCTCCAACCAAAAGGGGCTTCGCTGACAAAGACTTGCATGGATTTCCAACCCAAACATATCCAGATGAATAAAACTCCGCATGCAAATGGATCCAAACACGTTTCTACCTGTTGATTAGCTTATTATTTAGCAAAAAACAAAGTTGTTTCATTTAATTGTGCCGTTACAGAGACAACAAAGCTTATGTTTGATTTTGTTGCAATAATTAGTGCTTTATCTCAAGAACAAAACATCTGGACTTTTTACATGTTAATTTGTCATTTTATCAGGGAAAAAAATGTTCTGTTTTTATAACAGTTTTATTATATTGTTTTATGAGAAAATGTGTTTTTTGAGTGTGTTTTGTGTTAGCAGTTTAAAGACAACCTTATTTAAGCAAACTGTTATCTGGAGAAAGGTCTGGAATGAAGATTTTGGAATAAAGGACAAAATAAGAGTCTATGGAGACAATTGCTTTTCTAGACAAGTTGCTTTTATCAATACTGGTTCAGCATTTTTAAGACGGTGTAGGAACCCTGTTATTTGTATTACCTAGCAGTTTTCTTTGGTTGCTGACGGCAACGTTTTGGGAAAGAGGAAATCGTAATTCAATCTTTGCTTTTGTTTGTTTTCGTCCTCTAACTCCTCCTTCTTTTAAGCTACTCCTAAATAAGAAATACATTTAAATGAAAACTAGTGTAATATAAAGTTGCTAATTAAAAGTCTGAGCCAAAAAAAATTAAATTGTCTGGAAGCAATTTTTTTTAGTATTGAGCTGCATGTAGTGTTATGGAATCACCTTCTTTTTTTGTTTTTGTTTAAATCAGAGCACCAGGGATTCCTCAATCACAAAAAAGGCAATGAAATTCCTTAGCCGAGCGAGGTAACACTTCTAAAACGTTAGGACTGAAAAATGTTCAAGTGTTGCAGAAATCCCTTTGAGGATTCAGGGTAGTGATCAATGTTGTTTGTGCATTTTTTAGAAGACAAACTGACAGGAAGAAGTGAAGGAAATGGAAAATCGTGTGCCTACTTTACAGTGCTTTATGTGGAGGAGAATAAAAAAATAGTGTTTAAAAGCATGTTATCGCACTAAAAACATGTAGGAATGGCAACAAATGTGGGCACCTGCTTAGAAAAGGGAGGCGCTATTTCAATAAAATCCTTTCCAGATTAACCAGTGGAAGTTATATTTACTTGGCGGCACTTGAACCTGGAGTTCGCGCTACAATGCTGAGTATTTCCAAGCAAAGGTGGTGGACCCTATTTATGGCCTGGGGGTTTTCCTGATTACACCTTCCCCTGTTTAAGCCTTGGCTCTGCAAACGTCTCAGTCCTTCTCTATTGAACATACACCTGCACAGCTGTCTGAAGATAATATGAACACACTTTACAATTTAAATGTTGTGTTTTTTCTCAGGGGGACATTTTAGGGCTTCTTGGCAAGCTCAGGCCTAAAATTAAAACACCACTCATCTATTAAAACTCTGTCATGTGTAAGAGTATGAAAAGGAGATTACCTAAATCATAAATTATTTGGAGTGTCAGCACATAAAAAGTTAAGAGCTAAAAATGGTGTATGAAGTGCCACCTCACTACTTCCTGACGCACGGTCAGAGGTCCTGCTTTAGCCAGGAACAGAAAGTCATGGTCAGGTCTGGGCACAAAAGAAATGCAAAAGTCTGAGAAATGTACATGTACACTAGCAGCTAGCCTGCTCTCCTTCACCACTATAAAATGCAGCATCTCTCTCTAATCCTTTTAGCCAGGCTTTTACTTTTCTTCTTCCCGTTCTTCTCTTTGCTGTCCTCCATTTTCCTCGCTCGGATCTCTCGCATCAGGTCAAAAAACACCTGAAGATAAACAAACAAACAAAAAAGTTGACATTTCTGATTTAAATTTCAAGCGGTGAGCTCGTTCGACCAGGAGGGGGCGACAGACCTTGTCCACATTGGCACGGGTTTTGGCAGAAGTCTCCACATAGCACACGCCCCACTGCTCTGCACGCGCCTTCGCTTCGTCCGCGCTGACCTGCCGCCGGTCGTCCAAGTCCGATTTGTTGCCGACCAGGAGGAAGGGCACATTCTCGTCCTCCTTCACTCGCAGGATCTGCTCTCTGCAAAAACAGCCGTGGAGAACGCACAGGTACAATGGAACCGCACAGGTACAATGGAACCGCACAGGTACAATGGAACCGCACAGGTACAATGGAACCGCACAGGTACAATGGAACCGCACAGGTACAATGGAACCGCACAGGTACAATGGAACGTGGGTCTTAATTAAAAGTACCTTCTTGGAAATAACAACCTCTAAGCAGGTATTAAAGATATGTTTCCATTTTAATACTGCCTTAGTTTTAAGGCGAATAACTCATGGTGTCGCACCCTAATCAGCTAATGAACTCCTGCAAAAAGATTTCGGAGCCTCTAAACGTTCTCACTGTCTAGGTCAGCAGGTGACAGCTGACTCGAAAGGCACAAAATACTCAACAAAAAGTTAAGTGGAAGGAAAAAGTCTCATTTAGACTTCATTTAGACACGCTTTCTCGCACCTGAAGTCCACTGTTGCTGCAAAAGACTCCAGCTCTGTGATGGAAAACACGCAGAGGAAGCCCTCGCCGCTGCGGAAGTAGTTGTCCCGGATGGCGGCGTAGTCCTCCTGGCCGGCCGTGTCCAGGATGTCTATCTGCACCTCCTCTCCGTCCAGCACTACTTTCTTCCTGTAGCTGTCTGCTTTAGTGGGTTCGTAGTCTTCAACAAACTGGGAGAGGATAAAAAAAAAAAAGGTAGATTTGAGCGGCTACAGGTGGAAGAAACGTGTCAGCTTCGCATGTCTGCTGAAATGCGAGACACCGACCTCATCGTACATGAACTGGAGGGTGAGGGCCGACTTCCCCACCCCTCCGCTGCCCACCATGATCACTTTGTGGAGGGCCAGAGAGTTCTGACCTTTGGGCTTCGCAGCGGCCATGGCTCGGCGTAGATGTCAAGGGCGGGGTGGGGGAGGGGTGAAAAGTCAAGGCAGCGGGTGAATGGATGGGATTGCGAAAAGACGATCGTAAAAGGATTCCAGGCGTAACGAAGTGCAGGGTCAAAATTCCTGTTAAAAGTACAGCAAGAAGGAGAAAATAATAGGAAACATTGTGTCACCATTTCCACAGTGTCCTGGCTCCATGTCGGCAGGTTGATGGATTCGTCAGGAGAGACGGAGGTTACGCTTAAACAAGCTGCGGAGAGCAACCGCTTCAGATCGCACCACATAAATTAAAATGCCAGCATTTTATTCCCACTCTGCTAAAATGCTTTCTTCCTTATTTTTCACTGAAATAATGTCATTAATCGTCTTTGTATTGCCAAAGAAGATAAATATATTCGATTGCTGGTACAAATGACTCATTTAGCAACATTTGTCATTAAATTAAGACGAAATGATTTAAAAGAAAATTACATTCTGACTGCTCTGCTTATTATATTTCCTTTTTTTTGTACTTTACAGCCACAAATTTCTTTGCATTTCACCAGGATGTTATTTAATACACCAAAACAAAGCAATGCATGAAGAAGTGGTAGGAAAACAAAACCTGTTGTTTACAACTAAAAATGCAATGCAATTAAATTTGGATGCTACTTTCTAGAGACGCAGAACCACCTGTTGCTGTAACGCCAGTAGAGGGTTTTTTAAGGGTACGTCTCAACCATCTTTGCACATCTACGGACTAAAAGGTTTCCCAACTTTTCTTTTCCTAAAATAGCTCACGATCAGTCAGAACAGATGGAAAATACCTCAGATTCAGTACGTTGACGAAACATACAGCCACGTTTCAACCTAGTTTGGCTGTGTGTTTAATGTTGTCTAGCTGGAAGGTGAACCTCAGAAGGAAAGGCCGCTGCAGAGCATGATGCTGCCACCACCATGTTTTACAGTGGTGATGTTCGATCACCTTCTCCCACGTTTGCCTGGTTTTCTTTCAACAGTTTTCTTCTTGTTCCATAAACAACAGGTTTTACAGTGTCTGTGGTTAATAGTTGCTGTGCCGTTTCCTCTGACTTTTTGTGAAAGCAACGCATGCAGCAGTCAAAGTGTGCAGAAATAAGATTCACTAAATGCAAAAGAGTCTCTTCATGCAAAGAAGGACAAGACTGGAAGGCAACTATGACTCCCAAGGTCTCCAGTGGAGATGTGTTAAAGGTATTCTTACCAGTATGTGCAATTCTTATGGGAAATTAAATAATTTATGATGGATTGAGGTAAAACAATTCATGCTTTTCAGAATAAGAGACAAAACAGCTCAACACTGCCTCAACGCACACTGGAATTAAAACAATACTACAGTGTTTAATCTTTAACTGCACCATTTCTTTTGCATTAAAGGTAAAAACACTTTGGAAATTCCCAGAATGTAGCAGGAGTGTCCTGTAGTTGATGAAGGATCGTAGATACACATTTGTATCATACAACTTTTTTATTATGATTAATATTTCTAGGCAGCATCTGGTGATGTTTGGGTTTTTTGTTTCTCCCAAATCTGACATCTGCAGGAGCAATTCAGTGGTCAGAACTAATGCATGGAGACCATAAGGGAATCATGATGTATAGAAGTGAGGGGGGTGAAGGCCCAATCCAGCACAGGCCAAGGAAAACCTCTGGGAAGGAGGATTAAAACATGGGAATTCTGCCAATGCTTCATTAGACTAATTAACAAAAGCTAATTGCAACGTCAGCTGTCAGTCAATATAACGATTTAGCATTTAATGTAATGCTCACCTAATATTTACTTAATTTAAGTGCAAATAATGCAAATTGTGAACTATTCTCTTGATAAAACGATTAAATCATGTCACTTTAATATAATAATATCTCAAGGACTACACAGGGAAAAACTGTTACAATTTTCCTAGAATAAAGCAGTAAGAGGAAGAAGTTAGCACTGAAATGACGACAATAACAAGTCAGGAGCAGTTTCTGGTATCTGAGCCATTCATAATTGAGCGAACTAATACAAGAGGATATGGAAAACACGAATAACCCCGTTAACAGATGATTAAACTAGAAATTTGCAGACTAAATGCTCTAAAAATCCACGCCTGGAGGCTATTAAAGTGGGCGAAGTGGCTAAAGCGAGCAGCTACCTAAACCGCGACGGAGCAGGTAAACATGTCACCTGACGTTTAATTAGCAGCTGGGGAAGCTCAGGCTGATTGAAACGCCTCTAAAACCAAATCTTTATTAACCTGACACCCAGCAACAGATGCGTACACGGTTGAACAGCTCTGTCGATGGCAGAAGGGAAAAAAGAGGAGCTAGCAGCAAGCGGTTGGTACCACAGCAGCTAATCACAACTAAAACACACAAAAAAAGGGTTGGAGCGGTAAAAAAAAAAAAAAGAGGTTTTAATAGAACAACGCACCTGCAAATTATCTGGTGGTTTTCCCTTGGGGTTGAATGTTAGACGGAAGGTGAGTGAGAGGAGGTAAAATAAAAACCCAGCTTTCTGTGCTTGTTAGCTCATGGCTAGCTCGGTGGCTAACTCCAGGGACTCTGGTGGTAGCTGTTAGCTGTTAGCAGCGGACTGACTGCACGTCCTGTGGGCTTGGCTGTGTCTGACGACGCCCGCCCGCCCGCCAGGGACACTCTGCCAACTCCACGCTTTACTTTTGAATTTAAACTAAAAAAAAATCACTTTATTTTGATGCTACTAACTTTAATAATTTTCTTGAAGCTTAGGATATAAAATTGGCCAATTTTGCATAAATGGGGAAACGATGGAGAGGCACTAAGATGGCCAAATACTGGAGGTGTTGTTGAAAAGTGCAGGGAATTGAATTGCACTTTCCTGCTGTAAAAGCCAACTCCAGTAATGTACAGAAAATGTTTCTGCTTTGGTTTTATTTCAGCAATGAAGGAAAATACCATAATTTCTAACTTGCGCCGCAAGTTTGCAGAGAGGAGTTGGAATGACACATTTCAGCTTGTCCGCAGATGCATGGTAAGGCAAACCTCTTGTCATTTTAATCTCATGTTCATTTAAAAGAATAGAAAAAAACCCTGCCTTGCAGTATTGAGTCAGTTTGGGATGGGCCCTGCTGTGTGGCAATGCACTCCCATTAGATCATCCATAGAGGGATACTTGAGCCTTTGTTTGATCATCACTCTGAGCACTGATGTCCTTCTGATTCTGTTTACTTTAGTCTCACTTGCCATCTACATTAGAATGTAAGGTTATGTAAACGCCTTAGAATAAATTTGTTTTATTGCAGGATCTCACACTCAAACTAAGTGCATTTAGTGACGAATACAACATCAGAGAGAAATATTTCTTGTAAATAAAGTTGCCAGTTCTGCACTTTTACTTCCATCGCTAAGAACGTTTGCTAGTGTTTTATTGTCTGCAATAAACGCAGATATAAAAATGAGCCAATTGCTAAGTGCAGTTGAGGTTCTGTGGGACTGTTTCCTTTCGGTTAAGCCCTGGGAATCTACTTGATGTTAGAAAGTCTTTGAACAAACCTAATAAAAATGTGATTGACTCCACTAGAAAACTGAAAACAAGTAATTATACAGGGTGATGATCCAAACTATGGCCACTCGACAGAGAAACGTCGAGAGGACACAAATCTTTGAACACAAATTTAACCTTGTTCTCTGACCAGCCCGGTTCCCACATATTAAAATATTCAAATATTAAAAAAAAATGTGTGTAATGCAGAATGGTGGAAATGGACTCGGAACTTGAGAGGTTTAGTGTGTTTGCCAACAATATGATATACAAGTTTAAGAACAAAGGGTTGAATGTGCAATTGCTTATTTTGCAGTCTTTGAATATATTGGCTGTTTTAAATATACTGAAACTAGTCTGGCCATCGTCTTCCTGCACTATTCCGCTTGATTCAAATCTCTCTTACAGCTCAGTCTGGGTTTTCTCCTGTTTACTTGGATTCCCTCCGGTATAATTTCTACCAGACTAATCAGCAAACAGAAGAAGTTGTGGACGATTTTCTGTGTTGCTTTAGATTTGGAGGTTGCCTGTACTTTTACTAATGGCAGCAGTGTAATTGAACAAAGTCGTTCGGTGTTGGCCACACTTCAAAACATTGAACAGCCATTTTGTTCGGATAGGAACTTCTCTTCTTGCAGTGGAGGATGGTTGGGGTTAGCTTGGTTTATAGCTAACGTGTTGAACAGTGCGCCAACTCCGCTCACACGCATTGGCCTCACTCGCCATCTGGTCATGCACTTTTGAATTTTTGTAACTGAGCGCGGATCACTCGCCCTCCAATCACAAAAAAATTGAGGATTATGAAGGTGCTCCAGCAGAGCAGGGACCTTTGGACTGATATTTATACAAGCCTTCCTTTTGAGGGCTCATTTTATGACAGTGGTTCTTAACCTTTTTTGAGGTACCGAACCCCCCAGTTTCATATGCGCATTCACCGAACTCCTCTCACTCCTCCTCGCCCCCCCAACCCACACACAAAATACTTTGTGGTATTCTAATTTAGTAATGTAATTATATTAGCCGTGTTGCCACCCCCACGCCACTAGAGGCAGTAGCAACCCCGAAAAGATGCTACTAAGGAGCAGATTTAGACTACAGAATTTGCTCCTCCGCAGCTCTGATTGGCTAAGCAATGTAACGTGATCCTCTGCAGCAAGTGACGGCATAGCGGCGCCTCATCACGACTTTACACAAGTGTGTCTTTACCTCAGAGGCTCCGCCGAACCCCTGAGCCCGACTCACCGAACCCCTGGGGTTCGACCGAACCCAGGTTAAGAACCACTGTTTTATGAGAATAGGACTCCAACGTACAAGTCAACAATAGCCGTGTCCAAATTCAGGGTCTGCGTCCTTCGAAGGACCCGTAGAAAAATATCTGTGGATTCGGACAGGTGTAGCCTTCACCAACTGGCCCCGCCCCCACCTCAGCGTAACTCATGTTGCCTAGCAACCGTGACAGCGTGAAGGAGAGAGCTGGAAGAAAAAAAAAAAAACCCAAAAGTGCCGAAGTTTGTTTTTCAGTGATTTGTTACTGATTTCTATATTATTCTTCACCTTTTATAGTAAAGCTAGGTCATTATTAGAGGTGTGCCGATCGATCGGACGCATTTGAAGGAGCCTTTGAATTCGGACAGGCCTTGTCGCCACTCTATGACGTAATTGGCCTACAAATCCGTCCTTCGAAGGACGCAGACCCTGAATTCGGACACGATGCCGCTGTGTTCAACGCGAACTTTCAGACGTTAACAATTTCCCGTAAGCTCCAGGAAACTGGCGCATTACATACGTCACGGTCGGACAAACGTCAGCGATTGGGTAAAATTTAAAACTTCCAACAGCGTCTACGCCTGTAGGAGGCGGTAATGCGCCAACTTTGCTGTTTGCCAACCGCCAATAAAACATGGAAGAAGAGTCCACGCCTCCGCGAAACAATATAGACCCCAAACTCTGTAGGGAGCGAAGTGTGGCGTAAGGGGGCAACGACAAAAGCTTAACCCGCCTGCAGAGACTCTGGAAGTAGAAGGAGGTTAAGTTTTCTTTAGGTTTTCCTGGGTGGAGGAGAATATTTGTGGATTTATTTAAAGTGGAGTTTGGCAGGGGTCGGTCTCCAGAGTCTGGTAAGGCAATCTTGGTTACTTGGTGGTCTAAAGTGATGTGTGGCCCAAAGGGACACAGCAGCTGGGGCCAGTCATACAATACTGACCAGCAAGGATTATGAAGAAATTAGATTCTCAAAGCAAAGGATGAGTTCACAGTATGTTTGCCGTCTGTTTAAAACTGTATGTAAAGGATCCTGAGTGTCAATATTTCCCTTGCTGTGGTGTCACTCAGCTCGTGTTCGTGGAGGGGACACTAGACTGTTGACACAAGCCTCACACTGCTGGACAACACATCCTTTGTTGGGTTTTCACTTCCCTTTGTCCCACAATAGGAGAAACCCAGGGATGAATCCAAACCTTGTGAGCCGATTGCAAGAGCTTTGGACAGACTCCAGGAAGTGCTTCAGGGTAAACAAATACTCCACTGATTCATTTTTCTGCTCTCTAGGATAGTAATATTGGTAACATTATTTAGTTTTTTATTTAATTTTCAGCACCAACTATGGACACCACAAAATCCAGACTGGAAATGATTGCCAAACGACAAGGGTAGCTACATTTGGTTGTAACATGACAAAAATATAAAAACTTTGCGAACTGGTGAACAAAAGTGTTCATATCTCAGATCTAGCTCTCTGGGAGTCGATGCATAATTTATTGCCGTGTCTGACCTTCGTTCATATCTAATTTTCTTTAGGATGGATTTTTACAGTACTGACGCCACCTGCTACCTGTCGGCTGACGTTTTCTACCTGGAGGTGTTGCTGCTGCCATCTGGTGAGGTGCAGGAGGTGAAGGTGGCTCTGCATGGAGAACGTCCCACTGTAAGCAGACTCTGCCCTTCAGACAATGTGAGGCCATCCCTCTTTTTGAATTTTGTTCACTAATGCCCTAAAATCGCTTTGCAGCCCAGCAGGTCCCTTTTGCGTCTTCTTAGGTAAGCGATGACTGTGTGTTAAATTTACGTCAGATAAAACGGGCAGTTTATCGCCAACGACTTTGGATGACGACAGTTTCAGCCGTTGGACGAGTAATTTCCCTGCAAATGCTAATTCTCCTTTATTTTCTGGATAATTTAAAGGTCCAATAACTTTTTTGAATTTTCCGTGAGGCTGGGAGAACTGTTTGCTCAATTCAACATTCCTGGAGACTGGTAGGTTTTCCTGAGACGCTCACGATTGACTTAAAATCTGGAATGGTTACCATTTGGCCTCCCATCTGTTGCTTTCACAGTGAAACAAAATCAAAAATGTTGAAATCCCTAAAAAGAATCTGGGAAGACCTTCAGAAAATATCAGATATGCCAAAGTAAGTAACAAAAAAGGCTAGCATGGTGACTTAGCAGTAACAGTTTGCACTGCTTTTGGACAACTTTAGTTAAACTGTCTATTCATTAAGGATGTTTTCTTTCTTTTAGTGAACCAAAGTGCCTTGAAGCCCAAGTGGACTTGATAAACAATGGCAGGGTTGGCTTTTTAATGACAGGAAAACAAGGTATGAGTTGGAACATTTACAGTAAATCATACATGTGGATTATTTTTTCTTTTTAGAATCTGATTTATTTATTTTTTCCAGATTATCCTCCATCTCTTTACTTTTATATATCACCAAATGATTGCCTGAAGAACTCAAAGTTGTGTAAGATTCTGATTTGTCTTCTGATTTTTTTTTTTTTTTTGTCAACTTAATGTCTGATCATGCAGCAGATTCAACGTTGCATCTTTTATTTCATAGCACTTGAGGAATTGTTGGAGTTCAAACCACCTGTCCAGGTAAACCAGGCTACAATCGGAGTCGGCGATTTGACTCGCAAGCTTCAGATGACATCTCTAATCTCAGAGGCTCCTCAGCTGGACACTCATAGGTCTGTATTTTATTTTAGTCTCTCATTCAGTAGAATGATGTGAAGGTCCCAGCTGCTAGTTAACAATAAACCTGCTTCTTGGAGCCAGTTGTCCGGCGCTCGCTGCTCTCACTGCTCTCAGTGAGGTTTCGAACGAGACGCTTCCCGCGTGTTTCCTGCTCAGACTGAAGACACCGATACCTGTGTTTTCTCCTATTGTGGAGAGAGTTGGACAAATCACAGGTTGGGAACTTTTCCTAGAACAGAATCAGACTTGTTTTTGTTTTCCAAAGCTCCACACTCATTCCATTGTTTCTCCAGGCATGACTATACCACATTGTGACCTCCAGTGGGCATCGTTACCCAAGCTTCTGATAAACGCTTCTGCAAGTGCAAAAAGCCCCTCAGAGCCATTAGATGGACAGGAGATGTTTACAGTGGTACGAGTCTGCTTTTGGCTTTATTTCTTTATTTTTTTTGTCAATTTAAATTCTTATGGATTACATGCTGAGGGAGAATCGAAACGTCTCGTCCAGGTTTTTCCTGAGGGTGGGACACACACTTATGTTCTGCCTGATTCTTCGTGGGATGCTCCCACACAAAGAGCAGCTTTGCTGGCCAGCGTTCCTTTCACCCAGCTGGCTCACGTCTCCGCCGTGCTGGAGCTGCTGCGTCACCAGTGTGTCTTTAACACCCTGCTGGGGAGCTGCCTGACTCAGAGTGCCAGTCCAGGTGGGAGGATGTTCATGTGGTGGAATTAGATCCAATATGGCAGAAGCGACGCTGCCAAGAAGACTTGTAATGCTCTTATTATGTTTATGTTGTGTTCTGCTTTACCAGCTTCAGTTTGTGACCTTCACTTTGAAGTCCGCCCAGAGTCCACTACCAGCATTTCTGTGACCTTCTGTCAACCCCACATTGACCGTCTTGCCGTCTGTAAGCATTTTTTAAGAGAATTTTTTATGGGGGGAAAAAAAAAGCCACGTAATTTAAGTATTTTTCAGGTCTGGATAAGTATAGCAGGAAAATAGTGTGGAAAATGTTTGAATTTCCAGACTTGATCTCATATGGTTTTTGGTTCGTGCAGGTTTGGTATTTAAAGCCTGTCCTCTGCAGTAATTTCTGTCATAAATTGATAGAGAACATTGTGTTCTATAAATTCAAAAGAACTGTAGTGGGCCAGTTCAGGTTAGAAATGCTCTGTTACGAATTTTGAATCTGCCTTAGCCATTATCATCATTAGATTATATGTAGTGTAAAAGTGGCGTATATTAATATACTACTCTTGTTGCTGCTAAAACTACCTAGATTTTTTTTTTTTTTTTTTTTTTTTTTAAATGAAGTAAAAATGACCCTAAACTATAAATGTGAGTCTGAGAGCGTGTGTGATTATTGGTAAACTTTTTGCTTCAAAATATAAGGAAAGTAAAAAAAAAATTAGTTGTAACTCTAACAAAAAAATATTGTTCATTTATGTACGCCTTAACCTTTGTGGTTTAATTGGCTTCTATGAAATGAGTCTTGAGGATGATGAGACTGCTGGCTCAGGCTAACCATCAGCTGCAAACTTCTTTCTGTTTGTCCATCTGAGATGAATGGTTTCTTTATTGCAACTGAAATGCATTATACCTTATAACCTCTACAGAACTACTTGTGGACTCGTGTGCTTTTCTGTCACCAGTGCAGGTCAACATACCTAATCCCCGTCAGATCACCTGCCACTTGTTTGGAGGAGGATGTTATGATCCATCTTATCCCATGCTGGACGAATACACCTCCATGGTTCTGACTAGGTCTGCTTTGCACTCTTGTAGAAATACTAATTTTAATCATTGCTTTCAGTTTGATTCCTTGCATAATACTTGTGTGCGTTTTGTTATCTCAGTTGTATGTCCATTCCTGTGGCCATGAGGGCGTTGTACTGCAGGCTCGAGGAAACCAACAGCTGCCCCACCTCCGCAGTAGCTGAAAACGACCGACTAAGTGATGAGATGGACATCGATGGCCAGTCGCCTGCAGCCTCCCAAAGCGCAGAATGACGGCGTTCCTGGTTCAGTGTGCGCTGCCGTCTCTGTCTCTAAATCTGAGCTTCGTCCTGAATCGAGCGCCAGCATGCCTGACGACCCCCACCCATTCGTTCCTGTGGCTCCAATGGCAAACTCTGAGCTGATCTCAACATAAGGAGGGCTTAGCAGCTGCCTGCGTCACAGATTATTGGACTTTATTAAGAAACTGGCCGCTGCGTAACAATTTGAGATGCTGATGGTTGAATCTGTCTCACTATGCATTCCAGTGTGGTAGGGATGACTGGCTGTAAAGGTTTTTGAGGTCTGGCACTGGGCCTCCAAAGGGCAGGAAACCAGTTGCTTGTTACCATCCGAGCCAGTAAGTCCTGGTTTAAATGTCTCTATATTGGCTTGTGAAACCAAACAGATCTGACATTTTTCAGCTCTGAAAAAAATGAAAACTTTGCTGAATAAAGAAACAATTTGGTTTGAATAGAGAAAGAAAGCTAGAAGAAATTTCTTGATTACGGTTGAGGACCATCTTGCTTTTTCTGGACTCCTGCCAGGACTTGTACAAATATAGGATGAATGCCTGCAGCCTGAACAGTAGAAGAAGAAATGTTTGACTACAGAGGAGACAATGTGATTTTTAACTACTGATATGGAGGATTTTACATTTTAAATTTTTATTTTATTTTTTTTTTAGAATATTTGAGGCAACTGTTGACGGTAGACAACTGGCTTTGTCTGTATGCATATCCAATGACCTGTGTGACTGCTATTCATAGAAGCAGCCAAACATGTGGGGTTAGAAACGCTCTCTTCTTTCAGAGGAATTGTCCTTGGAATAGTTGTTTTGTTCTGATTGGTTGAGAAAGTTCACAAAAGGAGCACATGGTGATGCTGGGTTTTAAATAACTGTCCAAGCTTTTACAAACCTGGTTGGATGTTTGGTCTTATGAGACTCTTGACGTTATTTGAACCGTTCTTTCATGGGTAGGATCACATAGGATGTATGTATTTTATATATAAAAGTTTGAATATGTTTTGTGGTCAACTGAGAAAGAAATGTCACGGAACATTTACACAGAATAGAGGAAAGTGTGTTTTGTAGGGGTCTTGGTGAGTTTCAAGCATAAGTAAACTACACACACAGTCAGCTGGTGGTGGTGGCATCGTAATGTTGGGCTGTTTTACAGCATTGCAAACTTGTGACACAAAGATGCAGGGCAATGTCCTAGTAGAACAATAATATGAGAATAGCTGGAGGGAATTTAAAATATATTTTCACTATATATTACAACAAAAAAAAATTATATTGGATCAAATATTGACCAGTCTGAAGGATATGCTTTTTTTACTTCTGAAACTACTGTTTTTTATATACAAATAAAGGTTTTATAAATCCAAATTTTCTGTTTTAAAGATCTGTTTTTAGTCCCAAACTATTCAAATCATTTTGATCAGACACTAAAGTATCACTAACCACCTGCCATACAAGATTATGGCGTCTCAATCAAAATGGGCTCCATTTGCTACATTTGTGCTCCATAACGTTTTACTCTCAATCTTTAAAATGTAATTATGAATGTAGCACTGAACTGAAGGTAAAGAGTTTGTGTCCAGGATATGAGGGAGCTGCATATATGCCATCTGCCATTTTCTCTGAACCTAGAACTGTAAAAGAAAGTAAAACCTGATGGGGGTTTTTCTGCAGCTCTAATTGTTCATTAGTCTGGTCTTGTTGCATTATGTAGATGAACGCAGGGCAGATGTGTAATAGATGTACACACACAGGAGTGCCCACTCTCTTTTAACTGGACACAAACTGTAATAAGGTTCATTTTCGTATACTTGTGCCAAACCCTCATTCTTTTCGCCCTGGGCTGTGAGCCACATTACTCCTATCAAACACATCTGTAGGTGGAAATTATTGACCAGAACTGTGTATGCAATAAATAGAACTTCAGCTATTTTAAGGTCGCATTCTTAGCCTATTTTAAGGAAATCCTAAAAGTGTGTGTGTGTGTGTGGGGGGGGGGGGGGGGGGGGGGGGGGGGGAGAGCTCTCCTCTTGGTCTGCGGTCTCTTTAAATCCCAAACCAGTGGACGGGATCTGCGCGTCCTCACAAAGCCTGTCTGGACTCTCCACTCATCCTGATAAACAGCTGCTTACCATTTAAGGGGGAACTTCTCAGGAAAAAAAAAGTTTTCCTTGGACCTCCTCTGGAATCGAGACTTTTGTCTGCGGATGTTCGGATTTAGAGTCCGCAACGCTGCAAAACGCACCAAATCTAGACTCTCGAGTTTTTTTTTTTGTTTTTTTGCGCAATGCTCCGCCGTCCTCAGTTCAACATCTGGATTAACTATTTGAAGTCGGATCTAACGGCGACAGCAAACTTCAACTTTAAAGCAGCCTGCCTGCCTCCTTTGTGTTCTCCGGAGTTCAGCCTGATAAACCCGAGTCTCTGCTCGTAGATTATGTATTCTTTAAAATGGGTGCGAACAAT
Source organism: Poecilia picta (assembly GCA_033032245.1). NCBI lineage: Eukaryota > Metazoa > Chordata > Actinopteri > Cyprinodontiformes > Poeciliidae > Poecilia > Poecilia picta. The sequence continues at coordinate 20,449,090 of CM065372.1, read as the reverse complement.
GGAAAACAGTATGGAAGCGAGGGTGAGTGAAGCGGTGATAACTTCTAATCACGCTCTATGTCGAATCTGTTGATTTCGTATGCAACTCTCGGCGAAGTTGGTATAAAAATCCCGTTATGTGCGTGTTTTGCCCCGTAGTAAACTAAAAATAGAAAACCACGCAAGGTTTGTTGAGTTGGAGCTGTTTTTTTTTCTCTCTCTCTTCAGACATCCTTAGTTTTCTTGGTCTTTTTCGACCTCTAACGACTATTTTATTATATGCAACATTTTTATAAAGTCTTTCAAAAAAAAAAAAAAATCCAGAGTGACATTTGCTGGTCGTATCTCCTCATTTTTAAATGTAAAACGTGTTGAACATAAACGCAACTTTACTTAAATAAATGAGCTCCAATTCATCTCATCTCTATTTTTGACCCAGTTAAAATCAGTTTGCATTTTTCTTTATGAAGTGAAACTAAACAATTGAGTGTTGCAGACACTGGCTGTGATATCTTGAGTTCAAATTCAGTATCACCTCACATAATTAGCTGCCTTGGCAGGGCAACATAGTCATCTGTCAACACAACTGCTGTAATTTATGGCCCTTTTTGTTTTAAAAGGGAAAAAGCCTTCTCTTGCTGGTTAACTGAAGGTAGATATGGAGACAAAATATTGTGGTTTGGGCACCTTATCTTGACAAGAAACAGTTTCTGAGATTTTCCTTCCCAATCTTAAGACTTGGAAGCCATTTTATGCATAATACTCACCTCATTTGGTCTGGGGTGTTTTATGTTATAGGGGAAAAACGTGAGCAGGTTCTAACATTATTCTGAAGTTAAATCTGTTGGCCACTGCATCTAGTGTGGCCCCAACTTCAGTTCAAGAGTGATTCAAAATTGTTAGTTTATTTTAATCAGGGAAAAATTATTACAATGGAAAAAAGATAAGAACAACAAAATGTATATATTTTTTTCTTTTTCAACCAAACTTATAACAAATAGAACCACACATATCCAGAGACTGTTACTGGAAAGACCATTTTGCTGCATCCAGAATAGCTTTTAATCAATGTATTAAATTTGTCCAAATATAGCTGGTGTTTTGGAAGAAAGTGACACAAATCCTGTTTTTAAACCTAAGATAATTGTCTTCAACTGAGCCTAAAATACAGCAAATGTGCAAAATCATTTTTAGTTTTGTATCTATGCAACGAATAAGCCCTTTTCTACTAGAAATGAATACCAGGCTGCTTTATTTGCTCCACTTCCGTTTTTTTTCTTGGCCCATGAGTTCTTTTGGCCCGATGATTTCTGACAAAACGTTTGGACAGCCCTGGTTTACGGGCTGCATGGCGGTGCAGTTAATAGCACTGTTGCTATGCAGCAAAACGAACTTGGAGAAGGCAAAACTGTGGATCTTGGATCTTGTAGATCCGCCTCGGGCAACAGCTATCTCAAAGTTTTTGCATTTTAGCGTCTCTTTATCAGCCTCTCCTGTTGTTGTGGAGGAAAGTTCCCCTACTCTTTACTTTTCTTCAATGTTTCCATGACTCAAATTCAGGCAAACTGTAACTGTCAGGTAGGTGTTTTACTCACATGCTTCAGTGATGGCAAAATAAGCTCAAATCAGCACCACTTCACCGCTGTGTTTAAGTCTCTGTGCTGATGGGTTTTGTGTGGTTTCCTCCAAATATGGAGGTGCTCACTATGCCCAAGCACCTACACTTTGGAAATGAGCTCTCTATCCTTTTAAACAAGTAGTTTGCTACGTAACATGCTATCTAAGTCTAATGTAACATCTGGTATTAGGTGTTGGTGAGCTAAGCTGTGAAAGGTTTCCTCCAACAGTTGAATTATGGTCAGTGCGATGAGACAGACCTGAGTCCTCCAGATCTACAAACAACCTTCTGCTTTTCACACATTTGCTGATTATCAGTTTAGTTCATTTGATTAACAGCAAATGGACTAACCCACTTTCAGATGATTCCCTCTAAACTCTTCTAAATATGAAATAAGCAGAATAAGACTTTCCTCAGCCTTTTTTTGTTTAGTTTTACTTAAACTTTGAAAGCATGCAGACTCTTTATGTTTATTAGTTTTGTGGTGAGAGGATTCCTGCAGCTGATTATTATCATAAATGTGGTGATGTGCAGAGCATCAAAAATTAGAGCTAGGATAGGAAATATAAGCAAAAAAGTCATAATCATCAAATGTTTGAAAGTAAATCCAAATTTTAAAACAGCTTTGGAAATAGAAACAAATATAAACTATCCAATCCATATTACTTTTTTATAATCTGCAGAAATGTAACATAAACTCAAACTGAACTCGACTCAACTTCATTTTTATCACATTGCTGTCATCTGTTGACCCTCATACCATAGGATGATTACATCTCTTACATGTGGCTTTAATAATCCTGGAATATCAGCTCTGATGGACAGTCTGTGTCATCTTTATTACCATAAATAACATTTTACTAACATTTTGCGCCTATCATATTAAAGTGGCTGTCCAGTGCAGCCAAATGCATTATTTCTGGCCCCAGAGCAGTGATGTTTGTATAAATAACATTCCAATGAGCTCTCTTCCAAAGTCAATAAGTGCAGAAAAATGCCTGAACCTCGTGATTTGAAAGAAAAAAGAAGCAAAACATGTGGTCCTTCTCCACCTTTGATTTTATCATGTTAAGCTTCACCAGCCGCTTCACTAATTGAGTTGAAGTTGCTCTTTTAGCTCCGCAGAAGGGATTCTGCTTGAAAATGCGATTAAACCAAACCTTTGCATGTATTTAATATCAAATAAATAGATTTGCAATGAAACTGAGATCCTTGTTTAACTGAGGAGACAATTTAAAAATGTATTCTAATAGTAATTCACCAGAAAAATGATGTAGGCGTCATTTAGTATTAGGAACAGCATTAGTTTACTCTTCAGTAGACATTTCTGTGGTTATTGTACTTTATCTGATCTTAATACAACTCTAAGTACAAGCTGCTGGTTTTTAGTTTGATGTGTTTAACGAATAGATAACAGGTTTTTATTTAATCTATCAATGATCAGCCTGAACCCATTAAGGCTAATTAATGGCTGGTGCAGTGGATATAACCTAAACTTTACATGATTGTAAAATCAACACACATCTTTTCAAATGCTTCAATAATTAAAGCTGAGCTCTTGCAGTTTAGATAAGGATCCAGATGTTGTGTGATGGGAGGATTTATCTTACTAAGAAGGATGAAACGCATTGAGACGATGGACGATCCACTGCCTCCGGACTCGCCCAGACGGATTGTTAGTCTCAGCTCATGCTGATTCGCTCGTCATCACTTCATCACTAGGAAGATAACAATAAATTTAGATGAAGGAAATGAGGCATTACATGACAGTGGGTGTACAAAAACTATAGCAATATTTACTGTTTTTCTTATCATTGACCCTTACTAAGTACTGCTGTAGGCAAGCGTTTCAAATCTCTAGCTAACATTAGCTTAGCTTCTGCAGACTATTAAGAGTAAAGCATGCTTTTTTTCCTGATTATAAAAAATATAATAATGGTTTAACATTTTGGGGATGTTTTAAGGAAAATGTAAGCTGGGAAAAATATTAACTTCAGGTTAAAACAATGTAAGTAGTTTAGATTTTTCAATTTCAAATTAGAAGCTATAAACTGAATTCAGTTATTTACAGTTATTTTCATCATGTTTACAACCACTTGTCTTTTCTGTCACTCTGTCGCCTCTTCTTGGTTCTATTGGGCTCACAAGACTCTAACTCTAACCCTGGAAATGATTTAAATATGGATTCATACCATTTTTGCCCAACCAATTGGAATCGTGATCACTGACCTTAAGTGACCCCCAGGGAGGCCTGTAGTGCTTTAGATTGTTGTCCAAGTGGAGTAATCCTTGTAGGCTAACAACTCTTATTAAGGTCCACCTTTGTTCCACGTTTTCTCCATTTGCAGATAAAAGTCTTTGCTGTGGTGTCCAGGAGTCCCGATGTGTTTAAAGCTGCACTACATAACTTTTATTTTTTAAAAAATATGTTTGTTTTTTTTACATATTTGTTAAAACCTTCACCATGTTGTGGAAGAATACGACAGATAGTCTGTGGAAAGATCTAACTCCTCCACCTCCTCCTTGAAGAAATGCACCACCCCCGAACAAAAACAACCAACCAGAGCCAGGAGGTCATAGTGCTGTCAGTCAACCTCGTGAACATGCTGCTAAATGTGCTAATGATCTAGAAACAATCACAGGAAAACAATTTATCTGCCGTCTCACCATGATACTGCCACCAAAACGCTTGAGCATCAGCACAGTGCGATGTTGAAAAACCCTCGCTCTTCTTCTTCTCACTGTGGCCAGACGGCTCCATCTTTGTCTTGTCCGAATATTAAACTTTTAAATGTCAAAATCCTCTGCTTTTGTTATTCTACAGAAGAATCATTTCTGCTTCAAAATCCACAAGAGCTGTGCTTCTTATTTACAAGAGGAGAATTCTTCAGGGCTTCGGTCCACATCTGTTTTCAAGTCTATCTCCACAATTAATTACACACTGGTTACAAGTATGCAGCAAACCATCCACAAGGAAACAAGCAGAACCTTTTCCAAAACTTGTTTTTTTTTTTTGCCCTCCAACCAAAAAAACAAGACAGCCAAACAAATCACTAAATAACTTTTTTTTTTCAGCCTGAAGTGTTTTTTGGGGTGTTTTTTTTTTCATATGTAGGCATTTGCATTCTTCTTCTACATTTTGCTGTGTCTTTTGTGTTCATTTCTTGTGAGCTCTATTAGTCGTAATGTGCTTTTAACATTCTTCTGCGTCACCCTTCAAATGACTACTTCTTTCAGGAAGAGTTTATTTCATGGACGTTACTGTTCTTTGGGCATCACTTCATGCAAACACCTCTCCAGCCGGCTGTGCGCATTGAAGACCACGAAGCTGCGTTTACATCCCGACAACGGAGCAAAACGCCAAATGTAACATTTCCAAGTGTGCAAAAAGCAGCCTGCAGCCACCCCTCCAGCAGTAGAGGCTCTCTTTCATAGTTATATCCCTTTGTCCATAACTTCTAAAGTCATTATAAAGAAATTTAAACCAAGTATCTACAAAGACAAACAAAACTCATACAGAAAGACTTAGGAATCCATGTAAACTCAATGAAACTGCTTTGATGTGGCAGTTTAGAGACGAGACCATGACCTAAGAAATATGCTGCGGAAGAGCTGCAGTCATTTATTAAATGCTTTTGTCTTCCTCTGGAGCGTTTCCTCAATCGTCCTGTGTGGAAATGAAGACTGGGGAGAGGTTGCAGTGGGCTTAGTTCCTCCTTCGAATGAAACCCCCCCCAAAAACAGATACTTAGTCAAACAGAGCAGCCCAGACTTTATGTAAGTGCCAAGCAGAGATATTTATCCTCAACTGAGCAACATAAACGTCATAAAAGCAAAGACTGATGGCTTTTCTGGTTTCCTTACACTTGAATTGTACTAAGGTTGTCATACAAGTGGAATTATCTCTGATGCACTTGAAAAGTTTTCTTACAGAAAAGAAAAACAATCATTTTCAGCAACTGTTGGGCACAGATCAGATTTCCTCAGATTAGTGACGCATAAATCTGAAAAGGTTTACTTGTCTTCCCAGCTGTCAAGCTGAAGTCCATTTGTTTTCCATTTCTGCAGGTAAAGGGAGCTCAAGCATCTCCTCTGACATAAGCTCAAGCACAGATCACACACCAACTAAGGCTCTGAAGAATGTGGCTACCACCGAAGGTAAGGCATCTGGTGCTCATTAACCAAACTGCCCCCCTTTTTCCTCCTCTTCTTCTCTCTCTCCTCCTCCTCCTTGTGCGCTGCCTTTTTTGGGACAGAAACCTGTGTGTTCCCTGGTTCCAGCTCCCATCAGAACCAAGAAAATGTTTCAGAAGATGGAGGACAAAAAATACACACACTTCTGGCTCCTCATAGTGAAAGAATGCTTATCTAAACTGAGGTTGTATCAGGCTCAAAGTGCTGCCCAGCAGGGTGGGAGGGAGGGAGGCGCACGGTTGCAGGAGAGGCTTTTTCTTTGTTGTTGTAAAGATGAAGACAGTCTAGAGAGTAAATATGAGGTTGAGGAACTTAAACTTCACTCGGTTAGGTCTCTGGTTCCCTCTTTTCTCTTCATAATTTTCTGTTTGCTTACCCCAACAAAATGCCAAACCACAGATTGCCTTGGAAAAGCATTAAAACCCCTTAATCTTTTGCAAGTCTTGTCGCGTTACAACCTCAAAATTCAGTTTTTTTTGGTTGTTTTTTTTTTGTGGTGCATATTTGTGAACAGTTTCCTCGAAGCACGGCGCTACCACCACTGTGTTTTACTAAAGGTAAGGTGTGTGTTCAGGGTGATTTACGATTTTTTAACCCCTCATTTGGTCTCTTATTTTTACTCTCAGAGTAAAAAATTGTGCCCTGCTACTCTCCCAAAGATGGTTCTGCTGATGAAAACCCCTTACTGACGAAATATCTTCTGCTCCTGTTTGAATCCTGGGTTCTGGGGTTCATACTTTCTCTTTTAGTGGGTAAAAGCCGACGCCCTCAGCAAAGCAGTGATGCCTCCAAGAAGGCAGCGATGCTGATGGGCAAAGTCACATATTCAGTCCAAGGGCATAAAAACATTTTGTGAGCAGTGATATCTTAACTTAGTGAAAATAAGGTACCCTGTTCTTACATTGAGCATGTTTGCTCTTCTTTTCCGTGTGCAAAATTCCCACCAACATTTTATTGAGTTTAGTCAGATTAAAGGGGGCAGAACACAACGTTGGCAACACTTTTCAGTTTTTCTTTTTTGTTTTGTAAAATAAAGTTTTGTATCTGTGTTGTGTCAAATATTATGAAATATTTGCTGTAAATGCTCCCATACCTTCAATTTTCATTCATGAAGATATTATTGATTTTCATTCTGAACGGTTAAATGACAAAACCACACCTGCTCAAAGTTATGACTTTATCCTTTCCTCCTTTGTGTTTCTTTGTTTGTTAATGTTTTCTAAATCATCTCTGAGGTTACGCGGATGAATTTGAAGTAAACAAGGATAAATCAAATCTTTTGGGATTTTTGCTTGTAAAAGAATTTGATCCTTGAACTCATGATCTTTGTTTGTTACTCCACATAAATCCTTAAACATCTGCGGTTTTAACTTGACAAACTGTGAAAAAAAAAAATCAGTTTATTTGTAGCAAACATGTCATTAAGAGAGGCATTAAGTTTCAAAACTCAAAGTCACTGATGGGTTCTGATTGAAAAGCTTGATGCAGTTTCTTCCGGCTGAGCCGTGACTCTTTGCCTGTTTTCCTCCCTCATGCACAAACAGACAGAGCAAACTCACCCCGGCTGCTGTCAGCCATTGTCGTCCCCAGTCTCACATTTGCTCTGGCAATGGTGAGCGTAATATTCCTGTGGTTTGGCGCTGCCCACTCAAAAACAAATAGGAAGTAGAGCCTGCGTTTGTACCCGCCGCTCGGCAGAAAGACCCAAGGTGTTTTGTCGGGGAGCAGAAAGTCAGGGACCGAAGAGGCAGAAAAATCCCTGGCAAACGCGTGACGCGTTGGCTGTTTTCCTTTATTTATTTAACCAGGTAAGCCCCATTGAGATCTAGATCTCATTTTCAAGGGGGACGTGGGCAGAGGTCTGCAGTTACACAACATACACATCTAGGGACAATTTGGAGAGGCCAATTAACCTGACAGTCATGTTTTTTGACTGTGGGAGGAAACCGGAGTACCCGGAGAAAACCCACGCACGCACAGGGAGAACATGCAAGCTCCATGCAGAGGGGCTGGGGCCGGGAATCGAACCCAGAACCTTCTTGCTGCAAGGTAACAGCTCTACCAACTGCGCCACTGTGCAGTGTTACGCTGTGAGTGTTACGCTGGATGTGAGAGGCTAATTCACCCGTTTAACCTTTACGATTCGGAGCGTCTGGAAGCGCTGACTCAGTTGGATCTCTCCACCTAAAGGAGCTTCAGGAAATCAACCCAGGCAGTTGTGTAATTGTCCCGAATACGTCTCCTCTGAGCCCAACCTGTGCAGATACGGGGCTGAGTGAGTAACAGACTGCAGACAACTGCGTCCAAACCATAATTCTCAACTGTGTTTTGACTGAAATTGTTTTTTTTTTTTTTTTTTTCCTCCATGCTAAGTGGGAGTAATTACATGGTCTGCAACCGCCAGAGCCACAGTCAAATCCCCCCCCCCCCCCCCTTAAGACAGACACGCACACACCAAGCGCGCACAGGCCGTTGCCGACCCCCGTACCGATACTCGCTTGCAGTGGCAGGTCAGGCAGCTCTGGCCCACACAGTCCTGTGGTCCACTAAACTAATCAGGAAGCAGTCTGGGCTGTTTCCCCACCGCAACACTGGGAGTATTCATACCGTCCCAGAGCTGCTCCACGGCCGCCGCCGCCGCCGCCGCCGCCGGTTCGCTTTTTTTTTTTATCCCAGCATCAAGCATCACGATTTAATGAGACTTTTTTGTTGTTGTTTTTTTTTTCTTTTTTTCCCGCTGCCACTGTATTAAACTGAACTGGAACCACACACGTCAGGCGTTCAGAAACAACAAGTGATCCTAAAATATTCCGTTAAAGCAAACAAATCAGTTAATCCGATAAAGAGAAACATTTCGAATTTCTCCAGCTCAAGTTGCCGCTGCTACAGCTACAGCCACAGGTTTTTGGTTTATCGGCCAGCAGGCATCGGCTGGTTTCATTCATTCATGATAAATAACTCTGTTTTAAACATTTGCAATTTTTTTTTTTCTGCAGTGCAAAATGTTTTACTGGCATCGCAGAGTGTGGAGGTTTTTCCTCTGCTAGTGCAACACATGGAAGAGAACTTCCTTGACCCATTGCATGCAAAGCAAGCCATCAGTCATGTGCGTATGTGTGGAGTGGCATCCTGGTATTCGTGGGGGATGGGGGCAACAGCTGTCCTTGAACAGTTAACATCCACAAATATTTGATATTCTTGCAGAATCTCCGGTTGAGGTAAAACATTTGTTGCTAACAAGAAAAAGAAAGAAAGAGGGACACAATCAGAGTTGTAAGGTGGTATTTTGACTGAGAATGAAAACACCAGATGTATTAGCAGTTTGTTTTTGTACTAGCATTTGTCCATGGCGAACTTTTCTTCTATTTTAATTTTAGTTTTTGTTTTCTCACTTTGACACCAATGCTGTTTAAGCTCAAAATTTCCACTACCAAAATATTACACCAGTTTGTGTCTGTTGGCCAACAAACTGCCAATTATTTATTTATTTTTAATCACAAGTTTATTCCTTGGAACAGCGTTGCAGTTCTGTTGGAGACCTATTCATACTCTACCAGATATTCATTGACATTTTGAGAATATTCTGTGTGGTGAGGGGAAGCAGAGTTGGACTTGTGGTGTCTGTTATGTGAAATTTATCTAATTACCGAATGAAATAGCAGTCTGGTATTAACAGCGTGCGGCCACAAGTAATCCTAGAAGTTCAAGTTCAATTTAACCTTCTTCAATATATTAGTAATTTCTTTGCCTTTAGAGGATATAGTTTTAGTAGCCACTGTGTCTAGGATTCCAACCAGAGGCGCTGTTAGGGAGAGCATCAGTTTTCATTTTTCTGTTAAAAATAATCTACTCCATGACAATAATTTGAAGGAAAGATTTTCTTTAAGACTCAACAAAAACCACAGTGCTAAGTTAATATCAGTCAGCCAATGAGATCCAGGGCACTGCCTGTTGTCTTTCACCAATCCTGCATGCATTCCCAGAAAATCAGCATGAGGAAGCTGCACTCACTCTTCTGTTGGAAACAAACCCAGCCGGGAAGGGAGCTGTGCAATTCTGCTTTCAGTTATTATTTAGGCAAGTTTGTGGTAGCCTGACCTAGTTTAGCTTCCTATTAGCTGCAGACTCAACAGGCACAGTGCCGGACAGTAAATCCGTCCTTTGGGATGAAATTGAGTATTTCTCAGCAGGGGTTACACTTAGACCCTATCTGGGCCTCCGGGATTTGTCCAAGTCGGGGTACCTGAGGAATGCGGCCCAGATAAAGTGGGAACCCGACAGGAGGTTGTGTGGTTTGACATTTGTAGGCGGTTTTGTGTCAGCTGGAGATTTTGTTTAAATTTCAAACACTGATGTAACACAGACCCGGTGTGGGTGTTGGGCACCTCAGAGGAGAAGTTCGAGGTCAGTTTCTTCAGCTGTCTGTAGTGGCACCAGGAAGGTGGGAAGCAGAGGGAACAATGAACAGGCCCACTTCCTCTCTGGAGTCAAGGACCAAAGAAGCAGCGATAACGGCGACACGGAAAAGCTTCCCTACAACCCCGACCGAGCCATACGAGTCCGCACAGATAGAGGTCAGATGTTTACATACGCCATTGAGCTTATTTTGTCTTTGTTTTTTTTTTTTGGTTCAGGTGAATCAGTAATGCAACAAATAACTTTGATTCATTTTTAAACAGTATTTGGATGCACCAGTTTGAATTTATTATGGATTTTATGAATTTTTAACCCTTCCATGCATAGTGGTCGCTACAGTGGGCAGCTATCTAAAAGCCATTTTCTTGTGCTTCTTGTGGATTTTTATGTTATAAATGCACACAGACCACTGATGAAGTGGACGCTAATTCGGGACAAATACACTATCAACTACTGGCCATCAGCTGCAAATGCAGGAAATGATTTTTGCTAAATCCAATATGGCCGACAGACAACAAAAGCATGCCAACCGACCCGGTCCGTCCTTCTACTGTAGACGACTCTTGCAGGTAAAAAAAAAATATTGTGACGTCAGATAGCCCCTAAACAACAATACTACTGATGTACTTTTCAAATAACAACTTTGTATTTGGAGAAAATTACAATTGATCACCTAAAAAATAATAAATAATAATAAGAAAAAATGAAAGGGTTAATAAGATGTAAACAAGGTAAAATGTACACGAACATCATTAATAGCATCTGCTTTGAAGTCTCTAATTTAGTCCCATAAAAAGCTCATTCTAAAATAATTAAAAATACCTTGTGAAATATTATCATTATGCGGACAAGTCACGTTTAGTTTCCGTCTGTCGTGAGTCATGTTGCCTGTCTGTCACCTTTTGAGTCTGGGAGCAGCAGGGAGTCAGCATACCTCAACCACCTCAGTGTCAATAAACTCCAACCATACATTTGGTTTCTGTAACCGTTTTATTCTTTTTTTGGGCTTCAGGAAAGGCTTATCCCAGCAATTAACGGGTCGCCAGACCATTCCAAGCTCACCAGTAAAGTACTAATTGTGAAAACTGCTCAAAAACTCTCACCATTTACTAAAATTAAACATAAATTTTTATGCTCCAAAAAGCTGGGAAACTGAGCAAGAGCGACTAATTAACACAAGGGAGGTGAAGTGAGACTCAAACTATAAACTGGAGGAAAAGAACGACACGACCTATGAGAACTAAGTCTAAAGGCATAGAAGAATAGAAAATAGGAATAAACTAAGAACATGAACACAAAGCAATGGACGCCAATGGCAAAGCCCTAATGAGAGTAACAATTAAATGTGGCAAGATCCTTATTGCAATTATAAACCCACAAATGATGAAAACACAAACCCAAATGAAACCCAAAACATAAACACCAGTGAATTGTGGAAAAAAAAAGTAAAATTTTGCAGCGTAAACAAAATGTTCTGATTTTGGCACCAACTTCCCTGCCTTAAGCAAACATAATTGAAGTAACACACTGATAGGAAAATACAGGCTGGGTGAAGATTATAATCTTTAATTATTAAAGGTGCACAGTCAAGAACTATCAGTCATCAAAAAATGGTAGTAAACCTGAACCCCTTGACATTTCCATTACAGCTTCACATCATCAGCGCGATTTCCCTCATCTGTTAAAATAAAGTAAAATCATATAAATAATTATAAGCGACAGACTCATGCCTCAGTGTGAAATATGTATGAAAATAAAGCCTCCTAACACCCCCACAGTCATGTGTTGAAGGCAGTGTAAAGGTCAGAAGTGAAGTCTAAACAGCTCTGCTATGAAAACTCCCTTCTTACAACATGTTCAATTTCTAACAACCTTCCAGGAGCAACAAATCCGTCACACTTTACCCATAAACTAACCTCGAGTACTGACGAACTGTTTACTCGTGTTTGCTCAGCCAGATATATAGTGTTTCACTGTTGACTTTTGCTGCGCCAAGGCTAGAATACTCCTTACAGAGAGATGTTTGCGTGTGTGTCATTGCCACTGGGACATTTTTTTTTTTACTGTAGAAAGACGATTTGAGTCGGAGTTGCTCTGTTGCTACACCAGAGCTCTGTTATGTTTGCATCCAAACAAGCGAAGTTTGTTTAAATGTGGATGCATCTGTTTCCTTGGATGTTTGAACTTCTCACCTTACAGAGCAAATACTAACTTGAGTTGCTTTGAATTTTTTTATGCTTAGAAATGGTTATTATTATTATTATTTTTTCCACTTCAGAGCATTTTGAATCGAGCAGTAGCTGAAGTTGTCTCATGAATTTATAGCAAGTTTTATTGTAAGTGTAACGGTTTTGCTTCTGGGACTTGTCCATGTAAAGAACACAGAGGAGAAAAACATTCGGTGCTGCTTTCCTCACGTTTTCTCCATCAGCTGTCCTCACTCCTCCTCCTTTTTCTTTCGGCCTGCCGCAGCCAGGAAATCGAAGCAAAAAAGCTCAGAACGAGAGCGAAAAAATGCAAAACAATTGCAAGCAGATTTCCAGAAAAAGGAGGAGGCGAAGGAGAGATACACCAGCTCAGCGAGCAGATCTCTCTGTCTCGTAACTCTTCGCTGATTACTGCTCAGTCTTCCCATCCTCTATTTTTGACAGGCAGAGAATGCAGACCCTGTAGTTTTGAGAGTGTTTGAAATTTTTTTGCAAAAGCGTTACGTTTCCCGGGTCTCGACAGGAGCAAGTTTGACAGGATTTGGCAGCGACACCACCTGGCTTTGCTTCCTGTAAGATCCTGGCTCGGGTTGTTATGTTTTTGATGTAATCCACCTGGGTCTTTGGGACGTTTAAGTGGCAGCATGACCACAGCTATGGACCAGCTGAACCAACACATTAGGCTCCTTTCGTCTCATTTTGTGGTGTGTGTCATTACGTAAGCCTGGATGTGTCGGCTGTGGTTGAATCGGCAACGGCACAAAAATGAGAAGCAGTTTTTATAATTCCACAGGGAGTCTTGGATGGCTTTCTGTTTTGCATGGTGACAGATTAAAGAATAAACACAGACAGATGAATGTTATTACAATAGAGGATTGGACCTGATTAGACACACCACTCACAATACTATTAGAATACAAACCATCTCGATGCAGATATAACTCCAGGGCCATGCAGTCAAACAAATACAGTATAACCACTATTATCTGGGAAGCAATATAGACATGGGTTTTATTCCTGTTTATTAAGTCCTACCATCTGAAGCACTCCACACCAAACTAATGCAAGAATGCCTGATGACATTCGACCCAGTTGCATTGGAAAGTTTTTGTTCCATAAATTCAAGCATACATTTTTGAGAAGAAATTGTCCTGTTCTAACTCCAAAATCGTCTCTTTTTTTAATATCCCTGGCACTTTTTTGAATTCCACACCTCAAATTTGATCTGTCCTTACTCACTTTCAGCGAAGCTACAATTTGTAAATGACAGATTGGACTAAAGTAATGTAAGAAGGTCATGTGGCCTGATGAATCCAGATTTACCTTCTTAAATCAGGGTGTCAGGGTAAGAAGAGAGACGGTTGAAATGATCCACCCAACATGCCTATTGTCTACTGCAGCATCCTGTGGGGGAAGTGCAAGGATCTGGGGCTGCTGCAGTTGCTCATGTCAAAGTTCAGCAACACTATGAGGTCAACTGACTGCCTGAATGACCAGGTTATTACATCAATGACTTATTTCTTTGCAGATGAGGCAGTGATATTCCAAGATGCTTGGATTCATTGGGCTCAAATCGTAAAACAGTGGATCAGGAGACGTTACTTTCACCGCAGAGTTCAGAGCTTTACCCAGTTGAGAGTCTTTGGGATGTCGTGGTGAAGGATTTCCTCAGATGCTCCCTTTATCCATTCAAGATCAATGAGTTGAATGTGCCGTGTAAAATGCGTAGCTTCCACAGGGTCAGTATGTCCATAGATTTAACGTAGCTCATAAGTAACATGAGGTTTCATAAAGGGCTGTTCAGAAGGAAAAATGACTCAGAGTAACACAAATCTGTCCAGAAGGAGTTCCAGGATGAGATATGGAACAGCAAAAAGGACCATAATAACTCTCAGTTAGACTGAATCCTTTTTGTCAGGACTTTAGAGCCCCAAATGTTGAAACCCTTCCCCCATTTTCTGTTGCTTTAACCACATAAGATCACAACATTTGCTACTCATCATCACCAAATCAAGCGCTTGGGCCCAGTTTCCCTTTTCCCATTCCTGCTTGGTGAGGAGTTTTTCTGGGTGCCATGTGTAGCCACATTTCCATCCTTCATCATTCAACATGACTTTCCTCCTCGCTCTAAACCTCGTCATGCGACTCCACCGACATGAATGAACTGCACAGAGAGGCACACTGTGATCTTTACTCCTCCTCCTGAATTCATCAACCTTCGTCTTTGGCATTCCATTTGAACAAACGTTTAGGAATGACATAATTTCCAAAAAAGCCTACTCCTTTTTTTTTTTTTTTTTTTTGAATGATGCCAAATTACTTGCTTCTTCCATATGAGTGCTGGAAATGTGGGGTGGACAGACAACACGAAAATGAATTTATGAAAATAGGTGAAAGCTGAGTATGGAGAGTTTTAAAGAGCTCAAGTTGGAAACAAGTTGCACTGTGGAAAAAAGAGACTTTGTGGTTTCTGCAAATCTGCTTTAGCGCAGTGTCTTGAGACTGTGAGAAACGCTGCCGCCTTTAAGTAAAAGCGCAACAGGGAGGCTTTCTCGGTGAGAAGAGGTCTGTTTCCTGCCCAAGTGTGCACATTGTGAAGGAACTAGCAGGTCCCATTGTTTTCCAGGTTGTGCAGTGCCGTCTGCGCTTCCTGTAGTGCTGATAGCCAAGCCGCCACACTGTATGCTAATATCAACTTCCATGTATTCAATAAAACCCGAGACAGACCCAGATGTTTTTCATCCCAGCAGTTTTTTTTTTTCTCAGACGTTTGGTTTGAAATAAAACTGGAGCATGCAACCATCCAGTGCTGATAAATCACTTGTGTTTGGTTTAGTTAAATCCAACGCATGTAGCTTTCTGCTTTTCTTGAAAATGAGGGCTTGCATTTTGGAGGATCCACCTGATTCCGTTACATTCTTGGCCCTTGAGGGCCCTAAGGAACCTTGCAGAGTGGTAACATGTCTCAGAGCTAATGGCACAGAGGTAATGGATAGGTCCATTCTGCCAGACACAGCAGTAATAATCCTTGGAGCTCCAGACGGGGTCTTAGCAGGGCCTCGACGCGCTGAAAGATTCTGAGTAGAATCCCCCTGACTCTGGTTTATGACCAAAGTCTGGACTGACCATTCTATTGCACTTGTCTCCATCTCTGGTAAAGTTTGCAGACTCTTTTTTTTCCAATTTATCTTCTCTTTTGCCCAGTTCTCTCTTTAAAAATCCCATGTCTTAAACCTGCTCTTCTATTCTTTCTTTCTTTCTATTTTTATTATTTAGGTTTTTATCATTAAAACCACATCGCTCTGTACATCTGAGGCCTCTTGGCTCTTTAGTGATTCCACTGATTGATTTACATTAAACTTCTAGTATGAAAGCACCATCCAGATGTGCCTAAGAACCAAGGCTAAGTTGTGTTAATGAGATCCTGGTGCAGCGCTGCCGTGCATCGGCACAGATCGCACATTAGCGGCGAACTGTTTCAGCCAAGTATGCCTTGCTGTGGCTACGTGTGCATTCAGAATGCATGAGATTTCCTTTCACTTCACCAGAGCTCAGTTGTTCTTCATCCAGGGTAAAGACCAGATGTTCCACTGTTCTCCTCTGATTTCCGAAACCAAGCTGAGTCGTCCACCAGCTGCACTTGCAGCGCCTTCAAGAAAGAGTTGAACAGCTGCGTGGTATTTGTTGGGGTAATGATACACAGATATAAAACATGACACTTGTGGTTAGCTCATTCAAAGACCTTTTTTTCTCTGTTGCAGCAACTGAAAGCTCAACCTTTGATGCTGAGAATGTGGAGTGAATGTTTAATTTTCAGTTTTCCCTTTTGTCAAGATTAGAAATCAGAAAATGTTTTTAGGATTTTGTAGCCACACCTACATAAGCCATAAGTCTTTTTTGTATAGATTTTGCTTACATTGCCTTGTATAACTAGTCCACATTTGTTCATTTTAACACCACAACTTTATTATATTTTATAGGGTTTTATTATGTGTTTATAGTTCAAAGGTGAATCTTTACCTTGGTTTTATGTTTTTTTCAGCTTATTTTAGGTTTTCTGTCCTGTATTTAGCTTCACTCCCTGACCAGCTATTGAGCCCAACACCATGATGCTGCCACTGCCGTGTTACAAGGTAGCAATAGGTTATAAGTTTACAGATGCAGATATTTTACAGGAATATGGGGTCTCTTTGTTGCCTAATCACTGGTGTTTTTTTTTCTTGTCTGTACATGCAGTGTGGAATTCATATAATAAACTCAATATTAATACTAAAGGAAATATTGGATATGTGGCACCATTTTCAATACAATGGGAGCATTGTATTGTTTTCTATTTTCATAGAAAACATGATAATTTTCGCTTTTAGTGTAAAATATAAACTGAGAAACAAATCCATCATAGGTAAAAAAGTAGCAATAATCGAATAAGTAATTACAATATGAATTTGCGTTTTTATTTAGTTTCAGTATTTGGTTCCCTTCTTGGACAACTTGTCTTCCAGGCTGTTTTCATTTTCATTATCGGAGTATATCGTAATATAAACTGACATTTATATTGACTGTTGTCAGTAAAATGTCAGGAAAAGGTTCGTGAAACACTGAAAAGTCCCATCAATGGAGTCAGATTAACAATCCCAGAGCTTCCACACCCAAAGGTGAAGCCAACTTTATTCATCTGTACCCCAGAATGAGTGGTTGGTGTGATTACTGTCCCTGCAAATGTAAAAAGCTGAAGCCGCCCTTTGATCAGTCCCACATGTAATCGCACCAACTGGAAGCTGCTCTTTAGGCAGCTGCAGATGTTTTGCATACAGAATCTACAGCATTACTTCAGCTTGGAACCGATCAGAGCCATGCTTCATCCATCAGGAACTAATGACTCAAAGGCTGTTTACATCCAAAGTTTTTGCTTTAATGTATTTTTAATGCTGTTGATTGAAATTAGACCTGTTAACCTTAAAAGCTAACAGTTCCCCCAATTTCTGGATCATTTCTCTGCAGCCTGTGATTCTTTTTCTTGTCTTGACAAACATGACGTCATAAAAGACAAAGCCATTATGATTTTGAAACTCTGCATATAAAAACTGCAGTGCCATTACTGTCAGGATATATTTGAACAGCTGTGTGAACTTCACAATGGAGGATTTGTTTGTCATGACATCAGACCATTAAAGTCTTCTGCATGAAGCTTAAAAAATTTATTATTGTTTAAAATATGTATTTTCCAAAATAAGTCAGATGACCTCAGGCAAATTGAACTTAATCATTAACAGACCACCTGCAGAAATGTGGTGAAAGAAAACGCTGTGATTTTCCAATTTCCGATATTTGTTTCACCTCAGTTTGGTTGTGAGCACAGGAATGGTGTTTTTTTATTTTTTTATTTTCTAGCATAGTCGTGAATCAGACAACATGCTACAGAGTCTGTGGATGTCATCAGAGCCCAGAGCCAGGAGGCCGACTGAGACGCCGGTCTGGAATAGAGATCTGCGAGGGCGGCGCCACCGCCCAGCTGTCAGGCCCGGCTCACGGATCCACGTAACGGACGGGATGGCGCACATTTGTCATTTATGTCGACATCCGGTGTGTAAACAGCTGTTTGTCCAACGGCGAACATTTATCAACTTAGTCCTAACCATAATACAGTAGATGTCTTCCTTTTTTTTTTTTTTTACTTTTTCATCTCAGTTAAAAGTTTCAGAAAATCAAACATTACATATATCAAATATGACTTAAACAGTAATTCAAAGCCTTGAAATTGGACCTCTAAATTCTTGCTCTTTCTGAAACTCTGCCTTCAGAAGGTCAAAACAACATAGCTTCTGTTTTAACTGTTTAACATTATTTTTACCATCTGGCACTGAGAAGTAGCTCCTATAAAGAGCTCAGCAGTTCCAGGGGTTTGCTAATTGCTGCTGGCTAGTCTGAAGGAGCTGAGTGGGAGAGTATTGAGGGAGGTCTGCTCTGTGAGGCAGAAGCTCAAAAGTTTGTAATCTGCAGACATGCCTCGAGGGCGGGGCTAAGTCCACCCAGCCGTTTTGCACAGCAGGATGGTTGCCACGGGAGATTAAAGGATTTCTCATACATGCATGAAAGAATCAAAGCAAAACTCAAAGTACGTTTTTGATGAGAAAATTACATTATAAAAAGATCTAATGATTAAAAACATATTTTGCATGCAGTAAAAATACATGCCCTGCATAAAGGCTGCAAATACTTTATGCAAGCGTCTGAGTCTCTGGCGGAAGCATCGTTCTAGTAAGGTGTAACTTTCAGTTCCGAAGCTGCATCCAGATGCAGTGAAAGAGGACTGTGCATGAGGGAGGACCGTGGCATTGTGCGACTGTGGTAAAACCTTTTTGTTGAGTTTTACAAGAGTGGCATTTTGATTGCCCCCTCTGGAGAAATTTCTACTGATTTTGAATTATGTAACAGGTTAATGGTTTTTCAGCATAAAGGCATTCTACCTAAGAGCTATATGGAGGCAATAGTTACATTAACAGACTGAAAATGTGTAACATCTGGGTTTTAGAAAACCAGGAGCTGAAAACTGGGGTGATTTCTTCATGAATCAGAAAGTTTTTCTGACATTTGTTTGGAAGTAGCTCGTTTTTCTCTTGCGCCAAAAGTAATTTTTCCAATAATATTGCTCCACAGTTTCTTTTTCTTCAATGTTGTTATAAAAACCTTAGCAGTTCTAACACTCTGTAAATCCTCTCTGAGGATGGGTTTCTGGGACAAAAACCCAAGAAAAAAATACCAGCATAACCTCAATAGCTCATACAAGAAGATTAATCACCTCATTATTTTTGCCAAAACGCCTGTAGAGTGAAGGTTGAAATATAAATTATGAATATCAGGATGCATGAGAGGAGTTTACACAGCTTCTCGATCGGGTCGGAGGCTTTGGCAGAGGAAGAATTTTGTCGTCTCATGCATCAGTGATGAGATGTAGCGATCACTCATTACTGATGCATCTACGCGCAATCGGCGCATAATATTTCAGACTGGGAAGACCTCGACCTTTGCACAGGGCCGACCGCACTTTGGCAGCTGCAGCAGCAAACGTTTCTGATGCTTTGAAGCCACTCAGTTTATCTGATGGAGAGGCCCTGATAGTGCTTCGGCAAATTTACGTCTGGTGTATAATTTGATTTGTTTTCTTCCTTCAAACGTCCCAAAATGGGATAATGAGATCCACAGAAAATGTGTTACGTTTAAGATAAAAGCTGCTGGTGTGACTTGTTCTTCTAACCATCACTGTGAAAGTGTGTCACTTCAAACACAAAAAACATTGAAGAAATAATTAATTCTTTTAAAAACTTCTTATTCTTTACTAGCTTCTTGTTGCCAGTCATGTTTTCAATGTATTTCCAAGGTATATTATTTTTTCTTTCCTTTTAATTGCATACAAATTCTTGACGATTGATCACTATTAATGACTGTGATGCCATCTGTGGCTTGGATGAAGTTGGATTAGTCAAAGAAAACAAGGCTGATGACGTAAGCAGAAACTGTGGCTCTAATGCGAAGATTCTTTAAGAATGTTGTTCAGTCCTTCAAATCACTGAAACAGGACCTGCTTGAACAGTGGTGGACCTTATCAGGAGTGGTCGTCCTACCAAGATTACACACCACTGGCTCATCCAAGAGGTCACAAGAACAACACCTACTCTACTGCAGGGTTAAGTCGCCCCATTTAAGGTCAGCGTTTGATTGGCCAACTGTTCTTTGAGGGTAAAAACAGCAGCTGACCAACAAGAACATGGCAAAAAAAACATCTTCATGATCCTCAAGAGACTTGGAAAACCTTTTTGTGGACTGATGAGACAAAAGTGTGTGTGTGTCATTTTATATCTTAAGTACAACTAAAATGGCATTTCAGAAAAGAAAACATTATTCTGAAAGTCAAACGTGGAATTGGTGGGAATGTCTGGTCTCTGTTGCTTGGGGATGTTTTTATCTTTAGGATCTGTGGTACTTTTTTCACTGCAAGTACTTTCAAGATGTATTTAATCCCATGTACTTGCAATTTTTTGACCTGTCAAAATGTCACATGGCATTGAGTCAGGGCATGGAGTGGGCATAGGAATATTGAATATTTAAAATATTAAAAGGTACAGTGTGCTTCATGATAATACAACAGTATGCAAAACATTTGCTTTTCTGTTTTCAGTCTGTGTGACTTGTACTTAAATGAAATAATAAAAAAAAGATATTAGCCAATCAAAAAGACTTGGGTGTGGTTTCCAGGCAGACCGTGGGGTATTAAGGTTAATATGTTTCCTTGTACTGTTTTATTGACAATGCATCTTATTGAACTGACTTAACCTAAGGGTGTCAACTCTCAGCCCTGTTGTTCATATTGTATACCAATATGTGTCAGAGCACTTTCAACGATCGCTTCGTCATAAAATATGCGGATGACTCAGTCATTGTCAGTTTTCTCTGAGGCAACGAGAGCAACTGTTGTCCACTCATTGACTCTTTCATCAGATGGCGTGAAGGCTCGCATGTGCAAATCAACACGTCAAAAACAGAAAACATGGCCACCGATTTCAGAAATTCATCAATATTCTACAAAATCAATTTGGTCACTATAGTAAATCTTAAAGCTGTTTGTTACTTATGACTATTAATCGAGAAGGTTTTGCTGTAGTGATTATTCTTATGATTTTTTTTTTATATAAAGGTAAAAATCCTGGCCTACCAGCCATATTGGGCTTAGTGTTCAATGTTGAGGAGAATCACAGATTTGCATCAATTAGTTGCAGGAAAAGATCGGCAGAGCAAACACAGAACAATTATAGTGAAAAACGTGTTAGGGCCTGGGATATCAACATAGCCCAAGCATATTCCTTAGTCCAGAACTAAATCCAACTGAAAAAATAATACCAAAACTTTACAAATTGGCTATTATTCATCTTCTCCTGCCTTTCTTCTTCTCAGGTTTAGAGACGAGCACCAGAACACTAAGCACCCCCAGCCCAGGTCTGATCTTACCGTCCAAGTCCTCCTCCCTCTCCTCACCCGCCCTTTCAAGTAATGGCAACGAGACAAACTCTTCATCCTCTTCTTCCGCCCACACTGAGACGGTGGCCGTGATCCACCCTCAGCCTGGCGTCCACTCCCGCTCCAGACAGTCCAAATCCCACCACTACGCCCCTATCAACCTGCTCCCCGACCACACCCTCCTGCAGATCTTCTCCCACCTCCCAACCAACCAGCTCTGCCGATGCGCTCGCGTGTGCCGCCGCTGGTACAACCTGGCGTGGGATCCCCGGCTGTGGAGCACCATCCGGCTCACGGGAGAGCTGCTGCATGCCGACCGCGCCATCCGAGTCCTGACCCACAGGCTGTGCCAGGACACCCCCAACGTGTGCCTGACTTTGGAGACAGTGGTGGTCAACGGCTGCAAGAGGCTCACCGACCGCGGCCTGCACATCCTGGCCCAGTGCTGTCCGGAGCTGCGACGCCTGGAGGTCGCCGGCTGCTATAACATCTCAAACGATGCCGTGTTTGAGGTGGTGTCCCGCTGCCCCAACCTGGAACACCTGGACCTCTCAGGTAAGAAGACAAACACAAAAGAAAATAGAATCAAAAGGCAGGTGTTTATAACGTAAAGTCGCTGCTCAAATTGTTAGAGTATGCTTGATTTATGCTGCAGAATATATGAAAGATCACATGAGAAAGACCACAGCTCGACTTCACTCTCAACTACCTTGCAAACATTGCCTCATTCATCGATTACACTGAACTTTCATCTGGATTAAAATTTGTGGATTCACCCGTTCGTGGATTTTATTGTAGAGCGAATCCACAATATTATATATAAAAAAATTAAATTAGCTCAAGAAGCTGGAATACCAATGCGCAGTGCTGCTGGACATGCTATTGGATGGTGTTTGCAAAGCAGCCAATCCAGGTGTGGCTTTTATTTTCTGATTGACTGATTCCCCCAGGAAGCAGATATAAGGAAGACTGTAGATGTTAGCTTCTCCGCTTGTGCTAAAACTGTTTTTAATGTGTGTATCAATGCATATAAAGGTATTTTTGGTGTTTCCCCTACTAAAATAGGCTTCTATAAGTGTTTCTAGACTATCAACTGGCCAAAAATGTCTGAAAACGTTGTGCGGTGCCAAGCCTGCAAAACTCAACATAAGCAAATTCAGTTATTTGTGACATTTGCACAATTTTATGACTTTGCACCTCCATAATTCATGAAAATACTAATCTACAAACATAAACCACATGATATGCATCATTTAGGGCAGAGATATGAATTGACATGTTTACTGTTGTGAAATGGAAGTCGGAGGAGCCAAACTGGCAACAAGTGGGTCAAAATGGGAGCATAATTTAGTGAAGAAGCGAACTTGGCCTGGAGCCCCAACAATTCCATTCAGGTTAAATTAAGAAGTGGCTGCTTCCTTATGTTGTACACATGTGTGGATTTATCTCCAGTTGCTGGTTTTCAGTTATTTCTTGCAAAGCTGGTAAAAGCATTAGAGGTACAGGAGCAGCTCTGCCAACCTCCAGTCCCCCTGTGGGAGACGAAAGTCTTTCTTTAACTGAAAGCAGAGGCTTCTTCAACATGAGCCACGAGTCTGCTGCTTTCATTAAGGAAGTGACACAAATAACGTCGACTCGGAACGTTGTTCGTTGTAGGTGGGAGCGTTTGCACCTCTAAATCAGAACAATGCAAGCAAAAACTTTCACTCCGAGTGAGTTTGACCGGAGGAAAAACAATCAGAAGCTGATGATGTATTCCACTTGTGAGTGAAGATTAAACTCCTCTGTTGAAATATAACAAAACGTACCAAACTCTCTGGCGCCCCCATGTGACAAACCTGTAAAATAAAGCCACGTCTCATCATTTTTGGTTGCTGTGATGATTCCCTCCATCCTTAGCAGCCTTTATGAGATTCCCTCCTGACTCAGTTTAAATGTTAAGTGATCCAAGACAAAAACCCGCAGACTCATTCTGTGAAAAAATATCTTCCAAGCATCAATTTAATTTATTCTGTGGTGGATCAAGTGGGCATCTTCAAAGAATAAAGTCTTTTTCAAGTTTCCCAGTCATGCTTTCCGGATGAATAGAGCTATAGACGAGACTTTGAAATAAAATCAGCATCAAAGTTTGGGTTCCTTCCACCGTATCACTGTGTTCTTGAGGAAAGCTGCAGCTGAAGGCCAGAGAAAATGAAAGTGCGTGCACTCACAGTGGCGCCAGCATGCACTAAGAAAACTGCTTGGTTTGAAAAAGAAATAGCAATTAAAATCTAATTAATTAAACCACAATTTACAAAAAAAAGCTTATTTGTGTAAAGGGGCGGATGAAGAAAAAATATTTATGTATGGGGTGGCAAGAGGGGGGCAGGGATTTTTTCAGGGGTGGCAACCAAAAATGATGAGATGTGGCTATATGAAATTGAATATATAAAATAAATAAATATCAAATCGTTTCCTAAGGGAAAATGACCGTCATTAGCAGATTACAGCATTTTTAAAGATTCATTTCATTAGTTTTCATTTGTAATTTTGTATCGAATTATTTATTTTTATTTATTTTTATTTGTTTAACAGTTTTTTTACGAGTCTCTAAAATCTTTGTTTCGTCAAGTTTGATCTTTTAATTTAAAATTATGCATTGGTTACAAGTCAAATTACAAAATATACTAGTGTTGAAAGTGGATCCCTGTGGAACTCCCTCAGACATTTTGTAATGTGATTGTATAGTTCATCCCCAGTCTTGTTCTGTATTAAGAATCATCTTAGCTAAAAACGACAACTTGCAGTCTATCTCACTTGAGTTTTTTTTGTAATTTTTTGACCAGGTTGCTCCAAGGTGACCTGCATCAGCCTTACCCAGGAGGCCTCACTCCAGCTGTCCCCCATGCACGGCCAGCAGATCTCCATCCACTTCCTGGACATGACCGATTGCTTTTCGCTCGAGGACGAGGGCTTACGAACTATCGCCTCGCACTGCCCTCGCCTCACTCACCTGTATCTGCGCCGCTGCAGCAGACTGACAGACGAAGCCCTGCGCCACCTCGCCCTCCACTGCCCGTCGATACGGGAGCTGAGTCTCAGTGACTGCCGCCTGGTGGGGGATTTCGGCCTGCGTGAGGTGGCCCGCCTGGAGGGCTGCCTGCGCTACCTGAGCGTGGCCCACTGCACCCGGATCACGGATGTGGGCGTCCGCTACGTGGCCCGCTACTGCCCCAGACTGCGCTACCTGAACGCAAGGGGCTGCGAGGGGCTGACGGATCACGGTCTGGGCCACCTGGCCAGGAGTTGCCCCAAACTGAAATCTCTGGACGTGGGGAAATGCCCACTGGTGTCGGACAGCGGGCTGGAGCAGCTGGCCATGTACTGCCAAGGCCTGAGGCGGGTGAGCCTGCGGGCCTGCGAGAGCGTGACGGGCAGAGGGCTCAAAGCTCTGGCGGCTAACTGCTGCGAGCTGCAGCTTCTCAACGTTCAGGACTGCGAGGTGTCACCAGAAGCTCTGCGCTTCGTCCGGCGCCACTGCCGCCGCTGCATCATCGAGCACACGAACCCGGCTTTCTACTGACGCGGAGAGCGGGTCGATCTGGCTAGCCTTTGTCTTTTTAAGTCGGTGGCGGTAAATCTTCAGCAGAATGTATTTAACATATTTATCTGTGAAAAGGCAGAACAGTGCAGTATTTCACTCCCCCCCCGAGCATCATAGTAAGCATTGTAACAACACTGAGCACTGAGTACAGCTGTGTTTGCATTTAAAGCCTATTAATATATATTTTCTACTTTAAATTGAATTCCATTTAAGGCCATATCATGCAATATTCTGTTCATAGTCACACTTTGTCGAAGTAAGTAATTCAGAATGTAGCCAAAAAGCAGCAAAAGAAGGAACATAAGTATTGATTTCTATGTGTTTTGTGCAGATGCACTTTACTCTGTTGCGCTGACAATCATTTCAACTGAGCTCAAAGTGTCAAAACTTACAGTTTGTGTATTTGGTAAAGGTTACTGTTGCATGAGAGGAATTTTACCGCAATGTTATGAGACCAATGTCGGAAATAAACAGGGACACATTGCTGCTAGAACTGTGCCAATAAATTTCTTCCAAACATATTTCTTGTGCGAGAGTCATAACTGAGAATACTTAGTGAAAAAAATGTGTAAAGGTTTAAGCGGCGTGGAAAGTTTTTGCAAGTCACTGCTGGTAGAACTGTGACCAAG
Organism: Poecilia picta; assembly: GCA_033032245.1. NCBI lineage: Eukaryota > Metazoa > Chordata > Actinopteri > Cyprinodontiformes > Poeciliidae > Poecilia > Poecilia picta. The sequence continues at coordinate 20,423,452 of CM065372.1, read as the reverse complement.
ACGGTTCTTCCAAAAGCTTTTTTTTTTTTTCTTTTTTAACCTATCTATTTTTTTTAATCAAATGTAAAATGAGAAAGTATCTTCAGCAAAATATTTCGGTTTTAACAATCTTTTTTATCCCGGCTGCACATCTTTTAATGGATAGACAAAATCTGGACGTTTCTGTCACTTCCTAAGACTCACCACTAGAGGTCACTAGTGGTTCGCCCTTCTGGCGATCCGTTTGTTGACGTTTTTCAATGAAGTTACGTTTGTTTAAGCTTGTTGAGCTTTATCATCTCATCAAAAGTTCGTTCAGGAGAATTTCGTTTTGTCTTTTTCAAATGACAGCTGTGTTATGTATTGAGGAAAAATGTCGAATCTTTAGTAAATTTCAAAACCTTTATTTTTTTCAGAATCACAATTTAATCCTTTGCTTTGTATTTCTTGTATAGAATTGGTTTTTCATTTTTTTGTCACCCCAAAGCCTTGAGCTGAGGTTGCATCCAGCCTGCAGGTACTTTTTCACAGTTAAGTGAAAAAGAAGGATAATTATACATGCATAGACTCATTTTTTGATTTCATCTTCATGGTTTTCATTTACATTCATCTTTCAATGCTGCAGCACCTTTGGCTTCAGTTAAAGCTCTAAAGCTTTTGGAAAGCGTTCCTGTTTTTGACCATTTTCCTTTGCAAAACAAACTCAAGCTCAGTCAGATTTAACGGATGCACCTGAGAACATCTATTTGGAAAAGATGTGGCTTTTTTTTCCTCAACATTTTTGGAACGTTTATAGTTCAAGAACTACAAAAGCTTTTGCAAAGTACTGCTGGCAAGTACGATGTCTAGTTTTCTTTGTATCTTTTCTTAAGAAACCAGATTAAAGAACAAAGAAAAATTAACATATTTGGTTGTTCAGCTGAATTATAAATGAGTTAAAAATAACTGATACCAGATGTGTGTTTTAGTTCCATGGACAGAATTAATGATTTTAATTTAAATTAAAATATAGAAATCCTGGGGAGGGCGGGGGTTTGTACAAAATTATGCACACGTAGTCAGCAGTATTTCTCGAATGATATGCAAAGTCAAAAAGTAAAGACAAATGTTTATTTTCTTCATAAATAAACAACAATGTGAAATACAAGTGCCATTAAATCCATCAAACCTAAATAAATAAATATACTGTATAAAATAAAACTTTTCTTGAAAAACTACATCAGGTTCTTCCCAATTTTTTTGTGTGTCTTTTTCCAATCTTTCAAAGCAAAATGTGAGGTCCTAAAAGTGGTTAAATGTTAATAGTGTATAAGAAGTCGGTAGTTGCATCTTAGATTCTTCTCCTTTTCCTTACTATGTGACAAAGCAAACCATTATGGTTGTGTTTTATTCCTTCCTTTCCTGCAGACATGCCCTAAAACATTCCCTGGAAGTCTGCATCCGTCATAGTGTTTTGACAACGAAACACCTTCTGTGCCTTCAGTAACCCGAAGCTGCTGCAGGTTGTCCTTCTGTCCGGATCTCCTCCTCCAACCGAGATCCACTGAAACATCACCGTTCAAAACTCTAAACGTTTCATTCAGTCTTTGCTGCTGAAAGTGTAGCGTTGTTGCTGCCGCTGCTGCTGCTGCTGCTCCCTGTCTGGATGTTTGGGTCGATTCGTGCAGGAACAGCGGTGCACCGGCTGCGCCAGGGTCACCTGGGAAGAGGGAAAGCGCCACGTCAGCATCCGTCGGGTTCGACTCGGAAAATTACAGGTGGAAAAAAAAAAATCTCGTTTTGAAGTACCTGGGATTTGAAGACTCGCAGCTCGTCGTGAACCTTTTTATATCGCTTCTCCAGTTCCAGATTTTTCCCCTTCAGCTTCTCCCGGTCCTTGCGCTCTTTCAGGAAGTCCTCCTTGTAGACTTCAGCCTAAAACGGACAACAACGACAACATCAGTGGAAGTCAGTGCATCGAGCGGAGATGATTCAGTCTGTCATAGCAGCACTTTATTTTGATTCTGTCCTCCCTGATATGAAGAGCTTCATTTATAAATACACTTTATGACCCAGTTTGTGCCTATGAAGATCTTAATTAGATTTTTGGGAGCAACACTACAAGCAGGGGCTACTCACATTGTCAGCTTTTCATTTTTTCTGAGTTTGTAAATCAAAATGTAAGCAGTATTTATAAATCCTGTCATAAACAGTGATTATGATCCGACAACCAGTGAACAGAAGATTATGAATGGATGTATTTTATTTGGACCTTTTTCCTTTCTTTCTTTTTTTGTTTTATTTGTGCAAAGTTATTTGTTAATATTGTTCCACCTGAGTCCCGTGAGTCTAAAAGACAGATGTCCTCAAAAATAATACACATCAATGTGTTCATAACTTCCTTTTATGTAATTAGTAACTTCTCTCCTCTTTCTACAAAATATTATACAGTTTTCCTCAACACAGTCAAAGTTATGCTAAAATAACACAAAAAACTCGCAAAGGTTCACCGAGTTCTTTGAGGAGCAGATGGTGATCATTTCTCACCTGATATTTCCAGATGTCTTGTAGTGTGTCACTGCTGTTCTCCACAGGCTGAGATCTCTGAAGGGTCTCCTCTAAGGCCTTTGGGGGACACAGTGAAGCTGACGTTACAGCCGGTAAACACGCCTCTGTGTCGAATGGAGGAGTAAAGTGTGTGAAACTGAGTTCTGACCTTGTTGAGCCTCCTGATCTCGTCCTGCTGGTGCTGCCACCTACGGGTCAGAGTGTGGTTCTGCACTCGCAGCTCTTCCGTTTCCTCCTCTGCAGTCCGTAACTCGGTTCGAACACCATCGTTCCCAGGCTGGATTAAACAAATTTATAAAGCTCAGAAATAGAAAAGTAAAAACTATAATGTTGAAAACTTGTTCGGAGCATTTACCTGGGTGCCTTTATGGACCTTTTCCTTTTTACAGAATGCGACAGGCCTCTCTTCTTCATCGCTTCTCTCCTCTTCAGAGACACCATCTTGTTTTAATGCTTTTAAAAACTGGACCTGTGAATAAAGAGCAGACCACAAAGCTGAAATAACCTTAAATTAATAAAAAGTACCAAACTGCTTTGACATTTACTGGGATTTTATAGTAAAAACACAAAGTTGTGCATGTTTGTTATGCTGAAGGAAAATTATACATGGTTTGAATCTAGACATGGACATGTGCTGTTGCATTTGGGGTTAAGTTTAAATCATATATAGGCTATAAGCTTTGAACATGACTGGACAGAACCTGGACAAAGCAGCCAAGTGATCTGTGGTGACTCTGGAGGAGCTGCAGAGATCCAAATCTAAAACTAATCTGTCAACTGGATAACTATCACTTATTTACTCTGCAAATATAGTCTTCATAGAAGAAAGACATTGTTGAAAGAAACTAACATGAAGCTCCAACAACCATGTAGGAAACACAGCAGACATGGTGAACGTGGTTCTCTGGTCGGAGACATGCAAAATACCCGAAATGTGGCTCAAAACAAACATTGCTCACTCCACTCAGCACACCAACCACAGGGTGAAACATCAGACCATGGGAATACGTTTTACCAACATGGAGGGAGGAAATTTACCCAAGTTTGCCAAAAAAAACAAAACAAAAAAAAAACCTTAGCTTGTTCATCGGCCAGCTGAACAAAATCCCCAAACATCCAGATCCAAATCAGGTCAAAGACTATTTATGGGTTGGAATGGCCTAGTCAAAGTTCAAATCGACTTGAAAAGTGAAGTTTCCAGACACCTTCAATCTGGTTGAGTTTCAGCTGCTTAGAATGGGCAAAAATGTAAAACCTCTGTCTCTGCAGCAAAATAATGGCTCTAAAACCATGTCAGTCAATTTTTCATGTGTACTACATGTTGACAACTAAAGGAAAATCCAACAAAATAATCCCAAAACGTTCAAGAGGTGTATATGTATTGTATGAGAAAAACTCTTTGCGGTCCTTACCTTCTTCTTGTAATACTGCACCATTGTTCTGTACTCTTTCGCCCACTTATTGTTAATAGCAAGAAGCTGAATAAAAAGAAAGAACTCTGTAAGCAACACAACTTAATGCATAAAAACTTGATCCAGCTCAATTCTGAAATGTCCACACCTCTTTATTCTGCTGCTCCAAGATGAGAATCTGTTCTTTCATGGCGTAATAACTGCTGAGCGGCTCTTCTGACTGAATCACACCCATGAGAGAATAAAAAATGAGGAAGCATTAATATGCAGCATCCAAGAGAGAGGCATTTGTGCAACATAAAACTTCCTTTTACACAGCTCTGGAAGTTTTGCTGTACTGTTGCAGTACAGGGAGAATCACAAGACCGAAAAACTGCCTGTTTCACCAACCTGTGTGTGTTTCGGCTCATTGTGACTCTCAGCAGCTGCGCAAAGTTTTTCCCCAGTGGAGCCGAGTGGCAAGCAAACCTCAAATCTAGAGAAATTTAAAGAAAAAAAAAACAACATGATTTGGTTTCAGAGCTATAAATCTGTCATTTCAGATTCAGAAGGTGACGTAAAGAGTCTCACCTGTTTATATGTGGCAGTGTTGGGTACAGTCTGTGGGTTTGTTTGTGTTGTGTGGCCTCTGGCGTCTCAACAGGCGAAATGTCTTCTGGGTTTTTGTGCACAGACTGTAAGAATACAAAAAAGGGCAAAACCAAATTGATGAAATATCACATAAACATCTGAACATTTTAAAAAAAGACTAATTACATTTGCCATCATCTTTCCTCTCCCTCTGGCCGTACAGAAAATGCAAACTTATGCATTTGTGTTTAGTTTCAGCAATATCCAGCAAATCATAGTTCAGCATTGCAACAGATACAGAACCTGCAGGGCTGCAAAAACAACTCGAACGTGATTCAGAGTGAGATCCGGTTCAAACCCACAGAAAATGATCTCACCTCCACATGCTTGCTTCATCGTGGCAGTTCAGATATTTCCATTTAGACATTACAAAAGGCTTTGAGTCATCCCTTCTTTCGCAGTCTGTCTCACTCAGACTATTTTTTTTAAAAAAACTCGCTCAAATAACCTCTTTCAAATCGTATGTTTTAAATTAAATTGAATTTAACTTATGTTAAATAAATTCAAGATAATATGTAAAAAGTAAATTAAAAATTATTATAAAATAAAAAAAATATACAAGAACAAATCATATTGCTGCGATTTTTTTGTTTAAAATAAATTAAAAACAATACAGTTTGCTAAAAATTCCATATCTGATCCCATAATTAAAGGTGCAGTGCATGAACTCACCATGCTGTAATGTTGCGTTGTCTCTCTCTGTTTTAGCGCCTCTGCTTCCACTGCGCGTCGCCTCCGCCGTTTAAATCGAGCCCTGCAGCCCCGTGACGTGTTAAAACCGAAGCCGTCCAATCAGCGGCGCCGGGGTTCCCTCACGAGCTGACAGAGAAGGAAAGGAAAGTACAAACTGCGCGTGCGGTAATTGGCCGAGTGTTTACAGTATTAATGGATGACTAAGAGAAAAGTCTGCGATCACGCTGCAAAAAGTTGCGTAAATAAGGCGCGGAGGTTTCCATGATAACGTGAAAGCAGCTGTTGAGGAGGTTTTTGTTTGTTTGCTTTCGTTGTCATTTGTTTTGAATTTACGCAATTTTCTTCCAGAAAATGTATACGTTTCATATTTTCATTTAAGTGCTTATGTGTAGTTTGCACACATTTTGTAGGAAACGGCAACAAAAGGATCACATGACGTAAATATAAGAGTATAGATCACCTCGGTTAAACATATTGGTGTTGGAATGGCTTTGTTTTTATTTTAGCTCATTTTTACTTGAGCTAAACATGGGGACGTTTTTCCACTTAAGGTGGAAGTTATTTAAAACATCCATTTTTTTCTCTTCCATAAGAGACATTTTTTTTATTTGTAGATCCAACCTTGAAAATCTTTTTTAAAAGGTTGAGAGAGGCTGATTTGACATTAAAGAAAGGAAGCTAATTTTCAAAACAACCACAAAAAAGAAAAGAAAAAAAAATACACAGGTGCAGATCTATTTTCACAATCACATCTAGCATGTAAACATCTCCATTTTTTACAGCAGGTAAAAAAACTTCCTGAGTGGTTTGACTGCAGCTGCTCAGCCAACACAAAACGTTTCAGAGCCACTAATACTGAAATGAAACTGTCCAAAAAAAAAAAAAAAAAAAAAATCACACGTTGCTCAGACTAATCTTATTGCATAATCTAAACTCACAGCCTGTTCTCAAAGTGCTGAGTCAGAGCAGCCTTATTTCAGGGAAGGAGGAGAGGGGAAAATACGTCGCCGCTCCTCCTCCAGTAAACTGGGTGGCTGGGGACTGGACCCATAGGTGCTCTTTACCATTTCTTGTGGAAACATGTATAAGCAGAGGATCCGTGGCTTTTCATTGCCCTACGTACAGAAAGGTGGCCCCCTTTCATCTTGTGCAGACAGATAGAGCAAAGGATCCATTACCTGAACCATCATCCTTTTGGTTGAAGGGTTTTTTTTCACTCAAACAAGCAACCAAACATGTATTTTCCCAAGGATACTGGATTAAAGCTCACAGAAACACACATTACGTTGTGTTTGTGTGTGTTAAAGTGGAAACTTTCATTTCTTGTTATTATTTTTGCCAGGCTTTGGCAGGGGTTTTAAACTGATGTTGCCGGATTCCCCGGCTTTCACACCGAGACATTCCAACGTCTCAGGCTGAATGGATAAAAGACATTTAGGAATTTTTGGTTTTATTTTTCTCAAAATGTCAAAAAAAGAAGAGACAAACAAGGAAAACTCCAGCAAATAAGACAGACATTTTCCTTTCCAGTTGTGCCAAATTGGAAAACAAAAGAAAAATACAAAACAGTTCAGAAATATTCAGTGTTTTCAAAAGCGAATTAGCAGAACCACATAAATAAAGGGATGTTAAACAGTATTGGCTCCTTTGAACACTGCTTCTGTTTTTTTCTCAAATATTTTAGCTCTTCAGATGAATTATAAACTCTGACAATGATAACCCGAGTAAATACAAAATATACATTTAAATTAATTGATTTTATTTAACAGGGTAAAAAAAAAAGCAATTCAGAGTAAGCTGGCTCTATCAGTAGTTGATTTTACTGTACCCTTCTGATAAGATGAAGTAGGATAATGGATTCTCAAAAATCAACAAATCATTTCCTGATCTAAATAAACTAAATGATGATGGGAAACAAAGTTACTGGCATCTGTCGGGTCTGTAAAAAGTGATGAGGTGTGACATCATGTTACAGTCGACTAAAGGGTTATGAATCAGGGGACTAATCCAAATCAGACCATAAAAATCCACCTTTGGATGGAACAAAACCAGCAAAAGGGAGCAAATTCAAACATCCAATGAGGCTGAATTCAAACATTTTGGCAAAGAAGAAGATCAGGCCAAAACTCTTCCACTGTGATCCAAAAGACTGGTTGACATTTACTGCAAAGACTGATGAACGTTTTGCTGATGGACGCTTAGGGAACAATAATTTTCTTCTCATTAGAACAGATTTGCTAACTCTTTGCGGTTAACGTCACACAGACTAATTAATGTTCAGCGTGGAAAAAAAGAGCAGACAAAACTGTAGCTTTTTTTTGTAGATATAACCATTGTCTTTTGTTTTTTAAGGATTTGTTTTTATTGCTGAACCTTTATAAGCGAAAATAAAACAGAAAAGGTTTAAGCTGTTTTAAAGTCAGACACTTAGAAGAAATGGTCATATGTGTGTTTAGAGTAAATATCTGGTGTCATCTGTACATCAAAACTACAATAGTGCAACTTTATTTCTCAGTTAGACAACTTACAGTGAATTTACATCCCTGTCTTGTATGAGGTCAGCAGACGCCCTTTTGACTCTTCGTTTACAGTTTCACATGAAACCTTACACACATGCGGTTTTGCATATCCTCAACAAATTACTATTGGCTAATGTTTCCGGTATGCTCTAGCAGCCCAACAGATTAGTTTACGAAATGTTAAAAATCTCAGATTTCCCTTAATGTCCTCATATAATTCATGCTGACACACCAATGTAGCAACATATCCTATTTTAAAAATAAAACATACTTGCATAAGCAGGCAGTGCCGGTTAATGGCGTGTTTCTACCAGCCCTCAAAACGACATCTATAGTTTTCAGAAATTTCATTTCTGATAACTTCCCAAAAACTAGGTGGTCTGTGATCAGAAGTCACTATTAAAATGCAAGATAATGGCGTGGATAACATTTTGAAACACCATAAAAAACAAACATGTTGCTAAAATTATTAATAGTTTTAATTCAAAGTAAATCCCCAAAAATTGTTCGTAAGGAGAAAAAATACTTTTCCTCCAACACAAATTTTGCTTCTCAATGAGACAGTATATCTCAAAAGACAACAAAACAATGTGAATCAAGGATCAGTTTTGAAAAGAAAATACCAAATCCGATTTTAATTTCACTTTATAAAGAAATGGCATATTAAAAATGATTACTATGCTTCATAATAATCAGTTAAAAATTGTTATAGGCATTATATTAGCCAAATAACTGTTTACTTGCTTTTTTGTGCATTCTCCCACTTGTATATATAACTTTTTATAATTTGTCCTAAAATTTTATTGCCTTCACAGGTTTAAATCCGAACTCCTGCTGAGCCACTTGAAAATGCTAATGCTACTTCCAGTCAGAAGAAACGTTTATGTAAGACCAAAATATTACCTTAAACCCAAACCGGTAAGTGGCATGAATCATTTTGGCCTTAACTATGTTATGCAGTTTTGTTTAAAACTGGTTTTAAACACCATCTTATAGAATTTTCTTGCCTAAGCAAAATGATAGAAACTAAAAAATGAAGGCAGAAGGCAAGAGGAAAACTTATAAATTTGACAAAATAATAGAAATGAGTTGTAAGGTTATGATTACAGCCTTATATTTATTACATCGTATATGCTGCAAACACAAGCAAGGTGAGCTGAGGCATGCAGAAGTGTGTGGAAGTTGTAATATTGTAATTTCCGTTGTTTTTTATTGAACAAATTGGCTGCAAACACTTGTTTATATTGTTCCGTTATCCTCTAATGTTTATATTTATAGTTTATGTCTGGGCAAGTCAAATTCCTTCTTAATTGGCCTTAATCCTGGCCAATAAAGCAAATTCTGATTCTTCCTTAAAAACTAATCGTAAAACTGTGCCAAAACCGTTGAGTAGCATTAACTTCAGGTCTGCAGTGTGAACTCTGCTGTAGGTTTCTCTTTCATTTTCTGACTTTCTGCTCGTGTTTGTGTAAATGTCTTCCTACGTGAAGCGAATCCCTCCTTCGCCCTCCTTCCAGCCGCCCCCTCCCCACCACACAGATTGTTCTGTTTTCTTCTGAGAAAGCTACAAACAGTCCAGATCAGTTTTTTGATGCTTGATCATTTTGGAAAATCCATAACATCCACTGAGAAATCTAACCTCATGAGTAACTAGGTGAAATACCTCTTCCTGGTTCTCGGTTTGAGACAAAGTGCAAAAAGATCACTGAAGTCTCTTTAACTATGAGACGCTCTCACAGTCATTCTGATCAGGCTTTACCTGAAGTAAATGTTCTGTTTTTGTCCCAGCGCCCAAAGGAGGCCGTGAAGCTTTTCCAACTAACTGCATGAATAAGTCTTGCTCGTAAAGCAAGCGGACGCAGAAAGGAAGACGGTAGTGATTTAAAAATAAAGTTCGGATTCATGTCAGTGAGAACAAATATTCACAGATGTCGACAAATGACCTCACTGCTTTCAGTAATGCCACATCAGCACTTTGCCATTGTCTCAAAAGCAGAACATGAAAAAAAAAACACATTTAAAATGAATGTTGCTTTATGAGTGACTCAAACTGTCACCGTGTTTACCGACATCACAGAGGGCCGTGTTGCGGTTTTTATGAAGGGGCCTTCTTCATGCGGCACCTGGGTAGCGACAACCCCGGACGTTTGTTCCCAGCACCGACTCAGGCCCCTTTTACGGTACGTGTGACACACCAGCAAGTCACCAGAAAGGAAAGAGGAGGTTCAGCCCATGACAGTGAACCTCCTTCTTCCTGCCGCAGCACTCCCACTGCGAGGGACTCGCACATTTTTCTCTGCCCACTCCACGTTTTGATCTTGCCAACTGCGCAACAGGTGCTCCTTTTTGTTTACACATGAAACGGAGCGAGACCTTTTGTGGACAACGCCTACGGATCGAAGCCCAGAAGTGAGTGGGACCAGAGAGTTTGTTTGTTGGAAGACTTTCTAGTCTGTCTGGCGGTTTCACAAGTTCACACATATTTATACGCTCGAGTCTGCAGCCCATTTTGGTGTCAAGTTGCAGTTTTTCATGAAGAAAGAAAGAAAAAAGAAATAAAGAAGGGAAGAAAGAAAGAAAGAAAGAAAGAAAGAAAGAAAGGAAGAAAGAGAAAATGAAAGAAAGAATGAAAGAATGAAAGAAAGAAGACACTCACCATGGGGATGTAAAAGTGGTTTATTAATATTCAATGTCTTGGTAACTTATCAGGTCTGGCTTATTTATTTACATCAGTGCAACTTAGAAAACTTGGTAATAACGGCAAGAAACTGTGATTAAATTAGACTGGAAAGAGTAGAGATATTTTCATTTGATTACATTTTAGTCCCTTGAAAAAATATGAATAAACCATTTTCCTGTTACCAAAACATAACTGTGCAAAAGATACATATAGGTATAAAAAAACCTAGTTTTTTATTATGCTTTTGAAGAAATTCCATTAACTGTATTTTAGGGCTGGGTGTAGGGCTGTAGTGATACAATGATCTCATGAAACGAGACATGATATTCTCTCCACAATACAATATATATTGCAATATTTAGCAAACGATGCAATTCAATGCACTTTTGCAATTTTCTGAAAGATTTTAGAGGGACAGAGTGATTTTGGCGACATTTTGTGACTGTTATAAAGTTGGGTTGAATTAATTTAACTGAAAACTGATTAAAAGCACCAACTACACAATACCTGGTTTGGGTTGGACACAGACTTAAAGTGGACAGCTGGACAAAATGAATCAAAGAAATGGTGAGAAAACATGTTTCTTTTAATTGAAACAGTCCAAACTGTAGCTGACATGCATTAGTAAAGTAAATAAAGTGAACCAAGTTCCTGCTCTGAATAGTTTGATACCTTTTTAACCTGAACATCTGAAGGAATCACTCTAAGTCTGATGACCTGATCTCTCTCCTGGTGAAGCAGAGAGTGAGAAAGGAGACAGTTGGATGTTACGATACCTGCGGATAAATATCGATTCTTTTTCTAGGAAAGAAAATATCGATATATATTGCAATATCGATATTATTACACAGCCCTAGCTGAGTGATGGACCTAAAGTTGCATTCTGATATTTTGTGGTACTTCTGTGACAAGAGAAGTGATTTTAAAGTAATGGACTCAAAAATGCATTGTTTCTCATAATGAGCAACATCTTTGTTTATTCCCTAAAATCCCATTAAGGTACATTGAACATTCTGGTTGGATTTGAATAAACATCAAAATACACTTTTATAAGCTATTTTGCAATACAAAACACAACCTATAAAATACAAATTACGAATGGTAATAAAACAATTTTTACATGTATTTAAGTTAAGATATTTCTTTACAGCTTGTAATTTTAAGTCCAACAGGCATCAGTGGTTGTTCCTTTTTCTATACACTCCAGTATCTTGGCTCTGGTGTAAAAGACAAAATGCAACATAGTTACATTAATCTCTGAGGGCATGTGTTGATTAAAATGATCACAGTGCAATATGTTTAGGTTGAACTTACCGAGTCACCGTACGGCAGTGGAAAATAATTTTTGGATTCATAAGGTTTCGTAAAACCTTCAGAGACTCATGGTTACAATCTGCACTGAGAACAAGACAAGCACAAATGAAAAAGTAACATTTTGGTGTATTATTTATTTATTACACATTCAAACTAGTTATTAAATAATTTGTACTGAAGTATTTTATGAGCATAAAATACAAATAGAGGTATATAACTATCACACACAAACTCAGAGTAAAACTAGCATGTACAAAGTAAAGAGCAAATTAACAAACTATAGCAGACAACTAGATACGGGAGAAAAACTTACTTATTATTCTCGATAACAAGAATAACAGTCAGACTCTTCACTCTTGGAAAGACGAGGTTCCCAACTTGAACATCTCCAAAGGTACTGGCAGGACGAAAAAAACATCAATAAGACAGGAAGTATTGTGAAACATTTGCTCTGTAAAGTCGTGTTCAATAAATAATTTAAATAAATAAAAATAAGTACATAAATAAATGGGTATGTATATGTATGTTAACAGATTTTTAATGAACGACATCTAGAGGTCAATCAGGAAACAGCAACCTTCTAAAACCATCAAACTCAGAGCTGCACTGTGGTTGAATGCACTGCACAATCTGAACAGACCTATAAGTGGAAACTACTCCTCCTGTGTTTGTTTACCATCCATGATTCCAGGTTGAACTTGCACCGTGCTTGAATTGTAATTTTGGCAAAACCCCCCCCCCCCCCCCCCCAATTGTTCATACTAACAAATCATTTCTAGGTGCTGAAAATGGCACAACACTGTAGACATCCCTGCTCTACATGTTGGCACTTTTATGACTCCTTTGAAAGAAAATATTTGCTGCAAATTGTTGAAAGTTTACTGGGTACATCTGATAACCAGATAAAAAGCGCTGCTATGCCTGATTAGCATTTTATTCATTTCATTTCTCTGACATCGTATCACTGGTCACCAAGCTTACCTGTTGGGATCAAATGGTTTGCTTATCGCTCCGTTTAGCAGAACAACAGTATTTTCACAAGCATATTTTGCGAACTGTACAAACAGTAAATAAGAAAAAAAGAAAAATTCAATAAATTAGAAAAAGTGTTCTGATGAGGAAGATTGTCACATAAAATTTTTTAAAAGTTTAAGTGTTTAAGTGATTTAATATTCTAACTTCAAACCTCATGTTTATTTTAACATAATTAAAAACATAAATAAACACTTAAAATCATCTGTGTGTAATTAATCTACAAAATAAGTTACTGAAATAAATAAACTTTTCAATAATAATAATCATCAAATTTATTGAATGTGATGGAAGTCCACATTGTGTGAGGAACCTCCAGAAAACACATTGATCATTGTGCTGAAGTTACATATAAATATAATTAGAACATGTTTCTTTGTAAAAAAGTGAAGAAAAAAATAATATCGAATTAAGAATCTTTCAGAATCTTAATTCTGAAAGATTTCAGAAGGATTAATCCAACTTGAAAGCATTTCTACATTTTTGGTCAGTCATTTTTTTGGGAGTACTCACCACTGCAGAGGCTTTGTTCCAGAATGAAGACACGGTGTTGATATCACACTTTTCACACAAGTAGAAGAAAGTGTCTACGACCAAACCAGAACCCGATGTTACCTGTGAGCTCTCTCCCAGCAGCTGAATCATACTGTGGACCACGGTACACGTTCTTGCCTTTGCTGCTCCACTTTCCGCACCATGTCAGGCCGTCCATGATGTTCCCTAGCAGCGTGTTCTGCAGGCAGACGAAATTATTCCTTTTCTTACAGAATCCCTGCGCCAGATCTTTTGTGTCGCTCCAGAACATTGTCTGTAAGGAGATAAGAAAGTCAAAACTTGCAAATTATGCCTGGACGTTCTACACTGACAGCTTTATAACCACAATCTATTACGTTGTCACATGAATGTGTGAAGGGGTTCTCCTCAAAGAGCGGACGGTACGCTTCCTCTGGAAAGTTACATGGTTCTCGTCCGACATAGGCTTCCTCAAACGTACTTAATATCTGTTCACATCTGAAAGTCAAAGCAGAACCAAACAACACTGCAACTTTTCTCTGCATGCATTTTTTAAAAAAAGAGCTAAACAGAGGTTTTACCTTTGGAGGGATTCTGGGAAAGCCTGACATTTCCGTATGAATATTTCCCTGAACTTGGCCGTTCGAGGAGAAAGGAGAATTGCTGGTATAATCACGATTAGAGTGGCCAGAAAAAGGAGACCAATGCCTATGGCCACTTTTATTTTGAACCCCATTGCGGAAGCTGGACTCTCACTAACGTCTTTTAGGCGGAATGAAATGAATCTGCAGAGAGGCAACTTAAAAAAAAACAAAAAAACCCGGAGCACAATCACAGGCACATTTCCAGAGGTCAAAGGTTGTTGATTTTTTACTGTGTGTTATCAGTGATGTGAAACAAAGAGCAGGCTGTACACACCTTTATCAAATTAGTATTTTTATAACTAAATGCAAGCAAAGGAGTTTAAATAACTATTATTTTATAAAATCCTGGTAATATAATTACTATTAAAAGAATGTGGGAGGTTCACACATCCACTGCAGGTTGAAGTTTATCGAACTGCAGGGGAAGAGTTAACGTAGCGTTTGATTCCAAACTGAGGGATCTTTTGCTCTGACATTCAGTCGTGGTAAAAGAATTGAAGACTACAGCTCCTTGATTGATGACCAGTAACCTGTTTGCATGAGTATGATCTGTTCGAGCACCTTTTCTTTAGGTTTCAGTTTTCAGTCCTCCTCTGTTGTATAACCGGAGAAAATACGAGGCAAAAGAGACGTTGAAAAAATGTTTTCCAGTAACTGCAGCAAATAAAGACGAAAACATATTGGGGAGGCGGCAACAACCCAAGAGAGGTTTCAGGGAATTCTGCCAAGTTCTGGCTCGGTTCTGCACCAGAGACCAATCTCATGTCTGGAGTAATATGGTATGATTGAAAGACAGAAATGTTTTTCAGGTACAGCTAAAATCTACCAAAACCTTTATCAGAAAGGTGTTTTTGTTGTTTGGAACCTGATCATGGAGTTATGATCAGTTCAAGAAACCAGTCAGATTTCATCCAAACTGTTGGAAGAGAAATGGTGTTTTGCATGAAAGGAAATGAACTTGTACTTTTTGGCCCTAATTTCACAAAGTATCATTGACAAAACATATAAGTGTTGCAGTAGGCATCACCAAATGAACACCACACCAGCACTGAAGCATGGTGGGGGCAGTGTCATGCAGGGGGTTACCTTTTTGTTTTTTTTTAAGGTTAGACACAAACCATTCAGGTGTTTAGATGCAAGGTCAAAGATGAAGATAGATTTCATTTTTCTGCATCACTGAGACTCCAAACCATATCCAAATAATTTAAAAAAATTGACTTTATGAGAGGAAAATTAAAGTTTTGGGACAGCTGAGCCAGAATCCAAAACAAATAGTATTAAAATATCTGAGGACTCATCTGAGGCGGACTGAGGAGAGGAGCTCTTATTTTGGAGAACATTTCAAACAGAATGTTCAAATAGAATGAAGTCAAGATGACACAACAGGCTGATGGACATCTTAGAAAGACTGAAAGACAAGACAGTAATAAAAATATGTACTAGCAAATTATTAGCATGAAAGTATTCGCACTCATGCAACCAGTTTGTTTATGTTTTATTTCACCTTTAAATGGCTTGTTTTCTGGCAGAGAAGAGACATTAAAAGATTGAAAAAGTTGTCAAAATAATAAAAAAAAAATCATAAAATGGTCACTTAGAAATTCTGCAACTGAATGATAATGCAAGGATTGCAGGGGTTTTTTGTAGCTCACAAAACAGGTTGCGTTTTGACATAATCTTTTATAAATTTTGATGTTCTGTGTTCTGTGAAATGTGTTTCTTTAATCTAAAACCAAAAAGAGGAAATACAGTTGTGGTTCTTTTTTGTTTTTTTAATCTAAAATTACACACTCATACGTTAGAGAAATTTAGACATACTAAACAATTGAAACATTAAATGCTTAGCATAAAGAGTAATACAAAATAAAGTCCTAAACCTATGTTTAAAAAAGGAAACCCAACACATTCATGCATGAGCTAGACCCAAAAATAAGCAAAACGAGGACCTCTGGTGGCTGAGAAAGGATAAATAACAAATCTTACAAATTGAACAACAAAAACAATTCAAGTCAGAAATACTTCAAACCCCAAAGGGAAATTATTTGCTTTTAATTCATATTATCCAAGTATCTTCAAAGAGTTGTTATAGATACAGATGGCTCTGGGCAGGAAGGATCTCCAGTAGCAGTCTGTATAACAGCGGCCGTGATAAAGCATTTTGACTGAAGATACTCTTTTTCAAGTTTCATGAAGATGAAGAATCTCTAGAGGTTCCATATCCGTCCCCAGAACATGACCAGCCCTCCTTACCACCTTCTTTATCGACAACAAACAAAAAAACATCTAGTGATATTTCAAAAGTCACGAGCCATGACACAAGCCTCTGGAAAATGAACCCATTTCACTTTTACTGACACATACGACCTTTATTTTACAATATATCAATTTTATCCCAAACTATAGCAGTTGGATGCATTGACAAACTGCTCCTTACTTGAACTCATATAGCAGCATTTTTATTTAACACTACAGGACATGTAATAATAATAATAATAATAATAATAATAATAATAATAATAATAATAATAATAATAATAATAATAATTCCCTAATTACAACCTTGATAAAAAAAGAACATGATCTGTGTTGTACTGACTTACAAATATTAAAAGACTGCTAAGATTGGTTTAAAATAGCTCCATCTATTGGTTCTTCCAGTCTCACCAACAGGGACCACAGAGTTTCTCCGGGTCGCCGCACTGCTCGATTTGAGACCTTGAACAGAAAAATCAGTAAAGCATGAGAAGAGATAATGGCTCAGTTCATGTTACTCATATTTTACTCACCTGGGCACTTCCAAGCATCTGTAACTGATCCCTTTGTCCAACACCGTCACCAGGTTTTCTAAAGATGGATTTGTGCAGTTTGTTCTGGGAAAGTAAAACACGGAAAGATGTTTACTCCTCCATCTCCGCTAATGGTGTTCAATCAGAAAGCAGCTGTATTATTTGATGAATCTTACACAGAGTTCTTCTGGATGACCAGAACAACGTTCAGGTTTTTCACCCTGGGAGACTTAAACCTCTTCACCTCAACGCTGGCAAAAATACTGAAAACAAAAATAAAAGAGAATTAATTTACGTCATTGAACAGCATGTGTAGCCGAAACCAACTGCCCTTCAGAGCCAGTTGAACATCTGATTACATTAAATGTGAGTGTAGAGTTGGAAAATGTAAAACGTATGTTTTGCTTTTAAGTGTTATTGACAAAAAATTAACAAGGTTTGGATCTGTTGATATAATACAATATAAACACTTGAACAATAGCAAACTTGCTGCCGCTCTGTGTCGTTTTGTGGCAGGCTTTGTAAGATGGAGTAAAGAAAATTGCCATTGACCTAAATTTGCCCGTGTCAAGATTCAGAGCAACACTTTCACAGCTTGGACTGTGACAAATGAGAGGAATAATCTGGCTGCAAGCACAGCTTTCAATCCCCCGGCGTACTCTGGGTGTTTTTAATGTGTACTTTCTGGATGCCAAAACTACCCCTAACCCTAACATCAATTGTTAAATTGCATTGATAAGTTTCAGTCTGTGGTCCTTAGAGTTGGTCTGGTTCTTATAGAGTTCTTGAGACACTACTACAAACCAAACTGGACATGGTGCCAAGTTTATCACATTATTATGTCTGCAGGGTTGTAGAAGGAAAAAAAAAAGTCCAGTTGGAGAACAGAAGCAATGTCTGGTATCCTGGGGTCCCAGAGTCTCCATAGCAACCACTAGATGCAATCTGCATGCCAGCTGGTTGTTTTGGAGAATATTCTGACATCATTCATTTTTATAGAAGACTATACACCACTGTATTGGCAAGAGGGCGACGAAAAGGGGCTTGGAAGGTTGTTTAAATTCAAGTCAGTGGACAAACATGGACAAAAACTGTCTCATTGTAATCACTTTCATTGCACTACATCACTTAATGCACAAAAAAGTTATCAAAATCGGCTGTGCTAGTTAACTTTAACTAATTAACTGTTTCATTACTTGCTCCTGGTTTTAAAATCGGAATACAATGCAGGTTAGGTGAAAACTAAATATGATGTAATGTGTTCGAAGTGCCTTTTATGAGAAATTATTTTCGTATATAAAAAGCATCCAAAGTGGCAACACGTCTACCAAGAGTGTCAAACCCACCTTTCTGAATCGAACGGCGTTGTGATGGAACCGTTTAGCATCGCGGTGACGTTTCCACAGGCAGCGTCTCCAAACTGGACACAAAATACACCGTAGATTTATACATCCAACCCTCTTCATGGTATTATTCGTAAAGCAGTAGTGCTGCCCCTGTTTTATTCTTCTTGTAGAATGTGTTTTTTTGTAATTTTTTAAGTAGTTTAGCAATGAATGAAAAGTGGTATTATTGTTTCATCGCTCTCTTTTCAAGAATCATAACTTTAAAGTCTAATTATGAATGGAGTGTGTCTCATTATATTTCTTTTACTGTAAGGAAATGTACAAATAAATGAAATCCTGTCTAGTAGTCAAAATATTGCCATTGTCGGAAAGATCATGGCCAATAGGAGAGCTTACTTTTAAATAAAAAACATGATCAAATAGGTAAATAAACGCATACAAACCTATAAAGGCTCACATTCATGTAATATATTTAAATAAAGAAGAAAAACATTCTAAAGACTGCAGAGTACTAGACTTTTATAGAAATGAACCCGATTGTGCTGAAGTATTTAACAGCTGATCTCTGTTTTGCTTCATTTTAGTCTCTATAAAATAGTTCTGAAATGTTTCCTTCAAAACTACTGTGCAAAAACCAGAAGTTACACGTGAATCTGGGTTCATTCATACACATTTTCTGAGGTTGATTTATGTTGCGTCTCTGCAGCCGAACCAAGAAGCGGCCTCCTCTGAATGTGTGGGCTGCTGCTTTCTCAGGAGGGAGCAGTGCAATGCGGCTCCATGGAGACCCAGACAAAGCCTCATTGATGAAGACCTTTTTCTGTCCTCTACATTGTTATCAGCAGAGAAAGAACTGCAAAGCCACGTGGAGCTGCTACCCTACCGCGGCCCAAACTCACAGCCGTGTTATTTTCCTTGACTCACCGCCGTCGAGAGTCTTCTCCAGAAAGAGCGAGGAGGGTTGTTCTCACATTCTAGCCATCCAGGGCAGCCAGTGGTGAGCGTTTCTATAACAACAGCACCAAGACGGTCAGGTTCTCACATAAAAAGTGAACTGAAACTACAGAATGTGATGTTCAAACGCTGCAGTATTGAGTTGTAGTTGAAGAATTTTGAATGGAAAAAATTTAAATAATTTCAGGCTCCCAAAGTACTCCAGAGGATTTCTTACCATAAATATAAAAAAATCTACCCAATTTATTTGCCTCAGTGAGATAAATTTGAGACTTTTTGAGGTTTTTTAAAGACCATGGTGGTACATCAACTAAGGAAAATAACTTTGCCTAATAACTTAATTGATAATTAATCAAAGGAAAGCAAAGATTAAGACAAACAAAATATTCATAGAGAAGGATAGATGAATGAACTTTGTGTTTGTTAAGTAACGGAGAGTTTATATTATTCGTTAGTTATTTCTTCTGTTTTATTCCTAAGTTGCTTGTCACAGCCATGTGACACACACCATAACTGACAATTTACAAAACTTTGATGATATTTTGTAAAACAAAAGCTTAATGTTGGTATATTGTAAAGATTTCATGGACCTGATGAGCTACAATATGGCCTCCTTCAGAGTAACATCATATAAATTGAGGTAGTTTGGCATTTTGTTAACTCCATCAATGTCAATTCCATCAGAGTTTTTGTGATTATCAGTGAAATTGTTGACAAATCTCACTTAAATGTGCAATTAATTCATTTTAGTGTATTTTACATAAATTGCATTACTTTACATGTATCAAGTTTTTCTTTTTACTCACTAGTTTGTCACCACCTTCAGTTCTGTCAACTCCATCATGCAGTGTCAACTCCATCAGATTGACTTTTTGTTGCTTTTTTGTTTTAAATAACTTTTTTTGTTTCTTGAGAAGCATTTGTCTGTAAAAATTAGTAAAAATATCACTAATAGGGTATTTTAAAAATAATTTTCTATTTATTTTTGTCAGATGTTAATGATAAAGTTCTGGATCTGAATCGCTAAATACTTAATAGATTTTCACACCTTTTTGCTGGAAACGTCACTCCAACAGCTATCATAGCTATTATTTTTTTTAATAATTAAAAAAACACACCGACTCCAAACAACTTTGAAAAACTATTAGTCGCTCTGTTCAATACTCCAATCTCTCACTTCCGACCTCCATCATGGCACCTCGAATGATTAAGTGACGCAGTTGCAAAGGGTTAGTAGTTTGGGTTATGCAGAACTGATCTGATCGTTTCCATAGCAATGAGCAGAAGCAAGAACTACAGAACTACAGTGACCTCATTGTAGCTATGACCTCATCTGTGATGTGGTAAAAGATCAAAGAACGTCTGAGGTCATGAATGCCTGTATTCCAAAACATCAGTTCATAGAGAATCAGCTCTTTGAAAGCCAACATTCTAGTTTTCTAGTAACGATTTCTAGTATTGTGGACAATTAGCCAAGATGTTTTTTCACGCGAGTTTTTTCCTTTGCTACATACTTTCTACTGGGATGAAGAAACTTGGCGATAAAGTTTTCCCTGGTAACAGTTCATACAAAAGTAGCTCAAAGGAAGAGATCACCAAGTCACCTTACGATGCTTTTGATGCCTTTCTGTTCGAACCCTCCCCGGCTGGGGAGGAGTGTCAGGATCATTCCTCAAGTGAGAACCAAGCTTCACCGGCGGGGGAAGTTTGCTTCTCACATTTTGATGCGTTTGACGCCTTTCTGTTCGAACCCTCCCCGGCTGGGGAGGTTCACCAGGATTGTTCCTCAACTGAGAACCAAGCTTCCCCGGCGGGGGAAGTTTGCTTCTCAGATTATGATGATTTTGACACCTTGCTATCCGAACCCTCCCCGGCTGAGGAGGTTCACCAGGATTGTTCCTCAAGTGAGAACCAAGCTTCCCTGGCGTGGGAAGTTTGCTTCTCACAGCACGATGCTTCGGACACCTTTCTTTCCGAACTCTCCCCGCCTGGGGAGGTTCGTCAGGACAGTCCCTCAAGTGAGAACCAAGCTTCCCCGGCCTGGGAAGTTTGCTTCTCACATTTCGATGCTTCTGACACCTTGCTTTCCGAACCCTCCCCGGCTGGGGAGGTTCACCAGGATTGTTCCTCAAGTGAGAACCAAGCTTCCCTGGCGTGGGAAGTTTGCTTCTCACAGCACGATGCTTCTGACACCTTGGTTTCCGAACCCTCCCCGGCTGGGGAGGTTCACCAGGATAGTCCCTCAACTGAGACCAATCAGTTGAGCCATGAACAGAGCCATGAAAAGAGCTATGAAGAAAACCATGAAGAAAACCATGAACAGAGCCATGAACAGAGCCATGAAGAAAACCATGAACAGAGCCACGAACAGAGCCATGAGGAAAACCATGAAGAAAACCATGAACAGAGCCATGAAGAAAACCATGAACAGAGCCATGAAGAAAACCATGAAGAAAACCATGAACAGAGGCCTGACCAAGAGAAAGATGTTGGCAAAGAAATTTTGAAGAAAATAGACACAGAAATCGCATGTTTTCTGAAAACAATATGGGGACTTTTGTTATTGTTGTTAGTTTGTTTGTGTTTCTTGTGCTGTTCATTTTTAATTGGAGTTTCTCTTTATTATCGTGATTATTTGTGTTTGTTATTTTTTATATTTGTTGTCTGTGTACTTCCTTATGGAAAAGTTTGGAGAAAAAACTATGCAAATTTTATCAGTGCGAAGGAGGCATTTGTGCCCAAAACAAAAAGTTTCACTTTGACGAAGGCATCTCTAGAAGACTGGACCCACAAAGAGACCACTACCCCAGGGAACGAAATCCCAAAAGATCTGGTGAAGAAGACAAAAACTTGGTCGTTTCTCAAAACTATATGGGAATATCTTGTGTTATTGTCGTTTTTTTGTTTGTGTTACTGGTGCTTTTCATTTCTATTGCGATTTTTTTCTTTACTGTTGCAATTTTTTTCTTTACTGTTGTAATTATTTTGGGTTGTTATTTTTTCTATATATTGTCATTGTACATGTAAACAGGTATATATATATATATATATATATATATATATATATATATACGACGCTGCCTCTCCAGCCTCCCACTCCCTTCCATCTACCCCGGACTCCCCAGATGCCCCTTTCCCCCCTCCTGGCTCAGACCCGCTCAAGATCACCTGACGTGAGCCGAGTGACGAGATCCTGGACCTAATCATTCCCGTCGTCTCCCTGTGTCGTCTTTCCTACAATAAAACCACCTCAATTTATTCCGGTGTTCTCAGTTGTGTTCTGCATGTGGGCAAAGAAAGAACTAGAATCCAACATGACAGAACACTCTGGCCAACAGTCAAACCCAGCAGACGCACTTAAAAGAACACTACGGGAACAGCATGATCTCCTTCAGAATCACGATTTAGCTCTGCGGGAGTTAAGTGACCGCCAGGCAGAGACAAATCGCCGCTTGGAGGAAATAGCAAGCTACTTGCGAGACACTGGTCGGCAGGCTTCGGCTCCCGCACCAGCACCAGCACCGGCTCCATCACCTGCTCCCAGCTCGGCCGGCCCAGCCCATTTCACTTCATGCGAGTTCCGCCCGCCTAACCCTGAGAGATTCACGGGGGATGTGAGTAAATGTGGAGGATTCCTCCTCCAGTGCTCGATCATTTTCAATCACTCCCCACACTGTTTTTCACATGATGGGGCAAAGATTTCATTTATCATCTCACAGTTGTCAGGCAAGGCTCTGAGCTGGGCTGAGGCTAAATTTCCCACACCCACAGATTATGGCTGCACATTCGAGGAGTTTCTGAAAGCGTTTAAACAGACTTTTAATCAAGACTCCGATAAAGCATCAGACGCTAGAGACCTGCTAAACATCAGGCAGGGGCAGCGCTCCGTAGCCGACTTTGCCATTGACTTCCGTATCAGAGCAGCTGCGTCAGGCTGGAATCCTCCAGCTTTGAGAAGTGCCTTTTTCAACGCTTTACACGAAAACATTAAAGACGAGTTAGCCACATTGGATGAACCCGAATCTCTTGATGAACTGATAAGCCTAGCCATTCGACTGGATAACAGAATCCGGGTCCGAGCCAGAGAAAGAAGAAGGGGAAATCCTCTAGTCAGAACATCTTTTGGGGGCGGAGTTACTAACTCCCTTACCTGTTCGTCTTCATCGGTTGCCGAACCAGAGCCCATGCAGATAGGCAACACACGCCTCTCACCCGAGGAAAGACAGAGACGCATCTCCGCAAACCTCTGTCTGTATTGTGGAACACCTGGGCATTTCATGGCTGCATGCCCGGCGAGGGTAAAATCCAGGGTCCGCCAGTAGGTGCGGGGAGTCTGGCGGACCACCTCATTTCTGATAAATCTCCTCGTTTGTTGTTGCCGGCCACATTGTTTCAGAAAGATCAGTCCTTTACCCTGTCGGTCCTAGTTGATTCCGGCTGTGAACGAAACCTAATTGACTCAGGTTTTGTGCAACAGTTGGCCATCAGAACTGTCCCGTTAGCCACGCCTCTTCGAGTATCGGCGCTAGACGGGAGGGCCTTACCTCAGATAACTCATCAAACCGAACCTCTGAGTCTGCTCATTTCCGGAAATCATCACGAACAGACTTCGTTCTACGTGTATCCCTCAGCTAACTCCTCAATAATCCTAGGCTTTGACTGGTTATTTCTACATAACCCTCACATCAACTGGTCTAAAAGACATATCGAATCCTGGTCTGTTAACTGTCACTCATCCTGTCTCCGCTCAGCTCTCCCACCAGGTTCCCCGCCAGCAAAGCAGCAAGAGGCAGACCCGTCAGACCTCTCCCGTATTCCAGCGGAGTATCACGATCTGGCCCCGGTGTTTAGTAAGTCTAAAGCGCTGTCACTCCCACCTCACCGACCATATGATTGCGCAATCGACCTTCTCCCTGGGGCGCCCCTCCCTAACAGCCGCCTTTATAACATTTCCAAACCAGAGAGAGAAACAATGGAAAGATATATAAACGAGTCACTAGCTGCTGGCATCATTCGGTCCTCATCCTCTCCATTAGGAGCAGGATTCTTTTTTGTGGGAAAGAAGAATGGATCCCTCAGGCCGTGTATTGATTACCGGGGTCTTAACCAAATTACAATCAAGAACAAATACCCATTACCTCTTCTGTCCTCCGCATTTGAACCTGTGCAGGGAGCCACCATTTTCACTAAGCTAGATCTGAGAAACGCCTATCACCTCCTTCGAATTCGCGAAGGGGATGAGTGGAAGACAGCGTTCAAGACTCCCCTGGGCCATTTTGAATATCTTGTGATGCCGTTTGGTCTGTCTAACGCACCCGCTTGTTTTCAAGCCCTGGTAAATGATGTCCTCAGGGATTTTTTGAACATATTCGTTTTCGTTTATCTTGATGATATTCTGATTTATTCTAAGAACCTTCCTGAACATCAGAAACATGTCCGCCTGGTTTTGCAACGCCTTCTAGAAAATAAACTATTTGTCAAGGCAGAAAAGTGTGAATTTCACCAAACCTCAGTAAGCTTTCTAGGATTCATCTTGGAGGGTGGACAGACTAGACCCTCGGACGAGAAGATCAAAGCAGTCTTTGAGTGGCCGGTGCCCGAGACCAGAAAGCAACTCCAGAGATTTCTCGGGTTCGCCAACTTCTACCGCCGTTTCATTAAGAACTATAGCCAGACTGCCCAGCCTCTCACAGCTCTAACCTCTGTCAAGTCCATCTTTGCATGGACACCTGAGGCTGACGCAGCGTTCACCCAGTTTAAGATGCTCTTCGCTAATGCTCCGGTCCTCATTCAACCAGACACATCTAAACAGTTCATCTTGGAGGTTGATGCATCGGAGTCTGGGGTTGGAGATCAGTTCTCAGATTCAGACCACAAGACTCACCCATGTGCGTTTTTCTCCCGTAGGTTGTCCCCGGCTGAGAGGAACTATGATGTTGGAGATCGCGAACTCCTCGCGATAAAATTGGCCCTGGAAGAATGGCGGCACTGGCTGGAGGGCGCCCTACACCCGGTACTAGTCTGGTCGGATCATAAAAACCTCTCATACCTGAAAACGGCTAAGAGACTCAATCCACGCCAGTCTCGTTGGTCATTGTTTTTCTCCAGGTTTAACTTGTTCATCTCATACCGACCAGGTTCAAGAAACATTAAACCTGATGCTCTGTCCCGACTATATTCAGCTGATGATTCAGAAAAGGTTCCAGCCACGATCTTGCCCCCTAGTTGCTCTGTTGCCACGGTTACTTGGGAGATGGAGGATCTCATTAAGCAGGCCCAGTCATCCGAACCTGATCCAGGCACTGGTCCCCCTAATAAGATGTACGTTCCCACATCCATCCGACCTCGGCTGCTAAATTGGATGCACGCCACTAAATTCTCGGCCCATCCTGGTGTTAGTAGAACCACTGCTCTCATTTCACGCCGGTTCTGGTGGCCTTCCAGTTACAAGGATATTAAGAATTTTGTCTTGGCCTGCCCGGTTTGCGCCCGTAACAAACCATCTCACCAACTGCCCTCTGGTCTGCTACAACCGCTTCCCATACCTAAACGCCCATGGTCACACATCGCGATAGACTTTGTTACCGGGCTCCCAGTGTCTAAGGGCATGACCACAATTCTTACAATAGTCGACCGATTCTCCAAAGCCTGTCATTTGGTTCCACTACGTAAACTTCCGTCAGCTTTTCAAACGGCCCAGCTCCTGGTTAAACATGTCTTCAGGTTACATGGGATTCCTCAGGAAATATTGTCTGATTGTGGACCTCAGTTTACAGCCCTGGTGTGGAAACACTTTTGTGCGGCCCTTGAGGCCAAAGTTTGTTTAACTTCAGGCTATCATCCTCAGTCAAATGGACAGACGGAGTGCCTGAACCAGGAGCTGGAGTCAACCCTCAGATGTCTCACCTCAACCAACCCGTCCGACTGGAGCCACTTTCTCCCCTGGGTTGAGTACGCTCACAACTCGCACACTTCATCTGCTACTGGTCTGTCTCCTTTCGAAATCTCCCTAGGTTATCAACCCCCACTCTTCCCGTTGGATGAGTAGGAGATATCAGTTACCTCTGTACAGCATCACATCTGCCGCTGTACAACCATTTGGAGGAACACGGTTGCCGCCCTGAATCGGACTGTAGAACAAAACCGCAGGTTTGCTGACCGTAAGAGACGGCCAGCTCCCCGTTACACACCTGGACAACAGGTATGGTTGTCAACGAGGGACGTTCCACTGAAATCGATGTCTAAGAAGTTGTCCCCCCGTTTCATTGGTCCCTACAAGATCGAGTCGGTCATCAGTCCCTCTGCTGTCCGTCTTCGTCTGCCCCCTTCCCTCAGAGTCCACCCTACCTTTCATGTGTCTCAGATTAAGCCCGTGTTCACTAGTCCCTTGTGCCCGCCACCTGAACCCCCTCCTCCCGCCCGTGAATTTGATGGGGGTCCTGTTTATTCTGTCCGCCGGATCATTGACTCCCTTAAACGGGGTAGAGGTTGGCAATATCTGGTGGATTGGGAGGGTTACGGCCCAGAAGATCGTCAGTGGGTCCCAGGTTCTTTTATTGTGGACCCTTCCCTCATCGCTGATTATCATGCTTCCCTTCCCTCGGGTTCTGTTGGACCGCCAGGTGGCGGTCGTTGAGGGGGGGGTACTGTTGGGATTCAGGGTTGTGGGATGGAGGGGCTGCAGTCTCACCTTTTGTCCAGCAGAGAGCGTCCTGAGGGTTTTGTCTGGAGGGTTGGCCTACAGCTCCGGTTCCAACGCACCTGATGCCAATCTCCTCAGCCCCTATATTAGGAGGGAGTCGCCGTCACTTCACTGCCAGAGTGTCGCCTATGTTTGGTACTTCAGGCCCCAGAGTTCTCATCTCTGTTTTGTCCGCATTTTAGAAGGATTCTCCCTGTGACCCTTTGTCTGTTTTCTTCCTCAGAGATCCGATTTTGCCGGTGCGCCCAGCAGTGGAAACTCCAACTTACCATCCGCCCTCCGACGCTGCCGCTCCAGCCTCCCACTCCCTTCCATCTACCCCGGACTCCCCAGATGCCCCTTTCCCCTGGCTCAGATCCGCTCAAGATCACCTGACGTGAGCCGAGTGACGAGATCCTGGACCTAATCATTCCCGTCGTCTCCCTGTGTCGTCTTCCCTACAATAAAACCACCTCAATTTATCCCGGTGTTCTCAGTTGTGTTCTGCACGTGGGCAAAGAAAGAACTAGAATCCAACATGACACAATGTTTCCACAATCTTGAGAAAAATCTCACTGTACTAAAAACAGGATTTACTAAAATTGCAATTATATTATTGCATGACAGAAAATCTACACATACATCTATACATGAGGTTCCTGAGCACAGCTGCACATGTGGGAACCTCATTATGTACAAACATATGGCTGGTGCTGCTCCATCTAGGCTCTCTGAGTAGGAGCCTCATGCCATCATTGGAGGCCACATAAAGTTTCTGCAGGCTACTGTTGTTGTATCTTCGCCACAGATGGGCCGTGTAAAGTGAAGTGCAAAAAGCTTTAAAAAGAGCTATCTTTACAGAGGATGAACACATACTAAACTTTCTGACCAAAGTATTAGCTTGTGCATACATCAGACAATACTGCCTACGAATGTCACAATCATCAGACAGGTCATCAGTTATGAAATGTCCCAAATATTTAATTTCATTGCATCTGTTGAGGACAATGCCAGATAAAGAGAAGTCAGAAGTTATCAGATGCTTATCTGCCCTACTTCTAACAATCATAACGTTGCTTTTCTTAGCGTTATACTTGATGTCAAAGTCATAACCATATTGGGAACAGACCCTTAATAGTTGTTGAAGCCCAGCACTATATGGACTTAAGATTATCAAATCATCTGCATACATTATGTGATTGATTATGCGGTCACCAACTATACAGCCTGTTTTACAACAATTCAGGCGCGTTGATAGTTCATCCATGTAGATGTTAAAAATGTAAGGGGACAGTAAACTTCCCTTCCTTACTCCGTTACCAACATTAAATGAATCAGACATTGTGTTAGCCCATTTGACAAACATTGATTGATGACCATACCAGTAGACCGGAATTCGATGCTAGCTGTCATTCTGGTACCAATTATTAAAGACAAAGCAGGTAAGATTAGCTCTTTGGAGAATTACCGACCCATAGCTCTAGCTAGTAGTTTGTCGAAAGTTTTAGAAAGAGTTCTTTTAAATAGGCTGGAAGAGTTTCTCTTGACCTCCGATAATCAATTAGGTTTTAAACCCAAACATGGCACAGACATGTGTATTTTTGCACTGCAGGAGATTTTAGACTTGTATAATTTGCACAACACTAAAGTATTTATGTGTTTTATTGATGCCTCTAAAGCATTTGATCGTGTGAATCACCAAAAAGTGTTCGGCAAGTTAGAAAGCAGAGGTATACCCAAATATCTAATTAGAATTAGGTAACAGACCATGTACTAGACAGCCAGTGAAACGCATAGAAAGTAATGTGCAAAGTTTCTTACTTGCATTTTTCAACTGCTCAGAGGAAATGTTATCCATCCCACAGGCCTTGTTGTCTTTCAGTGTCACAATTGTATGATATATTTCTTGTGGGGATACATTCACATTCTCATTACTGTGAATGCTTCTCAATTCAAAAGTGTCACTTTTGACACAATTAAACAGTGCACTGTAGTGCTCCTTCCATAACTGAGTGATTTCTTTTACACCACTAACACCATCAATAGTAGCTGGAAGTGATGTTTTGCAGTTATTTACTTTCTTTATTTCTTTCCAAAAGTCCTTAACATTATTATTTCCTAACTTTCTAGCAAGAGAGTCAGACCTCATAGTATTTTCATTTCTCCTTATAAATCTTAAAACATATTTATAATTAGCATTTGCTTGTTTTTTGTATTCAAACAAGGGACCATGACTCTGTTTACCTGAATCAACCCATGCTTTAAGAGCCCTTCTGGCCTCTGCATGATGTTTCTTACATAGTCGTTCCAGCCTGGCTTGGTGCTATGTGAGCTGGTTTTATGCAGTGGCTTGATGTAAGGAGGGACTTCACAACATTCTCATACAAGGTACATAACTCAATACCATGTTGGGGGTCTTTACAATTCATATCACGGTACAAGCTTGCTCCCTTTGTTAAGTATATATTGCTAAACATGCTGTTCGTTCGATAACAATAATCTGATAGATCTTTGTCAGTCAAGTTATCCCATGCTATTTTTCCTATGCTTGTAATATAGTCTGCAAGCAAAACAGAAGGTATGGAATTCATGGTTACACATAAGGAAAATGGAATATGATCACTGGTGGCAAATTCAGTTGACACGAATGGATGGAGTCATGAGCACCAGCTGTTCAGATACAATGATCTAACCATGAGGTTGTATGCCATGCATCACTAATATAGGTATAACTGTCGTTAGGCAAAAGCACCTTACTAGAAAGAATTAAGCCATTGTTGAGACAGAATTGCATTAAATGCTTAGCAAATGTAGAATGATTATCTGTGACATCTGCATTTAAATCCCCCACAATAAAAACGCAAGTAGATGGATTATCTTGCATGAAAGACATAATAAAAGACAGTCTATTAAGAAATTCATCTTCGTTTTGAGGACATTCATAAGGTGTGTATATGTTCAGAACAATAAAGTTTTTATCTCCACAGGTGAGCTTAAGCCCTATGTCCCAATACACATCCAGTCTAATCACATTAACCAGCTGATCATATTTTTTGTGCCACAATATGGCAACACCACCTGCTATCCTTCCCCGAATTATTCTGGTGCTAAGGTCGGTAGTCTATTCACCAGCGCCATAAAAGTCTTTATGTATGCAGTTCAGCTTCTCCAGGTCCTGTTTAGCTAAGAATGTCTCCTGCACACACAGTACATCACAAGTCTCCAGTAATTTGTCCACCACAAAGCGACGCTCTGTCTGTTTTACTGTGTCCAACACGCAGACCTCGCGCATTATATGACACAATATTAATACCGGTCATTTATTGATCAGGATCTGCGTGGCCGTTGCTCATCTGCGGTGCTACAGAGGCAGATTCGTTCTCTTGCTGCAGTACACCAGTCTCTGATGTTTGAGCCAAACGGATACTGTTATTTTTTGATCTGCGCGCCTCAAAGTAGCGACGCACATACACACCCGATAGCCAGAGTTTTGGATCGTACATTTCTGCAACTTCAGAGCCCTGCAGTTATATGAAACGAGCTAAATCGGTTATGCATCGTGTCTATCTTCCTGCATGTCACCGATTGGCCCAGTTTCTCTGTCAGATAGGCACGCAGAGTGTCAGGATTGAGGTCGGGAGAGAATTTCGTAGCAAAGACACTTTACCAGTTTGGTTTTAACCACTGGGATGTTACTCGCTGTGCCAGTGCCAATAATTCCTCCTTTGCGTTGCTCCCGCTTTCGACGATTTTGTGTTCCATGTCCCAGTGACACAGCTCCCTTCAAGGGTTTCTGGGGCTCCGGTTTCCCTTCCCTCAGAACAGTCCTCCAAGCCGGAGACAGGACTTGTTGAATGGAAGCGTCTTCTGGTTGCTGCCGTTTAGCATCTTCTCCACGTAGCCCTTCTAATTGCGCTTCAGCTTGCGTCGATCCGTTCACCGGTTCGTTAGCCTTACTAGATTCATGAGGAGTTTCAATGTCCGTCAGCCAGACTCACCGTCGCTCGTCCAAGATTTTCGCTCACAGTGGCCTGAGCTTCCATAGCTCCTCTTAGCACAGAGACTTCCTGGCTTAGACGCTCCATTCTACCGAGCAGAGCCGAGGCATCAATGCTGCCGAAGCCAACAGGTGGAAGGAAGGTCGTCCAGGTGGTGCGAAACAAAACGGGGAATATTCTCACCACGCTCGTTTAACAACTTCAAGCAATCCTTCACATTATTTACGTCCTTCTGTGCCCTTATGTTTGATGTTACGCTGCTTTGCTGGGCACAGTTCATACAGGAGACGTTTGGACTCTTCAATCCAGTCAGATGAGAAATTGTTTGTAGCCAACAAAACAATGTCATCATGCAGCGGTGTTTTTATCTTGGCAGAGATAAAATGTAAAAACTCATCTTGCACAATCACTTTACCGCATGTAGTATTATAGACTTCAGGTTTTATGCGAGAAGAGGCAGGACGGTAAACTCCTGCTGTTGCTGCTGCTACCGCTGCCGCCGGCGCCATCTTGAGTTCACTCCTTCGTTTTTTGTTTATATTTATATATATAATTATTATTTTATCATAAACACTACAAGTTACATTATGTGGAAAAAGGAACCATGAATTCACCTTAATTTAAACAAAAACTTGTTTTTAATAACTTTTTCCAAGAAGAAAACTAAACAAAAAAGGCATTGTGCAAATTGTACTGCTATCAATATACTATCTTTAACAGACTGATAACATATGAGGCTCTGAAGAGGCTAAATAATGCAAAGAGCCAAAATAAAACCTCTCAACATTGCCAAAAAGTTCAAGTATAAAACTTAACATTCAAAGGTAAAAACAGGATCGATTAAAATAAACAATTCAGAGTTACTGAATGAAAACTTCCTCTTAGCATGGCGGCTAGCTGGTTACTGCTAGTTCTGATTGGCTGTTTCTGACTGAGTGGAGTAATTATGCAGAGCAGGGAGGAGATGGATTATTTTTTCAGAGATTATTTGTCTCATGTTAGAACAGAGAAAGTTTTAATACATATGTAAAATGTATTTTTTTTAAGTTAGATGCTGCAGCTTTAAGCAGAGGTTCGGTGTGAGAGTCACTACCAGGTGGAGCAGAAGCGGCTCCGTCTGTCAAATATTACTACCTGTAGCTGAGCAGCGGTTCAACAGCAGAACCAGCGTCTTACATCGCAGCTCTAAGACTTAAATAATTTTACAGGTTATTTGTTTAGCTTTCTGACCGTCATGCTAATCCGGGTGAGTGTTTGTAGCTGTGCTGCTTTACCTGCTGTCTGATCCTCCATGTCTTTTTACTGCAGTGAGCCTCCATGTAGCCAAACTCCGTCAAGTATGGCTACATAGTTTTTATGTCTATTAGCTTCGTCGTGTTGATGCATTTTGACGAGCTTCAATTTTCCGCCGCAGCACGAAAACGTCCCCATCGCTCAGTGCATTATAGTTTCACATTGTTTAGGATTTGTTGCTGCGCGTTTGCGCAGAGTGAAGGAAAGACGAGACCAGCTGGACAGGCTGAGAAATGAGATGCAGGTGATCGGTATCGGCAACAAGAGCCAATGATCGCCGATTGTCGATCATGCACTTTTTCACGGATATCGGTATATGATCGGTGACAGATCGAGCGGCTCACCTCTAATATATATATATACTGTATTTCGAACAGACAGAAAAGATAATCAAGAAAAAAGAAAACAAAATAAAATAGCATGAAACAAACATAAGAAATGAAAATGTAAAACAAATTATTCTGCCCATGTGACATGCAAATGTTATATTTTCTGTTCGAAAAGGACCAGGTAGCAGATATAATATCTTATAATGTCCAACCCCTTTCCTACTCGTCAATGAAACGAGTTAAATTAACTGTCAGATTATCAAAGAGACAACATGTTTCCATTTTACATGTTTGATTATGTTATTTAAATACTATTTATATCATCAATTACATTATAGACTATGAAACAGTCATCTTAAATATCATATTTTGAAATAAGCTCTGTTTTAATGAGTTTTTTAAATTGGTTTACATTTGTACTTTTTTTTTTTTAACTTAATGATTCAATCCATTTCAGACATTTACTCCACACACAGACAAACAAAAACTCTTCCTGGTTGTTCTAATATGTTGTTTTTTAAAATATCCTTCACCTCTTAAATTAACCACCTCCTCTGTCACCAAACATGTCCTGTATATTGTCTGGAAGTTTTTGATTTCTGACCTTAAACATGAATTGTGAAGTTTTAAATGTTAAGGTCCAATTTCAGTATATTTGATTTTATATATATATTTCTAAGAAGTTTGGGAACCACTGGATTAATATACTATATATGCACACTAGTGTACCAGTAAAGTATATTAATCTCTATCTATCTATCTATCTATCTATCTATCTATCTATCTATCTATCTATCTATCTATCTATCTATCTATCTATCTATCTATCTATCTATCTATCTATCTATCTATCTATCTATCTATCTATCTATCTATCTATCTATCTATCTATCTATCTATCTATCTATCTATCGATTAATATACTTTACACACTGGTACACTAGTGTGCATATATAGTATATTAATCCAGTGGTTCCCAAACTTCTTCTCCTGCCCCCCCCAGTGGTTTCCAAATATTTTCTGCCCCCCCAAGCCCCCAATGGATTACAAACAGCTGTCTGGCTGAATGAGGTGTGGGAGGGGGGAGAGGATTCTTAGAGACTCCGTGTCCCTGGATGGGGAGGGGGGACGACTTTTTTGGGGGCACAATGAATGTACGTAGACAAAATCACTAGCCTATAAGCTACTGGTTAAGCTTAAGGTATTGATATTATAAAAGTCATCTTTTAGCTAACTTTACTTGCTTCCAACAACTTTACTCAACTCAGTCGGTTAGTTTGGGGGAAAACTGTGAAAAGTTCTTTGCGTTTTGCTGGTTTGCTGCCATGATTCTGCGTAGCTCCGCACAGCAGCAGCAGCAGGTCTCCTTCACGGCGCACAGATGTAAACCCAACGGGAGCCTCGTTGCGCTCATGTTGCGTTTAAAGGCGGCATGGAAAAACAGGTCACCACATGTTAACAACGGATTAGACAGTTCTAACTGCTGATAAAAGTGACAGAGGACACAGATATGGGAAGTTGGAAGCCCCTACTGTATCAAATTGACATAGGAATAACAGAGAGTTGGTCATTCTAAGGTAAAAACCCAGCACATACATGGTAAAAGGTAAAAACCCGAACTGGGGGGCGCACCCCATAGTTCGGGAACCTATGGATTAATCAATATATAACTAATGCTATTTTAAGAATAGCAAAACAAGATTATTACTTTAAACAGTTGGATAGACATAAAAATAATATTAAAGGTATCTGGGATATTTTAAACAGTGTTATTAGAAAAAACTCCAGGCCTTAGTTTTCCTCAACTAAAACTACTTGAGGAAATGTTTACAAACATTGGAGATAAAAATTTAAATAGCATGGAAGAAATAGTTCATAATTTTAATACATTATATAAGTGTGGGCCCTAAATTTGCTGAAGAAATCCTGCAGCCCACTGAACAGAAAATACTAAATGACATACAGTATTAGTTAGTAGAAATCCAGATTCCATGTTTCTCACAGCAGTGGAGGAAAATGAGATCATAGATAAGGTAAACAAATGTGGAAATAAAAGATTAAGAAGGTGATTGTGGAAATTATTCTGCCGCTATGGTATATCTGTAACCTGTCAATTCAAACAGGAATATTTCCACAAAAAATGAAAATTGCAAAAGTCATCCCACTACATAAATCTGGGAATAGACATGATTTCACAAATTACAGGCCTGTTTCATTACTTCCGCAATTTTCCAAAATTTTTGAAAAAAAATATTTGTTATATTGTTAGATTGTTAGATTAGAAAGATTCATTTGTAAACATCAACTTCTCAATGAAAGTCAGTATGGATTTAGGTCACAAAGATCCACAGGAATGTCAGTTATTCAATTAATAGAAGATACATGCACAGTTCATGTATAAAGTCAGAAGCAAAATATTAACAGAAAATATAAAAAAAATGATTTTCTGATAGAATGAGGGGATATGACTATAGAGAAAACTTCAACTTCAGAACTTTGAAGGCTCAAATAATGAAAAGAATGCATTTCTGTCATTGGCTTGAAGATCTGGAATAAAACAAAATATTAATGGAGAAGGATAAATGAATGATCTTTGCATTTAAATACAGATCTCGCAAAATGTTATTTAGTTAAATAAAGGAGAGAGATCAACAAAAAACATATTTCTTTTTATAAAGATTTTTAACCATATATTAAAAATCTATAATTAAATATTTGTTTATTTGTAAGTAATGCTTTTAAAACAACTTAATGTTTCAATAGTTGACACTACATTGAAATTTCAATAGTTGAAATTATATGTATATGTATATATATATTGAAATTATATGTATATGTATATATATATTGAAATTATATGTATATTATATGTATATATTGTAATTATATATATATATATATATATATATATAAATATATAAATATATATAAATCAGTGTAAGAGACAAGAACGTTTGAGCAGGGAATTTTCTCAAAACTGCATTTACACTCAAACATATCTTTTTTCAGCTGATCAAAAGTTTAAGACAATAGTCTTAAAAGCCAAAAGCTGTGCAAAAATCTGCATTCCATGTCATTTTCTGTCAATCAATCAATCAATCAATCAATCAATCAATCAATCAATCAATCAATCGATCAATCAATCAATCAATCAAATTTTATTTGTATAGCACATTTCAGCAGCAAGGCATTTCAAAGTGTTTTACATAATTAAAATAAAAACAGCATGTGACAGTGAATAAACAGTGAGGAAGTGAAAGAGATTTTTAAAAAGATAAAAACATTAAAACCCCTTTTAGGACTTCAGTTAAACGTTGTTTAACTGGGACGAGTCAAGTCTTTACACTGTCAAGACCTCCTGATGGCAAAAGCAAAAAAGCTCCCTGACTTTGAACATGGTAGGATTGTTGAGCTGCAAGGCCTCTCACAACGTGCCATCGCTGCTGAGGTTGGATGCAGTAAGACGGTCATTTTGCATTTTTTAAATGATCCTGAGAGTTATGGAACAAAAAAGTCAAGTGGTAGACCCAAGAAAATTTCACCAGCTCTGAGCTGCAGGATCCGATTGGCTGTCCGTCAAGACACGGGACGATCCTCTACCCAAATAAAGGCCATTACTGGTGCACAATAACCATCAGACAGCATCTGTGAGAGAAGGGCTTCAGAAACAAAAAACGTCTTCAAAGGCCACGTCTTCTTCAACGCCAAAAAATTTCCCGTTTGGACTTTGCAAGGGTTCACCAAACATGGGACATTGAAAAGTGGAAGAAAGTTGTCTTCTCTGATGAGAAAAAATTTAACCTTGATGGTCCTGATGGCTTCCAATGTTACTGGCATGACAAGGAGATCCCGCCTGAGATGTTTTCTACACGGCACAGTGTTGGGGGCGCCATCATGATTTGGGGAGCGTTTTCCTTCAATGGAACAATGGAGCTTCAGGTATTCCAGGGGCGTCAAACAGCAGCTGGCTATGTGGAGATGTTGCAGCGATGCAGAGATGTTCCCTCATGACTGGGTGCCTCGTCTGTGTGGTAATGATTGGGTTTCTCAACAGGACAATACTTCAGTTCACAATGCCCGCCTGACAAAGGAGTTCTTCCAAGAGAATAACATCACTCTTTTGGACCATCCTGCATGTTCCCTGGATCTAAACCCAATTGAGAACATTTGGCGAGGGAGGTTTACAAAAATGGACATCAGTTCCAGACAGTGGATGTCCATTGTGAAGCCATCTTCAACAGTTGGAGCAACGTTCCAACTGGCCTCCTGGAAATACCGGCATCAAGCCTAAACGATTGTTTGAAGTCATCAACAAGAATGGTGGAGCTACTAATTACTGAGTCCTTTTTTTTGACACTTTGATTTCTGTTTTGGGGGGTTTTCGGGTTTTTTGGAGCAATGGTCTTAAACTTTTGATCAGCTGAAAAAATCATGTTTGAGTGTAAATACAGTTTTCAGTAAATTCCCCGCTCAAAAGTTTTTTTCTCTTACACTGATTTCTTCTTTTAACATTGTGAAGCTCTACTTAGAACCTTCTTAAGATCCAATAGTGCAAAATGCAAATTCTTGCAGTTTGTTAACTGGTCTTAAGATTTTGATCAGGAGTGTATAATGTACCTATATATAATGTACTGTTAGACAACATAGCAAGGATGTTTTTATTTCACTTTCCAAAGCAAACAACTACAGTTTTTGGAGCAGAGTCCTTTTGTGGGGTCACTTAGACTGACGTTTTGTTACAGAGTAATGACACCCAAACTCTTCATGTAGAACAACAACACACATTTGGACATTTAAAGACATACAAAGAGCAGCTGAATAACTACTAAAAGTGAGCATGCACAAAAAAGAAAAGGGCATATTCTTCTGTGATTGCAGCTAAATGCATTTTGGTATATATTCCTTTCCACTTTACAGATCTAGACACTTAAATTATGAACAACTCTAAGCAAAAATAAGTTCAACTTAGACGGATTGGATAGAAATTGTTTGCAAATATCAAATCTATTTCCACACCACAGATTCTCAATTAAACTTAGATTTGGACTTTGACTAGGCCATCCGAACATAGATATATAAAATTTGATCTAAACCTTTCCTGTGCGGTTCTGGCCATTTAGCCTCAAACGGCTCTTTCTTTACAGCTGCCTCATCCTTCATGCATCTCTCCATCAACTGTGACTAGCTTCCTTGTTACGGCTGAAGAAAAGCATCTCCATAGCAGGATGTCACAACAGTAAATATGTGCAAATCAAATTTACTGGCCTAACATAAAAAAGCCCCTATAAAATATATTTAAGTTTGTCTGTAATGAGGCAAAGTGCAGAAAAAAACAACCAGCGTCTATAATATAACGTGACATTTCTAGGAAGCCAAGTCAGTTCCAACCTTTAACTTCAGCTTTCTGAATGTTCCATGTGAAAATGAAAATGTATTAGTATGTAAAACAATGAAAAATACAAAAACTTGTCTGACAAAACAAACGAAAAACATGTCAGTACCTGCTGAATGGATGAACCTCTAAACGGCTCACCAGGGTAAAAAAACAGAACCGGCTCTTGCCCTCCACTGTTCTTACCATTGCTGCCCTTCTTTCCACACCAGGTCAAGCCGTTCAGGATCGATCCCAGCAGGGTTTCCTCCACAGCCTGGAAACACTTATTCTTCCTGGCGAAGTCTTGGACCACGTCCTTTGTTTTGCTCCAGAACAACAGCTGTCCCAAAACACACCCAACACAATGCAATCACAACTTGTGGCATAATTCTGATCAATTTAGATACATGATCTTTATCAGTTTTACCGTGTTGCAGGGAGGTTTCATGGGAGCTGCAGCGATAAGGGCGTCGTAGGCGTTTGGGGGAACTTCACAAGGATCTTTGTTCGCGTAGACTTGCTGAAATAATTCCCATATGTGTTGACAGTCACTCCTGAAAGGTAACAGGCCAGAGTCAGGCTTTTAAATGTTGTGGAGATTAATTTTGTCAATATACATCTTAATGAGAATTGCCGTGTTTCCAAACAACAATATGAAAAATATTTCATTCTATTGTACGGTGTTCCTATAATGAACCTCCAATCTCCAAATGGTTTTAGTTCAGTTTTTCTCGACTTTATCTTAAAGCAACATTAAACTGTAGGATTGCAAATAAAACGAATGCTACTTGTGTTCTAATTTCTACGATCTAAAAATTTACAGGAAAGCTTTTCTTAAAATGTTCAACTCCAGAACTGACATGGTAGAAACAGCTGGCATAATAGGTCCGTCCTTCTGGAAACTAGTTTTCAGAAAACGTTGATGCTTTGTTACAATTGACCAGAACACCTTCTCCAACTGTGTCCACTTTCTAGCTTGTAGCAAACTAACTGGACTTCTTTTCTTCTTGTTCTCGCTGCTCCAGGAAGGTGGTTGCGTAGAATTAGACTAATTGGCTCAAATATGTGGGGAGCTGAGAATGACAGCGACAGGTGAAAGTCATCACTGGTGCAATAACAACACCAATGTCACAAATTTTATTTCACTCTGATAGTGGCCCTTATTTTATAGTGGCTTTTATTTTGACAGGAAAGTGGGTTGTGACAGAGGGGAAAGACATATAGCAAAGGTCAACGGCCGCACTGATGACCGAGGCCACTCTACCCAATTCGTCACCGCCGCGCCCTTCAACGTTGCTTTGAAACCTAATCCTTTAAACCTCGCTACTACTTTCTGGACCAGCTTGTTTTATACAGGTGAAAACTGGATTCGGAATGTCAGAAAATACAAAATCAATAGCAAACAGGAAAAGCATGATCAGTGCATCAGCTTTATAAGATGTTGATTGGCATAAGGACCTAGACCAACTAAAATAAATCTTGAACTTAAAAATCAGAAGTGTTAAAAAATGTATTTAATTTTTTGATTTTTGCAATATGCCATTGTTCATGATGAGATATGTAATCAGTATTTATTGCTCACTGTTTTGTTAAATGGTTTCATCTAAAGAATTTTATGAATTTAATACTGCAGTACAAGCTACAAAAACGTTAAATGGAAATCCAAATATTTTGATCTTATAAAAATATTATTTTAAACATAATCATGTGATTTATATATAAATGTGATTGTTATATTGTTGACATAACAAGTGGAATGGTTCGATTCGTGTGCAAATCCATGCATGTGAAGATTTAGACGTACAAAGGAACCTTTTTCCTTGAACGCGAGAAGCCGCTCTGCTTCTGCAGAGGAGATGCCAGATGCTTGAATGATGCATCAGCAGAAACCGCTCATGCTTTAATAACGTGATCAATCATTGCTCAACAGCTGGGCTTTTGTTGAACGCTTTGAAGTAATATTGCCAACTTTTTTCAGCGTCTAAAGTTGTTGCATGGGCGCATCTGCTGAGCGGAGCGTCTTGAGCTCCACAAGCGCTTAAAAATAGCAACACTCACCCGTTGAACTTCTGACATCTCTCCATGAATGTGTCTTGAACCTCTTCTGTCTTCCGCTTCCCACTCAGGGTCACTCCTAACACAACAGCGAGAATAACCACAAACAGGACCACCGCGGCCGCAGCCAGAATGAAGCCGCGTCTTCTGCGCTTCTTTTCCGAGCCGCGAATCTCCCCGCTCTCCATATCTTTGACCCCGACGGAGCGTCACAAGTTAGCGGACGAGTCACTTCTCAGCTCGTTTGTTGTCACTTCTACGTGACTCGCGGTGAGGATGCGTATTTATAGGCGCGCTGCGCGCGAGAGCAACCGTGACGTGACGTGGGTGAAGCGAAGTCTTCGGACTGGACCGGCGCACTGGGGAGTCCACAAGTCACTGGGTTAGTTATAGAATATCTAGAAGTTACTTTGTCTATGTACAGATTCATATTAGTTATAGATTCCATATTTATTATATTTAGTTATATTTAGTTATAATTTAGTTATATTTTAATTTAGATTATTTATCATGTCAGATTTATATTTAGTTATAGAATATTATAGAAGTTATTTAGTTATAGAATATCAGAAGTTACTCCATGTACAATTGATCGTCATCGAGTTAAATTGTGGGAAATAATTCTAAATTACCAAAGAGATCAGGGAAGGCAAAGGTAATGTGAATAAATACAGGATGGAGCTGGTAAATTTGATTTCATTCATAAAAGGATGAAAACTATTCAGCTTGCTCCTGCATATCGTTTGCAGCAACATGCAGGTCATCACCCCCCCCCCCCCCCCCCCCCCCATCACTGTAAAGACAGGAAGACTCTCTCCAAGGTTAGTTAGACTTTTGAGCAACAGCAGCCTGGGA
The DNA here is from genome assembly GCA_033032245.1 of Poecilia picta. NCBI lineage: Eukaryota > Metazoa > Chordata > Actinopteri > Cyprinodontiformes > Poeciliidae > Poecilia > Poecilia picta. Next base: position 20,382,818 of record CM065372.1, on the reverse strand, counting down.
TAGGAGCATAATCTGTCAGTAAAATGTGGTCTGGACTTTGACTAGACCAGTCTTAAACCTTCTACTTGTTCGTATGATTATGAACTGACAGTCAGACTTTCTTCCTCAGAATTTTTCAGTTTCATTAATTATGGGAAGTCATCTTGAAGCAGTATGTGAAAGTCAGCCATTGTTGCAGGATGCTGTTGTTCATGATGAGATACGTTTATTAGGAATTATAATTATTGATCATTTTGTCAAGTTGTTTTACTTGAAGCATTTCTGAATATCTTAACTGCACTGCAAGATGCATAAATGTTAAACAAAAATCCAAATATTTTACACTTCATAACAATCGCTTGTTTTTATGTAATGTGATTTAAATACAAAATATATAACTGACAAAGTAAATAATACAATACTGGTGTAAATACAAATACATGCAGAAATGGACGTGTACAGGATTTAATCAGGCCACAAGAGGTTAAACAAACAGAGGAACTAGGAAAGTGAATCTAAGAGTAATTTAACACAGTGAATAATAAACACAATCTAAAATAGCTAAGAGCTGGCTGAAAAACAAAAATGAGGAACACAGAATAGCAAATAACCAAAAGTACAACAGATAATGTTGCTTAAGCATCGGCCTGATGGTCGACCGTCGCTCCACAGGGGATGATTGCACGGACATCTGGTATCCTCACAATTGTGGAGTGATGTCTCAAGCCCAGACTTGTTTAATCTAAAACGTTTGAATCGAACAGAAGGATGTGAACTTCTTAAGCTGTGCTTTGAAAACGACACAATGTGATAATATATATGACAAAATAAACAGGAATTTCTTAAAAAAACAGAAGCTTGTGCAGGAGACTGTCTGATTAAGGATGAAAGGCGGAATGGCTGTTTTCTCACATAACTCATCGGAAGCTCAAAATGGAGAATATGTTCACAAGTACAATTGTGGTTGCAAGTTAAATATTGAACTTCTTAGTTGCGGTTTCAATTCAAGCCAGAACTGGAGGTGAATAGTTCAGATGTACATTGTTCACATGCATGCAAGCATCCTGTTTGCATAGGTGTGTTAAAGCTCATGACTTTATTTTTAAAAAGTGCACATAAGAATGATAAACACTGTAGAGAAATACAATTATTAAATTAAACCACTTATTAGTAGTTAGGTCTGCAGAACATTTTTGAAATCAGGTTAATAAAATGAGCCATCTGACTCTGATTGGCTTCGAAATAATGTACTGATTCTTATAAATGTACATCAAATGTTTTGTTTGTTTTAGTTCAGTTTATTTCACATTCAAAATTTAAATACCACAATACTGCTACACCTAAAACCAGAAACCTCTGTGATGTTCAGCAATTATGTGTGTAAGCGGAAGCTGTGTGCATGTGTGAGCTAAAAAAGACCCACTTCTTCTAGCAAATGTTAAACAGAAGGCAGAGTTTAAACACCAAACATTGAAACAAAAATCTATAACACTAGCAAAACATATTTAGATAAGTATTTGTTTGAAAAAGATGTAGGCAGAAGTTTAAACTTTTTCAATCCTGCCCCCTTTCCCATCTCTGGAAGGTTTGGAAAGAAAATATCAGCCATTAAATTAGTTTCACTACCAGGCAAGACATATTTTAAAGCTTAAAATACTAACACCAGATTATGACACATGGTTTCAAAATATGATTCATGTGGATTTTTGGTCCTTTTGCAGCAACATGCTGCTTGCCAACATCTGGCACCTGGGCTGATTTAGGTCCTGAATGCACTGAAGCATCACCAAGGTCCTGTGAAAAATGACATCTTAGTTAATTTGGTTTCTCACAGCTGACAGTTTGGCTCAAAATCCTTTGAAAAATATATTTTCACCATTGTTTCTGTCAATGTAGATCAGTCACAATGTCTTTACATGCCGTATTATTGGTGGATCAGGCATGACCTTTTGAAAAGGCAAAAAGTCCCTAACCTCACAGAAAGCTGCAACGTTTTTGCAACACATATTGCATAAAGTGAATGTTCACAATAAAGGTTGTTTATTCAGTTGCTCCCAATCAATTTTCCAAAATTGCACAATGATGAAAAGTCTTCAGGTGTCACTTACAGGTCACTGTTGGTACAGGTCCAGCGGAAACCTCGTGACCGGAGTATGTGGATGAGCTCTACAATAGATCCTCCACCGCATGACTCTCTGCAGGAAAGTCAAATAACATGACACTTTGAAATATTTTAGTAAGTAACTAATTATAAAAAAGAAATGGTGAAAATAAACTTAGCTTAAATTTGCTGAGTTAAGTAACAATAGTTGTGACATTGCATGATGTTACTTTTAAGTCGTGCCTTTCTGTGTTAGAGTCAAGTAATAAAAGACAGTAGGTAGTTTAACTGTTCAGTTAGGACTAGGAAGCGATATTTCAGAATTTAAATAGGAAAAAAAAATATGATACAAACTAAAACTGAATTAGTTTTATCCATTGCCAGCACCTGATTGTAATAGGTTGGTGCTGTAAAAGTGTGCTTATGCTTTGGATTTTAAATCCACTTGGACTGTGGAGTCACAGCACAATCCCAACAAAACACTAAGCAACAACTCTAGAGTCAATCTGAACCAATTTTATTTTATTTATTTAAAAAAAAAAAAAAAAAAACTCTCTTGCTTTCTGACAAGTCTGAACAAAAAAGTGACTGTGATGTGTGATCTTATCAGGCTGTCACGTCAATGAAATCATAAACAGACCCTGAAATTCACTGAGTGTTACAGAGGAGATGAACTTCATGGAAATCTGCAACTGAAGCGTTGTGTGAAGAAGTAATTTACTTTTCAGAGTAAATAGATACCATCTACCACCAGCACATCTTGAAGTCTTGTCTTAACCAATTTGACTGGACTTTGACTGAACCATTTTAAAACATAAATATGTTTCGATCCAAACCGTTGCATTATAGTTCTGGTGTCTGGAAGGTTAACCTCGGTCCCATGTTGGAGTCTTTTTCAGCATCTAACAGGTTTTCTGTCAGGACTATCCTGTCAGCTCTCCGGCATGTTTTGTAGTAATTGTTATAATGCTTGCTGTGAATTTGTTCAAAATTTTATCAAATAGAGTTTTAACAGCGGTCCTGTTTTAGAAGCTAACCCAAGCCACTCCTCTTTGATTTTTCATTAGATAATTTTTTTATAATAGGTCAATTTTGGTTTCCATTTCTCAGTTACACTTTGTGTTGAGCTAACCAAGTGGTCAAGTGATCACCTGTGAAGCAGATTCATGACCATTAGGACAATAAATCACCTGCTGGGAAAAGTCTAACTGACTCCTGGTTTTGTGCCAATAACTTCTGTTTTATTTCTGCTGCAACACCTTCTGCACCAAATCATCACCTCTTGACGTGGTCGGTTGGTGCATATTGCAGCCAAAAAAGCTCTTTATCGTAGCGATGTGATTGAGGTAATATTTTCGAAGAAAATTGCAGTTTTTGTTCTTACATGTGCGGTCCTTCTGGGTTTGTCACCACCTTTATGTTGACATAGTTGACTCTCTGAGGATTCAGGCTGTCTAGTTCAATGCTTCCAAACATGCTACGAGAAAAAACAAAAAAAAAGTCAAACAGTTTCGTTCTGAACACGTTTTCAGTAACTTACTCCTGTCATCTTACCTCTTCCTGTTGAACGCATTAGCAATAGACCCATTCAACAGCACGGTAATGTTCCCACATGCCATCTCTGCAAACTAACAAATTGCAAATTGGCATGCAAGATTCTGAAGGGAAAGTTGCATGTTGGAGAAAAAAAAATAAAGCTTTACGTTTTGTGAGGCTCGCTTCCATAAAGAGTAAACGGGATGGGTTCTGCAGGTGGACCACGCTGGACAAGAGTTGAAATCGAAGTCTGTGTCAAACAGATTACATTTATGTTAGAAAATACACATAAATCACTTTGGAATATTAGTCTAAGTAGGTGTAGACCAGCCTCAGTATTTTTACAGCTCAGCAGTAGATTATTGAAGGTGTGCTAGAAGAAATACTTTAACCTGGGCAGGAACCGAACGAGCTAAATCATCCAGTTTGACCAGATCTAATGCTGAAATTAATGCTGTAAATATTTAGAAATTCTGGAGTGAGACTCAGCAAAGCCAGTTTGTCACGAAGCAGACACTGAAACCGCGTGAAAATAAAGCAGCAGTAACGGCATGTGGGGATTTAACATTTTTTTTGCAAAGAAAGGGAATATCATACATGTTGATTATATGATAAATGGTGCTAGATACGTAATCCTATGGAAAATAAAAACTGTTTAGAGGGTGCAGAGAAAATGAATCTGAAGCAGAGACTCAACTTCCAGCAGGAAAATGTACAGTTTTTAAATGTATATGCAGTAAAAATGAAGCCATAGTTTTCAGATTTTAATTTCTAAAATATCTGAAAAACATGCGTCCTATTCTATTTTTTTTCATGGCCCAAACATCCACATTATTGTGTCAGCTTATCCTATAAAATCATAATAAAATGCATTGATGTTCAAGGTTAGGCTGTGATGGAATCGTAACTAAATCATAAGGCACTGCATTCATAATCCTTTGTAAAAACTCTTCTTTATTGCACATAAAGATCCACCAACCAGAGTCTTCCTCCTGGCCACACCAGATCAGGTCGTTGAACAGGAAACCAACCAACGTGTCTTCCAGTGTCCAGAAGTGCCGAAAAACAGCCGCATAGCTGTGTACCAACATCCTGGTTTTACTCCAAAACAGAAACTGGACAGATAAAAGGAAACCTCTGTTTGCCAAGCGATTTAAGAGCTGATTTATTAAAACTCCAGTTTCAAAACTCACCCTGTCACATGGCCAGACTTGTGGCATCATGCTAAACATCTCAAAATAATGCTCTTCTGTCACATTGCAAGAGGCCTGCTGGACAACAGCCTTCTCAAACTGCCTCCAGATCTCCTCACAGTCGTACCTGAATATGGAACAATTCGTCACAAAAATAACTGCTGATGAAAGACTTACAATTGTTTGGTAATACTTTAGAAATTGACCAAAAGGGTAATTTATTTGAGGAGTTTTAGCAACTGTTAAGTTTAATGGTTATGGCTTGTACCTAAGGAATACCCAAAATTCAGGTTATAAGAAGCTTAGGATGTCACATTGCTTGTGGACATTTTTCTGAGTTTTTCCTTCCACCTAACTTTCCTCTGGCTAACTGGCTCTGTGATCAGCCAGCTTTGCCAGTAATGAGGTTTAGAGCCGTACCCTCCTGGGCTTAAAGTGAGTGTGGGTGACTCATGGCTTGTCAACTGAACAAAGGAACATGTCATTTAGGCAGGGCACTGGCTTCTTTATCTCTACGTGTAAGGACACGGACACAAGAAAAATAATAGCAGCCTGCTTAAACGTGTATAAGCTAAGGTAATAGCAATAATTTAAAACAACTGGAATTGTGACAAACAAGTCACAGTTAAGAGGATGACAAGGGAGGCATAAAGTAGCTTTTCCAAGGCTCATTGTTAGAGAAATGCAGGAAAGTGTGTCATCTCGGGGTCACAGAGTGCGAGAACCAGTCACTTATTTTTAGGTTCTTAACACAAATGGAAATGGACCTTACACTTTGGGACAATGACTCCAGCAGATAGTCTAAGTAAAATCAATATTTATGTCTTTAGAGTGGCTTAGTCAAAGTTTAGACTATAAGCTCAAGAACCATTCAGTGATGCTGCGTTTAAGCAATTGTGCATAAAGAGTCGACTGGAATTCAAATACAGTAATAAAAATGACTCATTGATAGTCATGGCAGTTTGTCGCCATTTTACAGAGAGTGGCAAAAACAGTTGATAAAGTCATAGGGAGCAGTTACTTTTCTCCATGTAACCAGGTTGATTTCTTTCTTCTTTTCAATACTAAATAAAATCATTTCCTGTATTTTGCATTTCCACAGATTGCCTTGTGATAAAATGTCTTACAATTTGGGATATTTATATACAACAATAAAAGCCAACCTCATAAAAAGGTCTGCAAACACAAGCTGGTGGATCCCGCTGAAAAACCTCTGACATGTAAATGACTTACTACAAATCCATCAACATTAATCACTGCTTTCTTTTTCAAGCTCTTTCATTCTTCAGCTAAGCTCAAAAATGAACCCATTCAAACTGTTCTTTAAATGTCAAATTTTAAAGCCACCTTTCACGTGCAAGGACCTGTTTCAATAAGTCATGTCTGCTGATGCCAAACTATTTTATTTTTCTCTGGACTTCGGAACGAAATGAAGTCAGTAAAGATGTCTTAGTTTTAGTCAAAATTTGTCTATAAATACATTCTGCTATTTGCTAATGGTACATTACCGTAGGCCGGGCTGAACCAGTGTGGTGTAAGTGAAGCATCTTCCTATCACGATGTGCTTAATGTTTGGAGTTGTCCCAAACGTGGCTTGTACTGGACAGAGGCAGAGCTGAGGCAAAATAATCCCTTTGAGTCAGGCACAAAGGTCAAAGAAAAAAAAAAAAACAGAAGACATTATCTGTTACATTTAGGAGTGGTTCACTTTGTGGAAGATTGTTACGGGAACATTGGAGAGAATTACTTACATATGGTGAATATTACGGAGCAAGGCGATTTAACAGAAGGCATAATGGTGGAACGCTTGGTCACATTACAACCGTAAATCTTAAAAAGAAACATGCTTTAACTTGTCATTGTGTTGATAAGGCCCCCCCACACCCTGTAAAAAGGAGGGTATTACTGATTGTACCTGCAAAGTACAACATTTAATTCTGAAGACTCAAAAGATCTCTGTCATTGGCTGACATGTAATAATTATTTTTGAACAGCTAACAGCTTTCAACTGCTTTATTTTACTTTTTGCATTCATGCATTAAGTGCAAACAGTAAGCTTTGCTAGTGAAGCTCTTACAAAACCATCAGCGTGTCAATCACTCAATGCAAAGACTTCAAACTAATGTAAGAGCAGGATACAGAAATCATTTAAAAAATAAACAAACTTTTGTTCGTTTTCAAAGTACATGAAGTTGAAAATATTGTGTACAAATTTCTGGGAAAATGTCAAGCTTACCACCTTCCATTTCCTAGTATTAGCCTGCAAAACGCTCCCACAGTTACAATGAGAAGCAGTCAGTTCTTGATTTCCAACTTATTGGTATGTCCAATAGTTCATTCCAACATTTTCCTTAAAGGACTAAGAGTTGTTGAGGTTGTTGTCGCTGGTTAACAAACACGTCTCCTTACTATGACCAAGGCATTCGTGAAAAACGTCTCTTTTTTTCCCACCCCCATTTTCCAAAAGGAGATCCACATGACTCCTATTAGGATGCTGGTAGGAATCTCCCAAAGTGTCTGCTGTACTCTGAAAATTTACACCATAATTTGGGAGATAATATACACAAAGTTCTCAAGAATTTTATTATGAGCAAAATATCCAATCAGTTAAACTTCATTAGTTTTTCTCTGCTGACAAAATCAGTTCTATACAATTAAAATTCTCAACATCAGTTTCTCATGTAACAGTGTTGCTAATTTTGATTAAAAAAATAGAACCAACAAGTCTCATTAAAATACGTGGTAACAATGCATACATGGTACATACACTTCATGCATTTTTAAACATGTCTTTAAAATAAACTGAAGAAAGTTATTTACCACAGAATGTCTGATTTTGTTTCCCTGCTCAGACAGCTGTTTAGAATTGAGATGAAACTGGTTACATGTTTACTTATGGCGACATTGCATTACATTTAAGAGATTTATAATGTATGATTAAAGTTTAATGTACTGTAAGTATTTCTTATGTTCATGCACATCTTCGAAGTCCATCATAACTTTTAGATATACTTTTGTTGCTGTTACCAGTGATGCTGATGCCACCTGCTGGTTTAAATCAGGAGTTTTCTGCAAAGGAAAATAAATAGAAGTATGGCAAAAATTGGAAAGGACATTAGAAAGGGAAAACATTGTATAAAATACAAAAAATTGCAATAAGAAAGAATTGGCTATGAAGAAAGAAGTAGAAGGGAAGATGTAATAATGAGAAAACAGGGAAAAAGAAAAACAACAAATATGACATTTTGCGGGGAGAAATAAAGTGCTGATCATGTTTTGATGAAGTGTATTAAATATGCAACTGAAAGAAACCGAACAAGAGGAAATATTATAAATGATAAATAAAGAATTATTAATTACTTTTACATTAGACAACGCAAGAATAGCGGGTGGAGACGGTGAGGTTACACTCATGTCCACTAGGTGGCGGTATGCATCTCTGACGTTGTTTTCAATCCGCCACGAAGAAGAAAACGAAGCGGAAGCTCCAGCCTCCCAGGGCTGAACGTCACTGTTGAGACTGTCTCTCGTTCTCCAGGTTGGTTAAATGAGCTTGAGGTCCCTCAACGTGTAACTCAGAAGTTAAATTAAATCCACAATTGTTTGGGAAATTATCTGACGTTGTTTTTTTTAACTCTTTGGTTCATGGCATCTACTCTTTCTGTAGTAAATCTGTGAAGCTGTAAGCTATTTTAGAAAGCTAACTTATGCTATAACTGACATTTCCCTCTTTTTTTTAAAATTCAAAACATGTTAACCCATTTCAAATATTTTATCTTACGGTTGCTGTCTTAAGGACTGTTAACTAGACGGACTGAGTGTTGCTGTGTTTTAGTGACGCCTTCCTTTATCTTCCAGGTGTCTTAATCTTCATTCCTCTCTGTCAGCATGAGCGATCCTTGGCAGGAATGTATGGACTTCTGCTTAGATGTCACCAAACGGGCAGGGAAGGTGAGCAAACTATTTATGAGGATACTAATTTAATTAACAAATAACCAGGTTTATTGATTTTTACCAGAAAGCCTTTCAACATCGTGCCACTGCAGAAAAGTCTAAGCAGTGCTCTTTGACTAAGAAAGTGTCTTCAGGACAGCAAAGTCAATATTTTTGGAATAGCCATCAGAAACCTGTTATTTTTATTTTACTTTACCTTTGTCACTTTTGCTAAAAAGTATTTAAGAGCAAATCAGAAGACAAATTTGCCTCAAAGATACCAGTTCTGTGAGGAGGATCTGGTCAGAACCCCATTAGATTATTGTGATAAGCGTAGTGGAAGAAAACCCAGACATGATGTAACCCAAGTAAGACAGTTTAAAAGGCAGTTCTTCCACATATTAAACTGTGCAAACTTTTCAAATTCAAGAAAATAATAGAAAATCATCTCTTCTAATCCTGACCTTTAGCTGATAGAAATAATCTGAGCAATATTATGTGACATAAAGCATGAAAACCTTACACTAATTTGATTCTAGTGAGGAAAAAAACAGAGTATGTCTCTTTATTATGTGTCTGTACATGTCTATTTCATACAAGTAAAAAAATGATAAACATTAAATAAAAAACCACTGATTGGAAATGCATAATATTAAACCAGCTCATTGTTTTATCGCACATCCAAAAGCAAAGCAAAACAAACCTGTGCTTCTTGGGGGGAAATCAGCTAGATTTAGTGACGATGGTGTTGATCTTAATGTTGGAGATCTGTTGTATAGAGTGGCTTCCTGGGGGTCACTAAGTCTCCATAGCAACCAGTTGTTTGGGAAGCATGCCAGGAAAAAGGCTTTTCTGTCTCATTGTCTCAAATGTAAACACGTGGAGGTTGCTGAAGACTTCTGGAGTTATGTTACTGGAGACTAAGATTTCATTTTTCAGCAACAAACACTCCCCCAGCCGCGAGGCCCTCTTGTTTTGCAATGTAGAGGATCTGTGATGCTGTAGGCCTGGTTTTCTTCTAGAGAATTTAGTAAAGTTCTGCAATAAAATTTTATAAATAAAATTTAACATTTTATTTAAGGCTTTCTCTTTAAAAGGTGCAGATAGTCCTGCTTTCTGTGTGCAAGTTGTCATTTGCTCCTAAAGTGTTCATTATGGAATTCGTTTCTCAGTACTAACATGTTGCAGAATGAACATGATGTTGCAGTAAAGGAAACCCCAGACGGAATAAATTTATGAACCTACAAAGCTCAGACAGACACATTGTCGTCTGTGGCCGACCCTTGCCAGCAATCTGTCACCATGACGCTCGTCACACGGGGCTAATTAGAGCAGCAGATGTGTTCAGTCGTTGCCGTGTTTCTGACAGATGATCCGCGAGGCGCTGCAGAAGGACATCACCATCATGCAGAAGAGCTCTCCGGTTGACCTGGTGACCGAGACGGACCGAAAAGTGGAGCAGCTCATTATATCTTCCTTAAAGGAGAAGTACCCCACGCACAGGTGCGCTGCTGTTATGGAAGATCTGTGATGCATGAGTTTGTTTTTTTACCTCAACTGAAGGAACAGCCGCTTCCAGAGGGCATAAGAGGAATGGAGCGATTAATTATTATGCAAGTTTGCAGGGTTTCAAATCTGCAGTTGCTTTTGCTATTTGTGGCATTTCCCCTCCTGCAGCATTTTGTCTGTGGTAGCTGGATTTGTTCTGTTTTCTGTGATTGCAGTATTTTTTTGTTGTTTACAGCATTTCCCTGTTGCAATAGTTTTTCATAGCTTGAGTGTTTTGGTCAGTCATGTGTTTGCAGCTGGTTTTACCTTTGGCAGCTGCCGATAATGTGTTGCTCAACTCGAGTCGCCTGCTGTTGTGCCATTGGGCGGCTGTTCTAGATGTGCCGGCGTCTTGTAAACCAGATCACTTGTACACACATTGGCGGTCTGCAGGTGGAGCAAATTATGACCAGACTTATGTCTTTTTGTTTGTACGTGCACAACGGATTAAACCTTTGTAGTTAACCGTACCTGTACATAATCTAATATGTATGAATTAGCATCGTGGTCCGGGCTTTTAATATCAAAGAGATTATCAAAATGCTTGAAGATAGTCAAAAGCAAACTTTGCATCATATTCAGTTTTTTCCTATATATGCCTATTTACATATATGTGTTGCACGTCTCATTCAGCATAAACCTGCGACATGATTGGGGAGGAAATTACGTTTATTTTAGAGAATTTACGCTGAGGCTTTCAAAAGAAATGTGATGTGGAAATCATCCAGTTAGATGGAGAAGTCACCTTTTTTGCTCAATAACAATAACTCTCCTTGTCTCTCTTTTCTGAGAACACACAAGCATAAAGACCCAGATAATTTGTTATCTTCAAGGATTAAGCATTATGTTACAAATTTAAAGGAGAAGAAAGTCTGGACTTACACATTTTTTAAACGTTTTTTTATGCTCCCATGCTACAGTAGAGCATAAATGGAGAATTTGTGCCACTGCAAGCAGGGGGCTCTCTGTTTAAAAAGGTTGAGGACCTCGGCACCCTCTAAATATGCTTTATGCTAAAGGCTAATGCCAGCTGACCCTGCTTATATAATTACACATATAAACATGCCGAAAAGTGCTGGTCATTTCACACTTCGTAAACCGTTTATTAATGTGCCTGTTAAAAATATGAATAATAATAATATATTAAGGCAGTTAGTCTTAGTGAACACAATGGCTTCTCAAGCTTTTCAGGGTTATACAATTAATTAATTCTGGCCTTCAAAACACTAAACACATTCCACACTGTTGTTGTTTATCAAGGGAAGATGAAGGAAAAATGTAATAACTCCATAAAAATGTTCGAAAATTAAAGTGGGGTGTGACTGCATATGGGGTGTTGCATCCTTCAAAGGCTGTCCAAATTTGAATTCTCCTCCAAATGCCGCCCACAAAAGCAACACACTTTTTGGCACTAGTGACTGTACTTATTAGTAGTGTGAGAGGAAGAAGGGCAGAGTGCAGTAAACGTTGAATCAAACCAGTACAGCTACGTCAAGGACTGAAAACACTCTGTAGAGGTACCTGCTCTGCCAGTCAGCCACTGCAGCCACCATTACACCCTGTTTTTCCTGAAGATTAATAGGACGGGACAGGCCTGGCGTATCCTTTACAACCCTAACTATCCCAAGATTCATCGGGCTTGAATGGGAGACTTTTGTTGCAACAATGGCGAATGAAACAGGAGACAGAGAGGGAGAATTTAAGTAGTTTTTTAGAGCTTTGTGTCTCGTTAATATGTTATTTCTTCATAAAAAGTTTACCATGACTGTCACTGATTCCTTTATGCATGTTTTAGGAATTATTGAATCTCCGATGGCAACTGTTCATATATGCAGAGACAAAGTCAGGAATAAATCTAAGGGTTGGACCAACCAGTTTCCAGTTTGTGTTGCTCATCTTCTAGTAAAATAGAAATCAGGAAGCAAACAGTACATGGCTACAAGTTTGGACAATGTTCTTTTCAAAATTTCAACTTGCTTAGCTAACAACAAAACTGCTGTTTCCTTCCGTTTCCTTTTGTCTTTGCTTTTTATTTCAAAGATTCATCGGTGAGGAGTCGGTAGCCGCTGGCGCTCCCAGCGTTCTCACCGACGATCCCACTTGGATCATCGACCCCATCGACGGCACCACCAACTTTGTGCACAGGTACTCCTAACCGGGATGTGAGGCTCTCCTGGAAGCCTGTAACTGCTCTGAACCTGTTTCATCTCAGTCCCTCCTTGACTATTTTTATCTTTTAATTAGCTTCCTTTTCTTGGATTGTCCTCTCTTGGATTGTCTTCAGGGATAATTAGATGAAAATGAACTGATAATAGAAGCTTGCTTCTTAGAGCCTGATTCCTAGTGGGAGTTCATTAAACGGATGTTTTATATTGTACATTTCTGTTGGGTAGGTTCCCCTTTGTGTCTGTATCAATCGGCTTCACAGTGAAGAAAGAGGTAGGTCTTAATATATGCAAATCTCATGTTTATTCCCCTGCTGTGATTTCTTGATTATAATAGACATTAACCCCATTGTCGCCTTGTGAATCTCTGAATAGTGATGCTGAAAAGTCCTCCTTGTTATGCAGCTGCTGCTCTGTTTTTAGCCCTCCTCCCACACAGCTTCAATCATCAGCGTCTTTTCTGCACTGCCTTTTGCTCTCAGATAGAGTTTGGGATTGTCTACAGCTGCATCGAGGACAAAATGTACACAGCACGGAAAGGGAAGGGGGCATTTTGCAACGGAAACCCCATCAAAGTGTCCGGACAGAAAGGTAGATTCCGTATGACACATGACTGGTGCCGTAGTTGCAAATCAATCCACTAGGTGGAGCTGGACGTCCGCTGTTGGTTCTGTTTGTTTCAGGAATTAATGTATTTCTTTTCTGTTTCCCTTTCTGAAGACATTAGCAATTCCTTGGTGCTGACCGAAATGAACTTCAAGGAGGAAACTGAGCACTTCAACATTATGTTGGCCAACGTCAAGACTATCCTCACCATACCTGTTCACGGGTAAATATTAACCTGTGGAGTTCATGTGTTCAGCAGTTCATGTAGGAGAAGACAAAACCCACATACTTCTCAGGAGCCTAACATTTTTGTATAAAACGTCATTTTTCTATCTTCTTAAATTCTTTTTCTGCTTGTTTTCATTGTGTTTAGGCCACAATTGTCAAAATTAGGGGAAAAAATGATGGCTTAATTCAGCTTCAGTTTCTCCAATGAGTGACAAAATAATCTTGATCTTTTTTATTCAAAACATGGTTCCAGCTGAGACCAGGGTACCAGGGTTAGCAAACTTCACGTTTGGGTTTGTGATAGAAAACCAGAAAAGATTTTTTTTTTTTTCTGGCATGAGTTTGAAACAGGTGCAGTAACAGTTTATCTGGAAACTTGCTGACTTCAAGCCATTTCCTTTATGTTACTTGAAAAATGGTCTCAAAACAACAGTTTTATCGTTTATTGCAATAACCTCTGGGACAATTTATTGTCCAGCAAAATTTGTTATTGTGCTCCAACTCTTTAAAAAATGTACTTAGTTTTGAGTAGTTATTTTATTCCACATTTAGCACAAAATACCCCTTGAAATAAAATAAAAAGATTGAAATGGAAACTTTTACACCTTCACACTCCATGGTCTCATCCAGCAGTCTGATATTGCATGTCTTGCAAAACAAACACTGATTGGCTCTTATTTTTTAATGTTAGATTTTGTTTAAACTCATTTTTTCATAGACCCAACCCTCTGTAGTGTTTTGTGATGCATTTTTTAAATAACCTGAAAGCCCCTGAAGCCTCCCAGTGGGAGGTGTGTATAAATGGTCTCACCCTCTTCATTTTTAGTCTTTTGACCTGAATTAGATCAAAACGTTGTCTATTAATAAATCATATGGAAGCTTCTGCTGCCCTCCACCTTCTTCTCCCTTGTTGTGTACACAGCAACCTTTTTTATCTATCTTTTCTAACAATGAAACCCGCCTCTTGTTAGTGTTTTCTAGAAATCAAAGTAAGTTAGTTGTACAGAATAGAGGTGTGCCGATCGATCGGTAACCGATCATAATCGGCCGATTTCCGTGAAATCGGTGATGATCGGGATCGGCGATCATTGGCTCTGTTACCGATACCGATCACCTGCATCTCATTTCTCAGCCTGTCTGTCCAGCTGGTCTCGTCTTTCCTTCATGGCGCAAACGCGCAGCAACAAATGCTAAGCGATGTGTAACTATAACCACTGAGTGAATGAGGACGTTTGCGTGTTGCAGCGGAAAATAGAAGCAGGTCAAAATGCATCAACAACGAAGCTAATAGACATAAAAACAATGACGGAGTTTGGCTACATCGAGGCTCAGTGCAGTAAAAAGACACGGAGGATCAGACAGCAGGTAAAGCAGCACAGCTACAAACACTCACCGGATTAACATGACGGTCAGAAAGATAAACTAATAACCTGGAAAATGATTTAACTCTTGGAGCTGCGATGTAAGACGCTGGTTCTGCTGTTGAACCGCTGCTCGGCTACAGGTAGTAATATTTAATATTTAGTAATATTTGACACGGAGCCGCTTCTGCTCCACCTGGTAGCGACTCTCACACCGAACCTGTTTAAAGCTGCAGCATCTAACTTAAAATTACATTTTACATACATATTAAAACTTTCTCTGTCCTAACATGAGACAGATAATCTCTAAAAAAATAATCGATCTTCTCCCTGTTACTCCTCTCAGTCAGAAACAGCCAATCAGAACTAGCAGTAACCAGCTAGCCGCTATGCTAACAGGAAGTTTTCATTCAGTAACTCAGGATTGTTTATTGTAATGGATCCTGTTTTTGCCTTTGAATGTTAAATTTTATACTTGAATTTTTATGGCAATGTTGAGAGGTTTTATTTTGACTCTTTGCATTATTTAGCCTCTTCAGAGCCTCATATGTTATCAGTCTGTTAAAGATAGTATTATTGATAGCAGTTTAATTTGCACAATGCCTGTTTTGTTTAGTTTTCTTCTTGGAAAAAGTTATTAAAAACAAGTTTTTGTCTAAATTAAGGTGAATTCATGGTTCCTTTTTTCACATAATGTAACAGTAGTGTTTATGATTAAAAAAAATAAATAATTATGTGATCAGTATCGGGGATCGGAATCGCCAATCGGCCCTCATGGGTGATCGGTATCGGGAGAAAAAACCTGATCGGCACATCCCTAGTAGAGACTCATGTCAGAAAAAAAAAAAGGAAAAGTTGGAAAAAGCAGCAATATGCACAGCAACATAACGGACTATTAAGCAGGGGATGATTGCTGCTCATTTATTATTCCCACCACAAGCTGAAAGTAAATGTCCCGTTTCCAGGATCCGCTCCCCAGGCAGCGCAGCCATCAACATGTGCCTCGTGGCGTCCGGTTCGGCCGACGCTTACTATCACATGGGGATCCACTGCTGGGACATGGCTGGAGGGGCGGCCGTCGTGACCGAGGCCGGAGGAGTCATCATGGACATTTCAGGTGAGTCGCAGAGACAACCGGACGTCTCCAAACAGGGACTCTGCTGGAGGTCTACTGAAGTGCCTGTCAAAGTGACCGATTAAATGATGTGCTTTAGAGACACTTCTACTAATTTAGAAGACGACAACAAATGTAATCTTGAGACACTTTTCAAAAGACTGGCCAGTTGATCCTAGCTATCAAGCAGGGCAGCTTAATAAGTTCAGTTTGTTGTTCGAGTTGGTTTAAAAAGTTTTTTTCATCGTTCTGTGCTAATGGAAGGAAAAAAGTTAACGGCAGGATAGGGTAGAACGATGAGTTGACTGCAGGATGTCTCTTCCACACCAGGTGTGTCTTCTATGGAGAGAAAAACCTACGAGAAAATAAGTTAGTTTTGGAATATTTTTTCCCCCTTTTTTGTAGGGTTAATGTTTGCATGTTTTTTGATGTCACTTCCTGATGCGTTTCGGCTAGTGGAGCTGCTGTCAGTCTGTTGCCATGACAACGGGTTTGTTATACATAACAGTCTTAAAAAAAGGATGAAATACTTTATAAAGCGTAGTAGCTATAGTTTTTTTTTTTTTTTTACTTTTAACAGACTATGGCTGTTAAAAGCGGTTACATTAAATTATGTAATATAAAATTATTGCCCAGTGTCTTTGGTTAGTCCTCTCTTGCATCTTGACAGAACTGACTGAAACCAAACTGTCTATAGATTTATATCTAGGGAGAATACATATCTTATGTCTTAAAACATCTGCAATTTTCTCGTGTTTAAATTAAGCCATATTTTATAGAAATCAGATAATGAATAAGGGCACTTTAACCATGTTTTTAGACAGATTCCCGCTCATCCCACGTTGGAACACTGTGGTCTTTGTGGACATTATTCGGTGCACAGTAATGGTGCCTGCATGGGTGTGTCACTAGCTAAAGCGGCTAATAGGCCCTGTCCAATCCAATCCAGTAATATATATCGATGCTCCCTGCAGAGTTTATCCCCTTAAACACCCGTAACCCTGTCATTCATTTCAACTTCTTTAACGATGCATTAACTGATTTGTACTCAAAACTTCTCCATGCGATCAATATTTGCAATCTGGCCAGTGAGCTGGATGAATACTGCAGTTTGCTCTTCTGGACAATCTCCAAAGGGAGCCTGGCCTCATCGAAGCCCACAGACCTAGACAAACTGCTTCCTTTATCCCCAGGTTTCACTCCTTTCCACCCAACTGTAGGGATCGTCATGGCAAACTCAAAGAACAGTCGACACATCCTTGCCTAAAAACTGAAACCAGTTTGTCCAGTCAGGTGAGGGAGGTGTTTGGACGTGGAGCTGATTCCCTGATAGCCCACCGCCCACAGCTTCTGCAGGTGGTTTCTTTGAGGTAAAGGCCCCTCTTCACTCTGAACCCCCACCTGTGCTGCATGTGCTGTGCATCAAGGGCTTTGCTCTTAGGAAAGTGAAAGCAACCTTTGCGCCGTGCCGCTCATGCTGCGATGTACGGCGAGACGCGGAGAGGCAGGAAATCTCTCGCTGCTCTTCTCTAAGCCAAATGTAGCCGGTCACTGTGGAAACGGAGCGCCGTCTCCAGCACCAGCTCTGTGAATCATAGCTTCACAACTTTCTCACTTTTCTTTTTTTTTGTTTTTACTTGCTGATCTTCTTACTAGCAAAATGAATTCCGACTTAAGTTATTTAAAAAATGCCACTTATGCTTCACTTTTCCAGATTTGGAGTGTAGGGGTCACTGTTGCACCAAGAAACGAGCTCAGCAAAAGGTTATTTCTGGTCTGACAGATCTGTTATAGTGCTTAATAAACATTTATCGTAGACAAATCAGACACATAATGGTTACTGTATGCTTCCCAAACAATTTTAGAGATGTTTTTGATTATTTTTACTGAACATTATCCAAGTGTCACCCCATTATATAAGCGCCTTGGTTTTCCTTCCATGTAAACAGAAATGTCAAGATGTGAGGCAGCAGCAGGTGTTGGGATATTCACAAGCCCCCCCTCCTGGCGGAGCACAGCTGTGTTTGTGGTTTCTGCAGAATAGAAAATGTCACCTTACAGTACTTGATCTGCTTTTTCTGTCAAAGTTTTTCATCGTCTTCTACTATTCTCGTCTCTCGTTTGGTCCACGTTTCCTACGAGCAGCAAAAGGCAGTCGAGGTAAACCGAAGGTACACCTGGTCTCAGGTCAAGAGTTTTCACGTCAAGAGACGAAACAAGAACCATCTGGTATTTATTACTGTCTGGAAAAGTGTGGAGTTTTTTCTTTTACCCTTTTCTAGGTCTGCATTTTAATCAAAACCACATATTGACAAAACAAGTAACATTTTTAATTCAACATCTGTCTGTTTGGTACATATTATTATACCCATTCAGCTTTCAAGTGCTCCAGGAACCCCTGATTATTCATGATCCTTTAAAAAATATACTTTTTTCAGAAATGTGAACTGTGGACTTCTGATAGGTCGTCTGCTATTTGCACAGTTTTCACACAACAAAGGTCTTTTCCAGCGTCCCATCAGATTTTTTTTTTCCTAGGGAAAATTAACTCCCAGTGTGCCGAGAGAAGCTGCTTCGTCATTCATCGTTTGTTTGGATGTGCAGCTTGTGTGTCGCGTTTAAGGGCATACGGAAAACTCCGATAAAAGTTCCAGCTTTGGGATTTTTGTTTGTCAAAAAAGATTGATTTTGTTAAGATCTATGTAATTAATCAAAATTAACTCAATATCCTACCAACAGCTGTAACATAACAGCTAAAAATAATGAAGAAATCAAGGTTCTTGCACCAATTCAAAACCAAAAATCAACAAATTTTCAACATGTTATTGAATTGTTTGATTTCACACACGCTACTCTGTTAATCAATTAACTAATTACCATATTGAGGGGAAAAAAGTCCTTATTTTTACATCTGTCTCCCTTAACCAGGTGGACCGTTTGATCTGATGTCTCGCAGGCTGATTGTTGCCAGCAGCAGGACGATAGCTGAACGAATTGCCAAGGAGATAACAGAGTTCCCCGTCGGCAGGGACGACGCAGAAGGCCCCTAAACCTCCACAGCCAGCCGAAGCCGAGTAAAAACACACACAGCTGCTTTCAGTGTAACAAGTGTGGAGACTGTCTCTGCCTTAAGAACCAAAATGATACAGTTACCTCTGAACAACAGCAGGCGGGTTCTTTAAACACTTTATTCTTTTGTATATCAGTACTTAGTCATACACACACACACTTTTATGTTGTTGCGTTGTTTGCATTGTGTTGTATTTTATTGAATCACTCAGGCATTTTTTTATATTATTCAGTTAGAAGCAAGAAATTAATTTTTATTAATAGGTACCTCAAAACTGCATCATTATTACAGTCATAAAAATATTATCAAGCTTCATGCTGATTACTAAAGATGTTTAAACTAAGAATATTTATTCATTTGGGGGGGGTAAAAAATTTAACTTTTTTTAAACATATACTCTCATGCAGGTTATTCACAGTATCTTTAAACTTTAAAAGATATTTCTCATCATTCTTAAAAACGGGAAAACAACAGACTGAATTCAAGCCAAAAGAAGAGCTGCTGAGTCTAAACTTGCTCATATCTGCAAGTCAGAGCCATAAAATCCCCAAAATCTACAAACACTCTGCAGCAAAGAGCGCTAAGTATGGGCTCAGTATGTCTTCTTTGCAGCCAGCACATGCTATCTACATGCTAACCAGTTTTTGCAGGTCAATAAAAGAGAAGTCCTATTTGTAATAACCTCCATTTTATGGCCTTAAAACGTCCTGTGTTCAGATTTCTCGTACTAGGTCTGAAATCTAGTACGAGACGGTGTGTCTTAGATTATTATTATTATTAGATTATTATTTTTTTAACTGGAACTGGTGCTTTGACTACATGAAACTAAGCTTTAGGTTTCGGTATCAAACACTGAGAGTAGGATTGGTGTGATATAAAGCATTATTAAGTATAAAATCAACTGAAACCTATTATTATGTATGGTGGAAGATGTGTGATGCTGGGGGCTGTTCTGCTTTCCAAAGCCTCAGAGTCGTTGTTGGAGTGGTTGGTATTGTTAAGTCAGATTTTCTCAAGAGGATCATGATTTCTAAACGTGACCAAACCAACACAGAAACTGTTCACAAGACCCAATTATTTCTTAATGTTGGATTATTTTTTTCCCTCCTCGGAATAAATATACTGTTGGGTTTTAATGGAATTGTTCAGTCTGAGATTATTCAACCTCAATAATTTTATTTCTATGTAATTTAAGTGTTTTTAGACATCTTTTCCAGAAAGTGCTGTAACTGTTTTAAGAGTGAATTTAGCTTGCACTGTACACAATTCACCACATACACCATATGACTAACTCCTGTACTGTATACCTATTTTTTTCTGTACTGTATGACTCCTCAAGTCTAGAATAATAAAAAAGCATGACGTGTGTATCTTTAATGTGTTTTTTTCCTAAGTTATTTAAAAATCCCCTTAAATATAGTTGCTGCATCCTTGCCTCTGTATTTCAGTTTCATAGATTGACTCGTTTAGCTGCAGCTGAGGCTGGCGTCAGCCTGCACAGACATGGCATTGTTGTAAACCGCAGACGTAATAGACAACTGGCAGCAGAAATAAGAGCCTGTGTGTGAACATTTCTGCAGGAAATATGCTGACTGAGCAGATGGTGAGCTTCATGACTAAATATGGGAGCTCAGTGTCACGACTCATCCCCGCAGGAAAATAGAAATGAGCAGTTAGGGGAATAAAATCTGTCAAGACACCTCTCATTTCTGTTTTGCATCATTTAGACATTCCTGTTAAATTCTTGCTTCTTTTGTGTAAATAAAGTTATTCACACCCCTTCAATTTCACCGTTTATTGCTGGGAACTTCGGCATGTTTTACTCAGGTTGTGTGCAAAATGGTGAAAAGAAATGGAAAGTATAAACGACTCACATTTTCTGTTTTACAAAGGAAATCTTAAAAGTGTGGTGTGCATTTGATATACCTACATAAAATCCAGGGCATCCAAATGAACTGACAGACGTAAGAAGAGCATTGATTGGATAAACAACCAAGAGAGCTTTGGTAACTCTGGAGGAGCTGCAGAGATCCAACCAGAGCAACAACAAAGTGGTTTGGATCAAATCGCGTCTGTTTACTTGCGTGGCCTTGTTATAAATCAAATTCAGAATCTACTTCAAGATATAAAAATCAATGTTGATACATAAGAGATGGTTTTAATTGTATTGTGGCTGAATACATGTGCACTCCATCCATCTTACCAGGTTTGACCCGCTTCATTATGCTTAAAAAGAGCTTCCCCACAGCATGCTGCTGCCACTACTGGTTCGTAGGGGGCATTAAGGGAATCATCTGTTAATTTCCTCAACACACACAGCATGTTACTTGTACTTTTGCAGGGGAGCCAACTACAAATACAAGCTAGACGAATCAACTAAGATGCAATGTAACATCCCCTAGAAAAATGAAATGTTGGAAGATTTATTAAAGGCTTTGAAGAGAACTGTTGAGTTGAGCCACTGTGTGGAAAATTCGCTCTGTAACCCAGCTCCCCAACACCCAGGCGCAGTAACTTGAATCCACAAAGTGTGGCTTTGACCTAGAAAAGGGATAAATCTATAAAGTGAAGGCACGAACAAGAAAAACCGTCTCTGGTGACAAACTGAAAACAGGCCTCTGGACGCGCAGTAAAAACAGTCACAGCTACTGTTGTGATTTAGGAGAGAGATAAAAGCCATTACAGCATGTAAAGTTGTGTGCTGCGTTTCCCCTGCCCTTTCAGTCAGAGCTGCAAACGGTTCACCCCCCCATCCTAGGCTGATATGCTCTATAAAATAAGCCTCCATGGGCTCTTTTTTTCCCCCCCTCCCCTCCGGCTTGTGTTTGCTGATTACTAACAAATGGTTTTTAAAACACTTTACTCGAGCAAACCCAGACTTTATGCGTTCTGGAAGCCAATGGTGCATGCTGTATGCAGGCGGGGAGTTCGGCGGAGTCGTTCTCGCCGGCTTTCCTCCAGCGGCTCTGCAGCAATCCTGCCGGATCCCTGCGTCTTTTAAATTTTCACCTTCTCTTGTTGTTTACGAAGTCATTAATGCCTCAACCAACCACGTCCTCATTCTCCAACTTTATGACCTGGTAACCTCCAACAAGTGGCAGGCATTGTTCTCTGCAGAAGCTTTGATTTCCTGGCTTATCCCAACAAATTTACCCCAAGTGATTTGAGAGTGGTGTACTAAATATAGTTCTGTAGTGTTAGCATACATTCAGCATGGGCCTATTAATTTGGGGTCTTTCGGGATGCATTTGGACCATTTTTTTCAGGGTTGTATAATTATACTATATGCACTGAGTCAATGAATATTTTAAAAACAAGAATTGGGTGCATAAGTTTGAACTTATTTGAACCACACACACACAAGTAGTCCCAGATGCATACACTCCTCATTACTAGTATGTGTTTAGATGTCCTTTAGAGAGCCGTCGACGAGCTTCTGACTTATTTGACCACCTTTCTACTTTCTAACACACAAAGTCAAATGCCACGGAGACACACAGGACACACAACCCTGCACACACACACACTCATACCTGGGGGCAATTTGGAGAGGCTAACCTGACCGTCATGTTTTTGGACGGTGGGGGGGGGGCCGGGGTGCCTGGGGGGGCCCCGCGCGTGGGCGGGGGGGGGCATGCGGGCTCCATGCGGGGGGACCAGGGCTGGGAATCGAACCCAGAGGGCTTCTTTCTGCAAGGCAACAAATCTACCAACTGCGCCACTGTCCAGCTAAACAATCCAAATATATTCTCGAGAAATCTTTCATGGCAAGAGGAGATAAGAAAAAAAAAATTAGTTGTTTGGCCAAACTACCAAGGAGTCGAGTTGAGGCTATCAAATAAACACTGTAATTATGGTAGCACCTTGCTTTGGGAGTGTTTCAGTGTCAGGATATGTAGTAGAATTGGAAAATGAGATCTCATAGCAAACCCATAGTGACATCAAGGTGAGGTCTCCAAGGGGGTATTACATAAAATCAACTTTTTTGAGTGTTATATTACGCTATGTTACCCCCTCATAAATAAAAAATACGTAGAGTTTTGCTTTCATTATTTTTGCATGTTTGAGGAATCCTTGAATCTCCCATGGCAACCATTTGGGGTGCCTAATCAATAGTTGTCACCAAGTGTCGCCTTTTCCATAAAACTCCTCCTTGGAGCTGGAGTTTTCTACTCACAGAACACTGCTCCCCAAAACAGCTCCTCCAGACTAGTGGCAGCAGCAATTAGCAAGCATTGTTGTGATGAGAGTGATAAAGAGCAGGAGCTTCTTAAAGAAACAGAAACTGAAATTCAGGTATCAAATTGCAAAGTTAAAATTCTTTTATGTTTGATAAATTTTTATTATAATTGAAGGTGACAAATTAATTCGATCTACTAATTTATAACAATGCTCGGTATGTGTGGGACCAGGCTAAGACTTTAACTGTTAAAGGCGGCTTTGCTGTGGTCTTCTTCCCTATAAAACAAAACAAAACAAAAAAAAAAAAAACACCGTCTTGCTCTGGCTGTTAACCTGACCAAACTCTGCTCGCTTGTCCTGCTTCACCAGAAAATCAAAATGTCAACCATATCACCAGCAAAAAAAAAAAAAAAAAAAAACCCGGGAGCTAAATGAGACGTGCAGAATTCTAAGCAGTCTTCCAGGAAATTAATAACTTCAGGCGTTGTGAGGCCACACAGGTTTGGAAGATTCAATCAAGATGAGGATAGTATTTGGTAGAAACTTTAGGGGCATGATTGAAAGAAGAAACAGGCTCTGAATTCACACACCAGCTTAAATTGAGACCTGTAGCGGTACATATTAACACAATAAGTGATGGATAAATTTGACTGTTAGAAGTATTTTAGCTTCCAACCTGAATGTTTATTCATTCAGTTTCATTCAGTCCAGTCCATGACTATTTTCAGAAGAACAGGGTGACCCATATGTAAATGCTGCTGGGACAGTAGAAGATAGACTGGAGGATGATTCACCTTCCACATCCTGTTTCAGGTTTTTGATGGATTTTTTTTCTATATTATGGAAAAACATGATTTCCAGATACTTTTTCTAGGCCTAACACTTCTAATGCCCTCAAATTGTTGACACTGATACTTTTTTTTTAAAGAACAAGGTACACAGTCCACTGTTGTGGTTTGGTAAACTGAAACTGAACGGAAAAAATTTAACCAACATCCACAGAAAAACAAAACCACCTTGAAAATCACACAAGGAAATTTGGTTTCTTGGAAGGAAATGATAGAAAAAGCAAGTGTGTTAAAACCAGAACGTCCTTCTCCTTACATCGCACTACTTTGTGTTGCCCTATCACATAAAATCCTTATAAAATATATTGAAGTGTCTGGATGCATCAAAGCAAAATGGGGAAAAAAACTTCAAATTGTATAGAAATGATTGTAAGTATAGGAGAAAACAACAAAATACTTTTTTGCAGCTTTGCAGTGACTGGGCAAAAACAATTAATCTATTTTATTTAAATCTTTTGAATTTTTTCTGTCTAATTCATAAAAGTTTATCATCACTTAGAAGAAACAGTCATATAGGTGGATGAAAACATCTTATCGGGTCAATTGTTTTATATTTATATACACATACACTCTTTCTTTTTTGACAGCTTTAAATGTCCTTGTGTTTTGTCCATGATGTGTCCTGAATCCAGCCTTCCTGTCTGAGAGACCTCAAATGTTTTCTGAATAATGCCATTTCCTGGAGGTGAACTTTGAATTCCTCACATGTTATTCTAGACTTGGAGGCAAACACTTGTTTTTTAGTGAAATTCTTCATATTCTGAATTTCAGGAAAAACAGGAAAGACCAATAAAGTCAGATCAGGCTCACACTCCCACTGGACAAAAGTGTCTTTTGAGGAGCCGGAGGAATGTTAAGAGAACAGCAATAAAAATATACATGGTTATCAAGTTGAAGTAATAGTGATGCTGGAGGTAAACTGAGGCCAAAGACTTGAATAAAAGAAGTGCGCATAAACAAGTTAGTGACTTTCATGTAATTTGCATGCAAGTTTTGAGTTCTCCTCGCAAAGATTACAACAAAGGAACCCTTCACAATCTGCCAATGGTTCTTACACATGCATGTGTCCAATGCCAGGAATACTTGATACAAATTTTAAGCATAGTAGAACTCAAAAAGTAGGTATCCAGGAATGGATGAATCTTTTTCCTTTAGCTCAGCCCTAGGGAGGATGATGCTGTGCATTCTGTCCCTTTGTTCTTCTGGGTTCTGGTCATTGGGACAGGTTGGTCCAGGCATTGGGCTGGGCCTTAGCAGAAGTGCCGGGAAGCATCGGGCGTGTCACTGCTGTCAGGGTGTCTAGTGTCTGCCTGCCTGTGCTGCTGGACCCTTCGAGTAGTGGATTATTACCGCTCTCCTCACAAATCAAACAACTCTGCATCTCCAAGCGACAGATTCTAACACAAACCTGATTACAATGGTGAGATCAGCGTGACCATGTGCATCATAAGTTGTCTTAGCTCGTGTTGCACAAAGATGTGGAAAATATTTCCCACGTTTAGGGATCTAAAACTGTAAGTTTCACAAAGGTGGTTTTACTCAAGAATCCAGTTGAGTAAAGGAGACATAACATGATATTGCTCAGACAAATTGCAAAAGCATATGGTTGTACAGGGACATTGCTTCGTCATGTAGCTCCTGGATGTTATGTGATGGAACATGTAAATTAAAGAAGCCGCTGCCTGACTATGGCATGTTCAGGACACTTTGAAGTGCTTCATTACCCCGTTGCACCTCACAGAGTTGGCTGCAGATAGAAAAGGCCTCACTTTCATTACATCAAATTATGCCCTAGAAGAACCTCCAGAAAGTCCTACCAGAACTAGAACTTTGTGTTAAATAACTCATCAGGGTTTCAGAGACTATCTTTCAGAGTGAACCGGTGACCTTCAGCAGTTCCCCCACCACCACATCACTTGCCTCAATTTTGCAGCTGTGATCCCGGGGAACCAAACATCCAAAACATCCGTCATCCCGGATAAATTATTCATAACAGAGCTGCCACGGAGACGGCAGGACTGATGCATTTGTTTTGCTTGTCCCATCACTTCCCCTCCGCATGCCTCTCAACATCTCAGAGACTCTTATGTTCGCTGCACAACGGGGACAACAGGGTGACAACGCCTCTCCTGCTGCTCTCCTTCTCTCTCAAACAAAACTTTCAACATGATAACCCGCACTGATCTGCCTAAATCTAACGCCAGTTTGTTTATTTCAGCCACAGCCGGTGCATCAGGATTTCCTGTAGATCTGGAACTTGTTTACGAGGACGGTTCTGCGGTTTCTGCCGGCTTTGCTGCTGTTTAACAAAGCTGTCGCCGATGAAGTTCGAGATCAAGACGTGGAACTTCCTCTGGGAGAGCTCTGCTGCGGCCCCCGCTCTGCCGTTACCAGCACAACATTTAGGGCCAAACAGCAGACATGAGTCTAACATGTTTGCGACACACATGAAGCGAAGCTATGCAAGGTGCGGTCGCATTCAGCTTCATGTCAGAACGTGTTCATCTCTCCTTTTTCTGACACAGAATATTAGACAGCGATGCCGTCTTTACTGCGTTGCATCTCGCAATAACAGAAGCAAAAAGATGAAGCATCATTTTCTTGAGACATGCAACATTTAGCACTAATTGAATGACTTTTCCTGCAGCAAGGTGTGACTTTATATAACTGTCAACAGTTTCAGGAGAAGCTTGACGATCCAGAAAATATCCTCTGGTCCCTCAGGACTTGACTGCCGCATGCATGCATTTGAATAATAAAATGCA
Organism: Poecilia picta; assembly: GCA_033032245.1. Lineage (NCBI taxonomy): Eukaryota > Metazoa > Chordata > Actinopteri > Cyprinodontiformes > Poeciliidae > Poecilia > Poecilia picta. The sequence continues at coordinate 20,356,189 of CM065372.1, read as the reverse complement.
AACTATGTCACTCCCGGGCGAAAAAGACTCAAGTAAATGCTATCCTGGACGAAGAGTCAACACAATCTATTGTTTAGCTTCGAGGGTCGGATGGTTGCGGTGTCTGATTTTCTTTTTCAATCAACAGGGACACTAAGAAATGCAGACTCTGAAGCTCTACTCTGCACTATCTGTGTAGAAATCCACATATAGTTTATGAATGTGTTGTCAAGACTTTATCCAGCTTCCGGCAGGCTCTCTGACAAACAGACACTTATTCTACATGGGCTCACCAGGGGATCTCTCAGACTGTTTTCCACCACTGGAAAACAATAAAAGGTAACGAAGCAGGAAAGCTGTCAGGAAATATAAAACTGTCAAGCAGCTTTGTTTGCTATGACACTGCGCCTTGCAGAAGTATTCACATCCTAAACCTTTTGTTTTAAACCTTTTTAGCATGTGCTCACACACTTCAATGTACTATATCAGGTTTTTATGTGATGGTCCAACAGAAGTACTGCACAATTGTGAAGTGGAAGTAGAAATGATTCTCGTTCCCCCCCACCCCCTCCCCCCAAGGGTAAAAAGCAGGGGCTGCTGCATTGTGTGAGATATTTGACAAAAAACTGATATGCAGAGGCACTTCATCGGTCACCCCCAAGGCCCAGGAGCCTCTGTGGCTTCTCTGATAACACACACACACACACACACACACACACACACGCACACACACACACGCACACACACACACGCACACACACACACACACACACACACACACACACACACACACACACACTACCAACACACACAATGCATAATCTTTTTGTTTTTTTTATCACTGTGCATTAATACACTATCTTAAATGATAACATCTCAAGCGTCAATAATCTACCCAAATAAAAATAATAATGAAAATAATCTGAATTGGGGCAAAGATATAAACAGAGGTTAGGTAGATCATCACTTGTTTGAACCAGTAATCTATTTTCCTTCTATCGTATTAAACATGTTTGAATTGTATGAGCGTATTCTGTGTGCGTCTCCACAGCATTATGCTGCCATCACCGTGCTTCAAAGTGAAGATGGTGTATTCAGGGTGAAAGAGGTAGATGGGGTTACGATCTGTGTTTTCTGTATAGTTATTTGTGAGTTTCTGTGTTTAGTCCTGTTTCCCCGAGTCTGTATTGTCCTGTCAGCCCTCGATTGTTCCCAGCTGTGTCTCGTTCGTATTTAAGTCCACCTGTTGTCTCTGTTTCTTGTCGGATCCTTGTCATGCTGTGTCATTATACGTCTAACGTCGCTAGTCAGTCAGTTTTCTCAGTAGAACTGTGAAGTCCTGAGGTTGCTTGTTTCAGTCTACAGTCTTTATGTCAGTTGCTACCGGTATTAGCTGTGTGCTAATTTGCTGGCGTGCTGCCTGATCCTGGACTGTGAGCTTCTCATTAAACTCATCATCATCATCTTCATCTGGCTCTCCTGGGTCTGACTGAATGGGAAACAGCTCTGATTTTCTATTATTGCATTGGACTTCGATATGGTCTTTGACTAGACCTTTAAACCCCCATTTATATGTTGAAATTTAAGCTATGGATTAATCTAAAGCAACATGTTTTCTTCCTCATGTGTCAACTCCGACAAGCTTCTCTGAAACATGTTGTGACATCAGCCTTCAAGAATTCGCTCATTATTTAATGGCCTCTCATGTCCAGTTGTTGCGTTGAATCATATGAAGACGGGCGTGTCTTCCTGTTTCACCTCCACCGGAGAGAGAGGAAGGCTCCCTTAAATTTTTCCACTTTCTTACTCAACACTGGTTGCTCTCAGCTGAGAGCAAATGGGACATCATGCTGTTTCAGATCTGCCTTTGTGAAAGACAGAAAGCTGTTTTTTTCCTTTGGGCTGATGAGAATGAACGTCCTGGGGGGGTTAGGGGGGGAGGGCGTGTCTAGTACTTTTCCCCACCTGGTCATGCCAGCTTTTTAAGATGCCTCACTTCCACAGTGAGTCAACTTAAAGGTTTGGGCCTTTCAAACAAGCATCACTAGCACCTGCAGGCTTACCTGGCTGCACACCTTCTCCTCAAGGTGAGTTTTTCTTCCACTACTTGTGCTGTTTCTTATCAAACTGGATGGGAAACGATGAGGTCTTCTGTCAGGGTTCCACTGGTTCTTAAATGTTGTCTTAATCTTCGTAATGAAATCGTCATTGAATTTTCATTAATGATTATTGCCTATAATATTTTTAGTAGAATTATCAGTGCCGTCTTACTCATCAGTTGTCAAATTTTAAATGAAAGAGGAGAGGATGGGAACTGGTACTTGATAGACTCATATGAGATATCATTAATCACAGAAACTGACTTCTTAGGAGTGACATGCCTTCCCTGAAGCTGCATTTAAAAAAAAAAACCTCAACATTTATTAAAATCAAATGCTATACATATCCAGTTCTTCTGAGATAACGTAAACAAACCAGATATAGCATTAACATTTAACTTGAGGAGCTTCAAAGTTGTGACTTAAGCCAGTTTTCTTCCACAAAAAGGCAGATATTGTTGGATACAGTCATCAAAACCATGTCCTAACTCAAACTAAGCAATTTTTTAGTCGTCATATCTAACTGACAAGCAACATAAGGACAAATTTCAACACAATGTGTTGCAATCCTGGCTTGTGGTGGTGCTTTGGAACAATGCTGGCAGACTTTGATGCAGAAGAAGTCTTACATAATGTATGTTACTGAAATGAAAGCATCCTAATCGTGATGCAGGTCTGTGGTGATGCTGTCGTAATCTTTCGCTCACCTCAGAGTCGCTGAGGCTCCAGTCGCTAATAATCTTTTTTACAGGCATATTTTTCCATACATAAAGCCGTATTTGCATGTTGTCCGAATAATGACCCACATTTTATGGGATGTTGTTGCAGTTTTACAGTCTTTGTTTTATTTTACAGACTCTTCCAAACAACCTTGTAGCAGAAATAAAATGGAGGACCCTTGGCAAAAGGCTTACGACTTTGCAGTTGCTGTGGCAAAAAAGGCTGGAGAGGTGCAGTTTCTAACTTTGTTTTTCTCTTTTCGACACAGCAGCAATAAATGCACTGAATAGCTGAAGTGTGGGTGACTTTGAGAGTAATTCGGTTCTGCTTATAATCTGGGCAATTAGGAAATTCGAAAAGCTGGCGAGAGTGAAATAAGAGTCATGACCAAGAGCTCCACTGTGGACCTTGTCACCAAGACAGACGAGAGGGTGGAGAAAATCATCATTGGGTCTCTGAAGCAGGAGTTTGGAGAAGGAACACACTGGTGAGCAATGCGTAGAGACACATGTGAGTTTCACAAAGGCTTAACAATGACGTCCCTCATTTCATTTTGCTCCTCTTCCTACTCTGTGCCGTAGCTTCATTGGGGAGGAGTCTGTTGCAAAAGGTGAGCCGTGCATCTTGACCGACAAACCTACGTGGATCATCGACCCAGTGGACGGCACCACAAACTTTGTGCATGGGTAAAGTGACGGTTGAGCACATTTTGTGCAAGAGAGATGCTGATGTGTGGCAACCATGTTACGTAATATATGAATCTGGCAAAAATCAGTGATGTACAAGACTCTCAAGTACCCAGTTAGTCTGTTTTCTTGCAGTTTGATTGTATTTTTTGAGGGAAAAAACAAACATTAAGAACAATTACTAGGAAAAAACACAAAATATGAGTCCTAATAAAAAAAAATAAATCTCTTAACAGATTAAATTAAAATATATTTAGAAAAGTAGAAAATGAACATGTGCAGTGTGTGTTTGAGGTAAAATATTTCAACAAAAGAGCCAATCAGCATCTCATTAACTTTGTATAGCAATGCAATGGCCCATTATTTGTATGTAAATGCTGCTATTTACTTACAGGTTTCCTTTCGTGGCGGTTTCCATTGCCTTTGCTGTCAATAAACAGGTACTTGGAAAAAGACACGAAAATCCACATTTCATTCTCACCGCTTGATGTGACACTCTAATAATTTCTGTTGGTAGTTGGAGTTTGGTGTGGTGTACAGTTGTTTGGAGGACAAGATGTATAAAGCAAGAAAAGGGAAGGGTGCATTCTGCAACGACGAACCCATTCAAGTTTCTGATGTGAAAGGTAAAAATAGAATTCACATTTTAATATTTAGACTAAATTTGCCATGTTTATATAAAGCTAAATCTTTAAATCTATCTGACCTTCTGTTGTTGTAGACATCCACAAGTCCATTATAAGTGCTGAGCATGGAATTGATAGGAGCCCAGAGAAAGTGACTAAAATCTTCTCCACCATGCAAAAGATTCTCTGCATCCCAGTTCATGGGTAATGTCTGCAATTTAAAGTCAAAAATCCTCAAACACCAAATTTTGCCATTTTAAAATTAGGTAAGCAATAAAAACTCTAACAATGGATCTAAAAAACGCATTTAGATTTGATTTTTCTTTAGTAGAGTCAACAGTAAGAACATGAAATTAACTCCTAAAATCCGGATGTATTATTTTTAACGATAAATATATCTTTCTAGTGACACTATTTTTTAAATCTTAAATGTTGTTGGGACAGACTGGAGTTAGTTTGAAAAAAACCTTTAACCTTTCAAATAGTAATTTTGCTCAAACTACTAATTTAGAAATGTTCATAAGGGTGTACCTCTGAAGCTAACATGCTAAGCTAGCAGTGCATTTTCAGTTTTTTTTAAGTCTCCTTCTGAATGATAATTCTTTTCAAATCCTATTGATTTTAATTATAGCAACACATAGAGAGATGACGCACTAAAAGAGGCTTTAAAACTGTACCAGTGTGAAGAAAACTTCAGCAAACTGTTGTGCTAGCATTGCTAAATTAAGCGTTTTGCTAGCAAGTCAGTAGTAATCACATAGACAGCAATAATAATTTGTTTAATGACATTTGTCACTCTGCTTTTATGCTTGAGTATTTTCAACTGAGGTTTTAGAAATCTCCTTTACAATTAAAAATGCAAAAACCATCAATTATAATGAATTGATTGGGCGAAGTAGAAGTATTAAAGTTACACTGACAAAAACAACTTGGAGCAGCTGGTGCGCTAAGGCTACATATGTAGCTACCGCTAGCTGTGGTAAAGTCAGATACTACATTAGTCTTAATTTTGCTTTGTGCTCCCATCTTGAAATGAAATGAAAGATTTGACAAAAAAACACACAGAAACAAAAAATGAAATTCTTCTGGGTTGAACCTCTTAGCATAGATGGAACCCCTCTGAGTTAGCGTTTCCTGTTTCTCCAAGGCTCCGAGGGTCAGGAACAGCTGCTACCAACATGTGTCTAGTGGCGACCGGGGCGGTGGAGGCCTTCTTCGAGATCGGGATCCACTGCTGGGACATCGCCGCTGGAGCAGTCATAGTCCAAGAAGCCGGAGGAATCCTTCTGGACGTTGATGGTATATTCACTTTTACAATCATGCTACCAAACAAATGTTCTTAATCTTGGGGATTCTTCACTGTAAATATCCGGGTCACACTTCTTAACAAAAGCTTTGTTTTGAACTTAGGCGGACCTTTTGATTTGATGTCTCAAAGGATGCTCTCAGCAAACAACGACATCATTGCCAAACGCATCATCAAGGAAATTGAAATATTCCCCTCAACGAGGGATGACGCACCAATTGAGAAAAAGTGAGAAGATTTTTAAAGGGTGGCTGCTCTGAATTTGCATATAGACTGGAAGATGAGAAGAAGTATATTTTATACATGTCTAAATTAAGTTACTGATTGTCATCCCTGATTGTTTAAGTGTGAAAGCTTGGTGTGATTTGTTGGTAGCATATTTTGCCCCTTCATATCATTTTACTCATCATTTCAAGCTTGTATTAAATTTGATTGCCTCTCTGCTTTGTGTCTATCAGATATTTTAATTAAAGGAGGAAATGGTTGTATTTTTGCTTTTACCAAACTTGTATTTCATCTGTTTTTTTGTCGCTGACTAACCATGTTTCACTTTGCTTTGACAATAAAACCTTTAATCAGCAATCACCTCCACAATTTTCCCTTGCTTAGTCTTAGCCCTTACATTCTGAAATCTCTCCAAGACTAACTTTTGAGAATTAAAATGACATCAGTTTAATTGTAAAGGCTTGTTTATCTTTTAAATATGTATTTAGAGGGTAATAATATGACATTGAATTCTATCTATTCTAAAAAAAAAACGTACTTTGCTTGCTTTTATTCACTTCACTTCCGGAGGCAACCACTAGAGGTCAATAATGCATCAGAAACTAAATTTCCCTGCAGCAAGCGTTTCAAGTTATATTGTTGTATGTTTTACTGTTTACTGTTTTAATGATGCTCTTGAGTGTTTTCTCAGTGTCCTTCGCAAACACATTTCCCATCCTATAAAACGCCGGTCAAACACTCGAGATCACTCATATCTATTAAATCATTACATTTCTTCCCGGTAACCCCTCGATGAACAATTGACTTTGGCCACAACAGGGAGGGAAGACGGAGGCGAGAGATGAGAAAGCAGCTGCAGTTGTAAATAAAACAAGATAAACAATCAGAGATAGCAGCAGCAACAATAAAAATAACAGCAGGAGGTCAGGTAAAAGGCTGCGGGGGCGACGTGCCTCAGAACATGCTTACAGAGCTGCCTTTCAAACCGCAGGACGGGGTGTGAAGAGATTCTGTGCTCATGTTGCTCAGGAGGCTTTTAAGATGGCAAAAATGTTTGTTGCATTTCATCTTCTAATGTGCAATATGAGGATAATTCTCTAAGAGACAGTAATAGATGCAATTAATAGTTGCAGTTTTACTTTGGCCCCAACTTCCATAAGAGATGCCAGAGATTTCTATTTTAGGAACAGAAGAAATAAAAATGCAACACAAGTCGAAGAATTCCTCACAAATTCTCAAAGTTATCTGCAAATGTATTCCTGGAGCGTTGATGTCTTTTTGTTTTTACGATGTATCGAGTTACAGCCTCAAATGGTGACTTTTTGTGATTGAGCAACACAACATAGTGCATCGCTGTGAGGTTTTCAATATTATAAAAACAAATCAGAAGAGTGTGCCATGTAGATTCAGTCTGCTCACCTGAGTAAATACATTTTAAAAACAGCTTTCCCTTATTCCTCTTTGCAAAAGAGCTCAAACTAAAGCAAATCAGACATGGAGCAATCGTGAACAACAGTGTTCAAGCCTTGAACAAGGTTTTTCGAGGTCTGAACTTTGACTGGGCCATTCTAGCTAATCTAACTGTAATACACTGAATTGCAGTTGTCATTACTTTTCAAGGTTTTTTATATCCTGCTCATAAAATACAGCAGTCGTTGTGGGAGGCTACAACATTTCAAGTAGCACAGAATAAAACGCTGCTTGCCAATAATGCATTTGTCCAGACAGATGAACATTTATAGTCCACATCTGATGCATATTTCGTGACAAAGATGGTAAAGGTTATGTATGATGGAGAGGGCACTGCTCAGATGACAGGAAGCTTAAATGCAAAAATATCTCAGTTTTCAACAATAACGTAGCAATTTCATGTTTTCCAGTCATTCAACCCAAATTTTAGTCATTTTCTTGGCTGAAATTTAGTTTTCCTTTATCCATCAGCCCACCGATTTTGAAGAGCTTCCATTTTCCTTCTGAATAAACCCCACCACACAGCATGATGCTGCCTCCTCCATGCTTCACTGTTCTCTGCCATGTGTTCGTTTTCTGCCAGGCACATTAATTTAAAGCTAATTTTTCAATATTCCTTGCTTTAGAACAGCTCGATTTATACCGAGTGTAAATTCCACCTGGGTGAACTCAGTAGTACCGTTTTTAGCGCGATTGAGTTTTGAAATTCCAGTTTTCACATCACGACACAACGACAACAAGACATCAGCTTTATCGTACAGCGGTGTTGTATCTCCAGCAATAGTAAGCAGCTTATAAAGAGACATGAATGATTTATAATTCAATGCGGTATAGCTGTAAGCAATTACACAGACATTAAAAATTCTGCTGCCATTCATCAACGTCGACAGATTCTTCTACGTCTAATGGATGTGTGTGGAAAGATAATGAGTTATCGACAATGACATAATGGTGTATTTGCCAATAAGCATAACTTGTCCTTAGAATAATTAACAAAGGGATATACAATATTGCTCAGTTATTGAGTGCCACAAGACAAACAAAACGACGTTAGAGAGAGAAATACAATACGCACATAGGTGAATGTGATTGAAATGTCTCTTCAAAGTAGGATTTACTCAGTTATCATGACAGAGTTACAGAATTTATAAATCAGAGAGGAGAAAGCACATTTTGACAAAACAGCTGGAACCAGATGTTTACATCCACTAAATAAAAAGATTTTCTTCTCAATGTTTGAAGTTAAATCAGACTAAGCGTCTCTTATTTTAGATAAGTTGGATTCAACAAATTAATTTCTATTTGCTAGAGGCCAGAAAACGTTTGAGATTTTTTTAATATAACTTTTGAATTTTGAAGCTTGCATGCATTTGGTCAGCATGAGGCACAATTGTCTCTTAAACTGGATGTCTTGAGTCAAATTTTGTTGTTTTTTTGCACAAGTTTCTCATAATTGTTTACTGGTGTTCTGACCCATTCCTTTGGGCAGAGCTGCCACAATGCAATTATTACATATCAGTTTCATTTTGTTCACAATTAAGCATTTTAATAAAAAAAAACGGAGTGAGATATTGTAAATCAAATTATACTTTCCTTGCGTAATATTTTCTGAATACAAATAGGCAAAGTACAGCATATGGATGATCTTATTGTCTTAATTTTTATTCAATATTTAGTATTTTTTTCAGTTATTTCAAGGGAAGATTCAACAAAAATATACCAGGAATAATATTAATGACCCACAGCTCATTGATAACCATTTACAGTAAGTTGATCAAAGTAAATTTGATGATAATTTTGTTCATAATCGAGCAGGCCTGCTGCAAGTTTGTTGTTCTATAAAGTGTCAAGTCTTTTACAGCCCCCACAGAATTCGGTGACTAAGTCGCTGAAGCTAATTGACCATAGAGTTGATCTATTGTTGACGGGGAAAAGTAATATTGCAATTTCATAGTTACCTGCTACCATCCAGCCTAACCTGAAGCCCCCCTCTGTAGCTATGGCTGTATGTTTACTGTCACTTTATCTTCCCTCCCCGCAGAATGATTCTGCCACCACCATGTTTGCTGTTTTCAGGGTGTGACTGTTCTGCATTGCTTTCTCACAGGAAAACCAACAAGTTGAATTACGGCTTCTTCCAACCAGAGCACCTACATGCCTGCTGTCCCCTGCAAACTTCAAACATGACAATTTGACAGCTTTTCAAGGTTACTGATTCATTCAGACTGTCCTTCTCAGTTCTAGATCAAACCAACTTTTTGAGCCACCAAACAAACCTTTAACCCTGTGATCAATATCCAGGCTGTTTTTAATGTCATTCAACTTAATCTCTCTCCACCTAAAACAAGTTCATTGGTTTAAGCTGGTAAAAGGGGGACAAATATTTCTCTCACATGGGACCAAGACTAGCCTGACACTTCTGTATCCAATGCATGTTGAAATATAATAAAAATGGCTGCTGACTTCTGTTGAACACAGATTTCCCAGAGGAGCGTCTGGCGGCCTATATTAAAGCCATGGAGACAATGTTGACATGACATCTTCTGCTCTACATGTAATATATAGTTAACAATGTTCCATATTTACTCCTGACATAACTGTGCTGCAGGGAAATTGCAATTCAAAATACACTGTGGTCGTATATTGATTTAAGATGTGAAGCTGTGACGAAGATTTAAAACGCTCAGGCTAGAAGTTGGTAGGAGTGCGATCATCTCACTCATATGCACACTCTGCTGTCTGTTATCATAGCTGTTCCTTTAAGAAAATAAGATGATTTTTCTCCTTTTCATCCATTTGAATTATGTCATGAGTGAGTAAAACCTTGCATCTTTGGTTTATATTTTGAAGTTTCCACGTTAAATATATGTCTACTCTACAGTGAATGCATAAAAAAGAGATTATTAGAATCCTCCCCAATAATTCATGTATCTGGTTAGACATCTGCAAATGGGCATATCTGCCATAATGTGTGTTTTTGGCCTGAGTGAAGTTGGCCCCCCCACCTTCTTCAAATCAGACAAAATTGGTGTCAGACGTTAGTGCTACGTTTGTGCAGCAAATTTTTTTTGTTTGTGCTGCTATCATTTTAAAGATATAATAAAGTTGTATTTCATAAAAGTGTGGGGGGGGAGGGGGCTGGTTGAGCTTTTGACCTTTACACTTTCATTAATATCTTCAAACCCAAAGCAGCAAAAACAAAAAATTTTGCTGCACAAACCAGCACAAATGTAGCCGAGTTGATTGACACCCATCGGGGAGGGGGGGTGGGGGGGGGGGGTGGGGGGAGCTGGTTGACCTTGGATGACCTCGAGAAACATTTGTTTATATCTTTAAAATGATAGCAGCATAAACAAAACATTTTGCTGCACAAACCAGCACAAATGTAGCACAAATGTTTGACACCAATTTTGTTTGATTTGAAGAAGGTGGGGGGGCAACTTCACTCAGGTGTTTCAATGATTTATTGGAATAACCAGCAAACAAATTTTTTTTTTTTTAAACAACAAGAAAATGCTCCTCAAATTCAACTGGTACTGAGTCAGAAGTTGTTGCCCTGTTGTTAAGTCATACAGTAGCCATATTTAAACACATATTTTGGAAAGCTGAGATCAGTTCCCCAAACCTCATTGACCTCCAGGGATCCTCTGTTAGAAAACTTTAGATGGGAAGTTTGGGGTTCTTTTAACTAACACCAGCCAGGGAGTTCAGGAACTCTGACTTTTGCTTTTATTCAGAAAAGAGTTGACTTTGTTTTCCAGTCAGAAGGAGTGTATCTTTGTTATTTGGCTTTGGAAACCTGGGAAATTTTTTTCCTGCTTCCATTCTGTCTGTAAAACCCAGAGCAGGTGGAAAAATAATTGAGATACTCAGTTGAGATGTTTTTAGTTATTGCCTTCACGTTTAATTTACAATTTGTGCTACAACCTGCTCCATCTGAGAATCTGCCAAATACGTGGAATCAAGAAAGCACCTAAACACAACCAGCCTGACAACAGGAAGTCGTCATGATTCTGGGGTATTTGTACTTTCATCTTTTCCTTTCATCTTATGCATGTGCAAAAGATCTTGGGTGTAATTAAGTCAAGATGTTGCCATATACATTTAGGCCTTTACGATTAGTTTCTTGGTTTATTCTTGTGTATTTGTATCCATTGTCAGTTGTTTTTTTCCTCTATTGTTTCTAGATCAGTCCTTGAAAACACCTTTAAAATGCACCCCTGCTTCCACCGCACCTGAAATGAATGAATGACTCATTACCTTGCTTCTGCAGAGCTGAATGACATGTCAATGAGGGAATTAAGTCGTTTGATTCAGGTGTGTTGAAAAAGGGATCCATCTAAAAGTTGCTCTCCCGTTGTAGATCCTTTCAGTCTTTTTTCAGCTCCTTCTGTTTTATTATTCATCTGCTCTGAGTTTACCGGTTTGTCTTTTCTCCCAGCTGCACCCTATTTATAATTAACCACCTGCATCCTTTCAGCAATCACAGCGTCCAGGCTGCTGGATTTTCATTATTGGTCAAAGGATCCTTCCATTGCCCTGTCTGTCCGCTTCCTGTGCTAACACTGTGAGTTCCTGTTTCTCCATTTTTACTGATGTTTTGTTTACATGTGTAGGCGATGGCCCTCACTACAGCAACATGCATCATGCTAGTGATGGCCAAGTGAAGCCTGATGAAGCAGTAAGGCTTCCCAGCCCTTTGCCTTGCCTGAAGGTTCATTACTTGATGCTTCATTCATTTGCTCACTAGTGACATCTGCTACTGCACTGAAACTCTGACAGGTTTGTTACTCAACTAAATCGTACCATTATTGTGAAATGATCAATTTGCATCTTCCAATCTATTACAATCTCATTGCTAATTGACGTTGGTGGCTGAGATGTTGTTCAAGGAGTTTTAAAGTAGCGCCATCACTCGTCCAGTGAATGCCAATCAAATCACTTGCCTGAATTAACTGGTTACATCCATACCTCCAGATAAGGGGCTTTAGATTTTTGGGAGTCAGACACCATATGCTTTGCTTCCTGAAAATGCCCCCTTTTTGCTTGGTACACTGCTCAAAGCCTGGCTTCAGATGTCATCACTGCATCGTGCCTCAATCCATAGAAACAAAGTTATTGATAGTGTACTTCTTATTCTATAAACATTTTAAAAACCATTTCTCAAGATTTGGGACGTTAAAGAATCACAGAGAGACACTTTATCCACAAAGGGAGTAAACATGGAACAATTTTGAACCTTCAGAACAGAAGCTGGCCTTGCCAAACTTGCTTCAGAAACGCATCAGGGATTCATCCGGTACTACACAAACCTATAAAGTACTACGGGCCTGATGTTCCTCGGTTTGTGCTGATGTTTGTGATTCAACAGCAGAAATGTATTGTGCAAAAATGACATCGACACAGGAGTACCAAACTGAAAACAACTGCTGATCCAAAAGAACACAAAGGCCTATTTCAGATTTACTGAAAATCCTAAAGGTTTTTTGTGAAAATTTACATTGGAGCCGTGGTTTAACAGTGGAGCAGTAGCTCAAAAATAAACTATTTTTGACTCACCTGGTCAACATTTGGGGTTAAATTTGATTCAGAAGCTCTGGCATGACCTTGGACAGGCTGTCCATGTGAAGAAATGCAATCAAATGTGGTGGAAATGAAACATTTCTGCAAAGAAAAGCTCACCTAAACTCCAGCTGTTGGAAAATTGCCAAATATCGCAAAAGCTGGATTCTAGTTGTTGCCACCAAAAGCTCAGGATTAGATGGGAATTTAGAGCCAAGTTTGTTTGGATAACTTTATTATCTTGGCAAATGACACATTACAAATCGCTTTTCATATTTACTTTGTCTTTATAGGACAATAAAATGTTACGACCTAAAATACTTAAGGTTGACAAAATAATCCTTTTCAGATTATTGTTGGTGTTTGAATGTTATTTAACTCTTTAGCTTGTAGCTGTTGATCGTTATTGAGTGGAGCTGGGTTTTTTTTGAGCAATTAAACAATTTGCTCAGAACGTTGGAAAATACTGAAAACAATGGAGAAGGAACGCAGTAAAGATCCATAAAAAAGCTTTCGTAACTTTTTTTAGCAACCACGGACTGATCAGTTCAAAGAATCCTACATCAAGTAAACGTCATTTTTGATGCATCTTTGCCAAAGTTTGACAAAAGTCTCAAACGTTTAGGTGAAAAAATTACGTTTAATAAACACTAAAATTGAACAGAAAGCTATTACTCGTTAGAAATGAATGATAACACTGATGATGATATTGGTCCCCATAAGAAATCACACTGCTTTTTCTCTTCAAATTCTAAAACCTATATTTATCTAAAAATAGAAACCACTTTTCATTGAAAAGGAAGTTACCGAATTACTGGGCAACTGGTGTCTTCTAAATGAATTTGTTTCCTATTATATAGGAGGTGGGAGATAATTTAGTCGGACTGAAGCTCAGCTATTAAACTGAATATATCCAAAGCTATTGGATGTAAAAAAGAAACATGGCAGAGATGTTCAAGACAAGTCCACAAACCAGCTTTCTTCTTGTCTAGAAGTCTTTTATTGTTTCAGATAAAGCTAACTGCTGACAGCTGCAAGTTTAGATATTGAGTTTTACTTTAAAACAACAACAAAATTTCCATCAACTACACTTTAAGTATTTCAAACTATATTGGAATAGAAGCCGAGAGCCAGATTCTTGTTTGTTGGTTTATTTAATACTTAATTTTTGGTTGTTCTTGTCTTTACACATCCTTCATTTTTTCATGTTTTGCATTATCCTTTTCACACCTGGTCTTGGTTTGCTAATTGCTACACCTACAATGTGTCAAATGTTGCCTTTAAAAATGCCCTCTTGATTTCCTTTGTTCATGCTCAGACGCTCATCTTTTGTTTACCTCCATCTGAAGTTTAGACGTTGTTTGACTCCCTCTCTCTCTCTCATTCCTTTGATTGTTCTGTTCAAGCAACACCTTTTATTTTTGGTTTATTCAATTAAACCCTTTCAGATTTCTCACCTCTCTGTTGCTTGCAAACTTTGTTTTGAGCTTTTAATGTGTGTAACTATAACAGCTACAGTGTCTGACACTTCAGCTGCGTCTCAGGAAATTAGAATATACTGTAATCTAAGACTTAATTCATTTCGGTAAATAAATATGAATGCTACACCAAAAACACCACATAGATTCATTACGGCATACCGCAAAGTAATTTTTAAATTTATTTTTATGGCTTACACCTAATGAAATGAGTTTCTAGCAATTGTTTTAATACTTTTTTTTTTTTTTTGGCCCCGATTTTTCACCGGTGTTGCACACCTGCTGAGTGTGTGTGGTGTGTTGAGACCAATCGGATTCAGTCAGTACAACATTGGGCTCTTGCTGCCCACCACAAGATGTTGCCCTGAGTGGTTGCCCATGTCCGAAACTGTCACTGTCTGTACCCAAGCATGTAAACGGAAAGTTTAATGAAAGGAAAAACTATGGTTGAAAAGGGTCGACAAGCAACATGAAAGCTGCCTTCGCCTTGGGAGGACTATGGCAGTTCTACTCTATTTATTTTTTTGTGTGTGTGTTTGGGGGAGACTGAGTGCAATTCTAGTGGGAGTTTCAAGAGCTGCTGCACACAGACAAATCTAGGATGTGTGTTGTCGTTGGCATGTTTCTTGTTTGACTCAGTTTTGAGTAAAACTGAGTATTCTAAATAAAACAAGGAATCTGCCATTTGCAAACCAACCAATCAAAGCGTGCAATTTATTTTCCTTGGTACTGATTGGCTGTATTCCCCAAAAGTAAGAGTCCAAATATTAGCTCCTCCGATTGTAGAAGGATTGTTTGACTGTGGATATTAAAGTACATTTGGTGTTACCGTAGCCATAGATGTTTGTCTATGGTTATTGTCTCTGCATTCCCTGTAAATGCATGAGATCAAGCGTAATCCTCTAACACCGTCAGTTGTTTCCAGTTCAAGAGGAAACTTAAATCACTGGTTCAAAACAAAGGACCAATGATTCATTGTTCCCCCCAATTTCATCCTGTTGATGTCAGTGAGTGAGGTGACAAGAGGGAAGCGTCTCAAGCAGGAAAAGTCTCAGATTTTCCTCTGAGGATCCAGGTTTATGAAGCCAAAAACAAAACCAGCTACCTGAGCCACCAGATCCCAGAGAGCAAAACGGAGAAACCAAGCACTTGCAGTTTTTAATTATTGTTTTACTTCAATTATCATTAGGGTACAGGACTCTAAAATAGCTTTGAATGCACGACAGGAATAATGTCCAGTCAAGCCCAGCTGTCTGTTGGCAGTGATTTTAACGTGGCCCTCTTCCATTCCTGCCTCTGTCTGTGCTTATTCTGTGAGTATGTTCAACTCGTGTTATGCAAAGCATCTGAGGCCAAAGAAATTAGCTCGTCCTGGCCAGCAGCCATATTGACTTGGGAAGAGAGGGAGGGGAGAGGTGTGCTCAGAGTCCCAGTTGTTTTTGATGCACTATTACTCCAATATAAAATTTGAGATGCATTTCATCAAAGCGAGGACTGAACTCGTGCTTCCTGTCTGGGAGCAAATCGATGTTCCCGACGCTCCTTGAGGAAATGAAAGAACCGTCTGGACGGCGTAATGAAATCTAAAACTGGGAGTTTTATGAGATGCGGCATTTGAGTGGCGTCTATCAAAAGCGTCTGAAAACAAAGTGGAGAATCAATGTGGATATTAACGATACTCTCCCGCACAGATGTAGACAAATCAATGACGATAATCTCAAGTAATATCCCTTGAAGCTGTTCTTGCATTTATTTTAACTGAATTATCTTTATCCCTGTGAGGTTTCCGTGACATATTAATTGCTTGCCTAAGTGTTCTGTTTTCTAAGCACTTTGATTAATCGTCTTTGTCTTATCTGTCCATCATTATTGATCCATTAAACACACACTTAATCTTTGTTTTTTGGAACTAGAGATTTAATTACATCCTCCAATGCTGTACTTTCTGCCTAAGCACACTCCTTGCTCACCAAACACTTGTCACCTGTCTTTGCCCGTTACGATCCAGGGAGTTTCCTGCCTTTACTGCTAGCAAAGCAGTAAGTGTACGAATGCAAACAACCCGAGTAAATGAACGCCCTCCAGCTGCAAGTCCCAGTGACTTGGTTGTCGTTCACAGTAGGGGACTTTTCCCCCGTTCTGAGTTGTTTCCTCTGCTCACAAATGGTCCTCAGTCTTTTTTTAGAAGGAAGTGGCTGCATCATGGCACACATTTAATTTGAGGCAATATTTCGTAGTTTTTTTTTATTGCTCTCGCTCACAAAAATTAGCTCACACACTCTTTTGCTTACAAAATTGTTTCTCCAGTCAGATTTAAATCCTTTTTGGACATTTATTTTCTTATAGCAGGTTCTCAACCGTGCTTTTTCTTTGTGCTCCTAAAGGTGTTTTCACAGCTGATGGTCCCAAGCCTTGGCTGTGGGGCGCCACACCCAAGAACTACTGAAGGAAACTACACAAAAATGTCTGAAGACCCTAATCGCAACTTTCTAATGTAAGCAAAAATGGAGTGGCGTCATTTTTTTTTTGTAGTTTTAGGATTTTACTTTTGTGTTTGATAATAGACCACCAGCGTTTTCTACTACTATCGTCTTTACAAACAGGTTAAACTGTTACTTAAAAATCTGAGAGCAGAAAAAATACACTTCATGGTGGCAACGCCGTTATGTTACCTGTGATTTGTTCTGTTTTTAGACTCAAGTTATTGTTTTTGCATGTTTGGACAACTATTTCCTCTAGTTTTGGATGCTGTGCAGTTGCAAAGATTTTTCCTCTCACTTTTTTCCTCCTGGACAGTTGCTATAATGTGCAACCTTGACAACAGTGCATCGTTTTTACAAATGGGAGATACCGATTAGCATCTCAAAAGTCAAGTAATGCCTGAACTGTGATCCTAAATCCCACAGGAGTTTAAATGTTGGTCATTAAGAAAGTTTCTTTTGAAAAATACATTAGTGGGAAAACGGGGAATAATGGATCTCAGATTGAAAATACTTGCTCTTACTTTTATTGGGGGGGAGAAAAAAAAAACTTATGATGATGTTCACCCAGGTAAATACATAAGTAGAGTAAAGGTTTCACTCATGAACAGAGAAAACTTGAGTCTGGCACAGGATTCAAACTGCAGCAAATGATTATGGAAAAAAAAAACTTGTTAAATCTGATTTTTAGAAAACAGCTGAGCACATTTGTAGAAATACTTTTTTTAACGGGAAAGCAGATTTTTGAGGGAGAGCAGTATGACATCTGAGGGGTAATATAAAAGAAGAGATATTTCCCACAAACTAATGTTTCTGGATTCTAAAAAGAATAAGTCTTTCCTCCATATTTTACAACTAACTTCAGAGAGTCACTCAGGATGTTTAAGATAAAGAATCTATATCCCAGGAGCTTGTGCAAAGGTTTTGGAATGTAGCAGTTATAAAAGATTAGTGGAGATATGTCAAAAATAAAAGAGGACTCTTTCTTTTTATTAAATAATGACTACAAAAAAGATTTACCAAGCTCAGGCACTTGGGCACATTTAATCATTTTGGTAGACCTCAAATATTTCTGTGTGAATTAATTCCTGTCAAAGGAATTTATTTCCTTTACATAAATCCGTGTGAAGCAAAAGTCGGACTGCTACCACCTACACTGAACAAAAGTGAGCAAAAATTGTTGATTGAATCTGCAGCAGAATTAAGCAGACACAAGGGAAGAACAAAACACAAAGCAGGTCGGTGAACTCGGTATGGTAGATTTATTTCATCCTCAACTCTTTAAGTACATAGATTGTACACAGTTGCACCAAAAATTGAGTTGGGGAATTTGTGAAGAAAATATTGTTTCTTTTGTTTGGTCTGTTTTAGGGTGGGCCACTGGTATTGGAGCAAACACAATTTTAGATTTTACTTCTTAAAAAAAGGGGGAAGCAAATCTTTTGACTTCAAGATTACTTTGTGTTTGAATTATCTCGATTAAAATACACTGAAGTTTATGATAATAACTGTTAAAGCTATGTAGACATTAACAAGGCCATTTCGGCAACAATTCACTTGGTAAACATGCATTCCTTCTATTTAAGACTTTAGACATAATTTTTCCACTTGCATCTCAGTTATTATAAAACTGAAAACCAGATATTTCACTCTGGTTAGTAATATTCACTAACATTATATGGCCCAGCACTAGATGGATAGAACAGCGTGAACATGTGTTTCAGAGAAACATGTTATTTACAGTTTGTTTTTCCTTTTCTACTTTTCAAGCAAAGTGGATGTCTTTCAATGGAGCTAATTGGCTTGGCACTGAGAGCCAGAGGCAGCCTGCAGAAGTCAATCAGAAGTTTCCACTCTATCCAACAAGCTTTTCTTCCAGCCTTGAAATCGGCTGAAGTCTCTTAGGAGAAGTTTATCACGTTGGTGGTCAAATGGAAGCTTTACTGAGTTGATATGTAAACATATAATTTTCACTTTTTCAGAGAACCAAACAACTTATTTTGTAAATGCAATCACTGGTTTCAGGTCCACTAAAGCAGCAGCGTTTGACTAAAACTGAAAGCTTCGGTCAGACAGGTTAGAACCACCAACAGAGGTGAAACGAGAATAATTTTATAAAGTTATTGCACCTCTCTTTCACCGTAAATCAAATAAAATGCAGCAGAAAAGAGCAAAGGAGGATCTTTGTCAAACTAATTCTAGTTGTAACCAATGAACATTTCACTGATGCAGAAAAAAGTACGGAAGAAAATGAGGCAAACATTTAAAGCTCTTAAGGGATGAATAAAACATCAGCAGTAGGTGATACAAGACAGTATCAACACGCTTACTCATCAGTTTCTGCCAATCAGGACTCTTCCTACCTTTACCAGATCGGGAAATGGCTGTTGGGACAAAGACGTGCTTCTACATTTTTCTTTTCATTTAAGGAAATCTGAGTCGAAGGCCACAAGGCAGAAACTGAAACTCCAACAACAATGTCTGGGAGCTGCCACAAAGAACAGCATTAGTCTTCCTGATTGTCTATTAAACAAATCTTTAAGTGTTGACTGTTTAACCCCCAGAATCTTATTACTTCTCTTTATCACTCTGATTAGTGTTTTTTTGTTTTATTTTGACCTGATAAGGTTGCCAAACCACCAGAGGTGAGAAAAGGTCAGCACAGCGTCGATGTGTGATCCATAAAACGGGATCATCAGGGACTTTAAGGATTTTCTCAGACTAGCGAGTCGCTGCTGTTCCCTTTTTTTTTTTTTTTTTTTTTTTTTTTTTTTTTTTTTTTGCAGGTCCTCTGAATGACGGTAAAATGAATGGTAAAATTTAATAATCACACGATAATTGTAATTTTCAACGGTATTCACTAACTGGCCTTTGATTACTGTTTCTTGACTGGTGTTGTCAATCAATCAATCAAATTTTATTTGTACAGCACATTTCAGCAGCAAGGCATTTCAAAGTGCTTTAGACAACTTAAAATAAAAATGAAAACAGAAATAGACAGATTTTGAAAAAGATTAGAAGATAGAAACATTATTAAAAGTAAAAAATTAAAAGTGAAAACATTTTAAAACGTCTCAAACCTCGGCATCATACAAGGATTCTCAAACCTCAGAGTTTTTGTATCTTACAAGGATTCAAGGCATTTCAAAGTGCTTTACACAATTTGAAATAAAAATAAAAACAGAACAAGACAGAGTTTGAAAAAGATTTAAAGAGTTGAAATCATTATTAAAAGTAAAAAGAAAGTATAAAAACATTCAGCATCATTGTGATGCTTTTGTCTGAAATCAATGCACATGTCTTTAGTTTTGTTTTTTGTTTTTTTCACGTTTATTTAGAGGAAAGTTCTGGACCTCTAAGGCACCAAGCGCACATGTTCCACTGCATCAGAGTTTAATGCATTGCTCACTTCAGCATTGTTCTCATTTTAATAAATTTGCATTCCCAATACGTAACACATATTGCCCCATCATGGGTAATGGATTAGAAATGAAGCATTGCAAGAAATTCAGACTTTTTTTAAAAAAAAAACCTTTGAAGGGCAAGATTGTTGTTTCATAGCAGCCCCAAATTCAAAACCCACCATAATTACAAAAGATGTCTAAATAATTTAGTGTCAAACGGTAGGTACTGTCGTTTTTACGTCTTGTTTTATTATTGAAATCTACTGTAATATATATATATATAGTTTAATAAACAGCTCTTACCTTTTCATAGAACTAAAAATGACGCTCATAAATAGAACAGTGAATTAATTAGTGTTAGTGAGGTTGGTAACACTTCGGTGATGCAGTGACAACTGTTGTCTTTCCTGTGATAAATGGTGTTTTCCTGTGATAAACATGTGAAGCCTGGAGCAGAGCTTAGTTTATTAATTACATCGTTAAACACAGAGCAGATATAGAGTTGTTTTACACATTTGTGATGCTTTATAGCTTCACAAAGCTGCATCTTGATTAGATGAAACGCCGAAGCCAGTGTGCCATGTATGCCTGGAATACACCAGCAACCAGGAAAGATGATGAATTTTTTGCATTTTTGGCAACTTTGCAGAGTTCTGAAGACAAACGGGTTATTTTTATTTCTCACGTGGGTGGTGCACCGATTAGAATGTGTCACCTTGTGTCACCCGACTGTCTGAAACAGTCATCACTCCTTCCCTCCCCCCCTCTGGAGTCGCTGATGCACCGCCCAACCAGCGGTTCCAGAAGGGGAAACACGGCACAAGAGGTTTATTACACACGGAGGCTGATCACGGCTCGGGAGCAGGGCGACCCTAAAGGCGAGGCACCCATGCATTTAAATAATCTATTGGGCCGACTCTGCATTTGCATATCTGGGCACTTCCATGCCACTGGGGCACTATGATTCACCTCCCTACACCAGACAGTGCTCTTACGAGTTTAATACAGGGAGGATATAAAGCTTGTTTGACTGCTTGTTCCTCCTTGGATTCTTAAGGCGTGTGTAATAGACGTAAAGACATCTGACCGTGGAATTATTTTGCAGTTTCACTCCAGAAAGCAGGCGTTTTGTTCACAAGGAGGTACCTGACGGGCCTTTAAATGGAGAAGACTGACATGCGTGTCAATTTAACAATTTGCCGGTTTCAGTTTGGAGGAGGTTTTTTTTTTTTTTTGTTTTGTGCAGTGAAGCAGTAACGCATGCTCTCTGCTTCTCACCCACCTCTCATGGATACTGTAATAAATACAGCCTCTGCAGGACTTGGGGATGGTCAGACTGCTCACCTGTTAAAACTGACTTACTCAGTCAATCTTTGACAAATCCTGCCGCTCGTTCTGCAAGCAAAGGATCTTGGGATTATCGGAGGGTGTTTATTATTTGGCGCTGTAGCTGTACACCACACACAATGGAAAGTAATTAAATCTGAATTCTGACCTTATGTGGCGCTACAACAATTCTCTGTTGTATACTTCAAGTGTTTTTCTTAACAAATGTCGAGTGCTGATATCCAGCGGAGCAAAACACCGACTCAACAGCAAGCGACGGGAAGGGATCGTGGGGTAGTCATGCTCACACCGCTGAGGTTATTGTGAGGATTGTCAGGGAAGAAGAGGAGCACAGAGGAGCAACAGAAATGAAAGATGTTAGTCTGCCAGTTTGTCACAAAGGCGGTGTGCTCCTGTGTGATAGACTGGCAGACCGTACCAGCTCTGTATCCTCTGGGACATGCAGGCGTCTGTTGTAGAGTGACATTCTTTAAAGAAGCTCTTCTTGCTTTATGAGGGCAGAGGGAAACCATTGTTTGCGTGTCTTATTAGGGGCTGCTTGTCTCTGCAAAAGGTTTATGACCTGAAACGGACAGAAAGCCCACAATCAACGTGACGACTTAGTGGATGGCAGCAGCAACGATACAGCAGATGGATCCTCTAAGTGGCGTCTGAGCGCATTTGAAAAGCTGCCCGAAACGTCTGTATAATGACGGGCAAAAACAAACTGCAGAAAGAAAAGAAACTGGAAAAGGGTTCAA
Source organism: Poecilia picta (assembly GCA_033032245.1). Taxonomy (NCBI): domain Eukaryota; kingdom Metazoa; phylum Chordata; class Actinopteri; order Cyprinodontiformes; family Poeciliidae; genus Poecilia; species Poecilia picta. The sequence continues at coordinate 20,334,067 of CM065372.1, read as the reverse complement.
ATCAACCAGTCATTATAGTGTGTGTGACTAAACCATCTGATTCTGTGGCGCCGATGTGGCATTTTGTGCAGCTATGAGAAAAACTCATAAGGTCTTATGCAGAGAACTTGCACTACAGTGCTGTGAAAGTAGATATTTTCTTTAATATTGATCTTTAACACTTAAATATTTCAGATCTGAAAACAAGCTTTGCCCTCTTACAGTCTTAAGAGACGAGGTCAATTGGGCCGTGCAAGCGTTTCACTTTGTGCCCGGTCCAGTGAGGTCTCACTGACCCTCCGTGCCCTTTTACAAGTTTTTAGTGTGTGTTGTTTTGGGAACTGACTGTTTGATGGTCCTGAGCGCCAAGCTTTGACTGGAGTTCCATCATTTAGGCCAAGTGACCTTGGTGTTAACTTGGCAAACACTTGGACCACCCAATCAAAATTCTACCCATTTACTCTTTTTACTTTTTGTTGAATTTTTAAAATGCTGCTAGTTTAATGCCCGATGTAGTATAATATGTGTCTTTCAAAAACACTTTTGTTGGGTCTGTAGAATATTTTCCTGAAAGTCTTGATCATAAAAATGTCTTTGGACTATATGAAATTGGTCATCTTAGATATATTTTTGTGTGTTTTGGACATCAGTGGTTTTCACCTTGGGACTCTCCTCTGGATACCATTCATGTACATAAGTAGTTGCTTACCAACACCAGGTGGGCTTGTTTTGGTTTGCTTTGTTTCTCAAAAGTTAAGTCACCATCTAAATGCATGCATTTGTATTTACTGAATTTATATTTGCATAGTATTTGTTTTGATGATCTGGATCATTTACAATAAGTGTGACAAAGGTTCACTTGTATGAACGTCTTATCTGAAGTAGACGATGCAAATGTCTTCGTTTTACTTAAAGTTTTACACTGAATGTTTCAAAAATCTAAAACGAATGCTATTTTAGTTTACTGGTACCATTTTTGTTATGCAAAAGAATCACCACCGTGCTGACTATAAGATCCCAATTTTTGCTGACGTTTATTAGGGAAACGTGTCACTGGACTTCATGCACACTTTGCCGCACCAGGATGATGTCCAATTACTGTCCATTTTATATTCTCTTCATCTGAACTGTTTGATTTTTGTTGCATGTTTGCAAATGATCCAGTGGCAAAACTGTAATTTGAAAGAGTAACTCGAACAACAAAGATGTTCCTGTTTGTTCCTTAACCGAGGGCACAGTCTCTGAATCTCATTAATGAGGATTCAGTTGAGACTGCACTAGAGTTTAGAGCCGGGCTTTACGAATTTATCCCAATTCAAATACACTAGTATTAGACGATTAGCTGGTGAGAAGGCCGTGTTCCAAAACATCTCAGAGGTGTCAGATGGAGCGTTGGTAAAGGCTCTGAACCCAATTCAACTTCTTGTATAAAACTCTTGATGGGTAAACTATTTTTTTTCCCAGGGACTCTATGCTTTGTACTTGCATGTTTCAAGTTAAACCATGGAAGATGAGAAGTGAGAGAACCTGCAACACTGGGAGACAGAGAAAAAGTAGAGATTTGGGTACATTATGTATTTTTACAGGGAAAGTCTCGAAACTAACCTTTATGGCGGCAGGAGCTTGGGTTTCATCTGACGTTATCATGTTTACAGTTCTGTTTCAGTTGGATGATGTCAAAATACAACCTTTAATAATTAAACACAGACAGTATGAATGCCATGCAAAAAACAGAATCCCCTCGGAGAAGTTTGTAAAATATCCTTTGTGAGACTGTAGATATATTATTAATATGTCTAAGGCAAATGATGACTTTACATGGACTTTTGCTGTTGAGAAAGAATTTGTGCGTTTCTCTCCTTTAAACAACACATTTTGCTTTCATAGGGGATCTCTTGTGTACAAGCTTGAACAACTGCCAGTAACAATCCTGCATCCTTAAATCAAAACACAGCATTTTCAAAATCCTTGTTCCAATGTTTTGCTGAACATTTCTTTGCTCTGGTATTCTTTTTATTTTATTTATTTATTTATTTTTTTTTGCTGTTGTACGCTGGCGACTCAGGGGCAAAACAAGTTTAAAAAGAATGAATGTATTAATAGTTTGGAAAAATACCTCAGGAAAGCAAAAACATGTTGTGCCCTGTAGAGTAAAAAAATAATAGCTGTGGAGAGTATATCCATGGCAGAGGTCAACACCCCACTAAATGGCTTTCTTGACTTTATGTGCTCTAACTTTTGCTTCAGATACTCTTTGTGTTTCCTAGATACTGACGCTAATTAAGAGTCTCCAGTGTATAAGTCTATAAACTTCTATGAGCCACATTTTTGGACTGTGATGATGCTAATATAGTGCATTGAAAAGGTATGCATGTACAAACTTCAACGTTTATCAGGCTCGTATTTAAAAGATCAACACAAAGTATTTGGGACGACAAAGAGAAAGTGTGCAGGCTCTTCTTTTGTGCAGAATAATTCCATTTTAATCGACGTGTCTGTGGACACATCGTGTTGGATTCACATCGGGTTTACATCTGGATTTTTTCCGTACATGACTCTGGCTGTATGCTTAGGGCTTGTTTTCCTGTTGGTCAACCACTTCGCCCAAACTTAAGTTTTTTGCAGCTGGTAACAGACTGTTATTCATCTTCCCAAAAACTTTTGCCCATTTTCTTCTCGCTGCTGATGGGGAAAAACATCTACCCTGGTCAAAACCTTTCAAATAATTTTGCCCATCTGACTTCAGGTTATGGCAAAAAGCATTATTAGAAATGATTGAGGTACTTTAACTTAATGAATGTTCACTTCTTCCCTGTATTCTGTCACCATTGCATGTTGGATAAAAGCTCAGCATTAAGAAACCACTGCCTCAATCAATTTTGTGTAGTGAGATGAGAAAGAAAAGGAAATCACCTCAGCAGAAATGATTTTTTTATTCTGTAGATGTTACAGTTCCAAATGCAAAGCTTCCTGACTGCTTATGTTCATAAAATGAATATTATTCTGCTGATTTATAACCTGATAAGAGTTTAAGTACTTGCATCCTTGTTTCTGATCTTAATTCTGCGTTAGGTCCTGATCTCTAAAAATGTAAACATTATAGTGTGGTATGACAATGTACCAGGAGCATGTTTATTCAAATCTCCCTTGTGCCTGATGATTGATTTCTGTTGGCTCTAAGTGCTGACTCAGTCGAAAGAAGAAAGTCGTCTGAAGGGGAAACAAATGGGCTGAGAGATGCACACAGAACCGTCAAAGAGGTTGAGCTCAGACCAACTGCAATGACTTTGATCTGCCTGCAAAGTCCTTTGCATTATTCTGAGTCATTGTAATTTATTTTCGTTCACAGTCTAATCTTAAGTTTCACTCGGCTACGTTTGTTTTGCCTTCACACACCTACATGGAGGCCAAAACTCAGCTTATCCAGCAAGATTACTCTCATACCGTTTTATAATTTTTACAAAACTCCATATGAACAAACCACTAAAATGCAAACAAAATGCACGTCACATAGATCTTTTTTTTTTCTTTCTCTTCCTTCAAAGTTTCTTAATACTCCAAATTGTCCCCCTTCAAAGAGAGAGGGCCCGGTAGAAAAATGCATTTGAATGCAGTTAAATTATTATTCAGCTGATGACACTCTACGTTTGTTGAATTTTATTTTATTCACATTCTTGTTTCAATATTGAACTGAAATATACTTGATACAAACTAATAATTGACCCCATTGGTGATCAGATGCAATATAATCTGATCACTTAAAGTGCCAATATTTGTATTTTGAGAGTATATATTTTTATATATCTCGTTCCTGTATAATTAAGTCTTGCTTTTGAAGTTTCGAAGATTTTTAATACATGGATACAATCAAGTGGCTCATCCATAACTACAATTTAGAGATTTGTGAAACCTTGAACGTTCATCATTTTCCTATTACTTTGTGTGTTGATAAAAGTGAAATCCCAATAAAATAAATTTAGCAGTTGTAAAGTGACAAAAAAGCTAAATGACTTTTCAATGCACGGCTTATAAAACTTATAAACAATTTTCCAAGTTTGCTGAAATACCAAAAGCCGCTTGTCTATTGAAAAGGCAAAACCCGTGTCCATGAATTTGCTTGTGATGGTCACTGATAAATAACTACTGTAAATACTCCTTTTGTGATTGTCGATTTTCACAAACTAACTTTTCACGGCTGTATAAAGTGACCGTGGTAAATCATTTCACTACTTTTTCCTCAATCAGTGAAACTTCTTTGTATTTCCTGAAAGCCTGAATGCGTCCCCCAGGACCTGAGCTCTTTCAGTGATTAGGGTAGCTGAACTCTTGCACAGTGGGCTTTCTGAATTAAGCCCCCCACCTCTTTGCGGTAGGCCACTCACCAGGCTGATGTTGCAGGCTAATTGGCCTCAGGGTTGGTGAGCAGTGTTCACCAACGGTCCTTAGGGATCAGGATAAACCGGTAGAAGGAAAGGGTTGCTGTGCATCCCCTACTGTCAGTGGCCACTCAAGGCATGGACTGCTAGTCCTTATAACTAACCCCTGCTGTGTGTGGTCAGGACCCGGGCTCTGGCCGTAAGAAAAACAGGAAATTATTCAGAGTTCATGTTGGAGGAGATAAAAAAAAAAGATACAGTAACGGGAGATGAAGGATAAGACACTGTGGACTACTAATTGCAGACTGCAAAAGTTGGAAATGTAACTTTGGTGCAGTTTACAGACTAAAGAAACAAAATACAAAGCCTTCATCTGTGAGTAAAATGACTACTGTTTGTCCGTTTTATTTCTCTTTTGTGTTTTTCTTTCTGTAAATTCTTTTCATATTTGAGACACATCTCATTTTACATTGCATATTGGAGATTCTGACAGTGTAACCCTTTTCTATTTGTCAAACCCACCAAGTCCCACTCAGAGATTTTCCTTTAACCATCGATTGGTAAGAAGGGACAGGCCCACATGGCATCACACAAAACAACCACATAAATGATCTCTAAAACATGTGGCGTCCGTACATATGTATTCATCACTCTTCACTTTGAAGCCCTTGCATAAAAGAAGAATAACCATTTTATCATCTTAGGCGTGCCATATTGGGAAAATGGACTGAACTTATAAGGTACTTTTCTACTCATGTTGACCACTCAAGGACGTTTACGCTACATGTCGCATTCACACACCAAATGACACACAACATGCGGGCATGCAGCATCTTACCCAAGGGATCTCTAAACTATAACTAACCAGAGTACGCCCAAGCTGTCTCAAGCTATTTTGTTTAAACATGTTTTTAAATGTCATTCCCAAAATGAATTTGCTAGGAGTACAAACATTTGAGCAGTTGGAAATTATCTTCAAGGTGATGCACGTATACAGAGGTTTAGACTTTTCCTTGCGAAAAAGAACATTTGATTATGTAAAAAACACATTTTTTGGTTTGTTTATGCAAAATTATGTTTGCTAATTTTGGCACTTAAATACAAAGAACAAAAAAAAAGAAACATTGCAAATGGCCCAGAAAGCTCCAGCAACTAATCAAAATGTCTCCCCTAAACTTTGAACTTGATACAAAATACAAACGTTGCTCCCCAACCTTGCATTATAAGGATATTTGATCGTAACCTTGATGAGCCTCCATTCAGGACAAACGGCTCCTTTGGGATACCTTAAAACCGGCACAACGCATAAGTAAAAGTCCCCTTGTGGTAATTCCACGTTAGAAGACCTGAGGGCATTCCCACGTCTCCGGACCCTTTTTACTGCAGCACATGGCCATTTAATACGCAGGCAGTGGACAACAAGCATAACAGTAACGAGGGCAATCATTTTATGCTACTACCAAACCTTGTTGTTTAACTGGAATCCCAAGCTGAAATGACGAGCAGAAGAATCATGTCAGAGTGTGTGTGTGAAGGCACCAGTTAAATTTATAGTGCTGTAAACAAGGCATGGGAAGGCAAAGACTCTGCCATGGTATGAGAAGGTATTTCATCCTCACAGTTGTCTTCCTGTTTTTTTTTTTTTTGTCACAGTCCAAGAAATTTTAAAATCAAAAATCTGGGTTGATTTGAAAATGTTTAAATAATTTAATAAAAAGCAACATGCTGTGTCCAGGAAAGCGAAATAGACAGTAAGTTATTACAAGTGGCCTAACAGTGGCTACGTTGATGTAAATGCTGCTGTGGTAACATTTTTATTTTGATGGATACTGATTTTTCTTCACAAAAAACATCCTGTTAATTTGTACGCTGCTTATGTGCATGTAGCGTGAATCAAGCGAGGCGTTTCTTTAAACTTAACTGGTTGAAAGTTCAATTAACACAACAGCAGTGACAACATCTGTCAGTTTTATTTAGACCAATGTTTATTGGATTTACACCTTCTCTTTTGTGGCCCTAAATTATATAATCTGTCACAAAGAAGTATGTAAAAGTGGGATGAAATCAGATGAGACTGTTCACACAGAAAAAAGTCAAATAAGTGTATAATATAGAACCACACATAAACATAATCTGGATCTGATTAGGAGAAAAATAATTGTGCTGTTTGTACTGTCATATTAAAAAAGGTCACATATGGGCAAAAACGATGTCGATATCTTCCATTTTTGTCTGGTGGTTAATTTAACCGATATAGATTATGAAACACCAGCGAATCACAATAAGGGCCGTTATTTATAAGGAAACATAGAACAATGGTGACCCAAGTAAATCCAAGAGTGGACTAATGACTGACCCAGAACATTTAAATAACTGCCGGCCTTACTTAAGGTCAGTGTTACAGTGTTCAGGAATTAAGAACAAATTTTATTTGTACCACACTGTTTCGCCAATAGACAGGCACTTAGTCTTCTATAAGATTTCAAAAAGGTGGAACTTATAACCTTGCATGTTTGATATGAAGTATTGAATATTTTTTCACAATATTTGCAAACTGAAGGTTGTGAGGCGGTCATAGCTGAAGTTTATCCTTGGAAAGGTGGATGCAGTCTGAAGAGTATTTTTACTATTTGGTATAATGTAAGAACATTGCTATTGTATTGGATTCTCAGCCACAACAGCAACTTCAGGCTGCAGTGATGGACAGCTGAGAAGGAAAGTAGGTGAAAAACATGGCTTTTTTTTTTCTTAACAGATTCCACAGGAATATTAAATAAGAAAAAGCACATTGAAAGTGTCTAAATTTGTGGAGATGCATTATTAGAGGTGATGATGAAATGGGAGCAGAATGCAGTAGAAGGTGACTTTGAGAGCTTAATTTACTGTCAGGGGAAAATAAAAGGGGTGACAGGTGAGAGAGAACATCATAAAGATGAAACTGAGGGAGCAGCTGTCACAAAGTGTTTGTGTTTTATGAAACATGCAAAGACTCCTATACTTACAGTTATGTACTGTACTCACCCGACGTAAAGTCCTTACAAAAAAAAAAAATGGAGAAGGATGTATGGACAGGCGGGTCGTGAACTAATAATGCAAGAAACACGCATGCATGTAAAAATTGTGATCGAGGATTTGTAGTGCTTCCTAAAAATACAAATATCCATGCTAATATGGTAGATTTTTTGGTTATTTATTTACCTTTGATGTGGGCATTTATCCTGTGAAATTCAACAAAAAAAATAAGCGGTCAGAGGGAAATGTAATTAAAACTAAAAAAGCTTCACTTCTTTAAACTAATATTTCATCAATGCACATTTTCATCCAATTGCATCAGTGATCTTTGTCAGGAGTCTATCAGCCTGCCACATCTCGACTCAAAATTTGACCACTCTTCTGTGCAGAAGTTCTCCAAATTCATTTATGTGACGATATGTCGAGTCCACAGTCGTCTTTAGAGCAGCTTTTCTGTCGCTCCGCTTTCCCTCTGGTAGATCCATCCATTTGTTGATTTGGATGCCGACTTTGACTCCTCCTCATCTTAAGCTTTCCAGCAGAAACCTGGACGGTTTTGTGTTAAAGCAGACTACTGAAAAATTCAAAACTATAATTTATAAAAGAACAGTTCCAGCTGAAGAAAATCAAACCCACAACATAATTCTGCCACTCCCATGTTTTACAGTGTGGTTGTTGTTACTACTTTGTGATGCTTTTTCCATTTCTGACACACCTTCTGAACGTGTGGCTCTTTCACATTATGAAAGCTATTTTAATATCCTAAATCAGTTTTGACATCAGTTTATTTTTTTGTCTCGGATTTATTAATTACTTCTTGTTAATCTTTAAGCAGCATGTTGCAGAAAGCTGGCAAATGAATGCAGACACGCACCATCTTTGGAGATTTGCAGTACAATTCAATAAGGTTTAGGATTATGACAAATCAACGACAGCTCAAGCATCACAGTTCTAGGGTGGCACTCTAATTTAAACTTGAAGTCACGAGGGCATGCTTTGGATGAATAACATAGCAGACTCGTGCTGGAAGATGGTGAATTTGTGTCCGTTTTTCCTCGTTTGTGTGACAAGCGAGTCCACTTTCTTGTTGCTAATACCCAATTAGGGAGATGATTATTGATTGAGGTGTTGAAAGTTGACTGCTAATCTCCCTTCTGTCAGGCTGAGGCGATCAATAGGTGAGCGTAATGAGCAACCTGGTTCCTCGGCGCTAATAAACAGAATTAGATTCTGACCGGGGTACATATTTGTAAACCAATAGATGGGCAGATTCAAGACTCGGATATCTGTTTTCTTCTTTCAGAAAGCAACTTTAAGCACACGTGACAAATGGCATTGTCAGGCTGGAGGAAAAAAAAACTAGACAAAAAAATAACTATTCAGCTTCTTAGCTAGCAGCAATGCTAATGTCATCAACAAGCACTAATGTCTGTTCAGAACACCTGTTTTGCTCCATAATCTGTTGTATGGACATCTATGGAACAGTTTTAGCACTTGCATTTAAATTTCCAACGCCCCTGGGTGCCTATAAACAAAGCCTGATTAAGAGTGAAGGTAAGCTAATGCCACCAAATGCAAGAGAACAGCATGATTATGGCTAATTACTTCCAGAAGGCAATTTTCTCCCCCTTACACTTCGTTTTACTAACTTTATGATGAAAGTTAGTCATGACTGAACAAGTGACTGTATTCGACCCATCAAGGTCAGTTAAACGATAAAACGGAGCAGAAACCCTTTATGAAAGGCGTAATTTGCTTCAAGGACGGAACAATTGTTCTTCACATTCGGATCCAACCAAGTGATCAGATTTAATACTGCAGAAAGGCATTTGTGACTTTATTTAACATTATTCTTCCATCCTGTGAAAAACACACATATATGTACCTAAAACTAACAAATGTCACCTGTTTTAGTGTAGAGAATAATGTCATGTTGCCTCCTTGTTGTCACTTTTCTCTGAAAAGATGCTACACGGCGCCGCGCTGCAGTCTCTAAGGGCCTCCTCACTCTGTTTTTCAGATGCGGTATTAAAATGCAGGCAAACTTTAGGAAATATGACACACTCTGCAGCACATTAAATCTTGACTTCTGGGATTGGTGGCAGCCACAAATACAAGAACTGTCTGCATGGTGATAAATAAAACCATGGGGGCTGCACCTTTATGTAAGCGAGATCTATAAGCTCCCTTGTATTCAAATGAGTCGATGCAACCACTTCCTACTTGCTCTTATGAGCTACTGCATAATGGTGTTTATGGATTAAATGACATTCATGTGGCTGCCAATATGGCACAAATGAGTAACAGTACCAGTAAATCCTCTTTAAATTCAATTCAGTTTCTTTATATCAACAATTCACCAGAAATGTCATCTACAGGCACTTTGCAAAAAAAGGTAAATTAATTCCACCCGGTTTTATTCTTAATGTCAAACAATTCAGTTTATTTAAATACGTCAGTGTTTATGGGGAAACCCAGCAGATTGCTACAAGTCGCTCCTGGACGATCATGTGTTGACAGTGGACTGTTGCTGGCATTGTGTTGTTGATCCCCCACGTTGAACATGCATGTAGCGACGACAAACAGGAAAATTCCCCTTAAACAGGAAGAAACTTGCAGCGGAACCAGAACGGCACAGTGTGAGCAGGATTGCAATTTCAAACATGGTAGCGAGATTTTATTTCTACAAATGCCGTCAGGAAAAACAACTTTTAAGATTCTGATTTGTTTGTTTGGTTTCCAGAAGTTTACTCTGTATTTGCAGTTGTATTATCAGAGATTACCACAGAAACTTTTCAATGTCTTCCTTCTACCTAATGTCTGAGAATCAAACCTCATTAAGAAAGAGAGCCTTAGGTGTTTCCATCCATATACAGTTGAATTCTGGTATTTCCACAGTGGGGCATCCTGATCGGACCTCAAAACTACCTGGACTGACTTCTGTCAGTGCAACAGGTCCAGTCTAAGCTCCTTTCTAGGTGAAGCAGCTCTTTATCTGTGAGGATCAGCCCAGCCACTCTACTGACTGTTTATCCCAGCTGCATGAATTCAGGATCACGTTCATGACGCTCACCAATCACTAGGCTTCACAACATGGACTGACAAAATTGAGAGCTTTGCTGCATGGCTCTGCTGTCTTTCAGGTGAGACTGACTGAAGTAATATCCATATAACTGCAGAAATGTGTCCATCACCTGCCCCATCAATGTCACCCTCAAGTAAAACATCAAGACACCCAAATCCTTCTGCTTGAGGCAGAGACCGACCCTCAAACATGAGAACATTTCTTTAGGCTTATTTAGTCTTCTTGTCCGTGTCTAAACTAATATCCAGTTGTACAGACACCATTTCTAAAACCTGCTTCATATCTGTGGTGCATGAAGTCAAATCAAATGTGTTGAAAATCTTTGAACAGGTGTTCCAGTCTGAGATGCTAGATGATGCCACAAACCCTCTGTAGTTCTTGGCACTGATGTCACTGATTAACTAAAGCCCAGGAATGGGCCTGATCCCTTCATACCATTCATCTGGTTGGTATGGGTCCAAGATGCTTCTCACTTTCTGGTTTGCTAAGCAAAAACCTGGCAGAACATCATGTCTGCTGAGCTTAAATAAACTTTATGGACAACATAGAGAAGCATTGTTGTAATGATGTGATGAAGGGGGAATATAGGAAATAGGGGGAATATAGGAATATAGGAAATATAGGAAAGGATAAGAGGTTCTTAAAGGGACAGAGGCCAATTTTAGATGTCTGATATGACTGATGTTCATATACAGCATTTTTATAACAATTAAAGGTAATGTAGTTATGTGATTTGTTTTATAAAGCGGCAGAGTCTACCTGAGACTGCATAATAACCCTTGTTGATAGCTTTGTTTCAGGTGACGGTGTTTTAATTGTAACAATACATACAGGTTTCATAACCCAGTGCTTAATATTGCTCTTTGTCATATTTTCTGTTCTTGCATCCATTTGAATGGCGCTTATTAATGTTCTTCATCACTGGGTTTGGAATAATTTCGTCTTCATAACATTTCATCTTCGCAGAGCAGATTTTCACTTTGTGCCCTTGTTTCAGCGAACTGTGATGCTCTTCTGATCAATGTCTGGAATGAGCTGCTGTGCTCAGACATTTAGTGAGAAATGCTCTGCAACCAGCAAAACATTTACTACCTCCAACCTCAAAAAAGAACAGCTGCTTGTTCTCATGGAGCCAAGTTGATTTAAACTGCATACTGTCCGTGTTTTGAACTGTTAATAACTGAATTTTTTTTCTAATACTTTGCTATACCTAAAAATTATTCATTGTAGAAACACATTTTTTGTACCTCAACAGGGGATAATAATGTTGGACACCTATTATTTTAAACATAGCTGTATGTGTTGACACTAAACACATGTATATATTTATATATTTTGAAAGATGATAGCCAACAGAAATCCTAACATCTTGAGCCAGGCGAAAATAAAACCAGATCCCATAACGCATCTATACCCAACTTGCTTTGCTTTTGCTAATTTCTATTATTAAAGCTTTTACTTCCTGCATAGCAACCTTTTACTCTGTTTGGCTGCACCATGTTTTTTTGTTTTTTAAGTTGTCCATGTTGTGCAATAGAAATGTACATTAATAAAACATACACACACATCCTAATCGTGCCAACAAGTACTTACAAGTCAACATTTTCAACTGGGTTAGCTTGCACTTTGCCTTCGTTCTGCAAGTTTGGACTTTCATCACTCGCTGGCATCGGTGGAGAGTCTTTTTTTTTTTGCAGGTAAACTCCTGCAAAACTTTTGCCTCCTCATTTGCAAAGCTAGGTTAAGCTTATGTAAAAGAGATGCATTTCTGAGTACATCGGAGGCCCAGGAACAAACATTTCCCTCTCCTTCCCTCCCCTTGACAGACGAGTGACAGCTATTTAAATGCGAACTGTCATTAACAAACACAACCCTGCGCGACACCTGCTTTAATCACGGCAACAAAGGCGCAGCGAGTGGCCGAGTAGGAGCCCCCTCTGCGTGTGATATTCAAATGATTGGGAGGTGCAACATACAAAAACAACAACATCAAAGAATAGGCTGTGCAGGGAGAGAGATATGCTGCGCCATGTGCCTCCCACCACCACTATTAATCAGCTTCATTTTTTTTTTAAAGAGAATAAAGTGTGAAAGGCCTCAAAGTCACTAAATCACTTAGCCTCGGAACGGCATGTGATTATTATGCTTCTTTTAACGTGGGGCTTCTTTTTCTTCAGATATTCATGAGAGTTTAAGGAAGTCGTTGTAAATGGCTGCATGGGAAACATTTAAAAAAGAAAATAACGGGAAACATTTGCTATTTAGGCAAATGTCTTTGACTTGTTTTGCTACTTGGTCGTGGTCCTAACTGGTGTTGTTCTGCCCGGTCATAATGTAAATGAGGAAGTCATTGGGCTGCGACATCTTGCGTCCAGGCCAAGGCCTGTGCACTTGTAAACTAATGCATTGCATTTGTTTTGATTAGTCGCTGTCTTTTTCTTTGCTTTTCTTTCCAACCCCCCTCCACCACTTTCCCCCACGCCCACCGACGGCGACTGCAGCGGAACATCAAGCCGTGTTTGCAGCAAGTTTCCCCTTTGTTTGCTCTGCCGCAAATTTGCACGGATTAAGATCAGCAAATGAAGATAAACATTTCAGAGCGTTTCCATCGCCCGTTTGTTCCTCAGCGATGTTTATCGTCGGTAAATATAAATCCCGGCTGCAAAAGGCTGCAGCGACTCGCAAATATTCAAGGAAACTAAGTCCCCACACAGCAACGTGTCCTACACTGTCCCGTCACGTCTCCATCATAGACATGAGTGATATATTTTACTGATGTAATCATTCACAGTTGTAAGTTGCTAAATGATTCTAATTCTACCCTGGAAGAAGAATTGGAAGACCTCAACCGTGCGTTATTTTGTAGTAATTAAGCCTCTGATTTAATTTTGGCTGGAATGTTTGTCACTGTTTTTCTTTTATGCAAATAGTTTTTCCTGGTAGGATCCGGCTTTTAAACACTGATTTTTACATTTTCAGTACAACTGAGTTCTTTCCAAACTACTTTCGCTGTGCAAACAACCAGGAGTGTCTTAAGTTTCAGCCATCCAGTTGCTCCTTCTTAATTTTTACAACCGTTATGTAGAACTCATCCGTAACTACGTCATTAAAGTGTGTAACGTCCCATTGCATGATGCTTCCATCACCATGCTTGACAGTTAGTTCAGTTTTCTTAGGTTTGACTATATCACCTTGACTTCTCCTAATGTAATCCTGGCAAAAACAACCTGAGCTGCAGTTTGACTATAATATTTCTCTTCATGATTTTTAGTTAAGCTTAAGAGCATCTGCAAATTTCAATTGTTCTGGGAGGTGTTGGTTCCAGAGAGAGGACTTCTGTATTGACTAACTTCCTCTCAGTCCAAGCAGATGTAAAACAGCTTTAACTGCCAACAGACATTAGAAATTGCACATCTGGATTTCTGGATGGTTCTTGAACATCCCAAACAATTGTCTTTCACTTGTGTTTGATGGTTTTTACCAGATGGTTAAAACTAAAACATGTGAGACTGTTGTGCTGCCAGTGACACTGTTGCATTAGATATTGTGAATTACAAGTCAAGATTGTTTTTTAAAACTTTAAATCCCCCAGCTAGCTGGCTAGAAGATCACGGGGTCTTCCAACAGAATAATGATCCCAGACACACATCAAATGTGTGGTTTTGGAGTGGATGACATAAACCAGCACTAAGCTTTCCGCAATGGGCTATACAGCAACCTCATTTAATATTCAGGCTTTGTGATTAAAACCCAGGTCTATGCCAAGAGACCAGCGAATTCAAACTAATTCTACCATTCCACCAGAGCGTGTGAATATCCAGCTGGAAAGCTTGGTGAAGCAGAAAGTGTGCGGTCTCTTTGCAACTTGATAAAGAACATTCACCAAGTATTAATTTGGGGGGAATGCATTTGAGCTGCAGATAATCAACAATAAATTTAAACTTATACAGCCACTTTTGTTTATAAAATACAGTATATTGCAATAAATTAATGCATCGTTTTTTTTTTTTTTAGTTGAGGCATTGCTCTTTTTGGGACAATTATTCCTTCTGGTTTTGGAAGCTGTGCAGCTGGAAGGATTTACCCTTTTTTAAACTTTGCGACAGTAGTAGTTACTATGTGTAACTATGGTGACAAGCTGCTTTTTTTACAACCAGGAGAAGCTGCTTTACATTTCAAAAGCTCATAATACGTGAACTATGACCAGAGTTGGAAAAAGAGGCTTCATGGATGCAGAGCAGGGCCAAAGAGCAGAAAGAGAAGTTCAAACATCTCTTTCGTTGATCATGACGGGCAGAGATTATAATCCTGACTCCATCTCTCTGCTCGGCTTCTGACCAAATGGTCAGAGATTTAAAAAGATGCGTCAGAAGTAAATGAGTTATGTACTGCTACTAAAAAGTCTTTCTGCCCATCATCGTCCACAAGTTTCTGGAAGATATTTGTTAAATGTTGAGCTACAACATTTAACATTCCTTTGCTGTTAATAAGGCATTTTTGAATTCAATTTAATTAAAATTCTTCAATAAATCCCACTAATTAACATGACTTTTTAAAACTTTTTTTTATATATTTATGATAAAATACATGCCAGTTTCTGCAGATCTGTAAAGGAAGTGAAGGAGAATTAATTGAATTTCTTCTAAATCCTCTTTGAAATGCACTTCCTCGAAAGATAAAAACACATTTTAAGAATCAAACCTGGGAGCCCATATGAATATAAACCGCTAAGTCCACAACCCACCATTTCTTTTACATATGGCACTAATCTGACCAAATCCTGAAGAGAGGCAACATCTGGGCAGCAGCCCAAGCAGCAGAAGACACCTGCATAGCTGTTAATTGCCTCGGCACCAGTTTGGAACCAGAGTAACTGTAATTATTAAGACATCTGGCACAAGAAGGGAATACATCATGAGCCTCTTTGACTAATCAAATTTAATCACACAACCAAGCTGCTGGTGATAATTAATGGCTGTGGACTACAACTTCAGTCATCTGTCGATTGTTTGTCATAAAAGTTGTAATTACAATGTTTCACACTTAAACATATAAAGGTTAAAGAAAAAGTGATTGTCAAAGTAAATGATTAGCTGTTTTTTTATTTGCTTAGGAGAAGGTTTACTTTTTAATTATTTTTTTGTGCTGTAATTTGAGTGAGCTGCATCTTTGAAACTAACGGAATCAGATTTTGTGAAGGAAACTTCCAAAAGCTTGTGATTCTGACCCACTCTCATTAGTTTTCCAGATCTTTATTTTTGTGAGAAGTTTGCTAATCATGTTAGAGGAACAAAAGTTTGGGAGAAACTTCAAATCAAACAAAAACAAAGATATTTATCCTGGTTTTTCTTTTGGTAAATTAGTATAATGTAAAACTTGCATCAGACATGGCAGAGAGAAGGATCTGCTGAAAAAAAAGGTTTTTTTTTCTTTTTAATAAAGTGAGTTCATGTGTGGCAGATACAAATTTTTACTAATTTTATAACTTTTTTGTTAGCAGTATTTTTCTAAAAGACTATCATTTAGAACATAAGTTTTCTCTTTTCTTTGTAATTCATTTTGAGACTCAAATTAAATCTGAAGGAAATGGAGATGATTAATTTTGAACAACAACAATGTAGCTCATTTAGGAAGCATTCCTAAATGAGTTTAGTTTAGAATAACTAGTTTTTATTTTAAAACAAATTTAAGAAGCTGTACTGTGTAAAGTTGTGTTTTTGCAGAATAGAGAATGATTCAATGTTTCATGTCCTGAACTCTTATAATTCCTGAATGAGGAGATTTAACCTTCAAAGTCTAGCTGAAAGATTTTCTAGGTTTGTCGAGATTGGAATTCATGTGAATCCAACTGTGGGGAAAAAAATCTGGTGTTTCTAGTGGAAAACAATGTATTAAAGGGAAGAAGGTGGAAACATATATTAGTATATTTAGATTTAAAATTAAAAAATTATATCTTTATTTTGATAAAAGGTAGTGGGTTGGTGCATTGGGTGGCTCCACCATAACTAGGACCAAAACTAGGAATGTGCAGAGGCCACATTCCTAGTTTTGGTCCTCTGTCTCGGTTTGCTGCATGTCTTCCTCTTTTTCTCTCCACTATTTATTTGGTCAAGTTTAATGTTGATTAAATTCAGTAATGTCAAAACTTTCTTTTATTTTAAACAAAATGCCCTTTCGGAAATTTTTTTGCCATTCCAGAAGTTAAACTCTTCTTGCATTTGTTGATCAGCTTCTTCCCATGTTTCTACTGTGGTTGTGACGGCTGGTCTTTGGTGATGACCTTCTGGTTTTTGTGGTTGGAAGGGCTCATTGTCATCACCCTAATTTTTAACTCTATCCACAGATTCTTGACATGCAGGTTTTCTTGTTCTTTCAAGTCTGATGGACATCAGTGACTTTGTGTTTTTCATCTGTTCTTGGGTTTCATTAGATTGGAGAATTATTAGTTGTTTTTTTGCCTACTTCATGTTGTCAAAGTACTATTTAAGTTATTAATTGATTCTAAAATTCAGATAAAAATCCAGTAATGTGCTACTTGAAAACTGTACATGACATAACCTGGTGCACATCAAATGAAAAATTGTTTCCTTTCAAATTTTCTACTATAGGTCCTTCAGTTTACACAGAATGTGCTTTGTTGGACGCTAAGGTAGTTTTTAAAATAAATGGAGAACACTGGACACCGTGAGGCCAAAAGATGGATTGGAAATTGAACTTCTTTATAATTACAGCTTCTGGTTATCCTCCAAAACATGCTGGTTGTAAAATCTAAAAAAAGTTTGGCTGCAAACAGGCAGCTTGTTCTGCAACCAGCCAAATTTCCTTTATATAGTGTCATAAAACTCATAAAGCCAAGATCAGGAGGAGATTTGTGGAGCTTTTCAGTCTGATAGAAACCCGTGAATCCAGGAATAAGACAATCTAGCTGACATTTAGCTGAAAAATTGGTGGAAGTCACTTTAATATGAAGCCATCGATTCCTTCCTGACAATAACATTTGTAAAATAATAATAATAAAAAAAAGACAACCCCGCCCCTGGCATTTTATTTATTTTTATGCTATTATTTAGGTTAGTAGTACAAAAATAAATTTCCAGACATGGCTGCTTCCATTTTCTATTGATGTTAAGGCATTTAGTGTACAGAGTTTACATGGCAAGTTATCCAGTGAACAAAACAGACATTTTTCTAAAGTAAAAATAAAACAATATATACTTATAATACAACTAACTCCATACAACATTAGAAGTTACTAAATGGCAGCAGTAGTAGTTGCAGTGAAAAATACACTTGAACTCGACAGATTGCACTTTAATTCAGTCAATGTAATTATTTTATTTAGATAGCAGATTAGAGGAGGGCTGAGGTTGTCCCCATGCATCGCAGGGTGTTTTTTTTAAATTATTTTTTAAACACCATGTTGGGTTTACTGGCCACTTTGGTTGGTTAGTAACATCTGAAGCCATCTGTTTGGAATCTGCACATTACCATAACATAGAGAGCATAGAGCTAATATCCCAGTCACTTATTTGTGATGTGCTTTTTGAGTCAGATCCCAAAAACAGTTTTTGTTTGTCTCCTTTTTGATGAATACACTCTCACATTCTCATGAATGTCAATAAGCCTCCACTCCATGTCTGTTAACAACATTTACATGTGTTATTTTGTTATGGTTCAGGCAGCTCACACCAGTGAGTGAGAAGTCATTAAAGCTTAACTTTGAGCCAAATGATAAAAAAATAGTGAATCCATTTTTTCTCTCACCTTAAAGCAAACTATCGCAGCGGGGCTTTTTTCCACAGCCTTCGGATCTCTGTAAACAGCTTTGTTTTCCAGACGGCGTTCAAATGGAAACCTGCCGAGCCTTAGCACATCTGGTAACGCTGCATTTTCTCTGCAGTCAGGAACTGGGTGGCTGGAAATGATGGGACGGTCAAAAACAGGCAGACTGAAAATTAGAGAGACGAATTGTTTCTTGATCAGATAAGTAACTTGAGTTAGCAAGTATTCAGTAATTATCTGTAATTTTTAATCCCAGTTTACTAGCTGATGTCTTTCTTTGCCAAAATTAAACTCACACAAAATGGGAATTTGATTTCCATCCTGTTAATCCCTGGATTGTTTGGGCGGTTGGAGGTGTTATGTCCTGGGCTGATTTAAATACTTAGTCTGAAAATGTTTTAAAAAAACCACTTATTTATTTTTTTAAATCAAAATGTACATTTTTCCTTTCCAGTCATAGAAAAATTGTTGAAGTTCTGTGCGTAATAAAATATTTTTCCCTAGCAGTAAACAATAAAATCTCACATTAACTGTATTTTAGCGTGAGATTAAATCTAATTAAACTCAGGCTATAGTCAAATTACAATAGTAGCATTAAAGAAGCAGTT
The DNA here is from genome assembly GCA_033032245.1 of Poecilia picta. Lineage (NCBI taxonomy): Eukaryota > Metazoa > Chordata > Actinopteri > Cyprinodontiformes > Poeciliidae > Poecilia > Poecilia picta. The sequence continues at coordinate 20,315,225 of CM065372.1, read as the reverse complement.
TAATTGGAGTGGGAAGGGCCAAAAAAAGGTAATTGTTTGCTGTCATTACTTAAAATGGCAGAACATGAAGTGACACCAAATAAAAATAAAAAAAAATAAAAAAAATCATAACAGGCCAAACATTAAAACTCAATTTCTATTAACCACTTATGTAAGAATAAAATATTAAAAAAAGAAAAATTTGCATGACATAGTGAAGAAAATTTGACACCATGTTTTTTGGGGGAAAAAAAAATCAAAGCGCTATTCAAGATGCAATTGTACAGTAGAGGGTGATCAAAACTAGATTTTTTTCAGTAGGAATCAGTGTCACAAGGACACAACACTTTCTTGAGATAAAATTTGACAAACGCAACAAAAAAGCAACTAAACAGTGGAAATGCATCTCACAAAAAACCCGGCACATTCCATGCCGTTTCTTAAAAAAACACGATGTAAAGTTAATCAGGGTCGTAAAATACTCTATTGTACACTTGTTACACTCACTGGGAAAAATTAAAACTAAACGTGCAGCAGGCCAGATGCAACTGTTGTGTGTCCATGTCTTTCAGTGTTATTCCTGCTTTGCTCTGATAAAAGAAAGGACCATAATTTTGAAATTTCCTTCATAACTAGTTTAGCCTCAGGCTAAAAGCCTTAGTAAATCTGCTAGATGTCTCTGTTCGTCCACAAGGGGAACATTGATTTCAAGAGCAGACAGTTCTGTCCCTTTCTGTTTGAATACAACAGCCACATCCACCTTGCAGGAAGCAACTCGAGACGCAAATTGAGCATTTATATTTGCTCAAATTTGAATGCAGCCAATGCAAGGGAGAATTTTACCCTCCTAGGTGAATATGAGGTAATAAATAAGAGGAGTTCCTTAAGGAGTAAAGTGTCAAGTTAGACTGAGTTTTGGATGACTGTTAAGTGAGAAATCAGCTTTCTTCTTCTTTTTTTTTTTGCATGTGTATTTAAAGAAGCTCAAACTTTGGGTCTCTGCAGGTTTTTGCCAGAGTTTAACATGTCGCCTTCAGAGTCCAGAAAACTCAGGACAGGCTTGAATGTTTGCATCACAGCTGTTGGAATCTATGATGATTTTTTTTCGTACATTTAAATGCAAAAGATGGAAAACGGAGAAAACCAAAAACTGAAAGTCGTCCATCAGGAGAGGATGGACTCTTCATGGAAGTTGTATTTATAAAAGTGTTTCTTATTGGAAGTGTTCTTGAAACCGATTGCTTATTGAGACTTATACTATCGAAACCTTTACTACTGTAGATGGTGTGAAGAATGTATATATTTGTATATGTATATTTATAAGAGAAGCATACCCTTCCACTGGAAAAAAGTAAAAAAAACACTTGAACTGCAATCATTTGCAAATGTGCTGTAAATACTTCTTTGCAAATAGGAAAGCATTTTGTATTCTTTAACATTTTTCAAGGTTGGACCAAACACAGAGAGGCGTCTTTTAGTATCTCTGAATTGCCCAGGGTCACACATCCTTAATTATTATTGCTTCTGTTGACAAAATGGTACAGTCATCATCTTTGTTGAAAGACCCATAATGAGTCATTTCAGTTTTCTGAGTTGCAGCACTGTGAGCACCCAATCACAGTCAGGAGGCGGGAAAGATTACATTAGCAGTGATATTAAATGAATGAAAGGTAGGAAGGCCTTACAAATCTATGGGTGAGAAAACTGATGAAATCTGACAAATGACTGAAAATTTGTGAAGTAATTGAATATATTCCAACTTGTGGGACTTACGAGATTAAAAAATAATCTTTTTTTTTTTCAAAGTGTGATTTTAATACAGTCCTACCTCAAATAGTTAAAAATGTATCTTGAAATTGTATGTGGGGAAATCATTGTATAAATGGGTGTGTGAAATGTGTGTAAGACATTTTATGTGGTAGAGCATCAGTGATGTTTCTGTGGATTCCTTGATTTTATTGTGAGCATTAAATTCCAAACTTGAAAACTGCAGCACATGTAGAACTGAATTTAACCGATCAAAAATATTGATCAAAATGTAAATGCAACTGTTTTTGTGTTTGCGTAAACTAAACCTTTTATTTGTAAGTCTAAATTTTTTTCTGAATATTAAAGTCACTTCATTCAAAACTGAACAAGTGATGTTTACGTTTTAAATGCTGAACGTATATTTGCATAAAAACAGAAATTTAACAACTGATCTGTTTAGTGACCTTTCAAAGCTGGCCAACTAATAAATTCCCCTTCACTTGTCATGCATTATTAGATTAGAGTTTCATCTCTTCCTCCTTATCTGAAGCCGGAGAAAAGACCTTGAAAATTTGCCACAACCAATCCTTCCCAGTTGATTTTTCTACAAGATTCGTGATGAAAACTGGTAACAATAACCTGTATTTTCCTTCCCATCCTCAATCTGCCCACACACACTTTACTTCCCCTTTCATGCCTTTCATGTTTTGAATCTCATCCTTGGCTTCTTGTTCAGTGCACAGAATTTACTGAAATTATTTGGATTTTTTTTGTTCTTTTTTTTTTTTTCTTTCGCTCTTTTTGCTGATTGCAGGAAGGTAATAAGTACCTGAAGGCTGAAGGGAAATAACACATTTCACCAACAAGGCTAGAGCGAGTAAATTTTGCAAACATACACGGGCTTAGCAGTTGGTCAGTTGTTTACTAGCTTTATTTATGAAAATAACAATTCCTTTTTTATTACAATACCCTTAAAGACTCTAACAAGAGCAAAAATCACTAAATTTGAACCCTCTGTGCCTTATTAAAACCCTCAACTGAGGCTGTTTTTATGCAGCCCAAACATGTGCTCTCTTTTTAAAATCAGAAATTAACATAAGAAACGGATATTTTTAGATTCCTCCGTGTCTTTTTACCTCGAAAGCAAATGCAACTTTTAGCGAGATTAGAGAAGCCGCTGCACAGTTCCATCTCCTGTGACTTCTATTTATACTTTTAAGCAACTTATGCTATAAAGAATCAAAGAGTCTAATCAGCATATTTTTAACATTTTTTAATTACCTCACTCACTTGTGCATTTCATTATTTTAGCTTTATCTCTCGAATGTCAAAGAAAAATATTAATAGTTTATCCGTTAATTGTCATTTTGCAGGTTTTTGGGTTTAAAAGTTAGCGAAATATATTTATGTTCCTATGAGATATGGATTTCTTAATGTATTTTAAGTCATAATTATACAGAACAGAATAAAAAACTCACTTTCTGAAGTTTCTGCTCATCCATAATTATGCAGTTTTAGTTATTAATTTTTTTTTGGGAGGGGTACAAAACAGCGCCACCTAGTGGGATATTTCATACCAATTCTGTGTAAAGTCGTATGCAGCAAAGTGACATTTCAGAACTACTTTGCCAAGCAATGATCCAAAATAATTCTCTTCTTCTTACTTGTAGTATATCTTAATAATGTTGATGTTTAACCGCTACACACACTTCCTAGTGGCAGGAGTTTATTTAGCGTCATCTTATTACAGTCGACTGAATTGGGGATTTGAACCAGAATAAATGGAGATAACACATCGTCCAAGCATGATGTGACTTTGGATCAAATCTCCAAACATGTTCCTGTTCTTCTTCACACTAGAAGAAGCATCATTTGTATGCACAAACAACAAATGTGTGCCTGAAGAACTGACAATACTTACAATACTGAGAGACCATGAGAAGAAGAAGTGCGGTTCCTAATCACTTTCTGGTTATTTATATCATCTTTAGCTGACTGATATCTGAGAAAGATGCCAAAACGGAGGAAAACCCCCGAAGGAGCCATGCGAACGCGGTCCTGCTGGGGAGACGTCAAATCAGATTTATGTGAACCGCGTTAGGAGATAAACCAGGACGTTCCACGTTTTGGGGGTGTTCACATCCATTTGTGTAATTAACTGGGACTGCTCCTGTAAGGGACGACGGTTAATGAGCTCCAACGGGAACACGGAGAGGCAGGTGAACCCGTGGCCCCCGAGATGTTAAACACAGACGAATAGATGCCACGGCACACGCGCAGCCTTGTAAATCAGATAAAATGTGCAGAGGAACGGGACGCAAATGGGCCTGATGGTGAAAGCTCAATCTCACGCAAATGGACGGGGGCCCTCTCATCGATATTGGAAAACCGGTAACCTTTCCCAGTAGTTGGCTCACCTCTTCTAATGCTAACACACTTGACGTTCATTTACAGGCTTTACCCTCTTCACAGCCCCTCAGAACCTTTACATGTGAATGCTGGCCGTAATGGGCTGTTGGCTAAATTAATGTAGATTTTTTTTATATAGCTAAGATAAGAAGAATGTGAGATGGATGTATTATCTACTTACTGCTAGTATTCCTCGCTGCTACTAATGTGATCCTATCATCAGAAAGGACTTTTATTTCAGGGTAGAGAGGCCGGGGAATGCAAGGCCGTTTGTTTCACTCCCATCCTACAGTAGAGGCGGTGACCTGCTGACCGCCCTATATTCTGTGTAAATCAAGGCATAAATAGATGGATAATTTCAAGAGCAGTTTTAATGGAACCCAATAGCTCTCCTTCAACTGTGACCCATTTACATTCTCTCATTCTCTACTGCCTCCTCTGCCTTCAAATAAAACCCAAGGGGCTTTACTTACACAGGTAAAATAAGAGAGGAGATCTTATTATTATCGCGCAGCAGCAGTAGGATAGATGGCTACACACACTTCTCTTTGGTGTATGTAATTTAAGGCTGTCTGATGCATTTGACTCGTTTTTCCCAATGTGGAATTTCTATCAGTTTTCAGTGTTAGAAAATCACTTTATTACATGCAAATTGACATTTGTTATTTTCTGATTGTTTTCTGCAGGGGGCATTTCCTTTGCAAATTAGCTGTGGACATGACCACAGGAGGCAGAGCTGTCTGAGGTGGTTCAAATTATGTCTGATAAAACATTAAAACACGTCGTCAAATTTTTCTTTGTTCACAAGACACTTCATCACAACACTGTATTATTTTACTTTACAATAGTCTTAATTGTTGAATGCAAGAGCAGATTGTGTGTGCTGCTCCTCTGTGTTGGAACATTTGCAAGACAGTAAATATTCAATGTGATTTTTATGGGATCTTCAAGAGGTTGTTAGAAACACTGAATAAGATGCAGAAATTAATGACTTTTACTGTTTCTGTCCTGCATGACGTCAACTTTCCTTTTTTCTTTACATTCAAGCAAAGCTCAGGCTTGCAAAAGAAAATCAACTGTTGCAATGAAGAAATTTACGTCTGGCTAAGATCATCGAAAAATATGTGGTCAGTGAAACTAGCCTTGAACTTTTTAGCCACAGTTCCATTGAGTCAAGATTGTGATTTTCAAAATAAAACCCAACGTTCACAGTGAAACATAAGCGTCATGTTTAAATGGCTGCAGTGATTCTAAAAACTGGTGTTTCACATGACTGCAGGGATTCGCATTGAGCTGCCATGTTTTATTAGGCTCCATCGATGAAAAGTAAAATCAACACTAATGCACTTGAGAAAATTAGGGATCTGTTTCATGTCATAAATATCGGTTTTAATGCATAAAAGGCAGCAAAGACAAAGCTGGCAGGAAACCAGAACAAACACGCAGCAGCTGTGACAACCAGCATATTCCAGGTTGTGTTATTTAAATTTAAAGAGAGTTTACTTTGAGGATACAAAGGTTTTTATTATCATTAAGCAATGATAAACATTTTTATGCTTGTTGGTATATTGGCACCAACAATATACTTAAAGGGTAAGTGATGACAAAAAGAATAATCACCAAAGGGTTTAAAATGACTATAATCCACCTATTTTATCATTTTATAAACACAGTAATGAAGTGGCATCCTATGCTTTGATAATAAGCCTGCAATAAGGAGTTTCACAGGAAGGATGCTCTAATCGAGTTGTCTGTAATTGCATTGCTTTATGGCTAATCTGTAGAGGCTATAACACCCATGAGTGGCACTTTTATGAAGTGAGATTGTAAGACAGGAAGAGTGGAAAATAGTGCTTTTCTTGCTGTTTTTTATTTTATGATCTTTTTGCTGAGATTCAGTGACCCCCCACACTGGCCTTTTACTTTGCTTATGCTTCTCTGTGATTTAAATAATGAAACTGTCATGTTTTTCACAGAAAAGAGTGCCTTGGTCACCATCCTCAGTATCCTCCAGAGCTGAAATATAAAGATGTATATATATTTTTTGGTTTGTTTGTCTTGTTTTGTGTATGGAACTCCAAACTTTGTCAGGGAATCGGCTTACAGAGCATGTCTTGAATAAACCTTAATGTGCAACTCCCCACAAAACGTTACAGTTCAATTTAAATGCCAAAAAATCCAAATAAATCAGTTGTTTGTTATGGAATCAGCTTCAAGGACTGAAAAATAGGAAAGCCGTGTATTTAGCTTCATCACCAACTTTGATTTGGCTTCAGTGTCCATCCTCAATATCCCCATATCATGATACCTCCACCACCATGTGGTCAGCATGTTCATAGTGAATTCTAGTCTTATCTAATTAGAGCATGTTCTTCTTGCCACCCTGCCTTAAAAGCCAGATTTTAGAAGCACACAATTCAAAATATCAGTTGACTTGACTTTTGAAGGTCATTGGTCTCCTGGGATTTAATTTAGAGGTATCGGAGTGAAGGGGCTGACTGAAAATTCAGGCCACTTTTATCATATTTGTATTGGTAGACACCTGTTGTATACACCTAGTCTATCACATAAAATCCTAATAAAATAGATTATAGTTGCAACGAGACAAATGTGAAAAGTTACAAAGGCAAGGAAATCATTTCGGAAAGTATGGATGGATGAATTAGGCATTTTCCTACCCAGTTTCCCTCAATTTTGATTCCATTTCTCTCTCTCTCTAGGAAAACCTATAAGCCCACTCTCCATTGCCTTTTCATAATATTCATTCATTTTTATGGGTCCTTGGTGATTTTCCCATGAATTCACCAAAGTCCAGTTGCTTTTCCCCTCTCCTATGTTCCAACATTTCCCCCACCCCCACAATCCGTCTCTGCTCCGCTGCGGCTCGGCACCAGTAATTAACACGAGTGCTACATCTGGGGAGATACTGCAAGCCACGTCGAAAAATTAGGCTGCAAAATAATGAGGGTTGAGGGACATGTTGGTCTGCGGTGCTGCACTGGAATCAAAGGACTTTTCACAGCTAATTGGAGAGGGGTTAAACTGCTTGGCTGCCTCACCCCTGTCCCGATCGAGTCCTCCACCCAAACCCGCCCCGAGGAGATTAATGCCTCCCTTTTTATTGTAATTTCATGTTTCATTACCACACCAAAGTGTTTTTCCTCTTCTTTACTCCAACAACCTGCAATGTTGGGGGAAAACTGGTAACTTAGTCTGGACTCTGCATGGGGGCCAATTTAAACTCCAGCCAATTACTTCTTCCTCTACTTTCTAGGGATTTGATAGGCCACCCAGCTGCGTTCCTTTCTTCGTAGCTCGGCGTCCTCACAACTGGCTACAAGATTCCCACCTTATAAATCAATGCAATCTTCTTTCGGTTTAGCCAAATTAGCACAGTGTGAGAAGTAGACGCCCCCCACCCCCCTCTGTCCGCTCCCTGGTCACAATGATGCCATCAGCAGCATGACTCTGTATAATGAGCGCCGCCACGGTCAGCCGCTCAGAGGAATACAGTAAACACGCATCTCTCTCGGCGGCCGAGCTCGTGTGGCTCGTCTCCTGGTGCTGCTCGGGATGGCTGCACAGCGGCTAATTACAAGTCGGCCGCTGTATTTATGTGTGTGTTGAAGGAAAAGTCCCACTAACACCGAGCTGAGATCAAACCACCACCAAATAAACAGCGGCGTGTTTGTTCTTTGAACTCGTAATGTGTTTAAAAACTGTCACTTTGGGTCACTGGTTTTAGAGTACAAGTCATTTATTGTAATTTAGTTTTTTTTTGGGGGGGTGGTGGAGAGGAGCGAGTGGAGAGTGCATGGTTGTCTTATTAAAATATGCTAATAAAGCAGGGAGTAGGATGCCTCTGTAGTATTGGCTTTTACAAACCTTTCGTTAATCCCAATCCCAATATAAAATTAGATTTTTTCTCAAGATAAATGATTATTAGAGTCAAAATAATGACAGAATATCTTTTTGGAGATTTTATAAAACACTCTGTAAATGGAGAATACACTGAAATTAGTATGCCTTTCTACAGTTTGGAAAAGCATCAATCTTGGCTTGACGAACAAATATCAACCAGTTTTGCTGTGAAATGTGTGTGTGCCGTCCCTTGAACAATGGCAGAAGAGCTTGTGAAGATGACGGCTGAAACTGGCAAGGGAACCGTTATCCACACAGACGTTGTTTACCAAAAGGGCCTGGAAGGTCATTCAGAGAGGCAGAAGCAATCAAAAGCAACATAAAAAGTCAGATTACAGTTTCCAGAGGCGCAAAGGGACAAAGACACTTTAATGAGAAATTTGACCGCATGGAAACAAAATTAAAATTATTTGCAGATTTATGAAATTCACTATATGTGGAGGACAACCATGAAGTACAGCATAGTGGCATCATGTTGAGGAAAGAACTTTAGATTTAAGTGTTGAAGCAACATCTCAAGCTATTTTCCAGAAAGTTATGTTTCTAAGAACAGCGACCTTTACAATCCAAAGAGTGATTTTACCCTGATTTCTCATAAAACTTGTTTCAAGCCACAAATTTTACATGACCTTTCGACAAAAGACAACTCATCCTGTTTGAAATATGTGTTCATCTTTAAAGAACCACTTTAATGCTATGATTTGGTTTTTACATAACTAAAGCCATAACACCTTTCCAAAAAGAGTATGAATCCATTTGGGTGTATGGGTATTTTCAAGAATAGTCAACATTAATCAGGCCAGTTTCACTATTTGTACTAAAATGCTCAAAGTATGTCAAGAAAACATCCCCATCGCCATGAAACCATCACAAACCTGAACTGTAGCTACAAGGCAGATGGAGCCTGTTTTACTGTTTAGGTCACATTCAGATTATCCAAATGTTGCAGCTGAAATGGAAACTTATTTGACAAAATACATTTTGTTCAATCCTTGATTCCTGTTTTGGTAAGCCTGAGTAAACTGAATACTCAGTTTGCTGTTGTTGACAGTTTCCCTGCTGCCATCTTCTGATGTTACAGTCAAGAATTAGTGTTGCGTATTCAGAATGTATTCAACATATCTTGTATAAAGTACTGTTGCTGTTTTTCTGCAACCATTCTTTCTATTCTCCTTTTTACTGGCATCAACAAGGAGTTTTTGTCCACACAACCAATGATCACTCATTGTTTTCTTTCCCTTTTTGTTTTTTCTTTAGCACTCTCTACCAAACTATCAATTCATATCAATCCATAATAAATGAAATGTTTTTGCAAAATTGCTACAGAGTTTAAAAAGGACATGCAGTCCCAGGTTTTGGAACATATAATCAGAAAATGGCTTTAGTATTAGCTTAGGAACAAATTTGATAGCAGTTATTAAAACTGCCTTTTAATGTAGAGACTTTTAAAAGACCTAGTTTTTAAATCCACATTCAGTGTATTTCCATTGTAAGAAGCTGTTTTGTTTTTTTTTTTTTTTCCATAAGGACTGAACCAAGGGTTTATGTCATCTTTTGAAACCATTGGAGCCATTTGACAGAGAAAACATGAGTGTGTTATACATTGGATTATTTAAGATTCTTCTAAAATAGTAAGTGCATCTTCTGTTGTTGCTGAGGTACCATGACTTGGACCAGTTTAGGGGTGGTGGATGATAAGGATACATAACCTCAGAAGCTACTTTGCAAATACAATAGTCTGTGGAAATGACAGGATTTCTAATCTTAAAAGGACACATAAAACAAAGAAAAGGATTTTCTTGTAGGATGTTTTGTAGATTTTGAAGTATGAAAAACGAAGATGGAGTATTAAAAGTATTTATAGTTTAAAAATGACAGCCGCTCTCATTGGTCTGACCTAGGATGACGATGAGTCTTTATTCTGGTCCTCTGGTCCGGTCGGAACCACCTGGAGATTCATTCGTTGAAGACGGTCAGAGTGCCTCTCCTCGCTCAGGTTCCTCGAAAGGATCGTTTCTTGAAACTCGACACTGTTCTCAAACTTGCACATTTTTCAGAAGAAAGTCCAGCAGCGACTGCAACTCCTTACACTTCTCAAAAAGTCCAACTTGGCCAAGGAGCCACTGGTCATCTTCTACACTGCCATTATTCAGCCTGTCCTGCCCTCGTCCACCACTGGGTGGTTTGGCTGAATCGCAAAAACACGACAGGGCCAAACTGCAGTGAATAATTAGGTCTGCAGAGAGAATTTACAGGGCCGACTGTCCCTCCATCTGGTTGCTGTACAAGTCCAGGGAGAGGAACAGGGAAGCTAGCATCTCTGCAACATCCTGGACACAAACTGTTTAAACTTTTACCTTCAGGTTGCTATTTGCAAAAGCCAGATGCTGCAGGCTGTCTCTCTGATGGACGCTTAACAGTCCCAGAGAGTCCAGATCCATACCGTGTATATTTGCACTAATTCAACCTCATTTTTTTCCCTGTTGTAATAACACTGTATAAACCCATGTTTACATAAAAAAAACGTTTGTATTTCTCATCAGATTTTGTATAGTTTTAGTAAAAATGCTTCATTGAGAGCAATGTGACAGTGAAAGTGAATGAGTCAGAGTTCTTGCTTTTCTGCAGAAACTTGACAAATTGTGTTGAATAATTTGGCAAATCAGATGATTTTATAATTTCATTCTCTTAGAATGAGTTGGACCACCCAATGTTTTGTTTTAATATTATGAAGGAAAAAATACTCCATTCATCCATCCATCCATTAAATGTCAGAGCTCATGGAATGCGACTTTGGATAAGTGCGACACTTTGATGTGGAAATTTTTATAACTGTCAAAGGAAATAAAACATAATTTCTGCTCACACGTGCAACAGTTAAAGATGATAAAATGGGCATCAGCGTTCATGCATCTTGGAAATAAAACATTAGTCTTACCTGAGCAGTTCTACACCTGAGAACGGACAAGAGTCTCTGCTGTCAGCCATCACCAGAGTCCACAATGGATGCTAACGTAAAAGACAAATTAACTCCACAGCAAAGATTTATTTTAAAGTGCTAAAATCTTGAATAGAGTTGCCTCTTTTTTTTATTTTTATTTTTTTTTAATGGAAACATTTAACCAAGCAAAAAACATCAACTCAGTCTTTTTATTTATACTTCCTTGAAGAACACAGGGAAAAAAAAATGTTTTTAGCAAGTTGATGAATAATAGCTGTGATGTCAAAGTGCATCAAAACCAAACTGTAGTCCCTATACACAAAGGCACTTTTTTTTTTTATCAAATTACTCTATGTGTGAATCCACTTAATTGGATTCTCCAAAAGCAGAAGAGCAAGCTAAAATGACCCTTTAATGTACTAATTCATCAAGTCACTTTACTCAAAATGTCATGAGACTCCATTATAAGTCCCTATCTCCATTTAGACTTCATTCTCTGCTCTCTTTATTGTGCTTCCCAATTACGTTCCCAGTCCAGGCGATGCAGTTGATACGGGATGGAGGCCATTGCTTTGTTCGGTCCCCGGAGGGAGGCTGCAGGAGCCTGAGCCGCTTTTGCTCTTGTGACAAGTTTTCATGCAGAGTTTTATGAGCTGGCCAGTGATGGCAATAAAGTTTTTCTCCTCTTACTATATACAGTAGGTATAAAAGGAAACTGTGTCATGTGAACTCCATTAGATGAGATTTAACGAGAGTATAAATTTGCCTGAATATTCATGTGCCTGAGGCGTTTCACAAGGACAGCGAACAACTAGAACTACTCCAGGAAAACAGAATGTACCTTGACTATTACTTAATTAAAAAAAAAGAACTAAATGATTTTGTTCTATTCCATGCAAAATAAAAAGACATTTATTTTAAGAGCTGGATTCAAACTTGATAAATTGACCTACTAGACTTCAGCTGAGGTTCAAATTTTTGTCTTTTATTCTTCTGTTTGGATCGCAAAATCCTAAGCTATTAACCATACATCTGTGGTGAGAAGGTTCATTGAAGCTTTTGCAGAAGTGTCCTTGTTCTGTTGAGTTTTATGCTTTTGTGGTGATCCACTTGAATATGCGAAAGTGACATTCTCACTCCTGAAAAGTAAAAAAAAATAAATGAAACATTCAGGGTCTCCTACAATGTGGTTTCTATGTGGACATGGGACCATGAACAGATAAAGCCTTTCCATGTTTATCCTACCTTAATCTTTAGCAAATAAGTTTTTGTTCTTTTTTAATGACTCGATTAATTTTAAATTTATCTGTTTAGGTTTGTTTTAATTACTTTCTTTCCATTAATTGATTTAAAAAAGGAGACTGAACACTGACATTTGACCGTCTTTAATGAAGATCTAAACGATTCAAAATTGTTCATATCATTGTGGTTCTCAAACATATCTAATCATGTTGGAAAATGGGGGGGGGGAAATCTGGTCAATATATAAAAACACAAAAGTTATTTTGAAGACTGGAAAAGCAGTGAGATAATCCGTTGCTTCAAGTCTCTAACACTAATATATGATGAGCAAATCAGCTTCATTTTAAGTGCCATCAGTTTTTTTTCTCATGAACTCATCATGAAAATTGCTTTATGCCCCCTTTAAGTCTCATTTTACTTCACCACTTTAGTGCTATAAGTATTCCCTCCAGAAAGAAAAAAGAAAAGACTGACAAGCTGCCTTAACACACAAGAGCCAAGTAAACTCATCCAGAAGCCATAACAAGTTCATCTGAAACACTTGTAATTTAGTGTATGACTGGCATTAGATTACTTTCCCATAAATCCATCAAAATAAAATAAGGACTGGGGGTCGGGGGCGGGGGGGTTCGGAGGGGAGCAGATATAAAACCAGGCCTACATCTGCAGCTACTCAAATCTGCATTCTGTCTCAATAATGAAATCTGAAAGAAAGCCCTTGAGAGATTAGGGATTCCCCTGTGCCAACAGATGTTTATGAAATGAAAGAGTTTATAAGAGGGGAGACCAGAGGAAGGGACAAGGAATCAGCCAAAGCTTGAAATGGAGGAAAAAAATGTTCGGGATCATCTCACTCCCTCTCTCTCTCTCTCTCTCTCTCTGCGTTTTGCACGACGGGCATGAGAGGACAATGAAGGGGTGAGAAGGGGGGACGATGGTACTCTACATTGTAAATGTATTAGAGAGCGATCCCCGAGCAGAGGACGAGGGGAGAGGGCGCCGCGTCAGGATCAAGACTCGTACAATGTTGCCATGTCTTTATCTCGCTGCCACAGTCTCTGACAGACCTGCTGGAATCGACTCGCAGTCTCTTATTCCCACAAGCAGAAATCGCAAACAGCCCCCCCACTCATTCAAGTGCAGCTTCATTACCGCTTGAAATATGCGGCTCTGATTCAAGGATACGTTGCTCTTACGTTTCTCCTGTTGTCACATTTGCATCCTAATTTACTCCACACACACAACAGCTGCGTTGCCTCTGTTGCCGCTGTAAGCGTTGCAAAGTTAATTATATGATAACCCTTGAGAACTAACTCTGACCTTGAACTTTGAAAAAAAAAAAAAAAAAAAAAAAAAAAAAAAAAAAAACATCAAGCCACGACAAAACCCCAAGAAAGAAATTGCCTTAAGATGGGAGATGCAATCTTCGGTTTGCCCGCCGCACCAACTCAACAAAAAGAGCACTTGTTAAAGACCTCCGCTTTATCGGGCCTGAGCTGTCACATCTGATCAGGCTCACTGGAGCCGAGAGGGCGACCCGGGAACAGCGGGGACACCAGGAGATTGGTCGGTGCCAAAGTTACGTGACGCACCACCACAACTTTCAGCCTTTCTCCACCAGACGATCGCTGGGAAGGGCAGCGGAGAATTATGAGAGCTACTTATGACAGAAAACGGTGTTCATTAGAGCATGCTCGACTTTACTGACGCCTATAAAACCTCAACAAGCCGGAGAGGGAGCTCCGGCGTTGAATCACAAATGAACACATTGGTGTTGTGCTGACAGATGAGTCTTAATTGTTACCTCTGGCGAATGGGACTTCACACAACAGAACAAAAGCTTCCCTCCCGGCGCCCCTCGTTTGATGCAATGCGACGATGACCTTGCTGCGACGCACCCTCCTCTAGATCCTTCGGAGTTTATCTTGACAGACTCCCAAAGACTTTCTCTCTCAGGTGTCTCGCTGATAGACCAATTCATTTAACTCTGTCAGGATCCGAAGCTTTAGAAGCTGCTGCCTGATGAACCTCTATTGTTTTTCTGGCTGTTTGCACTCCTTGAGGTGAGCTGCATTACTGTTTCAATAGCCTTTAGACTATTACCGCATAAAAAAAATGGGTCTTTTTTTTTTTCAATCAGCACGGGCCTTTCTGCATGTATTTACTATTTACTATAACTGAATGCACAAAGTTTGCTTGAAATACTGAGCATTTGCTGGGGTAAACATTCACAAGCACCAATTGTACACAAAGAAAATGTATGGAAAATGCAATGTTGTGACAGGTACTTGACACCTCACAGGTCTTTTTGTTTTGAAATTAAACGTATCAGACAAGAATTACTTGAGCAATGGGGTTATTTTTTGCAACACTGATCCAAACCAACTGTAAACAAATGATCAAGTAATTGCCCCCAAATGAACTGCAGCTCATGCTACCCTCCTCCTGCCATCAGACATGTTCAGTTCAGCCTTACTTGAGTCTTTCTGAGTATGGACGACCAGTTTTCAACATCTCAAGACAGATTTAAGCCTAGACTTTGACTAGGCCACTTTAGAACCTTAACTTCGTTTTCTTCTTTTGAGCCATTCAAAGGTGGACTGGAATGCTTTGGATCATGGATTACCCAAGTGTGCTGCAGCTTAAAATCCCAAGCTTACTTCATTGTTTTAGAATATGTGAATGCTTGTTTGGCCAGCATGGAGATTGTCCTTGAATGCCAGTTTTGCTCAATCTCTGTCTTAATGTTGAATTATGAACACTCACCTCAACTGAGAAAAGTGAAGCTTTCAAAGCTTTGGATGTTCTGCATTTTCTCTCTTTTTGGTGACAAACTGGATGAATCGGTAATGTTCAGGTTCATCACAGTTCCATGTTTTCTCGATTTGTGGATACTCCCTCATCCAGGTACGTTTGTTGTCTGCTGAGGTTCCAAAGCCTAAGAAATAGCTTTAAAGGCCTTTCCAGATGGGTGAGAATTATATTGTTTTCTCATCTGTTCTTTCGCAAAGGAGATGGGGTGTTCTTTTTATTTAATTTAATTTTTTTTAGCTCTTTTTGCCTAGTTCTTTAAGTTCTTTAAGTTATTTCATGCCAGGGTGCAGTAGTTATTCTGTCAATTCATTGTTCAAAAAGTTAAGATTACTGGTTTAGATTAACTTCAGCACATAGTCATTGTAGCGTATTCCATGTTATAAAATATGCAAGGTTGTTTTTAGTGATGCTTTTCTTACCTGACTCCTGGAGGAGTTCAGTTGTGTTATTTTTAGACGGTTAAAGTAACTTCTTCACAGTGATAATGCTGTGAGCTTCCCACCATGTTTTATGTAAAGCAAAACTGCCCATATGTGGTTTGGGACTTTGAGTCTGAGCTGTTAAAGTGGAAAATAAAAATAATAAAAAGCAGTTTTCAGTTTAGACAAAAATGTGGAGTAGAAACAAAAAAAAAGTGACGCCAACACATTTCATGGCCTTCAGGGATTTATGTTAAGACTTTATTTTAAGTTCCTTGTTTTGTTTTTTTTCTTCTTTCCTCACCTGATTTCAGTCACTAATTATCACACCTACCAGTGTTTGTTTTTAAGTCTACAGCCTATTTATGTAGTTCTCTTTGACAAATCTTTACATCCCATTTTCACGGGAACTCCAGATGTGTTCGACAGTCAGTCTCAACACATGAAACACTTGTGTTGAGACTGACTCAACTGAGGTGTTGGCACCTCAGTTAAACCATGTTTTAATTTCTGTCAGGTGTTTAATTTATTTGCATAGGATACCGAAGACATGACCTGTTGTATGTATGAGGAGTTCTTGATTGAAACCACACAATATCTGCCTCACTGACTGGCATCCTCAAAGCCACGATTTAGGCCATAAAATCTATCAGTATACTTAGCATGGTGCTAAATCAGAATAGGTGTAAATAGTTTGAAAAGCCACTTTCTACTGGTCAAATATGTATCCCCTGCATGCTGGCTACTAAAGCAGTCAATAATTAAGTAATATTGTCTTGTTAATTTTCTCAAATTAATGTGTTAAGCCCAAAAAAGCAGGATAAGCATACGTTAGAAGTATGATTAAAGCTAGTAATGATTTTCAGCTGATGATTTTTAAGAATCCATTTCATAAAACAATAAAATCATGTTAAGAGCTTAATTTATTAGATTTTAAAGATGTGGGTTTAAGAGGACTTGACGGAATGTTAATTATGTCCATCATTTACATTGCAGTGAAATTTGCAAACATTTCCAGAGGAAAAAGATCAAACATTTTAAAGGCTGTACTACTGACTCAGCAAAAGTACTGCTGTCTGAAAGCAAGACAAAGTCATAAACTACTTGATTGAATGCAATAGCTGGACCTTCACTTGTCCTTGATTCTCTTCCTGTTATTTAAGAAAGAAATTTTCTCATTTTCTGGAT
Organism: Poecilia picta; assembly: GCA_033032245.1. Taxonomy (NCBI): domain Eukaryota; kingdom Metazoa; phylum Chordata; class Actinopteri; order Cyprinodontiformes; family Poeciliidae; genus Poecilia; species Poecilia picta. The sequence goes on along the minus strand of CM065372.1, from coordinate 20,298,563 downwards.
TTAGAAAATGGGATTAGATACTTAAATCATATAAATGAAAACAATTAGGTCTTAATTGAATCATAATGTCAAAATCGTATACCACACCACCCCTAATTATCACACAAGGACGAGTCGGATGTTTTAAGTTGGTTCAGAATGATATCTGCTACATACCTTGTCTTTCTGTGTTCATCCGTTTGTGTCTTATGTTCACAGAAAGTCTGGCTAGTTTTGGAAATTGAGCTGATTAATCTCATTTCCCAAAATGTCAGGTTATTCTTTAAAGCCTTCCTTTATCTGCTTTGTCCCTTTAATCTGCATAACCTTAGTTGTGATGTCGCTGAGTAAAGTACCGGGAACACATGAGCCTGACAGAGTGAAGAACAATAGCAAAAAATTCTACTTTGATGAATGATTCCAGTAATGGAACACATTAACTGATAAGAATATTTTAACATCCACACAGAAAGGTCAAACACAAGTAAAAGTTTATCAATTATGCTTGAAAAGTAATTGTGAGCACCTGTATACATTTTCTAATACTATGCAAACTGTAATTAAGTGATTTGTAATGAGAGGAAAAAAAAAGCAAATACGCTGCAAATTACATATGCTGAGTTATTTTTGAGTTTTAGGACATAATAGAAGGGATCTGGTCCAAACCAGATCACTTTTTTAGTAGACAAATTCAGATAAAGCTGACTTGTCTGTCTTATTGGAAAAAAATTCAGTGTTTAAATTATATGGTTAGGTTGTTTTTTGTAACGTACTAAAAATAGAGTAGCAGTTAAATCAAACCATTTTTCCCCATTATAAAGTACAAACTTGTGCTGGCTGCAGTGAAAAACTACTCTAGCTGAAACTAAATATATATATATTTACAAGAGCTACTTGAGACTACTACAGCACAGCTAAGTGTGGCAGGAAGTTAGAAAAGCATCTTTAAAAGCTGTGAAGATTTTTTTTATGCAATCCACAATTCCCATGCCAGAAAGCTAAATAACCTTTGATCTCAGACAAGTGTTACATCACAGAAAATGATGGGCCTCATGTAGCATATTTATTCAGTTTAAACTGCGAACAGAAAGTACAGCGGTTACAGTAACTGCTCCTAACGTTCTGCTGCAACAAGCTGTCCTCTCGGCAATGGCGGACTCCTTCAGCCTGCCAGAGCGCCACCCGCTGTTGCATATGGTGCTGAGCGCCATCCGATGGCGAAACCCAAACATCGATAACTCTAATAAATTCTAACGCTAGTTTCTAGCTGTGAATGATCATCACAAAAGCAAAATGGCTCACTTTCATAGTGCCACACAAGCTCTCTTTTTCCATCCGTTTTTCACTTGATTTGGACTAAAAGCTTAATGTTAGGCTGCAGCCAGATCCTCATTCCGTCGCAGCTTTTGCCTGCATTGCATCAACAAATCCCTACAAGTAGTCGAGTCTGGCAGAGCAAACTCATCTCGGAGCAGCTGGAAAACCTCATTGCCAGGCGGAGAGTTTGAGTGGTTTTGCCTGGTTCAGCAGTGGGCATGCTGGTGTTAGATGAGTCATTGATCCTCCCCAGCAGGCTCCTCTACGGTGCAATTCCTCCATGCACCGCCACTCCCCTCCCCACGCCATTGACTATCTGCCATGACGTTCCGCCGTCACAGCAGGACTTGATACGTAATGATCCTCTGATGGAGGGATGTAACATTTATCATGTGCTGGCAGATGTGGCAGGGTGGGATCTGAGGAGAGAGCACAGGCCAAAGCCAAAAAGAGGAAACTGTGCATGTTTAGACGGGAGCTTCTTTAAGACTGACAGCGGGAGATACGCAGGATTAAGGGAAAAGTGACAGCAATGTTGTCCTCCGGCTCGCTATATAGGAAGACGGACGGTTGTGCTTTGCTCAGTATATACTGTATGAGAAAAATAATAAAAAAGTCACTTGGTGGCAACATGGGAGATATTTTGAGACAAACTTTTACCATTGAAAATTGAGAAGGGTCAAAATATGACTGTGACAGTCATTTGATATCAGATCCTGTAGATCAGGGTCTCCAATCCAGACTCAATTTGAGCTGACAAGTTTATTTGAACTGAAAGTTTCCATTCAATGTAAACAGACTTCAAAATATCCTTGTTGTAAGAATAAATAAGAGTGAAAATCTCATATACTAATTAAAACTTACTGCCATTGATGTTGTACAGTCTTTGCTCTAATTACATAGAAAGTATTCCTGCCTCTGTTTGGTGTGCACTCACTGGAGCCACTGTTGCTGTCATTTTTTTCCCATAGAAAGTTCCCCTGACTCACAGACTTCACAGTAACAATGTGTTTCATTCCTCCATGAAATCTTCTAATGACGTTATTAAGGGTATCAACCATGGTTGGTCTGTTTTAGTGCCATTTTCTACTGGAAAGTACCCCTTGCTCCGTGCCTGTATATTTACCTGCTTTTCTTTTTCCCATCAAAAGAACTCTTGTTGTGTTTTTGTGTTCTCTCTCTCATTCTTCACTTCTCATATTCTCTACATCTCATCTTGTCATGTCCCTACACTTTGATGTGAACTCAAACAAGACAAAGTTCGACACAGAAACTTTGTGAGCAATCTAAATCCTGATTGGTTGTCAAATATTGCAGTATAAGCGTACATAGATGTGACATGCACAAATGACCCTAAATACATTGAAAGATGAGTATAACAGAGGATGCTGGTTCATGTAGCGGACATTCACAGCTCATATTCAGATTTAATTATCTTAGAGTGCAGAAGCCTGCAGGAGTGAGGTCAGACGAAGGACCTGAGAAGTAATGAGAACGAAAGGCTCTCAAGGAGTGAGGCATACCGTTCGACCTTCTTGGAAGGAACTGACCAGTCGCCAAACACAAACCAGCTGCAGTTCCTGGCAAGATGGGGCTCTGCAGTCCTGTCTAAATTATGGATTTCAACAAGTACAATATTTGTAGGAGAGCGGAAAAATGGTGTTCTTCTTTTCCCCAAAGTTTTCAGTTTCATCCATACTCATTGCTCCACAGTCCAAAAATGTTTAGCTCTGCACTGTTCACAATGGGAGCATTATCCAGCCGTCGTTCTATTGTGCATTTTCAGGATTCTGCATTTCCAATGCAGCGTAACTTCACTGTTCACCGTTACTCAAGTCGGCTCACAGAGGAGCATCTAAAAAACACAGAATGTCATGAAAATGTTTTGTATTTTTTGAATTTTAGAAAGTAAAAACTGACGCACTGAATGCAGATAGAGTAACATTTCAAGCTGTCATTCAATCTAATTTTGATACAATTCAAACATAACAGAATACCATTATGTTCAAGCGGATTAGTAGAAGATCGAGTGGAAGGAAAGTGACGATTGGTCCACAGTCAACTCAGTCGTCTACTAGCAAATTTGAGATAACTTTTACTTCTCTGCTAACGAGCTTTACGGAGATGATCGTTTCTTTTCCAACACACTGCTAACGGTTCCAGAAAGCTGGCCAGTTAGAAAATGTCTAAATTATCATCAAGAGGAATATGCAAGACACCAGACCCACCAAGGCAGATGACTGGAGGGTAAATATTAAAGCAATCTGGGCTCCTATTACACAGGCTGATCTCCTACAGGATTTTCTGATAGTGAGAAGAATTTATGGTTCCATCAATTGCAATAAGTTATCTAGATTAGGAAGCAGTAATGTGCTCCAGACCAACACACAGACACCTTTCCATTTTGTCTGCTCAGTCCCCTGCAGCTCCTGGGTGTTAACTCAATCCATTTGGCAAATGTTAGATAGGTCTAACAGAGGAGAAAAAACTAGTAGCTCAACTTACTACTGGTCATAAAATAAATATCAACATTAGTGCATGTATGCATTTCAACATGTCTGAAAAAACCCAGTTATTCATGTAACACATTAGATATTCTGTCTCTAATCACATCGTGCATCATTAAAATGCCAAATTAATGATGCCCATGCTCATGGTGAATGTATGTGTATTTCTGACTTGCACTATAAACCCTTGTGATATATTGAAGAACTTCTACCACAGGACTCCACCATGTTTTAATTGTTGGTCGTCATTTTTGCCTCTGGGCATGGACAGCCCAACACATTGCCATATGTTTGGGCTACAAAGTCCTAAACTTTTTTTTCTCACCTTCAAAAAAAAAAAAACAAGTTTGATTTTGTTGTCCTTTGTTAAATTCAGAGTCCCATATTCCCAGCGTTTTCCCCTGTATTTGTTGATCTATGAAGAACATTGTTGTCATTTGATGGAAGGTCAACTGTATTAGATCTTGAATTGTATTTTTTTTTTTTGTTAAAAGTACAAAAGTTTGACCTCCGTTTTGACGGTTCAAGACCAGAAAGATAAAAGCACAACCAGGTTGGGACTCTTGCCTAACCTCTGTCTGGAATAATAAAGGAAAAAAATATTCAATAATAGATCACGGAAGCTTTTTGTAAGAAAAAATCTGAGTCTCTTTACTAGACAGCTGAGAAAATACGCAAAGAAATGGGATTTAAGAGCAGCGTTTCCCTCCGAGACAAACTCACGTCGTTTTTGATTACCGAGACGTGCAACTGTCCAAACAGACCTGCACTCTTCAGAATCAGAAATTAGAATCTTACACCCAGAAGTGATTCACGTGCAATTGGGCGAATACAAAAAAACATCCCAAGTGTGCCTTTGCCTCCAGCTAATGATCTAAATTACATCTGAAGTAGAAGCGAGAAAGAAAAAAAAACTGCTGTGTAAGTTAAAATAGTGACTCTGAGGTTGAATTATTATGTGTCCCTTCATGTGGCACAATGCTGAATTAAATAGCCGCTTTACTCATTTTGAAGAAGAAGAAATGAAGAAGCAAATGAGAAGTGGAAAAAAAGGAAAACAATGTCAAAGGACACCGAAAGAGACGTGTTAATTTACTAAAGGCGTCTGGAAGAGTTAATTAAGCCAGCTATAGGGAAGAGGAGAAAGTGCTGAGTCCTGGAGACACAAAATATTTATTCATCAGCCTATTAATGTTTAATTTCTTTTTTTCCTCTGTTTTTCAAATGTAAGTAAGTAGGAAAGGAAAAAGCTTTGAACATTTGACCTTGTATGTAAAAAGTATGAGGTGAGCCTGAAGACCCGTAGGGATCGTCTTAATCATTAAGAACCGGCTGCGAAACAAAAGAAGGATGTTAAATGAATGGAAAATATCTCGCATCTTAAGAAAATGCTTTTATGCTCCTGCAGTTTGGTCTTCCACCACCTCACATTCAAATACAGATCATCTCCTGCTGCATCAGAGCGAGGGATACAACACTTAAAGAAAAAAAAAAAAAAAACGCAATGCAATGCAATTTCTACACTTTGAAATTGCATTGCATTTCGTCACATTGCAACCAGAGACTTGAATGTGTTTAGATCGCTTTGTGCATGCATGGTGCTGTATATGTAAATAACATTGCTTTGCTTTAATGGGATTCTGTGTGATCAACGAAAAGTAACCCATAACTGAAATGAAAAGAAAACAATGGCTTTTAAGTTCATACAGTAGTGAAATTTGAGTCTATCCTTGGTTATAAAAGTATTTTCAAGATACAACAGAGATGAAAGAGCAAAAGTTATGCGCCCCCTCATGACACAGCAAATCACCGACTCCACTTCATTTCTTTTTGCTTAGTCCCAGGAAACATTTTGTTGCGCAAACTTACTATCAGGGATCTGGGTGTGCATGTGTGATGTTCTCACTTACCTTGTTCTCTGTCCTTACCTCCAAGGGAACCTTGGAGGTTACATCTTGGATCTTTTTCCCTCTGTGACTGTCTATCAAGCCAACTCATGCAATAATCCACCCTGATTACCGCAGGGCTCCCTTCTTCCTTAAATCCTCCTACCAAGCTGTCTGTCCTCCAACGCTCCACCGTCGACTCAAACCCACACCCCAGGCTTCGCTCATTACAAACTGTTCTCTGCAACCAGTAGGACAATATTCAATATTCATTACTCTGTGTTGGGGTGTCCCATAAAATCCACATTAAACGTGTCGAAGTTTGTTGTCATAATTGTGACAAAAATGTGAAAAGGTGCACAATTACTTCTGCAAGGTCATGTGCATGATGGATCACTTGAAGATTGCAGACCTTTGGTCTCGCCTCTGCATTCAGCACCAAATATCTGTTGGTGACACGTTACACACGGCCGTACATGCGCCATCGATCCCACGAAGACGTGTCAGAAGAACGAACCCGGTGTGGCTGAGGAGGAAACCCTCGCACGCCTGATTTGTCAGCGGCCCTAATTATATGGCGACAAACGGGTTGCCAATCAAGAGAATATATATTGTGTGGTTATATCTCAGGAACTCATCAAGTCAACCCAATTAAAAGCTGCAATAAGAACAGACATTGGCAGCCAACATGGCTCTCATTCACTTAATTCATGATTGCCAATTAAAACAGAATAGCGTGCAAAGTTGTAAAGCTGTCAGCAGGGCCCAGCTAAATTACCCTTTTCCACTTTGAATGATGGATGCGTTCACTGCTCTCCCTTATCTTATTTATTCTGAGTGGTATGGGATGGGTGGTGGTGGGTGGGACGGAGGGAGCAGGAAGAGTTTAAAGAGTGTGACGCTAATAAAGAAAGTTCCTCCTTTCAGAGAATTAGAATCTCCTGGTGGAAGACTGTCAGGCTTCCTACGAAGAAATATGTAATTAAATCACACACTTTGGACTGGATCCTTGTAGATAACTCAGTCATATTTAAGATTAAATGTATATAGTGAGATAACACTGCAAGTTAATTGTGCTGTTCCCCTCCCACAGCTGCTTTGCAACAAAATACCCGTACAGCGCTCACAGTCGGCTCTTTGTCCGTTTCTCTTTGCACAGAGTCGTTTCCTCTCTTTGATTCCATGTCAATGATTTTGGAACTAAAGTTCTCAGATTTAAACTTGAATCGTCTTCAATGTCTTAATGCTTTAAAAAGTGTCTAAAGCACCTGAGCAAATGTGAATGATGTCCGTGTAAACCTAAACCAGTGATATTGATCACATTGTCTTGCACTTACAGATTTTGTAGGTTTTTTTCCCCCTTGCATTCAGCAAGTCAGCAAGAGCAAATCACTGTGATTTAATGCGCCACATCATATTTACCACCTCCTACAGGGCTGGCATGAGCATTGCATTATTTTGCCAGAGCTTTCTTTTTTATTCTGCTGTTGTGTAAAGTCTTATTTTTCCAGAATATGTGTTTGGAAACATTATGTAAACAGAGTTTTAGTATTTGACTGCAAAATGCAGAGATACACGTTACTATAAACCTGTTTGTTGAGTGCAAAATTAGAAAATAATGGAGTGTCGGATGTTATTCCTAAATCAGTACAATAAATGCATTATGCATCATAAAAAGAACAGAGCTTGTTGATTCAGTTTTCAGCTTTGGTTTATACCAAACAACAATCTTTTTTTGTCTTTTGCTTTTCTGTGTTTGAATTAAAGATTAATTCAAACGCATATTAAAGATGTCCTGAACTACCAATCTTTCTCTGTCTGGGCTTGGTAGCTGTTATGGTTCATTTGCATTATATTTATGTTGTAAATCATTGCAGATATTCCAAGTACAAGCAGCTATGCTGTTATCACATTAAACACATTTTAGGTTTTTGACACTTTCAGTAACATACAATAAAATATGAATCTAAAGAATGTTTTGGAGAGAGCTTTTTTTTTTTCTTCTCCCCAACATCTCATCATTTTTACCACTGAATAAATACTCTGCTTCAAGTTTGGTGCTGCGATTTTATAGTTTTTCACATGCTTACTAAAGGTGTAAAAATGAGTAGGAGGCTGTGCTTTACTATGGGAATCAAACTATATTTAAACCATAACTCATGTTTCTCCTTTAGTTTCATTTCTTTTAGAGCAGCAAGAATGTTTGCTAAATGTCTGAAAAGCAACTTATCCTGGCCGTGTCTTCTGCACCATTAGCCACCGTTGCCACACTATTGATGGCCTAATTAAGACGTGTCAAGCCGGAATATGTCACATTTTTTAAAAGGCTGAAATTGATAGCTCACATTAATTTTCGCTTTCTCCAAATGACCTTTAATTTTGCTCACAAAATGCTGGCTCGTGTCTCCGCTGGCAACACCCTCCCTGTTTCTGCTTCTGAAACAATATGTCAAACCCGCTTTGACAACACACGGGAGGAAGCTACCTGCTCGCAAGAGGGGAGAGCCTGAAAGCCTAAATTGAAGTCACTGTCAGACTTCAACTATCCATCAGAAAATGATAGGCCATAGCCTCCCTCTAGAATAATTGTTTATAACTTTTTTCTTCTCCTTTTTTGTTTGATCAATACAATCTTTGATAATAACCGTCCCTATGTAGCCTGATGCTTCCAGCAATTTGCTTTTGTCTAACTTTTTTTTTATTATGTTCCACCTGGATTGTCTTGTAAAAACCAAAACAAGCCCCAGATCCAGTCACGGTGCTGCAAGCATCTGGAAAAAGAAAAAGTGATGGTTTCCATTTGGGCCCCCGTCGCTGAGGGTTTGTTCTCATCCTCAAGAGATGTGCTCCATAGGCCAAGGTCTTTGCAGCAGATTAAAAGAGCGTGTCACTAATGTCACCCCGCTGACGAATCAATGGTGAAGCGCAGGAAATGAAAGCAGTGACGGACACATCAGCTCCTGTCACTGCGTGTCTGCTCGGAGCCTTCTCTTCATCCTTGGCAGCCGCCAGGACCTGAGGGGGACCCTGTCAGCTGGAGCCGCCGTGGCTCCCGGCACAATCTGGAACCGCGGAGGGGAAAAACCCACGGGAGCCTCACTTGAAAAGGGCTCACAAGGCTTCTGAGCATCAACTCAATCAACTTCTGATACTTTGTTGCTGCGCTGGGCCGAAAGTTTGGGAAATCCAGCCTGGGCTTGAGGTTTAGAGAGGCGAAGAAAATCATCCAAGTGCAAAGAAAAACAAACAGATGGCAGTAAGTTCATAATGTGTTGTGACAGATTTAGTTTTTTTGTGTAGCGGAGATAAGCGGCTTATCTCATTCTAGCTCTGTCTTTACTCCTTGTGATTGCATCAGTTTGTGCGATAATAGATTTGATCACCATTTGTCTCCCTTTTCCAGCTATTTATTCATTATTTTAAGTGTTGTAAAGTCACACAGACTTAGATGTGCATCTCTTCTCATTAGTGGAGATTGACTTGCATGTTCTGGCTATTGCAGCACATTTTCATCTTTTATGTGAAAAACAATGCGATTCAGACAGAAGTCCACCTACAAAGGCTGCATGGCTGACAACTCTACTTTGTTTCAAATCCTTCCATCGTGTTCATGGTTGTTTATGGTTGTGATCCTGTTGGAAGGTGAAACTCCACCCCGATTTCAAGTTCTTAAGTATTTCTTACTAATTTTCTATGCATTTACAGCTCTATGCATCTGTAACAAGTTTTATTCCCACATCATGATTCTTCCTCTGTCATGTTTTGCTGAGGAGAAGGTGTGTGTAGCCTGTTAGTTTTCCACCAAATTCACCATTTCCATGTAGGCCAAAAAGTTAAAAAATGGTCTAAATGGACCGTCTTTCAAATGTTGGACCTTGACTTTAATTGTGATGAAAATCACATTTATGTGTGTAGCACCTGTCTGCAAAAGGGCGGTTCAAAGTGCTTCATATGAAAACATAAGAACATCATGATAACCAGTAGATACCATCATCAAGTTTGTCAATTCACGTGAACTACTGTGATCCATGTTCTGGTTATCTTGAGTCAAAAGCAACTCTAAACAGGTGGGTTTACACCCTGGACTTAAAGGAAGTCAGTGTTTCAGAAGTTTTGCGGTTTTCTGGGAATTTGTTCCAGATTTGTGGCGCATATAAGCTGAGTGCTGCTTCTCCATGTTTGGTTCTGGCTCTGTGGATGCAGGGCAGAACCAGAAGATCTGAGAGGTCTGAAATGTTGGTGAAACCTTTTGCTCCTAAATTTATGGATCATTCCTAACAGCTAGGAAATAAACCAATTTCATCTATGCAATAAAAAGTTAAAGGCTCCTATGTCTCCTATGGTAAAACAAGGCATATCTGACATAATTATGAAAAGGCAACAAAAGGTTTAGAGAGGATTCAGTAAACTCTCCCGTCTCCACAGCTCTACTCCCATGTTACTCTTTTTGGTTGATCGAGTCCTTTAGATTATCTCTGTTTTGGGGGATTTGAGGTTCACTTCCTGAAGCAGCTGGACGGCTCTGACGCCGCAGGGTCACCGGCTTTGGCTTGACGGGAAGGCATTTGATTTTCAGGATCAGGACGTTTTCGCTCCAGCACAAACAACCACCTGGGCTTGTTTGTCTTCACCTGAGTCTTTCAAGAGGAATAAAACAGCGCCGCTTGTTTCCTCGTTACATGGTGGCCGGGAAGCGCGGGGGCTTGTACAAGCAAGCAGAATGCAGATGCTTGTGGCGTGGGGGAAAGAAGAGGAGAAAGAAGATGAAGGGACAAGGGGGGCGATAACAGGCTTTTTTTTTTTTGCCAGCCAGGCAGCCATGAGTCCTACTGCTCTGCTGGAGTGAATGCAACAGCACAGGCTTTTTCAGCCTGACTGCTGGAGCAGATGAACACGCATCGTCCCCACCATGGGAGAGGACACTGTCGTGACAAAGCCAGTCCCTTTGCCATTTTTCTTTTATAGTTTACATCCCTTCCTTCCCCTCCTTCTCTTTCCGTCTCACCCATTTCTGTTTCGCTTGTGTTAGCTGGTGGCTCTTCCTTTCTCTTGGTCTTCTTACGTGTATAATGAAAATGAAAAGTATGCAGGTAATATACTGGCTGTTGAAAGAGTGCAGCATTTGGCACCTTTCAAAGAAATCCTTTTTAAAAGCCAGGGTTACAGCTAGCAAACACAACACGGATACACTTTGCAATCTAAAATACACCTTTAAAATCAATTAATTAAAAGTCAAATGATGTAACTGAACAATATTCAGAAGGCAATAGAGGTTCATCTCATTGTAGTATTTCAGAAACGATTCACAGCAAATGTATCAGAAACACCTTGGAGACTTCAGGTGCAAATCCAGAAAGTCTACAGCGTTCTAGGTCCTTCTGATTGTGGCAGCTGGAGTCACCTTGAATTTCAATCAATTCCGGCACATAAAAGGAATCCAGGTTGAAAAGAAAAAAAAAAGTTATTGAAGCATCAATGGAAACTTCCTCAGCAGGAAATTTCACATCTTTGCCTTTTAGTATGGATGGCCTACAATAAAATGGAGACAAAAAATATGTTTTTATACTCGATCAGAACAATCCACCGGATTGTTCCGATCAGGTCGCTACAGCAACATTTAGTTATAATTTCTCAGATTTGATTGCGTAATGAGGTTACAATAATTTACACCCTCATCTAAAAAAAGTGGAATATCTTAAAGGTTTTTTGTTTCAGCAATTCATTTGAAAAGGTGGACTACATACATTTACTGCACAGAATGACATTAAATCATTTAATTCTTATTTATGAGTCTGGCATACATATCTAATGGAAATCAATTAGTATTTTTGATGCTATGTATTATGCTAAATACAATATAAAAACAGTGCCTCGTAGAAAGAGGATAAGCCACAGTAGGCCATTTGTGAAGAAGAGGCCGCTTTGAATGCTGAACTGAATATTAACAGGAAAATGAGTGGAAGTTAAAAGCCTTATGCATTCTGCAGCATACATGTTACCTCTTCAGTACAACACCTTACTGTTAACTTACTAACAGTAGGATACTGGTACATGACGGATACATTACAGTCATGTTCCCCTATGATGGTCAGAGATTAAAACTTCAAAAACTCAAATTCACTGCAATCATACAGATTCAAATCAATTACAGATGTTCCAATTTGGCTTTAGTTCCCAAAAGATGGAGTCAAGTTCAGTTGTCTTGTTCAAATCAGCAGATTGCATCAAGTCACCAAGCCACAGCAGTCGCCTTGCCTAAAACAAATGTCCTGCGACAGTTGAAGGCTGATGCCACTGAGTCGTTAACTTTGCATGGAGCGACAGCAGGAAGGAAAACTCCTCTACCAGAAGCACAGTGAGGAAAGAGGTCAGCAGCCTCAGCCCAAAGCGGCATGACTGCAGAGGTTGCTTATGATAACATAAACACTCTAACTTTGAACTTTTTAAGAACTGGCAATCCTACAGCCTTTTGGATTTCAGATAAGCAATACTTTAGTCATAATCTGTGCATTTGTGATCCTGTGTTTAGTTTAAAAAAAAACAAACAAAAAACAATGAATCCTAAAGTCTTCTACGTTTTTGATTCGTTGCTCAAGAGCAAAAAATTCTGGCCTTGTAACTTTAATACAGAGCAAATTAGACAAGAAATTATAGGATAAATGTTGACAAGCTGTTTTCCCTTATGTAGAGGTTTCATAGTTGCATATTTGTGTGGATTGAGAGCACAGCCGGAGCTGCCACTGCTTCCCTGCTCTCCGTCGCACAGAGCACTGAATGCAGCGAGCGCGGCTGAGTCATTAGGATTCGACTCAGGATGCCGCTTCGCTCGGCACAAACCGAGGTGAATGAACATGTCTGTCTGCAGCTAGACGCCTCTCTTTCACAACCTGCTGTGACGTGTCTGGAGGGAAATTACCGAGAATGACCTTTGTACCTGTCTGTTATTCAAACCTCCTCACAATCTCAACTATTTACCCCAACATTTCTCCGTATCTTTCTGGGCTCTCTGCCCTCCGACTCTCTTGAGGAAGACGGCGGCTTTATTTCGGGAGCCGCTCTGCAGAAGCGATGTCGCCGTATGAAATACGCCACGTGTTCATGATAAACTTTCAGTAACATTGATTATTCACACAGATGCAGAAGATTGTCCTTGAAGAATGACTGTCTCTGCGGCATTGGCAGCCAAGTGTCACAAACCACAAAGTCATAATTTTGCTTGCGTGCAAAAATTGCATCTGCAAGCGTGACAACATTTGCAACACGTTGTATATCAAGGAGGATTAAGACAATTTATATGTGGTGGATACAACCGGTGGTAATGCTGAATCTGCTCGCGAGAAAATATGAGAAAAATAAAACGTCTACATTTGGAGCAGGGTGAATAAAAGTCTGTTACAGTAAATTATTCCGAGTCTAACCTTCTGCAAGACAACTTCTAAGCTGCAACTCTGCAATATCGCCCACCCTCGCCTGTAATCTATTTAACCCCCAAGGAAAAGCAGAGGTACTGACTAAATTGGTGTAATCTGAATAAGGGTTTCTTGAATACGGCGCTTTTAGCCAGTGAGGGAACGTATCCACCTCCAGCTTCTGCAGACCTGACAGACAATAAGGATATGACCATCTGAATCAATACAGCCAATCCCCCGTGATTAGGTCATTCATTAGTTTGGTTGATCTTTCAACCCCCTCGATTTGCGTCTGATGAAAGTGTTATTGCTCAATACTTGTTGGATGATTTGTTTAAATCTTTTGCTTCTTAAAGGGACAAAGGAGTAGGAATGTTTTGATCCAGCATATGCAAATTAGTCTTTTTTTTTTTTTTCGGTCATGGTCCAGAAAGTGCGGGGGATTGGGAAGAGGTGTCAAAATGCTGGCCTTCTCCCTTGAACATCAAGGCCTTTCTGCTGCATCTGATCCTCTCCTGTCTGTCTCTTCAAAAAGTCAAAATGTGTTGAAATGCAAGATGGTGTTGTCTGCTGTCCAAACCTCAAACCAGCTGGGACTCGAGGCCTTGATGCGTCTTAGCTCAAAATGAGAAAAATAAATAAATCTGCAATAATATTTTAACTTGTTCTGTTAAAGTAACTGATTAAACACTTTTGCTTGTGTGCAAAGATTTGAGAAAGAAGGATTTTATATATGTGTCTCAAACAACATGGACTCTTCAAGAAAGGCTTCCAGAAAGATAGGGAGTTAGTGTACTAAATTTTTTTTTCATCCTTCTTCAGGAGGCGCCTCTGTAAGGTCAGACACTGATGCTGGACAGGGAGGCCTGATTTACAGTATCTGCCTTCTAATATGACCTTCTCAGTATTAAGCATCCCCGTTTCATTGGTCATTGCCGGATCCGTTTGTTTGTATCACTCTGGTTCTGTCTCTTGTATTCCTCGTGCCTGATCTGCAAGTCCCTTCATTTTGAAGTTCCTGTAGAGACGCCTGTTGGCTCACCTATGTAAGCAGACATGCACGCATCAGCAGTGTGCATGTCGCTGTGGAGCTGGAGCTGAAGACGCCATCTGACACCTGTGTCAACAAAGCCACTCTCATCTGGACAAGGCAGGCAGCGCGTTGAAGACAAAATTCAGCCTGATTTGCTTTGTCAAAAACTCCAGAAGACACTGGAGTGGAGCCCTGAATCATCTGGCAAACGGATCAGTTTGAGTCTGAAGGACTGTATGTCTAACCAGGTAGTCAGCAGCACCATAGGGGACTGTTCTCTCACAATTCCAGCTAGCTACAGAAATACTCAAGTGACTTTGGGAGTATCAGAGATGGTCAACAAGCTGAGTACAGAGAGCTGGTGGAATACTTTGTGGTATGGTGAGGAAATAATCATCTCACCTTGAATGTGAAAAAAGCAAAGGCATCGATCGTAGACTTTAGGAGGAACAGGGTTTCACACTATTTCTCCATCAAGGGAGAGGTTAAGGAGTAGAAATACCTCTGCATTCGTCCAGACAACAGACAAAACTGGAGACTTATCAGTGAAATCGTCTAGAACAGGGATGGGCAATCCTGGTCCTTGAGGGCCAGTGTCCTGCAACTCTTGCATGTCTCCCTGGTCCAACACACCTGGATCCAACAGCTGAATCTCATCCTCAGGTTCTCCAGAATCCTGCTAACAACCTCATCATTTGACTCAAGTGTGTTGAAGTTGAGACTAGGGATGTGCCAATCAGGTTTTTTTCTGCCGATACCGATCACCCCTGAGGGACGATCGGCGATACCAATCCCCGATACTAATCACATAGTTATTATTTATTTATTTTTTTATCATAAACACTACCGTTACATTATGTGAAAAAAGGAGCCATGAATTCACCTTAATTTAGACAAAAACTTGTTTTTAATAACTTTTTCCAAGAAGAAAACTAAACAAAACAGGCATTGTGCAAATTGAACTGCTATCAATAATACTATCTTTAACAGACTGATAACATATGAGGCTCTGAAGAGGCTAAATAATGCAAAGAGCTAAAATATAACCTTTCAACATTGCCAAAAAATTCAAGTATAAAACTTAACATTCAAAGGCAAAAACAGGATCCATTACAATAAACAATCCTGAGTTACTGAATGAAAACTTCCTGTTAGCATGGCGGCTAGCTGGTTACTGCTAGTTCTGATTGGCTGTTTCTGACTGAGTGGAGTAACAGGGAGGAGATCGATTATTTTTTAGAGATTATCTGTCTCATGTTAGGACAGAGAAAGTTTTAATACGTATGTAAAATGTATTTTTTAGGTTAGATGCTGCAGCTTTAAACAGGTTCGGTGTGAGTCGCTACCGGGTGGAGCAGAACCGGCTGGTCAAATATTACTAAATATTAAATATTATTACCTGTAGCGGAGCAGCGGTTCATCAGCAGAACCAGCGTCTTACATCGCAGCTCCAAGACTTAAATCATTTTACGATTATTGGTTTAGCTTTCTGACCGTCATGCTAATCCGGGTGAGTGTTTGTAGCTGTGCTGCTTTACCTGCTGTCTGATCCTCCGTGTCTTTTTACTGCACTGAGCCTCGATGTAGCTAAACTCCGTCAATGTTTTTATGTCTATTAGCTTCGTCGTGTTGATGCATTTTGACCTGCTTCTATTTTCCGCCGCAACACGCAAACATCTTCATTCACTCAGTGGTTATAGTTACACATCGCTTAGGATTTGTTGCTGCGCGTTTGCACAGTGAAGGAAAGACGAGACCAGCTGGACAGACAGGCTGGGAAATGAGATGCAGGTGATTGGTATCGGTAACAGAGTCAATGATCGGCCGATCCCGATCATCACCGATTTCACGGAAATCGGCCGATTATGATCGGTTACCGATCGATCGGCACACCTAGTTGAGACACATCTAAAAGTTGCAGGAGACCGGCCCTCGAGGCCTGGAGTTGCCCACCCCTGGTCTAGAAGAAGGAACAGAGCAGACTTCACGAGAAAGCTAAGGTCCTTCAAAGTTCTCAGCAAGTCTGCTGTGGAGCGTGACACCTCTTCTGCCATCATCTGTCAGAGTAGCAGCATCCGAACCTGGGTTTGAAAAGCTCAACATACAGAAAGCTGGTTCTGTACTGGGGACGACTGTGGAACCTCTGGAGATGATAGAGCAAAGAAGGATTCTTGATAAAATCAAGAAAATTGTGGACAAACCTGACCAAGCTCTTTGTGAAACTCTTATACAACAACAAAGTGTCTTCAGTCAGAGGCTTCTTCAGAACCGTTGCAATACAGATGGCTACAGGAGCTCCTTCCTGTCTGTCAGCATCTACAGCAACTCTTTGAACCTTGAATAACATGATTTACAGCAACACTGAATTGATCATTAAATTCTCTTATTTTCTGTCATTTCTGTGTTTTGGTCTACGTCAACTCCACTACATGACAGCAGCACCCAATTCTTTGCTTTGCATTAGATTTGGTCAGATAAGGTTTGCATCCAGCTGCTCACTTCTCACTTGTAAAACCTTCTCCATGACTCTGTCCATAATGTCCTTGAACTAAACACATTGAGTCTGTAGGTCTGTGGGCATCAACTTTGCAGAATGTTGGCAACCTGACATTTTCAGTTGTTTCCACTTTGCCATAACACCACCAGCAGACGACTATATATTATTTAGTAGCGGCGATGATGTTGATTGACCTACAAAATACATGTCAAAGCTGGTGTCATAATGATTTGACCAATAAGATGTAATTGCTTGTTATGCCTCCCCACTCACAGGTTGCAAACCAGATTTAAAACACAACAGACTGAATTTAATTGAGTATAAATACTCAAAACATAGACAACAAATCTGTTACAATTACCATCATGAACAACAATCCTCTGTCTCTCATTTTTGAAAACACTGAGACACAGTTTTTTGTTTTTTTTAGAGTTTAAAAAGCAGAATAAAATCAATTGCAACATAAATAAGACCTTTTTCTTTGTTTAAAAAAAAGATATTTTACCGTTGAACAGTAGGATGATTTTTGACCATCTCACCATTATTCTGCTGTTCGTCTTGCACTCGCCTTTTGTGTTTATGCAGTGATGCTCCCAAAAAAGTCAGCACATGTTATGACAGCTCTTTAACTGTGAGCACATCAGCCCGTTTTGTCCACCAGGGAAAATCGATACCTTGTTTAGAGCTGAAATTGGACAGTCAATGGGCACAATCATCTGTTTCCAATGACAGTAAATGGCAGTTACTGGAATCAGAATGTCAACTGTTTGGGACCGACCAGCAATCAACACTGCGGATCAATTTTTCCACTTACTTTGCAGTTATAAACATCAAGCCATATAAACCCATACATTATGTAGGGTTAGAGGAGTGAGATGTATCCAGGTGTAGCCCAAGGTGCAAATCAGCAATGGCTTAGAGGCAAGTTCAGACTGTAAAAAGAAGAATTTACAGCACCATAAACACAGGATTAGCTTCGTCCAGCTTGCTGGGATATCGAGCTGTTTGTGTGTGGAGAAGTTGGTGAAAATGAATTTAAAGCAGCAATCCGGCTGGCAAACAAACAATTATGTATACAATCTTCAGTATTTGCAACGTAAATGAGTGAATTCATTATCTGTTAGGATGATTAGGAGAAAAGCAAATACTAAAACATAACTAGGGTTTAAGAGTTAGATGTACAGTAGTAAAACAGGAGGGACTGCAGTTTTCAAACACACATGTCCTCATTTTTTCTGCTGTCTATTTTTGTTCCATCGCTTGATTAGGTGCAAATTTATTCCTATCCTTGCTAAATTCTTGTCCTGCTTAAAAAAAGTATGTCCAAAATTACTCAGATTGTCCCTGTCCGTTCTGTTTTCCTGACTGTAACAACATTCTTTTCCAGTCGCCATGTTTCCCTTGGATTTCGACCAAAGCCTTTTGGGCATACAGTTTTTTTGCCCTTAAGAGTTTATCCAATCTTGCACAGATTCTGGATTAGCTTCAGGATTGCACCGAGCTCCGTCACTCTGGACTAGATTCCCCTGATTGTTCTCCTCAGCGTAACTAAAAAGGAAATCTAGGTAAGACATGTAAATTATAAAATTGTAAGTAGAAAATAACTTTTTGAGTCAAAGTTTAAAGAGTGAAAAACTCAACTCAAGCAATTATTATACGGTCACCATACGCTGACAATGAAAAAAATATACAATGGAAAAGGATTATTTTGCTAAAAAAACAACAAAAAAAAACAAAAATGAAAATTCCAACCCTCCATCTATGCAATTCATCCCAAAAATGTTGAAATGATTTGGAGAAAACTGCTGGCATTTCTATATCTCCAGAAAATAAGGTCTGCAAACGGTGGTTTGGCTTTTATTTTGCTTTGAGAGTAAAAGTTTCTTCCTTTCTCTTCGGTCTCTCAGCTCATTGGTACAAACCTCGTTTCACTGTGAACAATGATGTTCTCTCACCAGCTTTGCACAGCATCCTCACAAGGTCTTCAGCTGTTGTTTGAGAGGTTGATACACATGTTGATGTTGATGCATGTTGATACATGTTTGACTCTTTTCTCTCTTTCACAAACAAAAGTAATTTTGATTGTTGCAACGGACATACAACATTAAAAGCTTAGTCTGACAGTGGGACAAAATGGTTATTTGTCTTTTTATACAGTCTCCAGTTCTAAGTGTGTGTAATATTCAATTGTACGACTATTATTGCCCTCAAGCTAAAACTGCTGTAGATAAAGTGTAGGTTCTTCAGTATTTGCAACCAGACACTGCAGATCTTCTATTAATCTGTTGTTGAGAGTAAAATCTGATCAGCCATCAACTGTTGGGGTTAAAAGCTCAGAGCCGGGCAATTAAAAAGGCTAAACAAGGTGATCAATTATGGGTAGCCATTTCATTCAAAATTCAATACATGAATGAGTATTGCTATAAATAAATAATTAATAAATACTTTACCAAACAAATAAATGTCCACATGAAGTAAAAATTAAGTAGACATATGATTGGTCCAGTTAGAACCAATCACCTGCGTTTTTAAAAGCTCTTGTTAAAACATAGAAGAGAAGAGTTCCCATACTCCAAAAATATTCCACCTCTTTCATTCTTTCTTATCAGATCCAAGAAGATTATTACTGAGTCCAGAACTGAGATTGGATTGGCTCGGTCTAGATCAGTTCACTGAAGTTGATGCTTTCACTTTTCAAGAACTCTCAGCTGAACCCACTTAAAAATAATAATAATAATAATAATAATAATAATAATAATAATAATAATAATAATAATAAATCAGTAGTTACTGATTAAGACAGACACAAAATCTTTTTGCGTTGCCCACAAATGCATGTTGCTCTTGGCTCTTTGCTGGGTTAAGTAAACCACCCACACAAGGAGGTTAACTCTAAACATTAGTTTCTTTGTGAAGGTTGTAAAATCATTCGATGCTGACAGTAAAATGCAGCCTGCCACTCCACAACATATTTCCAAATCTCTTTTCTGCTGAGGCGACAACTTCAAAAACGAAAAAAAAAAAAAAAAAACGAAAAACCTTTGTGCTGGAGGAACAACTTGCCCTATGTTTTCATTTCAACAAAACAGAACTGTTTATTTTTTACAGTACATTTTTTATGTTTTACTTTTGGGACTTATAACAAACAAAAAAAAGAGAAATCCAACCCTGTCGTCCTTGGGGGTCATATTTCATTATTCTTTCATCAGCCGTTATGGTGTCCCTTCGCTGTTTCTCGATAGTCTTTGAACAAAAAGACCCATCAAGGCATAAACGCGCGCGCGCGCGTGTGTGTGTGTGTGTGTGTGCGTGTGTGTGTGCGTGTGTGTCATTGGGGAGAAGATAACAGTAGTGCAGGTGATTAGAGGTCACTGCATCCTGGCAGGGGGTGGAGCTGGGTGGGTGGGGTGTCATGGCGGCGTGGCCGTTAAATGCCATAGTGGGAAACGGAGGGGGTGTGCAGCGGGGACGCAGGGCCCCATCACCTCGGGCTTCTCCTGACCGCCTGTGATTGATGGGGAAGAGCTGATGAGCCAAGCTCCCAATGTCACTCTACAATTAAATAACTCTCATCCCTGAACTGCTGTGGACCCCTCCTCCTCCTCCTGCACTGTGATAAACCTCCCCGTCTCCTCCCTTTCGCCTCTTTCTCTATTGTCGTGCTCTACCCACTCCCTCCTTTCACTCTTTGCCACTCTTTCTCTTTTTTTTTAAACACATGTGACAATCTCAATATGATCCACCTTAAAATGTCACCTTCTTTGCTTTTGTCACTTGCCTACCGCAATCTGGGAAGCAGGTGTTTATCCTCAGCTGCTGGTTGTCCAATTCAAACTTTGCCAGCTGTTCTTCCAGGTATGACAGACAGAGGCTGCTCTTTCTATTAGTTTGGGTCAGCGCTCCCTTCCCAAACGAGAAGGAGCTGCACTATTGTAACGCGCCTGTTTCCAAAAATGCAAATAACGCTGAGGAAAAACAAAGAAGATAATCCATCCATGACTAATGACTCTAATATGAAACCTAATGTGGGAACAGGTGTTTAAACTTGGATAAAAATATGTAAACCATGCGCTCTGAGGCAAACTCCAAAGAGTAAGCTGGAAGAGACTGCAGAGGTTTTTACTTGAATAGTGTGATGATGCATACAGAGTTTGCTGCGTATTGCCACTAATTAGGCCTATGACTAATATTGGTTTGTTCACAGTGGGCTGAAGTTCATAGAAGCCAACCTTATTCTGCATTCTTTTGTCACCCGATGAGCTCACTTTGCAGCTAATTGGGCAAAGAATAAAACTCTCGGCGCACAAATGTGTATCTCCTGGAGAGCGTTTGGGATGTTGGAGGGAGTCAAGATGCGATAAACGGACTTTAGAACAAAAATGTTCCACGCATTTCAAACATATTCATCTTTTATATTTTCATTTATATAAAAAAAAATCTGAAAAGTTCCTGTGTTTTATTTAGGGGTATCAGATTATAAAAGGACAGAAGACAAATGCACACCAGACTTTTCACTGTTTTTATTTGAAAAGCACACGATCAGTTTCCGTTGGTATTTTTTTTTTTTGAGCTGTCACATCACCCCTGGTGGAGCACGGAGGTGGCAGCTTAATGATACAGGAAAGCTTTTCTTCAGGAATGACAGAAACAAAGTTGAAAGTTGATGGGAACATGGAGTCGGCTAAATGATGTAAACCTGTTGGCGGTCAGGGACTGAAAATGACTGCAGACGTCCAGAGCCAGAATAGAAATGGTTTCATCACAGCATCATAATGGCTAAATACAGAATGTGTGGCAAGACATGAAAATTAATGTTCACAGATGCTCTCTACATAATCTAATTACAGAATCAGATATTTTGCTAAGTAGAAAGAGCAAAAAGTCTCGCCTTGTAATGTCCTTAGGAACCCAAATGAATCAGTAGGGAATGTACAATATGCCACATTGTTCTATTTTTTGCCTCACATTTCCAATCAAAATCCCAATAAATATGCTGAAGTTTGTGGTTGTAGTGTGACATGATCTAAAACTAGAAATTGGCAGCGCTATTTTAATACATTTTTACCAGTATAAAAGTAAAAAGACTATTGATGCTGTGCACACATCTCTGAACTCACCATCCCCACGGTAGGGGCAGCATCATGCTGGGGAATAATTCCTTCTTCAGTGGAGACAAAATGTGAAAAAATGTCCAAATGGTATTAACACTTTTTAAGACCCAATAACTGTACATGTTATTAAAGGTTATATCACCCAACATTGAGACAATTATTTCTGGTCATCAACCTAAACACAACATAAAGTGGCAGCAGCATCATGATGTGGGAATCAGTAAAACGATCCGTTACATATAATATTGAAGTTTGTGGTTGTAAGTAGGAAAGGTTTGGTGAATTTTTCCAAGAAGTGTGCATGAGAAACTTGCTGTTTTTTTACATGCTACTGGCAGGATCAACTCTCAACGCAGCAGGAGGTGAATGTATGATTCCTCTCATTGGCTAAAAGATGTCAAGGAATTTGCATTGACTTATTTTCTCTTCTACTTCTTCCTCTTACCACCACCAAGGCATTCATTCAGCAGCATACACGCCATCTGCTGCCAAAAACTTGGCAGCTATAATTTTTTTGGTTCTCCGTTGCTTCTTGCCAGACGCACCGCGTGTGTCTTCTGGCTTTATCACCTCGCCAACTTATTTTTGGTTTACAAAAAAAAAAAAAGAGAGAGGAAAAAAAAACAAACTCCATCCTCTCCAGTAAGGAGAGGATTTGGCTCGGATGAGAGCGTAATTTCCCGTCTCCACTCCGCCGCTGCTGCGCGTCCCTTGTCGCCCTGTACAGTTACAAGAGGGATGTAGAGACTAAACCCCGAACCCTGCAGCTGGGGTTCCCTGCACACCGCCGAGGCGACAGTGCGCAGGAGAGAGATAGAGAGCGAGAGACGGGAAGTATGGAAGGAAGGAGGGAGGGAGGGAAGAGGAGAAGGTGAGAAACAAGAGACGGGGGAAGAGTCAGAAGCGCCATCTCTCTCTGCTGTGGCTGAGCGTTTACGCGCGATCCGAGAGCAGCATCTCCAGCATCTCCAGCCTCTCCAGCCTCTCCGGGACTAATTCCACCATGATAACTTCCAAACTCCCAATTCGCACAGAATCTGGCTTCCTTTGCGGGCTGCAATAAGAGAGGGAAGGTGCAACTTTTACCGGCGGAAATCATCCATGTGAAGTTCCTTTGGTAAGTAAATGTTCATGTTTAGATTTTTTTATTATATATATATATATATATAATATATATATATATATATATATATATATATATATTTATTTATTTATTTTTTTTTTTTTTTGGGGGGGGGTGGGGGGGGGGCGTCTTTTCCACTCTGTTGCTCACTTAATTCATGCATTTGCTTGGATTATCTGTGTATATTTCATCCCATCGTTTATCCTGTCATTAGTATTCCACGGACGCGGGTTTCCTGCGGCGGCCGCTCACGGGGATGTTTACTGTCGGCGCTTCCCCGCTGCCATGGCTCCCCATCATGCGCTTATTTACCACCTCCTGGTGTTCTTAATGTTCGCTGCTGGTCTGTTCCCCCCCTTCCCCCCCCCCCTCCTCTCACCCCCTCCATCAAACTTCTAATCGGTTTGCGGAAACGATCCGCGCATGTCTTAGTTCTGGTTTCATTTCGTCGGGAAAACCGCGGCTGGCTGATCGGATCCAGACGCGCTGCGAACTTTTCCTGCGCGGTGCAGCTGCGTTGACAGCTGATGCGCAGTGATTGATGTTTAACAGGAGGGTCAAAAGCGGCGAGGTCACAGAAAATTCATATTTGAATCATTTCGGCTGTGTTGATGCAAGTGCCACGCAGTTTGACCAACTTGTGTCTTTTGGAGCGAAGTCGATTTTCCATGATTTTTTTTTTACTCAAGTTCAGCTTTCTAAACAAAATAGAGTGTGTGGTATTTGCGTGGCAATGACTGAATTCATTTATTGCTAGAGTGCACTAGCGCTGCAATTTCATTTCTATTTAATAATAGAAACTATTCAAAATGTCATGCTTTTTTTTGTTTTCCACTATAGGTGAAGATGATTTTTCTTGTAAATCTGATTGTTTGCATGGTTGGAGGTGGAGGTGAGGGGTGGGATTGACTGTTTCCATAACCTTTTAAAGACTTTAATTAACACCGTTGCAAATTTGTGACATTCTGAGGCTCAGATAATAAATCTTTCTTCCAAACAGATTTTTTCCTAAATTGGATTCATGAGGAGCAACGGTTTGTGTCATAAAAGGGTTAGAAAATGTGTAAATATTTATGCATGGTGAGGACTGAAGTTAAAAATTGAATTCCTAAAAGAAAAGAGGAAAAAATACAGTGATACATGACTATCTTAATAAACAAAACAAAACAAAACAAAACTATTTTGGTGTCCAAGGAATTTAAATTAGAAATACAAATTTCTTAGAATATTGGAACATCTGGCTCCTCGCA
Source organism: Poecilia picta (assembly GCA_033032245.1). Classification (NCBI taxonomy): domain Eukaryota; kingdom Metazoa; phylum Chordata; class Actinopteri; order Cyprinodontiformes; family Poeciliidae; genus Poecilia; species Poecilia picta. The sequence goes on along the minus strand of CM065372.1, from coordinate 20,274,451 downwards.
GACATATTGTGCTTGTTCACACTGTTGTTTCTGATGTCAAATTACAGCTTGTGGATAATGCATTTAAATTTCAATTCATAATTGGTTTTGGTGGCAGAAGATTGGACACTGGAGCTGGCAGAGGGGACGGTGGGGGCATGTGGTAATGGCTGAACCAATAATACTGTTGACTCAGAAACTCCTTGTGTATAATTAATGTATATGAATGAAAAAGCAAACTTAATTGGAGTATTAATTTAATAAATGATATGCCAAATTACATTATGAGACTGTTTTTTGATTCATTTATACTTGCGTCATATTGAGAATATTTCTAAACCATTATTCTCGGCCACAGCTCCTGATATATGCGAGCAGCACAATAGATTATTTTCTAACCTAACAGAGTAAATGCCCTGACCCACACCACCCAGACCACGCCCCCTTTTTAAACTTAATTGAAGATTTATTTTTTTTTTTTTAACTAACGTCTCTGCCTGTTTAATATCCAACTTTAAATATACAGTGTTTGTGCAGCAAATGCTTTATTTGCATGTTCCACATAACATGACAAACCTCCAATGGCTGCATCAAATGTATCACCTCATTTGAATGCATGTGTGAGTCCACATCTTCTGGTTGTCAGCGTATCAGAAACCATGATGCTGAGAGCTGAAATGCAACTCAAGCCATGGAAGTGACCTCATTTCCAAGTTTTATTTACGTCCAAATGTGGAAAAACGGCTCTTAAGCCCTTTATGGTTAGAAAGATAAATCTAGAAATAGAGATGTTTCTTCACACAAAACCACCGGGGGCAACAAGCTTACTTTCTCTATACTTTTTAATACTTATTTTTTTTCCATAAGAGCAAACTAACTTTTACTTTTTCTACAACTTAACCTCCCAGCATCATAACTCTCTGTATGTAAACATATTTATATTCTGCTGTGAAGTTCAATCAGCTGCATATCTACTTGAGAAAGTTGTATTCAAGCAAATCAATGAAGGAATGGTAGGAATCAGCGAGAGCATCCTTTCAGCCAGAGGGCTCAGGTTCAAGCTTCTGGCTCAGCATGAGTCTGCGCTCTCTCTCTCTCCCTCAGTGTGTGTGGGCGCGCGTGTGTGTGTGTGTGTGTGTGTGTGTGTGTGTGTGTGTGTGTGTGTGTGTGTGTGTGTGTGTGTGTGTGTGTGGTTTTGTGTGTGTGTTGTAAATAACCTGAAGGATAACACGGAAACTCCTGCAGACAGTAAAAATCAATGAATCTTCTTATTACGGTTATTACAGTTATGTGGCGACTACTTGTTTTATTTCAAGAACAAAGAGAAAAGCATCGCTGGTTTTTGCGCTCGTTACCTGGATCAAAAAAAAAAAAATGTGTAAAAATAAAACAAGGGAGAAGAATCTTGATTTAGAAGCTGTCCTAAAACACATTTAGCTTAAACTTTGCACAACTTCTTGTGGCATTTCCCGCTTCACCTTCCGAGTGATGGATGAGCGGACGGATAGGAGAGGGCGTGTGATTGCTAAAGTGAGAGCTGCGGTGCTGGTAATCCTGTTGTGAGGCTGGAAAATGGGATTAGAGCAAGAGAAACAGAGCCAAAGGAAGACTGGAAGACGCTTTACATTCACAGCTCTGGCTCACATTTTCACTTAATTTAATGACATCACTTTGACACTGGTCAGCGATGAGTCTCTGGAGGTGGCCCAATGCTGATCCAGACTCACCTACTGTCAGATTGTTGGTACTCTGTGGTGATGTCTGAAAGGATGGAAATCCAGCATCTTTCTCAGATTAATATGTTGCACTTGTGCCACAGTCCCCAGGTGTTGGCAGCATTATGCTCTGGGGATGTTTAGAAAGAGACAGGGATGGTAGCCAGAGTTAGTGAGACATTGTGCTGTTGTCTGAATAATGATTAACATTTTTTCTTTGCAATCTTGACAGTTAGAAATATTTTTGAGAGTTTGGAAGCAGAACATTCCAAATATTTGCAAGATGTTTACATGACTTTCATATTTAAAAAAAGAGAACAAATTCTCTCTTTAAAAAAAAGATTGAAAGTGCTGTCCCTTCGTAAAAGTTGAATAAATCAGTTGCATATAAATGTTCAAGAAGTTTCCTCAACAAACAGATGTACTCTAGTAGAAAAACTGGATATGATACTTGAAAACTAGGAAGCTCCCTTTGTACAATGTGATAATACTTTGAGATATTTCTCACTGCTTGTGCTGCCAACTCCACTGTGAAACTTGGAAGTGATGGCACCACGCCGTGTGACTGTCGTTTTTTTCAGTAAGGTAAAGGAAGTTAGCCAGAGTTGATGATACGTCGTGAAAATGCCTGATTTTTTCCCCCCCTGGCAAACTTGTCATGTAGGAACATTTAAATGGTTTGAAAGCATAATACTGGAAAGACCTCCTCTGAGAGATCATCCTTATACAACAGAAAACAAAATGTCTCTCTAAAAGTAGATTTATAAGGTATTCTTTCTTTGAAAAGTGGAACAAAACTCTTGGATGTGCTTGCATGAATTAGCCTCCATCTGTCAACACACTTACTCATTCACAATGCAAGAAAAGAAAAAGAAAAACTATTGTAACGATAAAATAAGAAATAATAGTTCAATGTGACTGAGATGGATCTGTTTGGCAGTACTTTTGTCAGCAAACACAGGTGTGGCAACATGATGCTGTGGTATTTTTCAACAGGGTCAGAAAAAATAGCCACAGTTGGTTATATTTTGTGTTGATAGTTTATTTCAATTAAATATTAGAGGCTCGTTTATTGCAGTCTTTAAATTTGGACCTGTTGGCACTAAAGCATTGCATGCAGGGTAAAGCAACCTCATAAAAGAGGAAGTATTATGTCTCTTTAAAAGCATATTTACGTTATTTTCTCTTTAAAAAGTGACATAAGACACTGCAGTTTGCCAGCAGCAAAGACTTTTGACTCCACAGTCGCACTTTTTTTTTCTGAAAAAATAAAGCCTTTTCCTATCAACACCCATCATTCTTGCACAAAACAAGATATAAACTCATCTACTGTGATAACACAATTAGATATGAGTCTTATACTTTACTTTTTTAATCAAGATTGTATCTTTTTATACTAATGCGGAGAAGTTTTTAAGCCTACATAAAGATCTTGTCGTTCATGTATTTTTTTCTTGCCAGTCGAATATTTCATCTAGATTTCATGCTTTGTTTCTCCAAAATGATAAACCGCATCAAGAAGAAAAATAAAACATTGATTTCCTCGGTGCGTGACACGCCTAATAAATTAAAATCAACTCGATGGTAAATCAGAAGAAACTCATTAGATAAAAAGCCAATATCTACTTTAGTGAGCCCACTTCTTGTGCACCACGGCTGCATTATCTCCCATCTGTATGAGGCTCCCATCTCCTCTCTCTCACGTTGGTGCTTTAGCAAAATGACATGCATTAAGTTGGCTCCATTCGACCCCGTCGAACAACACCAGCACTGCGGCCGGCCTTCGCGAGTCGTGTTGCCCTGCAGCCACATCTGCTCCACTTTTCACCTCTGCCACTAACTCGCAATAAAGAGTGTGTTAATGTGTCCATATTTTTCGACTTTTTCAGTCGATTGGGATGAGTTCATGTATTTTTGATTTTTTTTTTCTCTCCATAGCACGTGGGCTGAAAATACACACAAATATCAAGTAAATCTGCAACCGGTGAGGATTTCTCTTGCAAACACTCAGCTGTCTCTGCGCAGAGGTGTTTTTGCAGCTGTGATTTATTTCTGTATTAATTATTAGCGTTGCCTAATGACTTTCCTGTGGTGAAGTACAACAAATCACTTCCACAGGATGTGTGTGGTGTGCGTTTTTTTCTTTTTTTCTTCCTTTCGTTCTTGCTTGAGGGCAACGGAGAGGAAGTAAAATGAGAAGTGGAAGGGATCTATGTGGGAAGAAAGAGGTCACTGTATGCCAAAGCAATTACCTTTCTCACCCAGGGCTGTGCCAATACTCTACATAGAGGAGAGACAAAGAGAGGTCAGAGAGGAAACAAACATACGCACGCGTGGTCAAAAGTGCCATCCTGAAGTTCATGTTCGCACATAGACCTTGGGAACATAGTTCCATGCAAAGATATTCACACCCATTGACCTTTTGCAGATTTTATCAGCTAGAAGCTTCAACTATGTTGCTTAACATGAGACAAGTACATATTTGTGAAGTGGGTGGAAAACAGATGCATGGTTCTGTTTTAGTTAAGAAAGTCTGAAAAGGTTGTTGTGCTGTTGTGTTCAGCTTTGCTTAGTGCAACACCCATAAAAGGAGAGAGTCATGCAGAGAGGCAGACAAAGTCCTTTGGCCTTTCAACAAATGTATTTATAAATTTAATGAATTTTGAAAAATTCATTGACAATCATGCAGTTTCATTAAAAAAATGTATTCTGATAATAACATCATCTTTTACGGTCTTTCACTGTGCATATAAGAAGTTCACGTTGTTGCACAATAGCATTGCCCATTACAGTCACCTGTTGCTATAGGTGTTGCTGCAGGTGAAAAGCTAGACCTCAAAAAATATGCACAAAAAAAGAAACATCAAAGCATTGAAGGTTGTGATTGCCGGGACAGATGGCTTTTATGCCTGTTAACAGGTCTCCATTTTGAATGTTTCCCTAACATTGTGCTCATTACTCATTGATCTGTGAAACGATGCCCTCCAGAAAGACGTTCCATGTTCCAAGAAGGGTCGGGGCCTGCAGATGTCTGGAACACATCAAAACATGTGAACAACTAGAGACGACAAACCTAAACCGGAGCTAAAACGAGATGGTTCAGGACACAACATGCATCTACGTGTTAAAATTGATAGATGCTTGACTCTCCGGCTGTGAAAAGCCTTTTCCATCTATTCCAAAATGATGCACTACTCTGTGTTGGTTTATCACTCAATATCCCATTAAAATACACAGCAGTTTGTGGCTAAAGGACGTAAAATGTGACGAGATGAATATGTTTCGCGAGGCTCTGGATATACTGCTGAAGATACCGTTGCACCTCAAACGGACTGATAACAGCAGTCGTCACATGAAGTTCCCAGGATGCTTTGTGACATGAAGAACATTATCTGTCAAAGCCCGCCGCTGTCCTCGGCTCTGACAGGCCGTCATGTTCCGGCGTCATCAGGGGGTTGGGAATCTGTCATAGCACGTTGACGGCAGCGAGACAGACCCGTAAGCCCACCCCCACGCCTTCCGAGCCCCATCTTGCCCCTCCACACCCTCTCATGCGCTCCAGACGGAGCAACGTGGGTTTTTTTTTTTTTTTTTCCCGCTCGGAGTGGAGGTCAGGATCTCCGGGCCTCCACGCATGCCGCTGACAGCTCAGATTTATTTTTAATCACGGTGATCAGAGCGTGCGCCGCTCAGATCGTGTGGCTTGATCGAGTCGAGTGGCGAGTCCCATTCACCGTCGCCATCATCTTATAGAAAGAGAAAATATGACAAAATAATGACCTTGGTGAGAGGAGGCCTGGATAATTGTTAGGCTGCTGAATGGTGTTTGATTGTTATGCTCTCGTTGTCTTGCTCGGTGTCAAATCTCTTTGCTTGCATCCATTGAAAAGCCCTGTCATTTCTCCCTCCATCTTACCCCTATTAACACTTTGACCTCACCTGATTCTCTTTGCAGCATCTGTAGGTGAGAGTGTGTGCATTGCATTTACTGCCTGTCCGCTCTATTCATTCTTTCACCTATTTCCTTAGGATTGCTGGAAAAATGCCATTATCATTGCATCGGCAGGCCCATTACGCGCTATCAGAAGTGACTGCGGTCATAGAGGCAATTCTGCTGACACCCCTCTCTCTTCTCTTCTCTCCTCTGTCTTTGTTTTCCCTTCTTTTCTGTCCTGATAGGTGCCAATTACAAAGAGTCAGTGTCCAAGCCCCCCAGTCAAGTCCCCGGCGAACCTCTGGGCCAGCTCTCTGGGTCCAACGCAGCAGCAATAATCCCACTTCCCCTCTCCAATAAAGGAGAAACGGGAAGTTGTGCAGCAAAAAACATGCAGAATTTGAGTCATTTTCAACCCGTGTGCTCTTTTCAGGGTCCAATTGCTGCTGCTTTCTTGTGAAACGCAGAGTCCAGACTGTTCGGATAAAAGCCCAAGGGTTTTGACATTTCAGTTCTTTTTAATTTTTGCTCCTGTTCTTGCTTCAGTACATTTTGGAGGGGAGCCCAGACGATGGGTTGGTGTTGCTCAGGCATATGCAGAGCCCTGGCTCTCCTGGTGCTCCTGTTTGTCTTGCGGGGGAGAGGCTGCTGCTGTTGGGGGCTGAGTCCCACCTCTGGGGACGGGGAGAAGTCCCTGCGCTCTGATCCGGACTCCTGGGAGGCCCTGCACAGGAACAAACGCAGCTGGGTATGGAACCAGTTCTTCGTTTTGGAGGAGTACACAGGAAACGAACCTCTTTACGTCGGCAAGGTGAGTGATCCGTAACACGGGTTATTTAAGCTGCGAGGGAAAGACATGAGCACAGTGATGCCAAAATGCATTCACACCCCTCTGCTTCTTCCAAGTTTTACTGCATTTTGTAAATAGATCCAGTTTTCTAAAAAAAAAAAAGACCTTCTCAAAAAACTTGTTTTCAGAGATTTAGGTAAGTTTCTAAAGAAACTATAACATATAAACATAACAGGCATCAACATGTTTATCATACCCTTTGCAATGACACTGCATTCAAGTTATACTCATCATCCTTCTGACGCTGCTTGCAGAGAACATGGAGTAAATTCAGCTGCTTCTGCTCACATCTGGAACTGAACAGTTTGTTTTCTTGATCAAATTGATTAATTCACACGCAAGCAGAGAAAGTTTGAGCCTAAAAACCAGGATTCAAACATGAGCAGAGGATATCTGGGGAAAAAGGCAAATAATTCTGATTGCAGGAAGACATTGCTGGGAGGAGCGAGACATGTATGTAAACAAATGAGAGTTTTAGCATCAGAGCTGAAATGGAAGGAGTTTGAAACCATCGGGATCTTCATCAGAACTGGGGAAAAAGATCAGAGAGGTCAGCAAGAACGCATTGGTCACATTAGTGAAGTTTTGTTCAATTGCGAAGCTAGAAGTGCCGTCCAGAAGGTCCACCAGTTCTGACACACACCTCCTATAAGACCTTTAAGATAGATTAGCCACTCCTTAATAATAAGAGGTATATAGGAACCTGCTTAAATTTGTCCAAAATAGAACTTGGCGAATGTTAGACTAAGAGAAATAAAAAAATAACTTTAGTCCAATGAAATCAAAATAGAACCTTTTTGACTGGACTTTCACTGGTGGGTATGGAGAAAAACACCACCTTTATGCTGACAGGAATGAGAAATAAGTTTCTAGTCTCTATAGCAGGTAAAATGGCAGCAGCCAAATGGAGAAATTCTTCAGGGATAAAAGACTTGATGATTCATCTTCCAATCTGCTTGATTGGAAGATGGACTATGAGTGCTCTTCAGGAGCAGGCTGTGGCTGTCCTTGCATAGCTAAACCAGAGCCCAGACCTGAATCCAAATGAACATCTCTGGAAATACTAAAAACTGGCATCTAATGACGGTTCCCATTCAACCTTGACGGAGCGCGAGACGATCTGCAGGGAGAAAATACCCCAAAACAGATGAGCAGAGCTTGTAGATACACACCCAAGAAGCCTCAACGCTGAAGTAGTTGCCAACGGTTATTAAAATGTTAAGCCACGGTTGTGAACCTTTGAAAGATAATTTAGCTTTTCTTGGGGGGCGGGGGAAAAGGATAGATGCTTCTGCAGGAGATCCTTGTGAAGAAAATACAATGAAGAGGTCGGAATACTTTCTAGTGGGAATGCATATCAGCTGTGTCTGAATCTCTCTCTGCTTAAAAATATTTCCTTATGTCTGCAGGTTTGCTGCACCTGTATGGTAATGTGTATGTCAATAACCTGTTAACACACAGACCGGCAGAAACTGGGACGCAGCAGAGTTTTTACAGAGTTGTACATATTCCCACTGTCCTATATAAAATGCAAAACAAATGAAAAGACTCCTCACAGACTGCGTGGGAAGGAAGGAACTCTGCATTTTATTTCAGAAAGCTTGGTTTAAAAACCTATGCTTTTAGTTTTGAGATCAGCATCAATGTGACAAGGTAATTTGCATTGTAATAAGTCCCCAGGAAAAGCATACATTACACAAATATGCCTTTTCGCTGCTCTGCCAAGGCCCAAGCTGATGGATCAAAGATATGCCAGCTTTGGCAGGCAAATAAGTACAAAACCCTCATAAAAACATTTAAGGCAAGGCAAAAATATGGGGACTAATCCTTCTTTTATAAGAGTTGGCAGTGCAATCACGACTCTTACTTTTTTTGTTTAAAGACCAAAAGTGAAAGTAGCCTACAGGTATTTTTTTAGAAAATAAAATACATGTTTGGAGCATCATGCATATTTATATGTAAATATATATTAAGGAAACTGAGTGAAATCAAAGATTCAGCTTTAACACATCTAACTGGAGGAAAAAGCTCATAAATGTTACTGCAAACGAATCTAATCGTTTAGTTTTTCTTGTAGTTTTCTGTCCGTATGCTCGGTATTTTCTTCAGGTTTAGTAACAACGTAGCTACAAGGTTAGTGCTACTTTATTGAAGAAGGTATGGCAGGAAGCTGGAATTCATTACCTTTCATCAACAGCTGGTTTAAAACATAGGAGTTATTTGTAGCATTAATAACATGAGAAAAAAAGTGGTTTAAAATGATTTATGAAGCATAAGTATTAGCATATGGGCTGCAAAGTATCTTTACACTCTGCAGGAAATACATTTTTTGTCATCCACAGTGCCAATAGTAATAATAAGTTGAACTTAAATTCAACTTCCAGTTATTTTTGTTGACATATGGCCTGATTGAAAGTAATAAAATAAAGATCAGAGCACAACTGAAACCAAATCCTGTACCTGTTTATTATCAAACAAGTAAAAGTCATGATGCTAGATACATCAGAATTGTTTACAAAAGCTGGGAAAATTATCAGCTGAAATCTGAAGAAGTTGTTTTTATATCAGGATTGCTTTAATAAGAACAAAAATTAAAAAATTGTTAAATCCAATCTTCATCACCAGTTTTTTTCTGAGTATGAGTTAAAAACACATCATTCTTTTTAAGTTTTAGGGATTTTTTTTATATGTTTAGAGGAGACATAGCAAAAATGTAACTCGGCAGAAACCATATCTCTTCACTTGTTCCTTTCACATACAAATTAGCCAAAGTAGTACAGTTGTCTGCAACAGAAAGTTAGAAAAGGAAACCTTATAAATCCCATGATCTACGGCTTCCAAAGTTGTGGGATTGTTTACTTCTTTAGACACAAAATTTAAAAATATCTGCTAAAACCAAATCTGCCCTTGTTGTTAAGAACGAGGTAGCATGTAGCATAGCCAGTTCTTACTGGCTAGAAAAATAGCATCAAAACTCACACAAACTGTTGCTTTAAAGCTTTAGTCATTATTTTTAAATAAACATTTAAATAAACTAAATATCACAGAAATGCAACATTCTTACACTGTACCATTCTTACAGACACTGATGAGTGTTTTTACCGTTACTACCTGTTTAGGGTTTGACACTGGTTTTCCACATTCAGTTAGTTGAATAACGCCGATAAAATGCTGCAGTCTTATGCTGCATGTGGCCACAGGGTGTACGGCTTAGTGTAAAAGTATATCAGTGCCTTTCTAATTCTGTTCTATCTGAAAATCCTGCTGCAAATATAATGCATCTTGCAAAATGCTTTTGCAAAAGGAGCTCAAACTTCCTGGGGATAAGCCTCCTTTCTCCACCCATGTGTGCGCCGTACGGACAAAACATTAATACCGCTGCAGGTGAAGTGATAAACATTGATTTGCTTCCAAACTGTGCAACGTTCTGCAGGAAAGTATTAGTTTTTGACGCTCGTGAGAATGTTACTCTGTCTTGCACCGCCCACCTTCACAGAACAAATAGGTCTACTGGGAAAATTTGTAGAAATCAGATCAAAGAGCCTCTCTAACCTCTGTTAACAGCTTCTGCATTTCCAATACCCTGACGTAAAGTAAATGCAGTCTGCAAATTAAAATCAAACATTATTTTGCTGAATAGCAGCTGAAGCCAGAAACTAACTGTAGTGACTGTGTATACTTTCATCTTGGGAAAGGTTTGATAACCCTCTGAATGAGGTGGGAAGGGATATTTGGGATATTTTTCCTCTTACCTGTTGCCTCCATGACCCAATCTCACATATTCCAACAACAATGAATGGCTGGGTAGACATAAAAAGAAGGCTTTTTTATGCCTTTATAAAAGCATAAAATGGTTGATTTGCTTGTTAGCTAGAGATGCTCCAAGCAACTTACCAAAGATTATACTCTACCAATTTTCCTTTGATAAACTCTTATTCGCAATGTGCAGGTCAATCCCTAACAATATCTTCTGTTATTAAATTCATCAATATTATAAACTCCCTAAATTTGACAAGGAACCATCAGCATTCTCAATGATTCACCTTTTTATAGGTAAGAGTTTTAAAGCTATTCTTTGTTCCATAAATTACAAAGATCTTGCAATGGATTGATTTTTGGCTGAATCCCAAACTACCTGTAAGACAGAAACTGAAGCACATTTTTTAATCTATTTTTTTGTGCCGAGAATAAGAAATTATAAGCGGTGAGAATCACTATCGGTGTTGGCCACAACAGAGCTTCTCTATTTGTAACTGTTGGTGTTGAGCTCATAACCCAAATATAAAACGGCTAAAAGCATCTTAGAATTGTTGGATGAAGAGTGTTAAGAGAAAGAACTCGTCACTTTAAAATAGAATATTAATGTGCAAGTTCTCTCGTCGCGCAACTGTGCAGACTGCTTCTTCTGAGCTTTTAGCACCACCAGTATAAATGGGGCCCTCCTGCTGCAGAAAACAGCACATGCATGTGCAGTACAAGCCAGATGGTCCTTGGATTGGTCTCTAGATCCCCGTTATCTTGCAGAATTTTCTGGTCTTATTATTAAATTAGTTTTCATCTTTCCGCTCATCTGCGGGATAATCATTCTTATCCGCTACGTATTTGCCGGGTCTGCTCTCGCAAGCCCATTTCCTCACCGTCTCTGAACTGAATTAGGATCTCCAGCTGGAATTAGGATACATTTTACTGTCCTATTGTTCTTCTTCTCTGCTTTTCTGCCAGGAGGATCCTGCGAGGGGAAAGCATCTAAATCAGACAGAGCATATTTGTGGCTCGGCTGGAGTTCAGCTAAGGGTCATTTTTATGTCCAAGTGTCCGTCGTGAAATATTGTCATCTGTGATCTGTGTGTCTCCAGATACCTGTTAAGTCTGTCCGAAGGGAGGGGCAGCGTGGACCTTTATCATCTTCAGATGCTTTGTCTTTGCCTAGAGTAGAACCAGTTTCAAAATAAAACAGAGATATAGCTGAAGTGCCTTTTTTTTCTTTTGCACTGTCTTGGGTCTTGGGTCTGATTGCTTTTCTTGTTAGTAAATCCTGAAGCATGCAAAAAGACTGATTACTTATTCATAGACATGTAGTTGAGAGCTTCTTATCCACATGGAAAACACACACATTTATTTTCAAGCTTTGTTCTGAGAGATTCTCCTTGTTTTTTTGTTTTTCTTTCTACATGTGCAGAATGATTTTTCAGTTAGTTTGCTCTTCTAGGGTTTGCCAAACAAGTGGCACAGTCCTACAAATGAATAATTCATCAGATAAATATTGATGATAAAAACCCTTAACTATGTATCATGTTATAAGTTAAATTAAAAGTCAATTGTAAGTATTTTTAGGTTAACTTACTGAGGTTAATTTGAGCCAAACAAGTCCTGGAAAATGTTTCGTGATAGTCGTTGCTATGAAGGGTGTCACCAAAAACCATAAGGTTATAAAAGCAACCCTTTAAAACACCGAGACATTTTAAAACAGCCTTTTGTTTGTTGTTAATTACGCAAACATTAAAATGATTATGTATGTTTTGTTTGAATAATTGTATTTGAAGTATACGTGCAAAAAAACCCAATCCATTTTCACCACCTTTTCATTAATTAAATTTTGATCCTTGATGCAAGTAGTGTGACGAAACACAACACTGAAAGTGTGAAAAGTTACACGGATCTACATCTAACATCTAACCCAGACTCGGTCTCACCCTTTCAAAAAAAATACTGAAAATCTGATTCCTTTTCTCCCGATGGGAGGCCCAGGCTGCCCAAGAACTTGAGAGGCTGTCACATTATTTGTTCCCTCAGATCATAGTTGTCACACAGTGTGGGTTTGTTTGGTATTGCAAGGTCACAGTGCTGCTGTAAAATATCTGGGCGGGACACCCTGACCTCGAGCGACAAGGGAGGTCCTGCCATGTCAGGAAAATGACCTTAATAGACATGAATTCTTCATGCAGCCTCTGCAATAAAAGACGTGGGGAGACAATGAAAAGGATGCAGCTGCGGCTCTGAATTTCCAGGACTTTTACTGGCAAAACCAGACCACCAGAGTGGTGTGAGCAGTAATTGCTTTCATCACTTGTTTCCTCATATCTAACATAGCAAACAATGGAAATCCGTGTCCAAACAAAGGCACAGTCTGCTCCACGACTTGTGTGCCTGGAAGCAAAGGGAAAATGTGATACAGTTGGTTGGAAAATGGGAAGTCATCGCTTTTGGCCCCGGCTTCTCTCTTTGCATCTGCAGTCTGCTTGGCTTTAATGCATTCTGTCAGATTCTGAATTCCACAACCAAATCTCTCATTACGCCTTGGCACTCGGCCTCGGGTAAGCGTGCTGGCCTGGAATCAGCTGCAATCACATCAAGCCGGCGGAAACATACATTAAAGAGCCTCCGAAAAGCTAAACGGAGATTGGTGATGCTTGTATTTAAACAAGCGACAACGCTGCAGCGAGTCAGCCACTTAACAAACACTTGCACTTTTGGTAAACATGATGCTATTAACAGATTCTGCAGGGTGTTCACGCTGCTAAATATTTGCAAAGCATCTGCTGAGTAAGAGAGGTTCAGAGGCAGTGTTTATGCAGCGTAGCAAAAAAACTAAATAAATTGTTATACGCACTTTGGAGTGTATGTCTCTATGTTGCTTTAAACCTTTTAACCTTGAATTTTTATGTTTTCATGCTTGCAAGCATGCTACCAATTTGTGAATAACTTAATATGAACATGTAATAAATTAACTGTTTTCGTGAATGAGACCATTCGTTAGGGATGTCACTTTTTACTAAAGAAACAGTAATAAAAGGTATTTTTCATTATAACGAAAATGCACTGTATATGACAACTATCCCACGACATTGAAAGTCAGATAGGAAATAAATCACATCCTTGATGGTAAATCAAGAAAGCAGCACACTCTCTATTACATGTTATAGAGCTCAGTAGCTCCTAAATGGCATCTCATCATATCCATGCTGAGGGGAGGAGCCTGGCAGTAGCCAAGGTATCCATGATGTGTGGTCTGCACACAACTTTCTGAATGCCAAACATGCTTCATATGCCAAAGCTACAACCTCATCACACACATTAAGCTGGCAGTGCTCCAAGTCATGTATTTTTATCCTTTCGGTCCAATACTACTCTGTGCGGCATCTTGCTGTTGCTATGGCTGTAATTAAAATGATCTCATCTCACAGCCTGACAAATATACACATATAGATCATGGTGCACTATGCTACCTATGGAATGAAGCTCCAAGCTTGTGAGAAGTACACACACTTCCAAATTGCACCATATAGGCAGGTAGACCAATGGAAATGTTGAGTTCTTCAGCTATTTTGTAATTATGCAAATTATTAAAGAGAAGACCAGGGATCATGTTTATCAATGAAGATGGGTGAGCTGGAAAAAAAGGCAACCTGGTGGTCATATACGTTCATATTCGATAAATTAGAATATCATTAAAAAGTTATTTATTTCACTGATTGAATCATAAATAAAACAATTTATATAGATTAATTACACAAGTCAACATTTTTGTTAATTATGAGGATTTTCCACTTACAGCTCTTGAAAACACATAATTTAAGGTTAGAATATTACATCAAACTAAAAAAAAAACTTTTTTAATACAGAAAAGATGACAAACAAGCCTCATCGTGGTACATTTTAATGAAAAAGACTATAAATATTTTCAGCACACAAAAATAAATTTGCTCAGAAGATTGCACAAGGTTGAAATTATTGCATTATAAATAGCAGGACACACTACATGTTGCTAAAAAGCTGATGAAAATGTTCTGTCTTAAGCGATCAAACTTAGCTGAAGGTTGAGGTCCAGATACTCCTCATAATTTTTGGAAATTTCATAGATGGAAAGAAAACCTTTTAGAGATGATGACCAAAGAAAACAATATGGAACATTTTGTCATAAAGCTTTAGAGCCTAAGTTGACTTCACCTCTAAAACCTTCACCTCTAAGCTTCCTTTATGGGTCTCTGTCCAGTGACGTTAGGACCGTCTCGGACATCTCGGTGACTGTGGGGCAGTTTTATTCCAGTGAGAAGGGCACATAAAAATTAGCCATAATTTGCACTAAAACCTCTGGATGGGTCTTTTATCATGCTTCCTTTTATTGCGCAGCATTAGCACATTAGCTACAACGATTGTTCGCGATGAGCCTTTTTTGACCTCATGGGGAGAATTTGGGGGCCTGAAAGATAGCAGTTTATTCAATATTCAGGGGGGGACAGGGTAATCCCACAGATAATTACATTGAACTGAGCACAATATGATGCAGGCTGCTTCATTAGCATTCTACTTGGCGTTTACTGTCAAATGGGTTAGACTCATAGAGCACAGGGTGCTGCTGCAAAGGTCAGGCTCAATGGCATCTCCTCACACTCGCCGGTGCTGCAGACACACCAGAGCAGCAGCTGGGGAGTGAGAGCAGAGAGGAGCCAGAGAGGAAAGAGGCTAATTCAAACTGACAGAGGGAGGGGGGACATCATACACCGTCACCCAGGGACAGGAGCTCACATTGCGGGAAGCTTGTAAGGCATCCTCGAGGCCTGTGGGGATGGTGGGAGAAGCCTTTATCTGAGCCTGGGATTCAAAGAGGATAAAAAACAGCAGCAAAAAAGCCGACAAGAGGGTGGTTATCAGCAGGGCAAGGGAGAGGAACATTGTTTACACTCAGTCTCTCTCATATGTGCTGTGGGGGGGAGCTGGAGTCAACACTGCACTGGTGACTTTCATATGTGAAATTTGAAGTCCGCGGGGCGGTCAAGGCACAATGAAGACTCCGCAGTTCAGCTGGAGGTCTAGTTAAGACCAAAAACAGGCTGCAGACTCGACTCAACAATGACTCCTAATTCTGGCTCCTTAAAACCGGCATTCAAATTCGGTGCATAGGTTGGACTGGCAGGGAAAATGAAGCTGCTCTTCTTCAAATCCGCCAGTCAATACCAAGATGGCAAAATCTGGATAATAACTCCAACCAAACAAGCCCTTTCTGATTGCAAAGAAGATTAAATATTGTTCTGTCTTCTTTGAGACGGTAGAATCGATCAATTCTGATATCCATCAGTTGATTGGAAAACTAAATCCAGGGTAGAGAGTGGAAACAATAGGACACAGCTCTCGAGTAACACAATGCTCCAACCAGCACCTTTAAGTCTCTCTAATGAACTATTTTAGTTGGTTGTGTTCAGGTCTGTTTCTGGGCAACCGGAGGATTCTCCTGGAAGTCACCGCCTTCCTTTGACAAATCAAAGAGGATTAACCACCATGAAAATATACAAGAAGAATCACATTAAATTAGTTGTGGAGAAATTCTTCCATGGTTTTCTTAGTTATTGTTGAAATGTGGCAATTCTCAAACTGGCAAAAATGGTCAATTTGTTTTTCTTTCTTCCAAACTGACGTTATCTCGTATGCAGCGCTTGTCATTCTGACTATGGATCAATGTTAATCAAGCTTCCTTTTTGGTCTTTTATTAATTAAGACGCATACGTCACGATGAATGAGAGCAAAATAACACAAATTCATTTACTAATTCAACTGGTTCCGCCACCTTTCACTTAAAAGTGTTCATAATAACAAGAGACACAAGGTTATAATTGTGTTATTCCAATGCTATGGAAGTGCTAATGCTAAAACTTGTTAGCTTCTTTTGCCTTATAGGGATTAAAACTAAGTTTGCTGTAAATCTCATCTTTGGGAAACATCTCGCAAATTAATGCTGATCACTTGTATTATTTTAGTCAGATACAACATGTTATACACTCATAATGGTTATTTCTGCAGCAGTCTCATCTGCTAGCAGCACATTTGAAGTAGAAATGCGTCATTGATTGTCTTTGTGCGGTGTATACAATAAATACTCTTATGGCTTTACCTGTATAGGATTAAGTGATATTGTGGGCAGTAGAAATACTTTTGCGCAGAAGCTGCTGTATTTGATCTTTTATGGGGTGTGTAGATGTTCTTTTAAGAGCATACTTTTATCTGAATATGCCTTTACTGAAGTTTCCTGAAGTGCTGATGTATCGACTTTTCAGCATCCCCAACAGGTCAGATCTTGAATAATTCAGGAGAGGTCCTCTGCCTGTGCAGAGAGTATAGATGTATTATGAATACACACAAAAGTTAAGTTTTCAAATCTCCGTATTCTTCCTCGACAAAGTGGATAACAAGTGGCCTGGAGACTATTGCATTTGGTCTGATGGAATTATCAAGCGTTTCTCTCTGCTTTGAATAAAGTTAGCAAGTTTCAATAGGCAGTTCATGCAAGTTTGATAAACTTTTGCCTTTCCCGATCCCCATAGATGGGTATGATAAGTTTAAAAAAAGATGGTTTGGGAGTCTGTTTACTGTTTTTTGTGAAATGCTCAAATATATTTGTGCAGATGGAAGACCCTAAATGGATATGATATAATCTGAGAGGGAGAGAAATAATCTTTAGATGGGCACTGAAGCTACTTCTGCTCAAGATGCAATGAGATTTTAAGATGCACATTTTTCATGGCTAGACATTTTACAATAATATCAGTTCTAACTGATGCCATTTCCATCTCGGTAAATTTGTAGATTGTCAACGTGCCTGATACAGCAGTGAACTGGAAACAAAGGCAGTCACATATTACTCCTTGAATATAAAAGCTAAGATATTGAATTTCCCATCTTTATGATGCCTGTGTCATTCCAGCTTCCCTTAGGTAGATGCTCATTATGCCAAGTATGGTTTGAAATTGATTTGTTTTGTATAACCTGCTGTTGCTGGTGGGACCCTGGGTTTAAAGTCTATCAAAACTCCCAGAGATTTGATTTTGACTAAGACTTCCAGGCTGCCTCCTAATTTGATTGCTTTCCACTTCAAGATGTATTCTAATTTCAGGAACGTATGACTGACAAAGTAAGTTTCCTCTTTTCAGTTTAAGAGAGGAAGAAATTAAGGGTTAAACAAATGTATTAGTTTTCCTTCTTCAGTGCACTGTTTCTTGAATCAATGACAGATGCTCCATTAGAGAACCAAGCAGGAGTTCTTGTATCCCAGGTGGTGACATGGAAAGCAATGTTTGTGATTACAATTTTATAAAAGAAATTGCTCAAATTAATAGCTGCCATATTGTTGAACAAGCATTGTAGTTTGCTGGAGATTGAGTTTAACATGATTGCATGCAAACATTGAATGAAAATGACAACAATGTTCCAAGTTTTTAGTTCAATGTTAAAACTGAAGTTTCAATGAGTTAATTAGCTGTTCTATATAAAACGTTAACAACCAACAGGTTGAATTTAAGCTGAAACCTGTTGTGACTTCACAGTATATTCCTCAAATACTCTGACTAACCTTAGCATGCTAATATATTATCTCGTAATACGTTTTATGTCGGTGAGGTTAAGACGTTAAGACAGGATATCTGGAATAAGGATGTGAAAGTCCAATTTTAAATCTGTGAAAACATCAAACATTATTGAGATGCCTAACAGTTACATAATCCTCAAAGTCTCATGTTGGACCTGCTAAACGTTTGGTTCACATTCAGAAACATCTCATCTCCATCAACTTTGTTTTGTTTTCATTTTAAAGGTTTCATCATGGAATGTTTTTTAGGCATCAGATCTACTGATTGTCACATTTTAATAGATTCACAAACATTATCTGATTATACCAAAAAGTAAAGCATAGGCAAAGCAAAAACTATTAAAATAGGTAGTAATAAGCGTATTCAGAGGGACTCTCGCATTTTTGTTGATTCCAGTTATGGATGTGTTGATGTTGTCCACACATACACACCCAAGAATGTGAATTTGAAATGACATGAAACATTTGCCATATGCTTTGTATTAATATTATTTATTAATTCGGTGCATAGATTGGACTCTATTTGATAACCTGTGTGACAAAGGCAAATGCAGAAATCTGTTGGAGGGTAAATGTTTTCACAACACATTGATACTAGTAACCAATACATACCTAAAAGGCTTTCCCCCCCTTCAATGACCACAATTTCTTCATTTCTGTCTGGTTTCCACAGTTGCCAGTTGTCTCTTAAACCAAAGAGACACTTTTTGTCTTCAGCAATATGGGAGATTTTCATCCTGAATAAACAGCTGACAGATTTGCAGAAAGTGTGTGATGCTTTCAAGTAAATATTCACCAAAATCTCCAAAAAAAATTCCTGTCGTCAATGAATCAATGCCATTCAGTATGAAGGCAGTCCTGCAAAAAAAAAAAAAATAAAATAAATAAAGCAGGATTTACCTGGTACCAGCTAGTTGTTCCTAAAAAAGTGGCTAATGGGAGTAAAAAAACCAACAACAAAAAAACAAGAACAGGTTTCAGTAAAATATTTATTTGACGTCAAAAGTGGAGCTTTCTTTTTACAACATCTTTCTTTTTCATTTGGGAAAATCAATGGAGTACATAAATGCATTATGTCACATTAACCTGATTACACTGAGCAGTCCAGCTTTTATTTATGTTTGTGCACAGGTATGCATGTTGAAGCTGAAACGCTCTGCCTCTATTCTTCTCCAGCTGCACATTAAAACATGCTTGACTCATCCCCACTCCACCCTCCCTCTTCTAGACATTTACCATCCAGTGGATGAAGGGACCCTAATATCCTAAAACCAGGGATGCATTGGCCACCTCTCTCTGTAATTAAATTCAGTTGTAATGAATCATACCCCCCTCCTTATAATCCTAAAACAGACTATTTCCACTGGGAGGGGAAATGACCTACATGTACTAGAAAGGCTCTCAGTGTAGTCTTTCTTGCTACAGCTTTCCATCTCGGAAGTAAGACAAATGCTCACCAACCTTTTAAAGCTGTGTAAAAAAGTAAATGAGTGCCGTGCGCTTATTTCCATATCAGTGTTGTTCATTATGCCGCACATAGATCAGACGGGGCGTAGTTTACAAAACCTGCCTGCAGCTTTGAGCGCCTCATAACGCAGCGCAGTGTGTGGGTTTTTCTTGATAATATGGTCAAACATCCCTTTCTTCAGACTTTTCTCGTTCGGCTAATGTTTTGTGACTTGAATAGCAATGCAACGCGCAACGGCTCATTGCTTGGTGGAGATGAATGCGTGCATATAACACAAGGTAATTAGGGTATTGTAAGAGCAAGTCGGCAGGCTAATGCTTTTGATTCACAACGGTGCTGCTGTACCTTTGCTCTTTGTGCTGTATTTTATCATTTGCAGACCGTGTTGGTTGCAGCCCAAGATACTGTCAGCGACTCATTGTTAAGAAAAAAAAAAGAAAAACTGCAGCTGGCAGCAGGGAGAACACAAATATAATGTGAACCTTGTTTTTCCTCTTTTAAACATCCTCAGATAGAGAAGGAAAGATCAACCCGGTGTCTGTGAAAGAAATCCCATTAATTACGATTTCTATCTGTTTTATGTTTGAATCACTGTGTTCAGTTCATTAGTCTTACGTATTTAATTGCCCCAAACCATTAATTGAATGAATGGATTCCGGCTTTTGTTCTTGCCAAATAATAATGATGCGGTATAAAGCATGAAGCACTAGAAGACTATTTTAATGTTGTCAAACTGCTGGTTTTTTTGGCACATATTATGCTTTCTTTTGTATGTTAGTCTTTTTAAAGAGTGGAGCTGAAAGCTTCCAATACCTCATGGTAACATGTGGAGGATACAATATCAGTATAATAACACCTAATCCACAAACACCTGGCAGGAATAAAGCTCATTAGCTCCTAATTCTGTTTTCATTTTGATTAGAGCTCTTGCTGGTTTAGTAGAGGTTAGCAGCGTTGGCACGAGTCTCGTTGTTAATGTTTGGTCATTGGAGTTGAGAAAAGACTTGAAACTGCGACAATTGTCGGCACACTGACTGCGCTGGTAGGAAGTGCGATCTGTTTTTGTTACTTTCAAATGTCTCAGATCATCAAGCAAAAATTAATAACCGACTAGGATGATCTCAGTTAATACAAAATGCAGTTTTCATATGATTATTCAAGGGAACAAATGTAAGGAAAAGCAAACTAATCAAACCAACCTAACACAAAAAAAGAGGAAAAAGTTAATTTGCCCTTATTCTGGGGACTGGTTGGGCACTTGGCTGTAAAAACTACCATCGAGCTTTTGAGATAACTGGCAGAATCTTTTCAGAATTGATCAAAATTTGTTTTATCTGTGTGATATTTTTAACATTTCTTGGTTATGTCACAATATCTCAACCATATTTATGTTCAGACTTTGACTAAGCTACACATTTAATTATTTCTAGTAGTCTTTCAGAGTTGCTGGTGTTCTTTGGGTTATCATCCTGTCACAAACCACAAGCACAGTTGAGCTTAAGGTCATGAACTGATGGCTAGACCTTCACCCTCAAGATTAAAGCGAAAACAATTTTTCCATTAACAGTGACAGTTAATCCAGGTCCTGACGGAGCACAGCAGCAAACGATGATCTTACTACCACCACATATTTGTACTGTTAGCTAAATGGACATTTTTTCTGAAATCTCGTTGTGAGTTTACGTCAGATCTAACAGGACACAGCACTTCCAAGAAGTCCCACTTCATCATAGAAATTTGAGCTGGGGATTTGTGTCCCTTTTCATCACCTTAGATCTCCCATGGATGCAATTTTCCGCCAGTATCTTTCTTATTATTAAATTATAAACATTGACCTTCACAGCGAGACATTATATTACCCTAACTCTTGTTCTGGATTTTTTTGTGACCTCCTGACTGAGTCGCTCATGTCCTTTTTGGAGCGATTTGGGCAGGCAGTTCACTTTTGGGATGGTTCACTACTTTTCCATGGTTTCTCCATTTGTGGATAATGGTTCAGTTGACCCCCAAAACCTTAGAGATACCTTCTAAACCCTTTACAAATGGAAAGAGATGATTGACTGTATTTTTTCATCTGTTCTAAAATGTCTTCAGATTGCTGCAGAAAGTGTTCCTATTTAAGATCTGTTAGCATCAGATATGATCTATTGAAGTGATTTATTTTTTCTACTTGTCAATCAGTAATCAGGTGAGGGTGTGTCTATCTAATTAAACCAAACCAGACATCTAAAAGTCTAACATCAGTTTTATACAAGTTCTTCTTGTCACTGAGAATGGGTGTAGTTTTTCCAATTACGGAAAAAAATATCTGAAATGTGTACTAATTTAATTTCAAACAATTTTAAGATTTTATTTATTGTATTTTGGTTTTCAAAAAAATACAAGCAGTCATTTTTGTATTTATTTTTGAACATCTGATTGTTTTTTTACATAATTTTTCTGAATGAACAATCTTGCAGGGAATTATTTGATAGTTTGTACAAAGAAACCCAAGAAATTCATAAAAACTCAATGCTGAATATATGTAAACAATTTTTACGATATAAATAACTCTAAAGTTTCTCGTTACACTCGGCTTTCTGGCAGAAATATGCTTCCCTTCATTGGTGAGCTGCTGATGTCTTTGTTAATCGAGTGACTCACTGCTTCAGTCTTTACTGAGGCTGTGTCTCTTCCTATTTCTGGAAGCCACTGGCTTTTCTCCTTCAAAAACTGTGTGGCTTACATGAGGTTTAGCTTAATGTGTCGACCTGTATAGACACCATTTCAGCTTGATGCTTTCAACTGTCAGAAACAACAAATCAATGTATATTATTACCATTTACTGTACCTCCAACAGTCAGATTTCTGTCCTCGTGTCACTACTTATTTTCCCATCCACTGCTGTCCCTTTTCTCTGTGAGTTAATGTTTATATGGATTGACACATAGTGACATTCTGGCTAGTGGTGCATTTGTCATTATTACTCACACAGATCCTCCTAATTTAAGTAACACCTCACCAACTATGTGATTGTGTAAAGCAAGCTCTGGTTTACACAATGCTTGGTTTTAACTCAGAAATAAGACTGAATTAAAACTCTAGAATATACTATACATTAATTGTGTTTGCAAAAACTAAAAAAATAAATTATTCATACTAAATTAAAAACAAAACTAA
Source organism: Poecilia picta (assembly GCA_033032245.1). Classification (NCBI taxonomy): domain Eukaryota; kingdom Metazoa; phylum Chordata; class Actinopteri; order Cyprinodontiformes; family Poeciliidae; genus Poecilia; species Poecilia picta. The sequence goes on along the minus strand of CM065372.1, from coordinate 20,251,990 downwards.
TATAAGGACTAAGCTATTTTTGACGCCACAGTACAAACTGCTTTAAAAAGGTGGACAAGTAGCGATTTCAAAAGTCAAGGAGCTGTTACTGCAATAGCATCACAATGATTTGTTGGAACCTTTTTGTGTTTGTTTGTTTAAAGCATAGCTGAAATGAAACAGTTATATCTTGGTGATCCTGTTCAGTTGGAGTTTTGCATAATTTGCTTGATTTATTATTATTATTTTTACGAATGCCTTAGCAGGACATTTGCAACAGGACTTTTGAGTACATGTGACTACATTTCATTAGTGTGGGTCAACAATCATGGGTAAAACAGTGACTGAGTGGAGAAGTGAGACATTCAGCTGCTGTCTTTCACCATTTTTTGTATCTGTACTGCCTGACAGTCCTTTCTGTGTCACGTTCTGTCATTTCTGCGTCACATTTCATTTTGAAGAGGCATGTCTAGAAGGGTTGCTTTTGTGTCAGAAAAATGCATTTAAAATCTGTCTGCTTTGAAAAATTTGCAGTTTCTGTCTTTAACATATATTTTCCCAGTCAGACATTTCTCTAAAAAGAAAAACATTGTGGCGTAAACATTTAGAAGATCACTCCGCTTGCGATTTGTACAACTGTGAATAACCCTGGCCATAGTTATTCACACTAAACTTGTTGAGAAGTACTAGAGGCATTCAGATGGAAATGTGTAATTAATACAAAGCCTCTGCTTAGTGACCGAATGAAGGTAAATAATCCTAATCGAGGAAGTGATCTGTTCTTGTGTCAGCTTTGTTTGAGTCACAGAGACGACTCTTAAAACTTAAGTGTTTGATTTAGATCCCAGATGCATCAGTGAACCAAACTAACCCTCCTTCCTCTTCACTGACTTTATGTAATTCATTTTAGAAATGTAATACATTTAGGATCTGACTTCAGGAGTTCTTGGCTCATCAAACCATAAATACAGTTACTATATTGAAAGTGCTGGTGGCTGAATCAATCCAGTTGGATTTTCATTTTCTTAGCCCGAAGCATTCATTCAATTTCAGGGACAGCAGAGATAAGTGGATGTTCTTCTGCCGGTAACATTTAGATAAAAAGTGCTTGTTTCTGTATTTTTCTGATGGTATAGAGAACAAGGGAAAGCCCTGATTTGTTTGATGTAAACATACTATTTGCTATCTACTTTCCTTTTTCTTTCATTTGATGTTATTCATCAATTTATACAACAAAAAGAAATCCCACTTTCCGTCAAGCAAATTCTAGCATATAGCTAAATGTGAGTTTTCTTTTAATTTGCTGATGTTCAATAAAGTTCAGTTAGTTGTTTCACGCATCTTGAGACAAACACATCAAGATAATATAATCAAACAAAAAGCTGGAATATAATAGAAATTAGATGTAACTGTCACCTTGTAGCCAACACAGAGGAGAGACTGCTGCAGATAGTCAATAACATCCTCCACAAGATGAAAACCACAACTATTGAAAAATAGGTTTGATCAATGTAAGCTGACTTTATATATATATATATATATATATATATATATATATATTTAGTTAAAAAAAAACAAAAACAAATGTAGAGAGACTTGTGCAATTTTTGGATATGATAAATGAAATGAGTTTTCACTTCTCAATGTGTAGTCTTAAAACTCTCAGATAAAAATATATTTAGAACAACTGACTTTCAGCTTCTTCCAGTCACTAATGCAGGTCAATATTTGTGCTTTTTTTTGCAGCAATAGAGAGACGTGTTCTGTGGCTCCCGACATCCGGTCTTTATTGTTAAATGTTAGTTTCTTTTCATTTTAGAGCCTTTTCACACTAAATTGTATTTAATTTTAGAATACAAAATTAAATACAAAAGATAACCCAAGGTTATCTTTTGTACATATCCATCTGAGATTTTGTTGAATCTTGTGGTTGAACAGAAGTTTGAGGTATTTGCCGTGACGATACTCTGTTCTTGGAGCCCAGCCCATTCATTTGCTATAGCGGAGATGAGTTCATATCCTGACAGTTCTAAATTATGCCGAGGGGATGAAGCTATGCAAAGACTACGGGGTGATTCAGAGATGGATTGGGCTGTGATCTAAGGTTGTTATTGAATTTGGCTCCCGATATCCCTCAGAATGAAGAATGGAGTCAGGAGAGTGATTTGCTCTTTTTTTTTTTTTTCCTGGTGCGAGACTAAATATATTCACTACTGGAGGGATTGTGTACACATCAAAAGTCTTCCCTCCCAAAGGTTTTCTCATGTTGGGGTTTAATAAGGTATTTTATTGTTTGAAGTAGTAGTGCTTGTTTGAGTTGTTTATAGTCCCTTTGGATTGAAGCAGCAGTGCAGTCAGCTGTGCAAAAGAAATGGCGTTATTCTCATGTTTTTCTTTCCTCCTCAACACTGGGCTTCAGTTACAGTTTGGGTTTTTTATTCTCTCCTCAAAGAAATAAAGAAAGGTTTGAGTCACAGAGTTCACAGCGTACTTCAATGCTAGAGGTGGGCACGCTTGTTGTTTATAGAGGGAGCTGCCACACAGAGAAAGCAGGGATGAGGGGAAAAAGCTCACGTAACATGGCTTCAGTCCTTGAACATTTCATTTTTTTTAAAGTGTTATTACCGCACTGCGATGAGTCACTGGTCAACCACTTTCTGCTCTGCGCCATCTAAGTTTTTTTATGGTTTTAAGCAACAAAAGCGCTGTGAAGGCCTATTGTAATCAATGAATTTTTATCATTCTTTTCCAACCAAAAGCAAAAATTTGGGGGCTAAAACATATCCAAGAACTAAAGATTTTGGAACAAAATTTTATGATGTTCCAAATCATAAAATTTGGAACATGTGTAACTTCTCAGTATCTCTGAAGAACTCCCTTGGTCTAAACCCCACAGGAAGTCAACCACTTGTGATCTAAGTTGCCATTTTATTTCTTTTAAACACTTAACATCTAAAAAAAAAAAAAAAACTAATTTTGAGGTTTTTAATATGCAAACTTCAGAATTACTCAGCAGAGTAGGCACTGGAGATCAAAAGTTATCAAAAGCTTTTTGCCACATCAAAGCATGTGGATTTGGCCAAACCCCAAAATCTGACAATTCAAAATATCCAGGTGAATTTAAATCCACACACTGCCTTGTAGCTGTTTTTCCAAAGAGTAGTTGTGTGGAAATAGGCAGTGTTTTGTATGAGCAAGCGATTTGGACCTCTGAATGACTGCAGTAAGAGATTGAGGAATTTCTCAGACATTTATGAAAAAGTCACAGCTACATTTTGGGTATGTTTTTGATGAGGAAACATTATAACATGATGTATGGAGGACATGTATTACAACACAATGTCCTCTCTTTCTCCAGACTGTGACACCTTGATTTTAAAGTGAAATGCTAATTTTACTCCCTTTTAAAAATAGTAATTTTCACAACATTCCATTTTTTTATCTTTTCTTTGACTCAGGTAGTTTTTATCATCCTTCTGGTTCGGGTGTGGCTTAAAGAAAGCTATGCAGCATTTGTAGCCTATATCATGGATTCATTTATGACTGTTGACTTATGAACCACTGACTTGTGCTGCAGTCCTTGTAATTTACAATTACAATTTACAGCCTGTATCAGCTGTAAATTGAGAACTTAAATATGAACAGAAATAAACAGGTAAATAAATTGTTTTATGTAATGTTTATAGGATGGAAATTACCTTTTTAATGATATTCTAATTTACTGAGGTGCACCTGTTCCCTAATTTATTACAGTGAACATAATGTTAAGAAATATTTATTCATTCATATTTTGTGTTTTATACACAGATTTAAAAAATGGGATAAAATGGAAATTTATATTTTTATATGATCGGATAATTTAGAGTAATACTAACATGGCAAGCTGACAATAGCTTGTTAGTCAGGCTGTCTACTCTGGTAGTTAGCCTGTAGTACCTTCTAAAAAATCCATGTTGACTGTGACTTGCTATCTGTTTTTATAAAACACTCTAACTGCAGTAAATGATGTGAAGTGCTACTTTAGTTTCGACTGGAAGAGTTTCTGTTTTGTAAGGAGGAATTGTTTTTAAAAAGCCCCAAAAATTCATATAACTAAGGAAATAGTCAAACACTTGCAGTGCACAACCTGCGGGGGAGCAGAAAGTCAGAGAAAGCGTCGGTTACTCTGGTTTATTTTCTTGTGTCTTAGTTTAGAACTTTAAATTGGAGGAACGGAAGAGTGGAAAAGTATGTTCAAACCTTTAAAAAATAAATAAATAAACTAAAATCTGTTACCTGAATCCAACCCATGTCTATTGAGGGACAGACATGTTGTATTTTGCAGAGCAAAAAGAGTTATATCGTGTAGAAAAAAATGCCTTATTTTCCGTCACTGACACTATGCGGTGGGAAAATGCTCTAAAATCCAATCATGAACACAAAAGCCTTCAGCAACGAAACTAGGAGCCCTTATATTGGAAAACAAAAGTGACATTAACTACGTATATTGACTGCTGGCTGATACACTGTAAGCTGTCTGCAACACTAAATTCTGCTCAGCTGCGAGAAACTGTGGAGAGGCTTACCTGATTTTCACAGTCCTAATGATGTTACCTGTGCAAAGAAAAAAGCTCTGCGTGAAGCAGTGCAAGAGCCAAACAGTTATTTAGGAGAAAGGCGACAATGCCAGCACTTATTATTTAGTGTCGCAGTGCAGACTCTGATATTGAATTCAAGCAGCATTGTTTCATTATAGTCATTTGTAAATCGGGTTAATTGGAGTTTATCTATCTAAGATGATCAGATCTACGTTTATATTATATCCTGCGATCTAAAACCATCATTTTCATCAAGTTAAACAGCTACTCCACGTAAGTTTAGATTGGTAACAAAAATCCTTTTGAATTTCATCGGCCCTACTCTTCATATTCTTACTTAAATTTTATTTAATGTAAATGAATTTCTTTATCTTAGCAGCCCAAATTACCATGCCAGGTTAAAAGTTTGCAAATGTAATCAGAAATTGGATCAAGCTGAAAATCCATTCGTATAATTACAACGGATATTATTTTTTCAGGACTTTCATGCAAATCGCCACCTTTAACGGTGTATTTAATTTACCCAAAATTAAATTAAGTTACCTAAAGGCCACACAATGCAGAAGTCTCTGAACTCCTGATTGCTTTCTGCAGAACTCTGCCCAGCAATTCTGCAAGTACTGCAGGTGTGCTCTTAGTGCATTCTGAGAAATCACTGGGTAAATAAGACAAGAAGTCAGGGTCACTTGAAATTAAATGTTGCACCGAGAGCTCTTAGCATTAATTATATATAAATGGAAGAACACATCAGTAGAGATAAAAAGGATAGGAATGTGCAAACAAATCTCAGCTGAATTTACAGTGTGCATGTTTAGTGTGAGCGAATGTGAGCTGCAAGTGTGCAGCACCGTGAGGACGATTGGAACAAGGTGAATTAGTGGTCATTTATAAATTTAACACATTAAAAGACAAACACTGGATATACGCCCACGTGGCTTTGACTGCTTAGCAACACTTATTTTATTACCCGGTGGATCTGATTTGACTTGTCTTGTTTTAAAATATGTTTTTGACCCTTAATAGGTTTTCTGGCCTTTTTAGGTCGTTTTATTTTTTTATTCATGATGGATCAGATCCTCCTCTGAGTCCAAGGATGGCGAGCTAGGAGAAAGAAGAACCCTATGATCTTTGAATTTATTTTGAAATAACTTGTCTCTCACTGTGTTTGTAACTGTTTGTTTTTTTCCCTTTCAAATCACAATATATACACAAAAACTAAAATCATTGCTTCATGTTTTCATTCACACCTCAGGCTCCTTAAAGAACCATCTTCTGATGCTGCTCTTGTAGCCGCAGTTAGCTGCCTAGCCCATAACTGTTACAATGGCATACATTATAATAATCCTGGGCACAAATACTGTGCTTTGACACTCCAATAAAGGGTGTAACAAGGTGTGGACATGTCAAGATCTAATGTAAATGAACGATAAAATTGTGCTTATTTCAGTTTTGTTGTAATCCTTGGGTGTTTGAATTTGGTTTGTCTTTAATGACTCCTTGATATTTACTACATATGATTAGGTCTTGCCATATTCCAGTCAGTTCTTGTATGCATCATTGCTAGAAAAGTCTTGCCATATAGATTCCTTTTATATGAGTTCAGTTTATGTATTCTCTCTTTCTGTTCTTTATGCTTCTTGGATTTTATTTCCTTTTCTCTGCATTGTTTTTTTTTCTCTCATTTTGTTGTCTCTGGGACTCAGTTTACACCCTGGAGTTAATTATCCATTATCCCTCAGTATTCCTGTTGCCTTCCCTCCCAGCTGCACCCTGTTACTAATCAACTGCTTGCCTCTTGTCTACATTCACACTCTGGATTTAAGCTAACTGGTTTTCATTATCCTTTGCTGGGTTCTCCTGTTATTAAGTCCCCAACACTCCATGTCTCTGTGTTCATCATGATGTGTTGTAAGATTGCCTTTTATTGAGAAACATCTCCATTTTACTTCTGTCCAGCTCTGTAATTGAGTCATTTCTGTAATCTAAGCAACAGAACAGATTTGATTTTGATAATGTTTGTCAATCCTGAGGTAGTGTTTTTTTTTCTTGTTAACCAGTATATCAAAAACCCCAGCATTTCTTGTCTAAGTAAAATCTGCGTCTCGCAACATTGACCTCTTAGTATGTGAAATACAAGATTTCTATTAAATTTCAAAGTCAAAAGGTTATATTTTGAAAAGGTCAAATTTCCATAGTCAACAGCCTTCTTTAGCTTTATTTTAAATAGACTTATACATTGGTTGGGTTTTAATACAAAACCTACAAATGGTAAAAAAAATGTGAAGATGAATGCAGTGAGAATGGAAGGAGAGAATAGAAAGATGGAGCAAAGGTTAAAAAATCTAGATGGATGGATAATGGATTGATAGACGAATGGATATTGTTAATATGGATGAATGGGTCAATCTTACATTGAATGGACTGTTGGATTGATGAATGGACAGTAATATAATGGGCAAATAGATGAGATATAGGTAGAAGAATAAATGTATGGTCATAATAACAGACAATTTAATGGATGTATAGATGTATAGATGGATGGACAGATGGATGTACAGATGGTTGGATGAATGGATGGTTCAATAGAAAGGCAGACAGAAGGATGGGGGGATTGTTTTGATTTATAGTTGACAGGATGGGTAGAAGGACAGATATTGGGCAAATAGAAAGAATGGATGGACAGATGATGGCTGGAAAGGTGAAGAGAGGTAGATGAACAATTAGACGAGTTGGATATAACTTTTAGGATGGGATAGGTATCTGACAGAACAAATATTTTGCCAAACTCTATTTTTTTTCATATGAATCCAGAATTTTCAAGATTATACACACTGGAAGTGGTAACTATTATTATTATGGCCCCTGGGCATAAAGGGATATACTTTAGGCCTGCATTACCGTTTCTGACCATTTCCTTAAAAAAACTTATTGGATATATAAATAGTGTTAATGCTCACATTAAACCAAATTGATCAATCTCTCACTCTGAGTTAAACAAATAGAAAATACTAACAGTTCAGATTAAATTTGTTATCCTGATGTGACTTCCTACCTGTATGTTGCTGACAAATCACTTAATTTTAGGTTTCTTAATTTTCTGAATGGCTTACTGATCACGTTTATTAAAATAACAATGGTTGACTGAAGACAAAGCAATCAGAGGAATAATAACTGACAATCAGCTAAAATGTCTTAAAATCCTGTAGTAACATAAAACATTTTTTGATGCTGGTTTCATCTTTAAAAAAATGTCTTTATAATTAAACTAGTGATTTCCTTAATTTTGGTAGATCAATAATTTATTGATACTAAAATGTGATGCTGATGTTATCCACATAAGCTAAGGTCTAAAAATCAACCACTGTCCTCTTCTGCTCTCCTGTGAGAGAAGCTCACTTCATCCCACTGTTACCAATTCAACGACTTTTATATTTAGCGACATTTCAGACAAAAAAAAATAGTATCGGCCAAAATCGGGATCGGAAGGTCAAGTTTTTTAAAGATCGGTCATTTGCAATCAACCAGAAAATTGCAGTGAGTACATGCCTATATTCAACACGTTTTTAAAATAACACATATTTGTTTTGATTTTTAACAAGATTTTGTTGTCAAACTGCAGCAGTATTCCCAACAACTTATTTTTTATGTGAAATATATATATATATTTTTTATTTTTATTTTTTTAAACTTCCTCAAAGTAACCATGTTATTAGAACATGTAGGCAAAAGAAATGAGTTAAAAAATTGAAAATGTCACCATGTCGTGTAGCTCTTGTTTGATGCAGCATTCCAGACCATGAGGAGGTCTGACTTCCGTGCTTTACCCAAACTTGTGCTGACTCTTCATGTGTTGGCCTCGGGGTCCTTTCAGCAGATGGTGGCTCATGCAGTAGAGATGTCACACTCACTTTTGTACTGTCTGGGGCACTTAAGGCAACAGCATGTAGCAGCAGAGGCACACTGGCTTTCCACAAGTGGCAGATGGAATCAAAGCTAACTTGTTCTTGACAGCAGAGTTTCCAAGTGTCATGTGCGCAGTAGACGGAACTCTGTTTTCCATAATATCACATTTAAGCAAACTAGAAGACATTTCCTCTTCGTGGATGTCTTCAGAGGTCTTCGCTGTTCCACATTGTTTTCATGGGTGTTTATCATAAGCACAGTGAGAAGAAATCTTTTTTTTTTATCCTTTTACTAAGTTTCAAATGTCTGCCTATATATTTCTTCCTTATTTTAATTGTAAGTAGTTCTTTAAATGTCCTGTGAGATTATATATTTACCCATGTATCCATAACAACTGGAACTTTCAATATCCAGCAAGTTATTTTTGCAATTTACCGTCTATTAAACAAGTGCCTACCCGAATTAATTACACTTTCTGCAGTTGTGAAATTACCATAATAACCCAATATTGGCTGGAAAGTGCAACGTCTCCCCTTTCAGAAACCGTTGGAATTTTTTAAATAGCGCTACGTGTGGCGAAATTACGGTACTGCAAATTTGGCCGTGTTGTCGGCGACACGTTTCGGTCTAGTCTCATTGTAAACACTGTTTCTGTGATATTACAAAAAATAAAAATAAAAAAACGAAGCAACATTTACCAAACATTTTTGTAAATTTGGTCAGCTAAATTATATTAAAGCTTAAACATGATAGGGCAACATCCAGAACAATTGGACTCTTTCACTGACAAAAGCATAACATTAAACAGATACTATAAACTTGCTGTCCAGAAGCATAGAAACAGTATTCAAGTTAGTTGCCAGGGCAAGACGTTTCTTTTTGAGTCATTTGTACCTGGAGCTGAGTTTTGGGCATATTTGTATCGAATCCCACAAAAAGTCTTTCAAAGATTTCTCATGTTTTTGTAAGTTTGGAGGCATAGTGGAAATGTACGGCACATGTCAGACCAAGGAGCAAGAGCAAATGCACGCTCTGGCTAAACTGCCAAGATAAGTAAGCGCCAACTCTCCCTCAATAATTATGCTCACTGCATCTGGATGGCGAATGCAGATGATCATGAAACAGTTTTAGGTTCCTCATCCACACTGGTCTCTGTGCTTCCCGTAATTACATGCAAACAGAAATGGGCAAAAACATTTCAACGCAAAATAACGTGAGTGCAAACAAACTGCACAGATGTTTTGCTACTGTGTCCAAATGACATCTAGGGTTAATGTCACAAGTGAAACTGAAAATGCGTTTTAGAATTTGGAATAAACCGAATCTTTAAGAAAAGACAGCAGAGCATTTCAAATTTGATGTGAGACTTTTTAACATGTTACAAAAAATGTTTTGCAATGACTTCTATTGAAATGCAACAAACAAAACAGAGATCATACAATCCAAGGCTTATCATACAGTTTCAGTTCACCTTTCAATAAAACTTATTAAATCAAACTTGTGCAACAGATTCAGATAAACAATTCTTCAATTTTAAAATGAATCTACAGAGTGATCACACGAGCTTCTCTCCCATAAAATCAATGATTCATCTCAGAGTTACATTTTTTTCTCTACATGGTAGATATTTGAATTATACAAGTTATAGAATAAATAAGAAAACCTTGCAAACTGCACTAAAATTCTAAGAAAATGTAGAAGAGTAGATTATTCAGACAAACACTAACACACATTAATAGAAATGCAAAGAGCAGGAGCCAAAATAACTACAGTGTAACCTTAAATAGTACAGTTATCTATAGACTCTGAAAAAATCTGACGCTTTTCCAAGATGGAGCCATGCTAAGCGCGACTCCTTGTGTTGAAGGAAATTGGCATGTTCTTGATTATATTTCTGATTTAAGCTGTTAATGTAAGTTTTACAAACATTTCATTTATAAGCATTTCACTCCTTTAACTCCAACATGGTAGTGCTGCAGTAGTATATAATTACCAGTAAATTTTGGATAACTTTTCTAATTAACAAAAATAAAATTGTTGGACAACATTATGAGTTAAAACTGTATTAGCAGTATTTTTGCTTATTTGCATGTCTTTGTAAATGTGCACACAAGCGTTTGGAGGCAGCGTCCTCAGAGGCTGCCTGTGTCTCGCCTGATGTGACTGATACATCTTACTGACTCAGACGAAGCAGAAACTTCACAGGCTCATCTGAAAACCTCTTCACGGTCCCGCTATGACTTTTACTAAAGGCCATTTTCAATAAATGTCAGGCTCTAAATATTGGTAAACAGTTTTAGCTCTGATCAAATTCCAGAGGGGAGTTATACACCATGAGGTTACCATGTCTGTAGGATTACAGGGGTTCCACTTCCGAAATGGCACATTAAACAAATGGACCATTTCCCTGTGGTGATGGCAGTATTTATTCCCACCACTGTTGAGGACTGCCCTTTCACTTCATGTCCCTGCTTTTCCAAATGTTAAAGCCCTCCCTTGCCTAGCCTATTACTTATGAAAGGTTGCTTCACCACAGTACATAGAGCACTTCTGGAAGACAAGCTGGTGAAATTGTTTTATTTAGTTGCACGGATCAACTTTTATGGCACTTTATGCATCTTCAGTTTACTCATTACCATTACATTTTTTTTTTCCTAAGCACTCTTTAATGTAAAAGTTTGCATCATGAAAATTCTTGCCTTCTTTGATATGTACCTGTGGTTCTATTATTCTTTTTCTATATTGGCTCAGAATCTATAGAGACAACTGCATTTTTTTTTCTTTTTTACAAAAATACAAGCCAACGGTTCCTGAAATTGCGTGATTTATGGTGAATGAAGTAGGTGGTTATCTGTGTCCTGATGCAGATCTGTACTATTTGGATTGTTCACTGTCCTTGTCGGTCATCTTCCCCCAAGGATCAGGAGCGGCTGGCCGCTGAGAACAGATTATTGATGTTATTGTCATCAGCGGTCACCTCAGAGTGCTGGGAGTCATCAGTGCTCTTTACGGGTTCACTGGTTTTTAATCAAATTCATATGTACCAAAAGGACTGTAAAAGAGTTTCAGTGGGCAGTGTTGAGCATTAAAACATATCTTTTGTGCTTAATAAAGGCCTGCTATGGCAATGAATGGAGAAAGGAATATAACTGATATTGTTAAGCTTTACAGCTCCAATTATTTCTACTGAAGCACTGGATGTATCTGTAGGATCATTTCCAACCTATTAGAATAACCCTACCCAAACAATTAAAAATATATTAGAGCTGGGTGATAAAATGGTTGCAGTATATCATGAAATAAGTGTTCCTCAATAGAGAATAGGTTGATGGATCTTTGATGTACAGAAAAGTTGAATAGCTCTGTTCTGGATCAATCATGTGGCTAAAATAGAGCCATGCAGATTTAAGTTGATGCAGACAACATATTAGGAGCCACAACTTGCTAATGGCTGAGCGAATGATTTTCCTCCCTGAAAACTGAGACTGTACGACATGATTTCTTACTCCATGGGTAGGTTTACTTTTTCATCAGAATAGACGGTCTGTTTTATTCATTAAAAGTTTGTCTTTCGAAGTTGTTGAAGTTTGCACTGTGGACAAATTTAAACTTTTTTTTCTTTCAGAGAAAATGGCTATAGAGTGTTTTTTTACACGAAAGCTGCTTAAATCTGTGCTGAGAATGTAAACAATTGCTTTTATTTATTTATTTTTTTGACTGTTATACAAAGGAGAGATTCTGAGAATTTATATTTCAATCACTTTTATTTATTTGACATCAACAGCAAACTCCCCCCACCCCCAATTTTCAGCCGAGACATAATAAGTTTGATAGCAGATAATCAAACAGACATGCATTGTATCAGTAAAAAGTGAAATTGAAATATGAAACTTCACTATGAAATGGGGTATTTCTTATTTAAAGGTGTACATTTATTTATTTTTTTATTGCATCAAGGGATTACTATCCTTAAAAAAACTAAATATAAAGCTCTGATGTGGAGTGAAATTTTTAGGACTCTAATCCATACCTGGAGGGAGAATAGCTAAAAGAACCAGAAGAGGAGATTAAATCATTTTTGATGCTACCACATGTAATCAGTTTAAAGCCAGGTTTTGTATTTTTTCCCCTTCTTCTGAATACACTTTTCCTGACATTTCACTTACAGACAGGTTATTTGTTCAGGCATACGAACACACATTTTTAGTTCTTTCACAGCTATTTATGTAAAACCTTCTGGATTTGCTTTGAATCTGTTCCATTAAATATGCACATACAGCAGATACCGAGAAGAAAAGCACCCAGATGGAAGGCTTTGGAGAGAAGAAATGTAATACAGTAACTACCCCAGCATAGTCAGTCTGGCTTCATTATATGGAAGTGGGACACATACATGTTGAGTAAATGTAAGAAAAAATTAATAAGTAGGAAAGTTGCTGTTTGAGACCTTTAGTGTCTAATAATATGCAGTAAGGCCCTGTTGTGACGCTGTCCTGCTGTGCTGCAAACTGCTGTTTATGCTTTTATCATGCTGAAGGTACAACCGTCTCTCATCACAATGTGAATTAGTCATGAAAAGAATAACTATGTGTTTACTGATGGGCAGGAATTATGATTTTTCAACACATCGTGGTAAATAAAACATCTGAGTCTTGTTTGCCTTATGCTTTTTGTATGAAGCAACAAACAACAAAATAAAGCATCAGGTTAGAAGTTTTAAGCTGAAAAGTTCCCTTTTCACACATAGCTTTTTTTTATATGGATTTGAAAAATATGCAATTGAATCTTGCTACAGTGAAACACTGTTTCTTGTGAAAGTGAAGTCGGTCTAGAAAAGCCTCGTCTTTTTGCTGTCAGCATCTGACTTTTCTGAAGTCGTAACGGAAGTAGTTGAGTTGTTGCCAAGTTGCATTGTGGCAGCAAACGAATAAAAACTTCAGCTGATCGTAAAAAAACTAAATGGTGATTTTTAAATACAGTTTGAGACTTTGAAACATGCAAACTAGTTACTGTGTAAAATGTCTGAAATAAATAAAATGCGATTCTGAGTTTTTCCAAAAACGCTATTGTCTCGTTCTCATGAATACTGACATCGTGCATCATCTTGTCTTGTGAGCTGGGTGCATCGGGCCATCTACTACTGCGGGAGCACTCACAAACACTGCAAATGAATTAGCCTCATAGTGTCAGAGAGTCTGTCTGCAAGAATACTGAGATAAATCTAGTTTATGTCACTAACCTGGTTACTGGCACAGTGTTTACATTGAAATTAACTGAGAACTTAATCAACAATTTACTGTAGAATACATTTTTAATGTATTGAAGTGGTTCAGAGCTGCAACTATCAGACTGTGTAAAACTAAAACATCTTCTTGATCAGAACAGGAAACGGCTGCCTCTGGATCCATCCCTGTTTAAGCACTGCAACCAGTTTGATAATAAAACACAAAATACACTTATTGTGCGTCTTGCATAAGCCAGGGCATGAAGGTAAAATACAAACTGTGCAAATAGAAAAACAGTAAATGAAAAGTAAAGGATTGTCATGAAATGGGGTGGTTGATGGTGAGGAGATGAGAGACCCAGGATGTTGATGAAAGTGAAGAATTTAATGATGATGCTCTACAGTCCAAAACAGGCAGCACAGCAGAAAGTAGCACACACTAATACCGGTAGCAACTGATAACTTGAGACTGAAAACAAGAGCTAAACTAACCAGGACTTAACAATTCTACTGGAGAGCAACAACTGACATTCGACATACGTAGACAGCAATCGACAAGGACCTGATGAGGAACACAGACAACAGGTGGGACTAAATACACACAGGGGTAATCAAGGGAACGAGACACACCTGGGAAACAATCAACGGGGAAAAAAACGCAGTGACAGAGACTCAGGGAACAGGATACACAGAAAAACTCAAAAATAAACAGAAACACGGATTGTGACAAGGATATTAAGATGATTCTTCAAACCAATCAGAATTTTTATATCTTCTGTCCAACCATACAAACTTAAAATGTGTTTGGATTTAGACTTTGAGCATGTTGCTATTCAAATCATACTGCAAGCAGTCCAGTTTAAAAAAAATGATAATAAAAAAGCCAAAGGTTCATGAGCACAAACTACTTCCTGCTTTGCATTCTCAGGAAAATTACATATTAATACAACATTAGCTACTCTTGCTAAAAGGGTGAAATTTACACAATACCCAGTTTGGCTCACTTGGGTATTCATTTTTGAATACGATGTTTATAAAATTGTGAGTCACAAGCCATGTGTACGACCACTTTTTCATGTCTCATTCTGCCTTAATTATACTTGTGTAGGACAAATGTAGTCAAACTTGATGGGGTATGGTATTAAAAAAAATATTTGTAAAGAAAAGGAAGTGATCATCAGCTGTATCATATTTGAAAAGGTATTGAATGGTAAAATAATGATTGCGCTGAAGAAAGCCAAAGGAGTAAATATCCTTTCCCAGCCGGTCAGCACTTCATAGTTTAATTAACAAAGACTCTGACGACTCTCCTGAGTGTCGTGTGACCTCACGAGTGATCCTAGCTACCCCAAAACACCTATAATGGATTTTATTGCTGTTAAGGTGCCGACCATTAGAAAACATAAGGCCTCTTCCCACCGGCAGCCATGATGTGCATCCACAGAAAGCAGATCTTTTAAATACAGTTCTTGATTTTCAAGCTTTTTAGTCCTTTTCAGTTGAAAGCCATGCATGTCAGATGGAAATACTATCTTTGGTGGTAGAGTTGAAAAGTTGAAGAGCATTTCATCTGTTTAAAACAAACTTCATGAAGCTGAATTGTTTTTCTCCCCTCATCCCAAATGGAAGTCGTGACCACACATGCTGGATACTTTCACCTTATAACCATCTGACATTCTGCTGAGCTGCCCAGAAATCATTTTGTTGTTGTTGTCTGCGGAAACTTTGACACGCAGATTTGATAAAACATTTGTGTGTGTAAAAGTCTACAGTGCAGTGAGGTTTACACAAGTTCCTGACATGAGAAAAGTTGTACAAAACTATTGGTATTGATTCATTTTAACTTGGAAGGATACAGGTTTATTCAAACTTCTTCATGCAAAATAGATTATATTTTCTTACATTTTTTTTTAAAATGATAAAAAAAAAATTATGATTCACAACGGCCAATAAAAAACATTAGTTGTTGTGAATCGTGTCGATTCACAACGACTTCTAGTAAAAAATAATTTCTTAGCAGGGATGTCTTAAGTGTGACCCTGCGGCCGTTTGTGGCCCTCGGAATGATTTTTGTAGCCTTTGAGCAAAGTTCTAGATCTTCATTCTTACATTACTTTCCCACAATTTTTCCTTCTCCTGTGCCACAATTTAGCTATGAAAGTTAATATTTCTGCACTCTAAGTTTACCTAAAGTTTTTGTGGTTGAAAGGAAATACCAAAATCCTAATGTGATTGCACACCGATTACATCTTAAGCACTTCAAATGTTATGTTAAAATAGACAGAGTCTCTACTTGTTTTATGTGGAAATTAAAACATGCATGACATAATGTACAGGCAGTGTTGTTTTTTATTAGAACATGTCAGTGAAGAGGATGAGCAGCTCTGGAGTCTGAAAGCTGGGGGAGGTTGAGAACAGCAGGCCAGGCTATATTTATAGCCCACTTTAACCTCCCCTACCGTACTGTATATCCTGCAGATGACCTTACCTGTAGAAGTTGGGTCTTTATGCCTATTTGATGTATGTGGTTCTGTCATTGTTTGACTCACTTACCTAAACTAATTTGTCTGAATTTTACTGTTACTCTGACAACTCTTTAAAAGTCTGGGATTTAATTACGGATTGTGTTCATGTTCCGTCAGGCAGTTCAGATAAGATTCCTTTTAAATGAACAGATTGGATGGGATGCTGTATTTGACAACTTCCTAAGACCATACAATTCACAGTGTTTAGTTTTTTAGGTTTTTTTTTTCCGATTATGTCAAATTGTATAATTGATCATATGATTTCAGATAAATATAAACCTCAGTACCATGAAAACAGATGTTGATCTTGAGGAAATTAGATGACTGAAGATTCAACATGCCTCAGTAACACAACACATAAGTACAACAGCACAAACTTCGACCTCATCTGTATTGTCTCTCTGTCATTAGACACAAGAGTGTTTATTTTTGCCTTCGTACTTTTTTGAATTATTTATTTTTCTTATTTGTGGAAAAGCTTGGTCATCTCTCTCTGTCCACCATATATTTATGTTTTCCTTCCTCCTGTTACCACCTTATATGGAAATAAAATTCCTTTTGATTGTCAGATGTGGCTTTTCTTCACTTGCACACAAAAATAAGACAAAAACATCCAAGGATGTTTTTTGTGATGAGAGAGAGCTTTGATTTTTTTCTCTAACGCTTTAAAAGAGGATGCCTATTCTTGTCAACCATTTTTTCCCCATCATTTTGATTTAAAACAGATTAAAGCAGACAAAAATAAAAACAAAGAACAAAATAAACTATAAAGTGGCGGTGATATCTATTTTCAAGGCAAATAGTGGCGTTTTATAGCAGAATAAAGTAATTGTTACCATCAGTTGTTATAAAAATGGTGTATATATGGAACGTTACAGAAGTTGGACTTGGCCCAGGTACGCTTCTTTCTACAGGTCATCACATTTCTCAATTATGCCATATCTGTTCTTAATAGTGTTGGACTGAGATGTAGTGCATATGAAAAGCTCAGCAGATGTTCCACCAGGTGTTTGCTAACTGCTGCTGCTGCTAGTCTGGAGGAGCTGAGTAGGGAAGGCTCAACTTGGAGACTGAACGTCAAAAATATCTTAACTGTGTGTCTTTGGTTTATTCAGACCCAAAAAGATCTGCTCTTAGTTTACTGCAAAGGTTGTTTCACAGCAAATAATGACAGAAGTGTTGGTTTGATCAAGAGTTTTATTGACACGCTCACTGAACCACCCGGCTGTAGGAGTGAGGTGGACAATTGGTGGTGTAAGTAAAAGCATTATTTTATACACAAAAACATTACATTTGTCATTATTTATTAGTCATAGCAATGCTTCACAGCAATAAATCTTATGTATCTTGAAAAGCCTGTTTATTCTCCTCTAAATGGTTCCACACTTATAAGGAAAATGCATCTGTAGGTTCAGCAGCAGAGTTAAGCATGTTGGTGACGGCCAAGAAAAAAGTCTGCTGCTGCATAAAAGATCTACCAGAAACTGAATGAGCTTTGCAGGGTCTTGGTCAGGACTAATGGGATGTGTTGGGACACAGTAGGATCCCCAATTCTGCCTCATCCAGATTTAGTTTCCCCAAACGATTTCAGTATGCTCAAAACTATCACTGTGAGGTTGTGGTGATGGCTTATTTGGGTCATTTGTGGAACATGAGGAGCGGCGTTATGATGTGATCAGAGGGAATTTTAAACACAGCAGGACATGTGGAAGGATCATTATGGGAAGGTGCTGCTGACCAAAAGAAGCTGAAGGAAAAGCACAGAGACAAGGTTGATAAGAAAAACATCGGATTTTGGTCACCAGATGTTTTACCGTTGAATCTTTTAAACAAACCAAAAAAAATAAATAAATAGGTGCACAAGTTCCAGAAATGATTACAAGGTAAGAAAAAAGATTTGCACAAATCCTGAGTTGATGCTAACATAAGAAACTACATAGTGAAGAGACACTTAATGAAAACTGTGGGAAAGTATGGACTTTTATTGAAGTAAGAAACGATATTGAAAAATATGTGGATTTTCAGAACCTCATCCTGTAGTGTATCCAAGTTTTGTTGAGGGTTTAATGGTTTGAATGTTTAGTTATGCGAGTTCAGCATCATTTTTAAAATGTATCTGTTTTGTTCTGCCTTTTCCTTTTAACAATTTATCTCTCTGTGTTGTACAAAGATATATTTTATGATCTTTCAGACTACAAATATTTGCTAGATTTTTCTGTGTCAATCTTTTTGCTTTTCAACTCTCTGGCCATTAAACTAATTGGTACTTTTCTTATTTTCGCACACAGAAGCAACCAGCTGCAGTCAGTTGTAACTACTAAGAAAATCGACTTAAAAATTTCTTCAGAACTGTCAACACCATTGAATTATTTATCAAAGATGATCTGTAGAGCCACTGTGTGTAATTTTAACCTGAAATTGATTTCGCACTCAACATATATTAAACTTGTGCAACAATTATATTTATTAATTTTTCCTGGTAAAGTCTCATCATTTTTAAATTACACATTTCATATCATGGTCAGTTAAAACAAGCAAAATAATGTCCAACTTTTATAAAAAGCTATTATACACAACCTGAATTTTCATCCAGATCGTGTTTTGGTTTACATATAACCTTTTTTATTATTTTTTAAAAATTATTCCTTGCAAATATTACAAATAAAAACTTCCCATGAAGTGCAGCTGGACTCTGTAAACAAACAGGTCCAAACAGTGTTATGAAAACCTCTTTAGGACTTTAACTGCTTGTTTCTTTGTGTCTTAAAGCAGGAGAATATTATTTTCTGCCAGATCCTGGTTGAAGGTTCTTTTTGCACCAAAGGCGAGGTCATGTGTAACGAGCTTTGCAAAAGTGTGGCGAACGCTTAAATAGATACAGTTATAGCACCTACATTAGTACTTTTTTTTTCTCATTCACACAAAGAACCATATATGCCTCAATGAGATATTGGATTTCCATGTGATTTTCTTCGCATGGGGGATCTTGACTCGTACCTTCTAAGGCTGGAGAAAATCCCGATTCAATTTCCACATACGGCAACAGAACCATTATGTCCCCGGTGTTATGACTCAGTCAGCAGGTGCAGATATGAGGCGTCGCTGTCTGATGGAAACAAAAACGAATGAATGGCAGTCACAATGCCAAAAATCATTTTTCTCTGCTTTCACCAAAAGCAGACTCTCTGGTGTGAACAGCTGCCGCCTCAGAGACGCAGAGGTCTCATCCCTGTGGAAAACGGCGCCTTCAGCATTTTCATATTTATCCTCTAAAAATACCCGTCTGCACTTTGCTTTGTGTCTGCTGTCAAGTCGTGACACATGTCTGCATCTGTTTGCGCTGAAACTAGTTGTAACCTTCACCCTATCGGAGAGTTTTGATCAATAATTTGCAGCAGAAGACACGATTTCTCCTAATCGTAAGGAGTATGTGGCTCCTCTGAGGACAATATAGTGACACTTCAATTATTTTAGTTTATATTTCAACTGCTGGTTCTGCCAGTGTGCAGACACATCTACTGATCTACGTCAACTGACATTTCAGGTGCATTTTTCCTCTTTCGCATCTGGCAGAACAGCTGTCGTAATCATTAAAGAAACCTCTCAGAATTGCTTGTGGGAACTTCTTTCATGAATTGTCGTGTTCAGATAGAAAACAAAGCAAATATTTGCTCTTCTTTGTGGAGCCTTTTTAAAGATCTTCTCAAATCAACAATTTGCAGCTCTTATTTTTCATATTTTGGAAAGGAACTACAATTACTGTGCCTTACAAAAGTATAAATTCACCTTAAAACTTCACATCTTCCCTGAAAAAAAAGTCTTAAGTATATTTTTTGTCCTATTCTGATCTGTGTTTGGGTTGCTTTCCTTCAGCAAGGAGAGGACAGTTGAAAAGAAGAAAAGGAAGATGGGGCGAGGCAACAAAAAGGACATAGGCTCTGGAGAAGCTGCAGAGATTTACAGCTCATTTAATGGGACAACTATTAGCATGTCTCAGCAATCCACAAATCGGGGTTTGATGTTAGACTGGCAAGAAGAAAGCAATTGATGAACTCAGACTGAGGGGGGAAAAAGACAGGAAATGATGAAAGATGGTTCAAAGAAATCAAAAGCAACAGTTAGTTGAGTTCAGATATTCAGCAATATCCTGTATTCTTCATAAATTTGGTCCAGAACAACCCCACATTCCTTTTAAAGCTTGTGTGATTATGCTTAAATAAAATTTTCGGCCCACATTTCTAAAAGTGTTAAAACCAGTTGATGGCAGCATCGTGATTGGGGAATGCTTCACATTGGCAAGAATCAAGTTTTTATTTTTTCCTACTGATGTTGAAAAATGTCTACATTTCTCAAAATCTTTGGATGTCTGAAAAATAATAAAAATAGAGCTTTTATCTTTTTGAATCCCAGTGATACTGAACATCCATCCAAATTAACACTACAACAACCTCTCTAGAAGAAAGCTAAAGGTGTGGAATGATCGACGCAAAGTCCAGAAACAAAATTTTACAGCTTATCTGCAGGACTAGCTAACCATCTTATGGATTTGGTACATGACGTATGTTTGGAAAAATATTGTTGAATTGTTTTGCGCTTAAAAATGAATGTGGTTATTAACTTGCATTACTAAAGGGTGTGAAACCCTATGTAACTAGGTTATTAGAGCTTTTTCAGAACAGCATCTTCACTAGGCATCTCCTTTAAAAGAATATGAACTGTATGTAGTTTAAGCATATTTAATTTAGAATATATTCAATATTGAGAAAAACAAACAAATGCATAAGTCATTCAAATCACGAAGAGTAACTACCGATAGCTAAGCCCAAATTTAAAACATTTCGACCTGACCTGTGTGGCAGCGGTCGACCTTGCATGGGATTCATCCCGCTGCATTGCAGAGCTATTTTACCTCTGCACAGCACAGACATGAATGGGTTTGGAAGCAGAGTGCAGTACTACAGACATTTTACTTGAAGCTGAACATCTCCAGCTGTTCTGTTTTTCCCCAAATGTTTCCTGACCTGAAGTCAGGGTGACCTCACTGGATGTCCCTCCCTTGCAGAAATTGTATCTGTATAAAATGTTTTTTTATTTTCTTTACTTCAGAATAAACTGAATGTTGAACTTCGTTGTTTGGGACTCGCTCTCAAACTTATCTTAAATCTTTTGCTTGCTAATACTTGATTTTTCTCAATGTTCCATATAACATTGAATGTTGTTTTACGTTTAAATGTCCCACAACAGAAAACCGATAAAAGTTCTCCTATTGGTTGCAGTAACTTGGTCAAGTGGCACTTGCAAAAGTTTCCACGTTTCATTCATTGTTTATATTTTGTCACGTTGAAACTGCAGATTTCAGAGCTGTTCAGGAGAGACGGCTTAGATCAGAAGACATTCGTGAAATGGTCCAGTCAGTTTTCATTCCCCTGATTCTAAGATCTTTAAAGGCAGAATAACTAAAATATCCCCTAAAACTGAATGTAGCACACAATTTCCTTCTTCACTCATATCCAACTTCACCTTTTACCCCCTGCAAAAAAAACATTGCTCAGAAATTCAGTCCACAGATGCTTCAGTTGTCTCTGATAATGACAAGAGACAAACAAATAAAAGAAAGCACAATTTCTTCTGGCACACCTGTCAGGAAATTACAGCATCCACATAAGTCTGCTGTCTTAAAAACTGGTGCATACACAGATGTGACTGATTCGACCTGACAGTTAAAATATTTTTTCCTGTCTTATTGAAAGTACAGGATATATGAGCTGGCAGAATCAAAAAGTGTTAAATAAAAATTAAAATACTAAAAAAAAAAAGAAAAAAAACTGTACAAACATAAGTATACAAGTGAAACACATTTATTCTTTTTAGGGGAAATGTGCAACAAGCATCCCATGCAACTGTGCTCTGCTTAGTGAAAACCCACAGTCTCCCTATAATGATTACTAATTCCCCACCTCCCAGTTGGAAATGAAAGAGCCACTGAGCCTCGCTCTCAAAGCACAGCTCCATGGCTACTCACCAGAACATGGCCGAGTGAATAGATGAAAAACCAAGCATGTCTGGAGCCGATGTCACCGACAGCTGCTCCTTCTGCAAATGTGGCTCTTTTTTTGTGGTGGAGTGACCCTTTTGTTCTGTCTACTGCTTGGTTCCATTTGATTTTTGCATACGTTTTAGTCGTACTTGCTGTACAGTTGGATGCAATCATGTTAAGCACTCAATAATTGGCTTTTTAACATATTATAATTTAGTCTGTGATTTACTCTCAGGATGATCTGTCTTTCCTGGTATCTTTTTGCAGATTTAGCTCTCTGCATGCTTCTTCCACTTTTTTTGTAATTAACAGTTAAACTTGGTGCTATCTTTTGTTACCATGCAAATTGTGTTGCCCTCTTTGATTTTTACCTTAACCCCATTTTATTTGCAATTAAATAAATGTCTTTATTATTATCATGTTTTTCTTTCTTCACAGAGTAATCTTGGGTAAGTGGCCAAATCTGGGAAGGCTAACAGCAGCTCTATGTTTTCTCCATTCTTTTAGAAGAAGCATAATGCATTGTGTTTGAACTACTTTATGTTGTCAAATGGGCACCATTTACCTCGTCGGGCACTAATCAGGCCTGGGTTTCATTTGTGAAAGTGAACTGATAACTAGTATTTAGCTCTTTTATGATCTGAGAAACAGGAAAAATGCTTTTTCAGATATTGTCAAGTTGTTTCATGGAAGCGACACAAACTTTCAGAGCACTGGAAATGTTAAATGTGTGTGAAAGGTCAGATCTGATGTTTGTGTTCGCTGAACACTGGCGCCAATTTGTGAGGAGGGCCCCTCATTACTGCCCTCCCATGTTTGTGGAATTCCTGATGCACGTTTCTGTTTGAACTCCTTTGTGAAAAATCTGAGAGTAGTTCTTCATTGACGGTTGTTAGGTAGTGGGGGGAAAGCTGTTTCTCTACTCGGAGTGAGTAATGCTCGTGCTTTTGTGTCCATTTTGAGGTGTGGAGGCTTCGCTGAGTGCAGGGCATTTTATTCTCCTAAAAAAAATGTTTTCAGGATCCTTGAAACATCTGTCCTGCAGCTTGTGTATCTTTATTTATTTGAACTTCTGACAGAAGCAAAATGTGTTTTCCTTTTGGTGCTTTGGACATTCACCGAGGGGGAAAAAAAACAGTTTTGCAACCTTAATGCATCTGTTTTCTTCATGTACCTGATGGTGGAAATCAACAATTCAAATGTTTGATCTCATCAAGCAGAAAGTCTTGTTTAAAAACTCTGAATCATTGGGCTTTTACTGGCTCTTTCATGCTTTCTGTTTCTGACCTGCCTCCTCCGTCGCCGAGCGGTACACGAGCAAATTCAGAAGTTAACAGGCTGGTCCCCGGAGAACTGCCAGCACACAAAGTGATGATAAGTGTCAGGACTGATTTCAGAAGACTCTGTGTTTAGATCCCACCCCTCCTCGCAATTCCCCGGGGTGCCTTTGAGCTACGCCGCCGAGCAGCGCCATGCTCCGTGCTGGTTTACGGCTCGCCCTCAGGGAAGCAAAGAGGGAAGGATCACGAAGCTACTATTTTGATTTTATTTTGTCATTTTTTCATTTTTTTTTTGCAAGTGAAGCAGCTTCGTGAAAGTAATAAGAATCGAGTCTCCAAATAGCACCTTAAAGTGAGAAGCTGGCATTTTGAAATTAGAAGGAGAGATAAAATCATTTATTCGGGTCTTATTTTTAATAAGAACCCCCCCACCCACCACCTGTTCATATTTCATACAGCGTTTAGTAGCGATGAGATGTGGCAACGTGAAGCCAGTCGCCCTTCTTTTTGTGAGGCTTTTACCACCGAGGGGAAAGTTGGAGACATAGCAAGCCAAACAGTTCACTGAAAAGACCACATGGTGTGCTTGACCCGCTGACCTGGCCCGCTTTGTCCTTCTTGTCTGTGGCATTCACTGGAAACAAACTGCCACGGATGGCTTCCTCCAGATTAAATGTTGACTCTCTCCACGACTGACAATTTACCTCGGCTTTGCTCCCGACAGCAGGAGATGGTGAATAAACATGGCGGGCTCCGTATAAGAGAGGCCACGTATATATATATATGTGTGCGTGCTAAAGCTTGAGGACACAGCCAATGCAATCATCGTGGCCCCTCAGTGCGGCATCTATCAGGGAGCTGATGGATTCCATTAATAAAAGACCTTTGGTGTTGTATCCTCTGTACAGCATGTAGTCTGTCAGTGCCACCAAAATAATATTGACCTAATCATTCTCCTCCCCTGGAGCACCGACTTGCAACCTGAAATAACACTGTTATTTATCCCATAATGAGATGTTGACATTTACAGATAAATTGAAAGAAGACTTTCACCAATATCATTGCGAGAGTACGTGACAACATAAATACAAACGTTGTCCAGCAGGCGCTTTTCGAAGTTGCTCTCCACAGAAAACAACGGCCGAAGCGAGTGACTAATTGAAAACTGCAGCAGATGTTTTATGATTCTAGAAGAGGAGCGGTATTGAACGCCTCCAATAGACGTTTTTTAAGAACAATTTTGTTTTTGCTGAATGGAGTAAAACAATAGCTTTTTTGTCCTCCTTAGCTTTGGCTCAATTACAGCGAGGAAAAAGTGTGTCTTGCCAAACCACAAGGCAACTGAAGAGGAAGGCGGACAGGCTTTGTCCTGTCTTCATTCATTAAAAGATCCTGACCAAGTTAGAGATTGAAAAAGTGAAGAGTTCTTGCACTTGGATCGAACTTTGTTTAAGAGTTCAATGAGGTAGCGGGCTGACTCAGAGCCACAGCTTTCCAGTGTTTATCGGAAGCTCTGGATCTCTGTGACGAAAAGGAAGATTTGGTCACGATATCATAAGCTGTTGTTCCATCAATCAATATGTTATGATGGTCTATGTCGAATGTAGAATTGACATTTAGTCAAACCAATTCAGATCACATAATTTATTCTTTGTATTTGTGATAATTTTATTATGAGATAATCTTTCTCATTCCCTGCATGGCCTTTGTTTGCTGCTGAGGGCTTTCATTTTTAAAATATTGTCCACTCATTCAGCTCTGCACACTTTGATTTAGGCCAGCAAGTCAATCATTACCTTCTTTTTTCTTTTTGTTTACTTATGGCCTATATGGCAAGAACATTTTTTCCCCCAGACCTGCAAAAAACAAAAAAGCTTAGAGGTTCCTTCCTCTTGACTCATTTTTGGAAGAATGTTTTTAAATCTTCAGGCGCAATGGAAACAAAAAAGATAATGTAAACAGAGAGTAAAAGTAAGTAGTCTTGCACATTATATTTGCTTGCTTAGATTTATAAAAACCAAGAGGCAAAAAACAGTTCTAATTAAAGAAAATGTAAACAATTCATCAAAGTTTCACCCACTTTCTATTTTTTATTTTACAACCCACCTATACCACGCAGTTTTTTAAGCATCACTGTTCAGTCTTTTCATAGAAATAGTACTGTCTCCTTTCACGCTTAGATGTTGAATTAGATAACCTTTCTTCCTATATGTCTCGCTCCTTTTCGACATTTCCTAAAGGCATCCATTTTCTTGAGATTGATCATAAGATGAAGTTTTGCTGGATTTTAGAGCTGCATGAATGTATCTGAGCCAAGGTAAGAACTTTGGATAAAATAAGGCAATTTATTTGCAAGGGCAGGGGATTATTACCTATTCTGTTCTTTTCAGTCACTAAATCTCAAGGTACAGCTGAAGAGAAGTGTTTGTGAATCTTAACAATAGAGCCTCAACTGGGACATTAATATGTTCAATGTGGGCTGGACTGAAAATCTGCAGCTTTTGTTGCAGTCAGTGTTACTTGAATGAACAACATTATAAATGGGAGACTTGTGAAACACAGGCCATTTGGTACATTTTAATTATGTTGTTATGCTCTCAGTAGTAACATGAATCAGGTTTTGTATAACAGTACATAGTTACTGCCCAGTTTCAGTGACATTGTTCTACATTGCCATTTACTGATTCCTGGAGACTTTTATTTGCAGCCTGTAACATTCTGACTTCAATTATGATTATTCAAGGTTTGTTTGTGTCATCATGACTTCAATTTCTTTCTTCAGAGTTTTTCAAGGATTATTTTGTCATAGCCATGATTTGAAAACGGGAGTCCATGTCAACTTTAAAGACCTGACATGCTCTAGGATTTCATCTGTTGGAAAAACTATTTTTATTAACTTCACAGCATTCAGAATAAACATGGTGCAACAAAATGAAAATTATTATCACATGTAATGTTATACTATATTGTATCAAATTTAACAATATAGTTGTTAAATTTGATACACAAAGCTGTGAAAAAATGTCCTCCTTTTCTGTTTTTGCTTTTGTCACACTTCAAAGTCTCAAACCATCAAACTGATTGTGAGACTAGATAAACATAGCCAGAGTAAATACAAAATGCAGACTGCAGATAAGAATTTGATCTAGAAATACTGTATTTTTCAGACTATAAACCTCTACCACATTTTGAACCATGCGACTAATTGTAACCTGGTGCAGCTTTTCTGTAGATTTTTCTTCAACCACCAGGGGGCTCTTTAGCAGGAAGTGAATCATTGGATGTCAAAAATGGAAATCAAAGAAGAAAGTGCTAATTTTCATTTAGAACAAGTACATGCTAGCAGCAGGCACCACGGAGAAATGTTTTGAAACTCATACCCCCTCATCAAGGAAACAACACGAAGAAGTTCAGCTTTTAAATTGAAGGCTATCGGTCTGGCAGTACAGACCGTCCTTAATCTGCGTCCTTAATAGCAGATGTACTCAGGACGAAGTGGAAAACCGAGAGCGGCAGAGATACCAGCGGCTCACAGTTTTTAAAAAGAAAAACTTTGTGGGTGCGGCTTATAGTGATGTGCGCTCTATAGTCCGGAAAACACTGTAGTTAATAATGGTCCCAACTAACTTGGTCATATGCCTGGATATTGCAGAATTAATTGTTGTATTAATTAAGCAACAGCCCGACACACTGCTACCACCATGTTTGATTGTTGGTATGAAAGCCGATGGACTCTTTCTGACATGCTGTGATCATTCGATGCCAAAAGTAACAGGATGCACATCTTCTAAAAAAGTTGTTTTGTCTCGTCAGCTGCACAGAACATTTTCCCGAACATCTTGGCTATCCTCATTTTTTTTTCTTCTGGAAAATGTGAGATAAGCCTTTGTGTTGTTTTGTCAGCAGTGATCTTTGTCTTGGGATGCAATTTTTCGCTGTCTCTTTCTTATTGTAGAATCGTGAACACTGACTTTACCTGAGGCAATGTGAACCTTGCATTGTGGCATGTGTTGATCACCTGGGCGGTAGACACCAACAAATTATTCCATGTATTTTTTATACATATTAAACAGAAAACAAATAAAAATATATTCCTAAAACGAATTTAAAGAGAAACAAATCATACCTGCGCTTATTTTCAGGGGATTATGTTTGGTGGGCAGTTGGCAGTCTTCCAGAGTAGTTGAGGAAAAAAACAAAAAAAAACTTATCACAGAATAGAATACACAAGGCTGCACTGCCAAAGATCTTGAAACGTGGTCTCTGAAAAGTTTGAAACGTTATCACGAAGTTCCACAATCATGAAACTTTGAAAAGATTTCATGGAAGCAGTTCAAAAAGGAAACGCAACAGAAGAAAATCCGTGAAGGTTAGTGGTGTTTCTGAGAACGTGAAGAGCTTCAGGGTCACCCAGTTCAACCTGGAGTAGCTGCCTCAGCCTTTGCTGTACAACACAACCTGGAACAAGAGGATAGCCAAAGGCCAGACAAAAAAAAAATTCTGAATGAAGTAGAGAAACATCTGGATGTAACATGTCCAGCATAAAATATGTCACTTTATGGAGTGTTGAAATAAACAAGATAGTAAACCCTGTAAAGATATCAGGAAAGAAATCCTCCATCAGGATATCAGCACATTTACAGATTTGCAACTGAAAATGTCATTTGTAACTTTCCACTTATTTCATATTAGTAAATGTAATGGCTTATTAATAAAAATGAATACAAATACATGCACAAATTGTACCTTTTCCCTACTTTTATTTCCTCTAAAGTTTATATATTGATACCTTTAGTCTGTATGCTGTTAACACTTGAAAATCAAGGCTAAATTCCTTGTTTGCGAATGTAGTCCTGGTCAGTAATGCTGATTCCAATTCTGATTGTTTGCATTGATCTATCGCATAAAATCCCTATAAGGTACTTTGAACATGATGGTAGGCAGACATTTTCAAAGCATGTCATGGCAAATCACTGCAAATCTCTAACTTCATCTTAGCTTATTAGGATTTATGGAGAAACTGTCATCCAAGGATATGCTGAATGTCTATGTGGTGCTTCATTAACTTTGAGTTCAGCGTTTCCTTAAAAAAATATTAACCCTGGGCCAGGTTGCATAAACCCAAAGGCTTTTCAGAGATTATTTATACAGATGTTTGCAGAGGAAAACTTTATCTCTATATTAATATTTTATGTATTTTTTTAAGTAAAAGAAAATGCAAACCATGCGTGCATTTCTTCAGTTTAATTAATTACAATAGGTTTTGATGTCTGTCTTAAATGTGATTTTGTTTAGTGTCATAGTTGCTGAGAACGAATATATATTTTAATTAAAATGATTAATGCACAATTATTGGTCTCCTGATCTGATTTTAATGCGTACTACAAGCACCTGGTATTTTGTTGTCTGTACACATTTACAAATGACATAAAAGGGAAGCAAATTACACTGTTTGAATATTAAATACTTCATTAGGCTTGACTTCATAATTGCATTTGATACACAAATGTGCTAATATATGGGAAAATCATGAAATGTGCCGAAACACGACACACTTTAAACTCGAATGCAGTTAAATCAATGAACTTGGCTTGTTATCTCTGAATAGGTTATGTTAAAATATCACCCTCACTGGTGTAATCATAATTTAATCATTGCTTTAGTGAGAATCCTGTGGGACAGAAGCCCTGAAGTCATCCTTTATTAAGCCAAGCATTTTGACTAAAATATTAAAGAAATTTTGCTCCAATAGATCATTAAGTATCTTATATGACAGCTCCTCGCTCTTATCTTTTAACAGCTGCACTCTGATGTGGATAAAGGAGACGGCAAGGTGAAGTATGTGTTGTCTGGCGAGGGGGCCACCTCCATCTTCACTATCGACGAGAACACCGGAGACATCCATGCCACGAAGCGCCTCGATCGGGAGGCTCAGGCTTACTACACCCTCCAAGCTCAAGCCATTGACCGGATAACCAACTTACCTGTCGAGCCAAGGTCCGAGTTTGTGGTCAAGGTGCAGGACATCAACGACAATGAGCCGAAGTTCCTGGACGGGCCTTACCTGGCAGGGGTGCCAGAGATGTCACCTTTAGGTAAGCCTCTCGTTTTTTTTTTTTTTTTTATTGTAAACATGATCAGATGAGTTTCTCTTTCAACTCCCGGATCACTTTCTCTTTGACTTGCCCTCACTCTAATGTCTCCGTTTGATAATTTTCCACCTCACTGAATCCGTCTTCCTAGTTCTGCCTCTAGGTCATCAGGTGGGTTGGGACGTGTCCTGTGTTAATATGAGTCCAACGCTTTGCAAGGCGGAAAATTGTGCTCATCAAATTTGACTTACATGAAATGTTGCTTGTTCACGAGGTCTGTGTAAATCAAGGTCAAGGTTAAACTTTTACTAATTTGCGCTTCTCATGGTCAGATATTATACCTGCGAATATGCTAGCAAATAGGAAGCGAGGCATTCTTCTGCTCAAGGTTTATTGCGATTTGATAAGAGTGAAACTTATGTGGCAAACGGTAATGAAAAGGCCACCTAATGGACCATTCAAGAACTCCAGAGAAGTTCATTCTTGATTTGAACCATGTCTGTGAAGAGCTACAGCTGGCTCAGTTTTAAGATAAGACAACACAATATCTTATGAAAATAGTGTTGCAACACCGCTTAAATCAACGTAACAGACACAGAAAATCTTCTCACTTCAACATATTAACCTACTTCATTGTGGGGTTTTTTTCCTGAAACAGCTATTTTTTAAAGCCATGTCAGTTATTAGCATTAGGGAATAATCAGATTGCTGTCAACATGAGGTAGGTAGTTTGAGGTTTGTTATTGCACAATGCCAAACATGCTTCAAACATTTTTCCTTTTTCCTTGGCAGTTGGTGTGAACTGTGTCATTTTTTTCAGAGTTGTGAAGGGTTGTTCTGAAAGCAAATTTAATTTTGAAAACACAAGCAGTGAAAAATTTATGTTGTACAATAACACTCCGTTTCACATTTGAAATGATTTTTGATGTGTCACATGCAGCATTTCGCCATGTAGCTGAATTTATTCTGTTACAAAATCGTGTGGGGAATTCTTTGAGAAACTACAACTAAACTACAACTTAATTTTATTAATATGCTAGCTCTATAGACTTCTTAATATCTGGGGCTGCCATTATATCTTACCTAAAACGAATGGATAGCAGCCTATTTTTCCCAGTGAAAGCTTCACCCAGAATTCTGTTCATTTTTTAGGAAAGGCAGGTAAAATGTCTGTGCTGGCTTGACTGGCTGTGTGGTAGACACTTGCATTATTGTACAATGAAGTGCAGCAGGATGGTAACATCTTTGCAGAGTTGCACAACCCCAGGCAGTATGCTATATTAAAGCTTAGTGCATACGAATGTAGGTGTTTTTGGAGCTGGCTGGCCAAAAACCTCCCAAACATTGACAGTCTGACTGCAAGAAATGCACACAAATGTGATCATGCACATGTAAAGGGTTTCATTGTTTTTGTTTTCTTGTCAGAAGTTTGAATTTTATAATCAAACTCACAAAGATTAAAATCTTGGAATATTAAGTGTATTTTTCTTATTTTTGTATATTACCACCTTATGTTTATCACGGTATGCATAACAACCCGTATGCATAACAAAATCTGCCTTGTGTACTTGGAGGTTTGTTAAATAGACCAAAACAAATCGTTAAAACATTACTTATACCAAGGGAAATGTCTCTTGGCATTATGTGAGCCTCCTCCAGGCGTATTGAGTTGTCAAAATTTCTTCTGCAGTTCTGAATTAGTCCCTACGATCTTGTTGAAATTGTGAAGACATGTAAATGAGTAACAAAAACATCCCACGGCCTTTTAGTTGAACAGGTGGTTGAAGAACAAACATAGTCACCTTGTGTTTTCTTTTTAATCGGAACATGTTGTAACCAGTTTGGCAAATCTAATTTGAATTTTTAAGTTCATTTTTAAGGGAAGCCTGTCCAAATGGATGGAGAATCACTCGCTAAACTGACTTGGTGTTTCATCGCTTCTAATCTAAATAGCTAACTACACAAATCAATGCAGTAAAGAGCTTTGCAAAGTAATGATTGGAATATATTTACAAAGCTTTAAACATTAATTCAAGGAAGCAAACAAATTTTTGGTTCTTTGTGTGTTTTTTTTTTAAATACGAGTCACTCCGCTGTATAGCGGTGTGAAGCCCGATGAGTAGTCATTTACATATTTATTGCTTTAAATATGCCAGCACACACCTCTGGGCTTTGAAATGTTGATGAGTGACACGTGTTTGAAAACTAACTTAAGGTCTAAATCCATCCCGACACCCATGGGCATTTTTTTTTTCCTCCACAAATTGGTGCTCATATTAGCTGAAGCTTTCGAGTACCTGCCTGCTGAAAATGTCAAATTCTAATGAACACATTTCTATCCATCCATTCATTTCCCTCTTCACCATGACAACAAGGTAGGCAAAAGCATTCCAACGTGCCCAACTTGCGCCAGATTCTCCTGGGGGATTCCTGAGGTGATCCGAGGGATGCTGGGACCTGTGAGATATAACCAAAAATGTAGGGATTAGAGCTGTGGATAAAGAAAAAAAACTCTTTATTTGCAGTTATTTATTCAAAATAAGAATTTAATTAAAATTCAAAATCAACAATTAAAGTCAGATTCCTAATACTTGTGGTCTTCAAAAAAGGGAATCAGGAATTTTTATTTTAAATAAAAGTCTAAATTAATGTAGTGTGGTTCTTAGTTGGAAAGTATAAAAGGGTATTTGAAATCTTTGTGCACTAAAAATGTGAACACTATAAATTCCATGGCGGCAAAACTTGTCATTCAACACAAAATACATTGATTTTAGGCAGAAGAAAATATCTTTTCTTTAGTAAACAGTGTACAGTTATTTATTTCTCCAACCACAGACAGCAGTGAGTGGAGCCAGTGAGTTGACACAAGGGGCAGACTGGGGCACAAAGAGCTGCCTGGACCTTTTCATCTTGGATGACCCACTTTTCACACAAAGCATTTGTTGACAAGATCAAGTCTTTGGAAGAATGAATTTATTTATTTTTTTAAGATGAGTTTTATCAGTTATATTATGATTGGAAGTTGGAAAACATCCAGTTTTCTCAGACGTACGATAAACACAAAAAGTTGCGTGTCTTAACCTTGACAGAAAGGTGGACAGTGCAAATGCTGTACATGAAATCAACTTAACCTGTGCAAAGAGGTAAAGCAGCAGAGTGCAAACATGATTTTTTTTTGTATTTCATTGCACTCTTAATTGTTTTTACTTCAAATTTTTTTAAACCGCAGCATAATAATTCATGGCCTATAAGCTGCAAAAATAAATAAAAAAATAAATGTTCTTACGTCTAATATTTTTTCCAAGAAAATAGTAAGAGGCACATTTTAGTTGGATGACATTGGTGAAACTCCATCAGAGGTGTAAGTGCTTGTGGTTAAGTGGTTACTGGGAGGAATGTGGGTGAGTGAGCTCTGCCCACTGAGCGAAGCCTTGAGAGGAAGAAATGACAGCTTGAGATTTTGGTAAAAAGTAAAAGGTGAGAGGCCAACTTTTTCAGTTTGCTTACAAACTGACACCTCGCTCTTTAAATAAAAATGTTGCTCAAAAGAAGTAGAAGAAGAGAAAAAAAAAGCATTTTTAGCTGTCTAAAACTGTAGGTTGCATCCAGCAGTTGGTGAGTGTACAATCAAGTGTAAACAAATTCACAGATGGACTGATGCATTGATCGATTTTCTTATATGAGCAGGAAACACTTTGGAAATTAAATGTGATGAACCCACAATCTAAAATAAAAGCAACTCTTGGACAGGCATCAAATTTAACTTGGATGGAGATGGAAGATTTCAATTTGAGTTTGTTTATTATTTGTGTTTTTGAGGAATACTGCTGCCACACTGGTATTTTTCCAGACTGTTAAATGCAGCCAGTAAGAAGTTGTGGCTTGTGAACATCTAAAATTGCAAGAGATTTCAGTTTATGTGTTGAGAATTTCTGCTACTATAATTAATGTCTTAGTTCTGAGAAGATCTGTTTGTTTTACCTCACAACCAAAAGTAATGAGACTTGAATCATCACAACACTGTTTTTGCTCATTATGGTATTTTTGTCTTTGACATGCTCATATTGGTAAATAAGCTATTTACATTAAAGACTAAGGAGTAACTCATGACTTCTGGTGAATTATTGATATCGTATTGCATTCTATCCTGTGGAATGAATTGGTTGATCTTAACCGACTGTTTTCCCATTGCAATTAACAGCACACATCATGTAGAAAATTAGCAAAAATACTCTTTATTAATAATGGCTAAGCTGAATGGAGCCGTTTCATGTGTTGATACCTGTGACTGAATCGCTTTACCACAAACTCTTTCACGTGAAGTGCACAAACGGAGTTAAAGCTATCTTTGCCTCGGCGCCTCACACAGACAGCAGGATCCAGGTATAAGTCCGTGATAACAAAGGAGCTGAGGCATTTTTAGAACCTTCAAAGTCAAAATGAGTATTTAACCAGGCATACAGTGGCACCAGGAAGCCTTCCAAAGGAAGCAGCGCTTTGCTTACAGCACAGGCGCAGAGATCTCTAAAGGATTACACAGCTGACTGTCAACGGGAGGTACAGAGCTCAGGCTTAAAGAACCAGAGGATTAGAGTACAAGGGCTCCAAGTCTCGTGTCCAACCCGAGATAAGACAGGAAGTCGGTGTGCGAACTACAGAGGAGGGCGCGTTTACACCCTCGAGTGCTGAAAAACGGGGTCACCTGAGTCACTTTATTTACTCTGCCACCTCCTGTGAAAGTCCTCAGTGCAAGTTGTGCAGCCAACAGGAGAATAATGCATCACCTCTCTTTGTAAATATCTGCCCAGAGCAATCACCAATGCGATAAAGAAGAGGGAAGGGCCAAGCACCTCCTGTCCTCAATAATTCCTTTATAGATGCCTTTAAATCATTAATGGTCACAGCTTTGCCCCACTGATGAATGAGTTCAATTTAGAGAAAATCATGAATTTAATTAAAGTAATTAGAGACAGAACCCATCCAGAAACACTGAGACCTTTCGGCCCAAGGATCTCTGAAGGCTTTTGTCTTAATCACTGGAGAGGTGTCAAATAAAAGACAAGAGAGCTGGAGGACAGTCGGAGGTGTGACAGTCACGAGGCCAGGCCCTCTCCTACTGCACCGCAAAGGGCCAAAAGAGCAGTTAGAGGGCTCATTACAAGCATGGGGAATGTAATGTCAACCCAAGGCCACAGCTCTTGAATTTACTGCTCCAACTTTATCCAGCTGTCATACTTCCTGTCTAATTCATAAAAGCGCCGATGAAGGATGGAGTCTTCTTCATTATTTAAAGTTGGAATTGGAAGAGAATGTTGATTAGGATCCTTTATTGTAAATATGCAAAGTTTTTGTCGCTATTCATTATTAATGAGCATTTGGGGTGGACATTTAAGGCTTAATCCAATCCAGTGAAAGAGCTCTGCAAAATTTATTTCTGTAAAGGCTTCAGTCTGCAAATTGAATTGTTCAATAAAAAGTGAACAAAAGTGAATGTACAGCTGTGCAGGTGCAGAGCAGCCTTGCTCCTGTCAGACTGCCTCAGGGCAGCTGTGGCTACTATTCAGTAGCTTGCCACTATCATCGTGTGTGTGTGTGTGTGTGCGTGTGTGTGTGAATGAAAGACTGACTATAGTGTGAAGCGCTTTGTGGTCCTCTGGACTTGATAAGGTGCTACAAAAGTACAAAGGCAAAGCCAGCTTAAAAATACATTAACTGTACAGAAGTGTTAAACTTGAGGCCCGTGGGTCAAATTTGGCCCGCTGTAGCTATTTGTGTGGCCCTAGAGTCACATAAATTGAACTTCAAGATATCATCTGTGAGCTTAGATACTATTTTTCAGTCAAATCAAACTTGTTTTCATTTGTATACCAAATTACAGCAATGCAAAGAGATGCTAAGAATATTTACATTTCAAGAAGTAAACTTAACAAGTAATACATAGTTTTATTATTACTGCCACAACCAGACCTTTGAGGACATTCACGATCTTGATGCTGCCTGAAATGCTGATAGATAACTTAACAGATGTTTTACATCATGTTAAGTTTTTTAAGGGGAAAAAAAATTTAAAAAAAATATCAAACCAACCTTATGTGAGAAAGTACTTTTCCTAACATGTAATACTCTGGTGGGGTAAATGTTGGCCTGGTTTTGGGCCCAAAGGCCCCTGGCCTGGAGCTTTTGATGCGTTGGTGGGCCTTGGGGCCCCTTAAGCTCACAGAGAAGTTTTGGAGGGATGGTGGTGTTGCTGTTTCTGTGGTATTGGCCCGAGAGAGCTGTTACTAGGCTGGACTCTGTCTTTGTTGCTTGGCTATATTGTGAAGAATGCAGTCTCAAACTGCAAGTGTCGTACTTTCTGTTTATCTAAGGGCCTGAAGAATTCCTGCCTGTGCTCCATGATTGGCACACCACATTTATTTTAGTTACTGACACATGACGGTTGTCCACCAGAGAAAAGGAAATGATTAGAAAGTGTTTTTTTTTTGATACAACTGTGGAGAATGGATGAAAAATGCAAAGCTCAGTGCCATCACATCAATGAAGATGGACAAACATTAAAGGGGGCATTGACAGGCTGACAGCCTGGTGAAGCAGAAAGAATCAGTTCAGATATCTGGATGCTCATCTGTGATTTTTCAGTTTTTTTTCTCCTTTTTACTCCGCTGGCATCATAATATTTATTCCTGTTACAGAGGACACCAAAACAGCTAAAAAGTTCCAGGTTAAAGCTGTACTCGTGCAGTTCTTTATGGGATTCTAATTTAAATCCTCAGGTCTCCTTACATGAAGTGATAAACCCGTAATAAAAAAATTCTGACGTTCCCTTAGTTCTCGTCTATACAGTCATACAATTTGACCTTGGTGTGTTAAACTACCAGTAATATAACCTGTCAAAACTAAGAGGTGATGTTATAATCTAGGTGTCCTTCCCCAGCTGGCCTGGTGATAACTTCCCCAAGGTTTTTTTCTTCTTTTTTTTGCCTTTATATTGTTCACATCTAGGACCAAAGCTTGTTAATTCTGCTTTATGACCAAAATGGAGAACTCTAATTTTCAATTTCCATGATCACTTCATTCTGTAAAAGCCTGTAAAATGCATCTCATGTAAGAAGTGAGACTTTTATTGGAAACTTTTCTCTTGAGTAAAAAAAATACGTGTAAAAGCAGCACTTTCTGTCGTGTATCTCCATTGTGCCAGATGATGTGGAACATCAAACATACCAGGCTGTTACCGTGCTCTTAAAAAAGAAGTATTTTCCACTAACAGATTTCTGCTGTTCTTGCTGTTTTGTCACACTAAAACGCTTCAATTCATTATGCAGTACAACAATCACCAAATGACTTAGATTTACAAGGAAAATAAACCAAGCTATCCCCATGTGAATAAGTAACTGCCTCCAAATTTAATAAAGGGTTGTGCCAACCTGGTTTGTTGAGTCCTTTACATCCACTGTGGAGGAATTTTCCCATTCTTTTTTTTTTCTTGTGTTTTACTGTATTGCTTGTAAATCCTAAATCTTGTTCCAAACATCCCACAGTATGTCAAATGGATTTCGGTTAGAACTTTGACTAGGCTCGAGGGCTCGACGTTTCCCTTTATACTTCTATACTGGTTCTTTTCGACCTATGATCCAAAATAAGTCAATATTCACGATGATGTCATGATTTGATAAGGGAGCGGTAACTATCTGATGCTGAAGCTGGTTTGATGATCTGAAACATTAAGGTGTGCTAAAATCAGAATCTATAAGGGGCAATTAATTTTCCAGAGGACTGTATTCCCATGCTAGGCTGGAAAAAGCCTTGCTCTGTTACAATGTCTGTTTTTTTTTTTCAAGGTTATTTTAACAACGCCTGGTGTTGATGATTTCACTGCTGCCAAGCTAGACACTGCCTGTAGGCGTCAGCTTTAGGACCCGTACTGACGTCTAGTCTAACACAGCAAAAAAAATACCCTGAGCCATCACGGTTGTTTGTGATAATGTAAGAGTTTATTAAATAGCTTTTCCTCCACATTATCAGATGGATATCAATTCTTTGACCTAAAATTGCTTTCTTCATGCACATTAAACGAGCCCAGTTGGAACAGAAAGGCTCATTTATACCATAACGAATGTCTTTCTGAAATTGAATGGCACTGATTTTTGCTGATTATGCTTTTGCCTGGAAAATGTTTCTCTGCTTTGCTTTCTGAGCCAATAGCTGTCAGTATAATTCACATGAGTCAGGTGTAATGAGGAGCAACAAAAGAAAAAAAAAGAGGGCTTATGTTCTCTATTTTGTACTAAAGGAAGTGTGGGAGAGGACAATGCTGTGCTGCATGCAGACACAATTTATCAGTTGTCAGTGGGTGTGTGAACAGTTGGATTTAAGGACAGATTTCAGTGTTGGACGCTTGGCGGAAGTTTGGAGATTTACAAGAAACAGCAGGATACTGTTACAGGACCAGGCCACGTATCTGGACTTTAATAGCAGAGCACAGTGTCAGGTTTGACCTGGAGGTAGTAATCTCAATCGACATTACTGTTACCTTTTCCAGGATAGTCTGCAGGTCATAATTCTTTCCTTTCCTACATGTTTCTTTGCAGGACTACAATGTGACTTTCTTTTTTTCCAACCATTTTTTACTGTTCTGTTTTAATAAATGAGATGTAAACTTAATAAAAAAAAGATTGTGATATAATTGCTCATCAATAAGACCAATAAAAAGGATATTAATGTCAAAACGTTGCGTTATGGTCAAGTTATGACCCACACATTATTCAGAGTGATGCATCCAGGCATAATGGAAAGTTTGTTCGAAGGAGAGAAGGAGCATGAGAACCAGGGGACAAAAGCATACTGCACGTTAAATGGTATAGTTTGATATTTCTGTGGTGTTCTAGCACCATATTCAGATGTTTGGAAGAAAATGTTTTTTTTTTTTTTATTATTTAATTAGCTACACGTCAATCTATAAAAATAATAAAAACAAATGTGTCATATCACTTTAAGGGAAATAATCTACTTAATATTTGAGTTTCACTTGTTGAACTGGATAATTGAAGCTTCACTTTCTGTGGTTATATAGACTTGATAACCAGCCAATTGTCAGAATATAAACTTTTAATAATGCATCAGTATGCTAAGAATGATGCATATATCACAATACATTAACTTTAAAGTGTGTGATTATGAAGTCGGTTAATCTTTCCAATGTCTCAGCTTTAGGTTACTCTAATTTTTTTTTTTTTAAGTGTGAATAGCACACCTGTGCTTTAGGTTGTAGTTAATATTTCTGCTGCCTTGAAATAATTTGCTCCATGCATATTCAATTAACTTTAAATCTATATTTTTAATCAACTACATAATAACTGGTAAAATTAAGCGATCTGTGATGAGTTTGAATAGAAACGTCGTCTAACCATCAGAGCATAAGGCGGCTGGATGGCATCGCTGGCTTTTCACCTCAAATCCAAATAACTTCTCCAGTTCAGAAAGTGGCTCTTATTTCAATTACTTACATTTCAATTCGATCATACATAAATTTAGTTGAAAATGGAAACTGGAAAAAAAAACATTATCTAAGAAAGCCACCTGTATTACAGAGTTATTGACTTTGTAGCAATCTCATATTTAGCAGCAGTGGAATGGAATAACTCCTTAATATTGCAGCATTTACTGATTATACCATTTACCCTGCCCTGTCTTGTTTTTTTTTGTTATCATTTGTTTTGTCTCTTCCAGTATGTTTCATCCAGATGTCTGAATGACAACTTTTTTTTTCTGATCATGAACTACACTTTCAGTCCAATTTTGTGCTTTTTTTTTTTTTTTTTTTTACACCAGAACCAAACACAAAGTTGAGTTAAATTATAGTGTTCAAAAACGCATTTCCTTTTACAAACAGCGGCGCAACTTATTCATTTAAATACCAAAAGCACAAAACGCTTCCTTCTGTGCTCTGTAGAAATGTGATGACATTTTGAAAGAACACCCTAAACAAGCAAAAGGAAAACACCTCAGATGTTTGCACCCTATGGCTGCAATCTTTCACTTGCTTTAAGATATAATTTGAACTTCACAGCTACACTTTTCCCTCTGCAGAACAATATACTCTCCAGGAACAATTTTTCCATCCTAACTCTGCTGGATGTGACGCTGCCTGTGCAAGTCTTGTATTATAGTGTAAATACAGGTTTATTTATTTCTCATTTGTTTCTGGAGCTGTTAATAGATTCTTATTTAGCCAGAGTGGAATTAGATAAAAAAGAAAATACATCCTGCTAACATTGCCAGGGGGCATATTTGACTTTTCTTAAGCCCTAGAGAGCTGCACTTTTTTTTTTTTATTTACTCTGTTGTTGTTGTTGACTCAGACTTAATAAAATGACAAACAGGAGGGCTGCTTAGTGATCTGTGCAAACCAAATGGCTAAAAGTTTCAAGTGGACTCTAAAGGCGCGAAGTAACGGTTTAATTCTGTTTCGGTTTCTCTGTGAATTTGTGGCAGTAACAGTGTTTTATTTGTTCATTCTTGTTGGGGTGGAAAAAAAAAGTGTTTGAAACTCAGTCAAGCAACTTGAAAGGAGCAATATACAAATTCAGAGTAATCACCAGTCTCAATGAAAGAAGACAGTGTGAAGACAATGACTAATGAGATTATTTAGTGGCTCAGAAGTTACATTTTCATCCCTCTCCTCCCTTGCTTTTCAAGTCGCATTTGTCACACACTGAGCTGATATGACTATTTCCACATTTAGCCCAGCATGACTTGGCCCTTGAATGTTGTCTTGGAAACTAATGAGTGGCCGTCTGCCCACAGGAACCATGGTGGTGCAAGTGGCGGCCACAGATGCAGATGACCCGACTTACGGGAACAGTGCCCGGGTGGTGTACAGCATCATCCACGGGCAGCCGTACTTCTCGGTGGAGCCCAAGACAGGTAGGTGTAATTTCCTCCCACCCTCTTACAGTCAGCACACACAATTGCTCTAAATGTCAGACAGTGCGGATGTCTCTGTGTTCGTGAAGTAGGCTCGGCGAAGAAAGTGCTGTATTATGTTGTGTAATGATAAAGAACACAAATCTACTGTTGGATTCCTTCACGGTCATTTATCCACTTTTCACTAAGGCCAAATAAAGCACATTTCAACAAATCGGAAGGTCAGAAGAAAATGCTACACTTGCGATACTTTGTTCTGTTGTTGCCATTTTGATTGTTAGAGAAACCAACCTGTAGTGTTGAACATTATTAAACATCTGCATCAGACAGCATATGGCTGTTGATTTGAAATACATAATATTGGATCTGTCTGTTTTTAAGTCTCACACTATCAAGGCAGCTGGGTGCCGCATAAGGTGCCCTTTCGTTCTACTTGAGCCCCCGTCCCCCAGAATATCTAATTACCACTGAACACTGTAGATATTAGCTTCTTCTGTGTTCATGCTAGACCAGTTTCCCCTGCACGTATGTTTGTGAATAAAGGTTTTAGTTGCTATTTGATCTATTAAATACCACAGTTATAAGTGTTTTTTGGGCGGTCTCAAGCTTTTTAGCTATTTGTGGACAGTTGTGGTCCACTGTACGTCTTTTTTGTTGTTACAAATAAATGTACATTATACAGTAAAATGAAATAAATATAAAAAGCAGTTTTTACATCTTAATTCGGTAATTAAAGGGAAAAACCTAATCAAACCAACCTAGCAAGATGTGAAGATGCAAATATTGTCATTGTTAAATCAAAAATTACATCCCATTAGCCAGATTTTTTTTAAAATAAAGCTGGGTTCAATTTAAATAACAGTGACTCATTTCTGATTACTGCCAGGTCTATAGAATCATATCAAGTAGAACCTGTCTGACAACATAAAATTATTAAATTATGTTTGTTTTTATGGGCACTTTGAAGTTATTTGTGAATTTAAAAAAGGGGAGAGGAGGACACAGCCCTGAAGTGACTCTTTGATTGATAACTGTATAAGTCATTACTGCTTGTGGCCCACATGGTAAAGACTTTAAAGCCCAACTTCAAAGATTTCCATTTCTGCTTCACATTCACACATAGATTAAGGGACAGCATTGTGTTCACTTAAAGATCTCACTGTCTTTAGCTGAATGCTGATTTGTGTTATGTATCCTGGAATTGTTTTTTTGATTGTTGTCTTTATATAAAATGTATTACTACCAGAGAAACAAAGTATGAGCATCACCAGTCAGTGTTTGCTTTCCCCCGTTTTGTGTCAATAGTTTTCATAAAATCAGTGTCCCCATAAACCAATTGCTTTTGTTTTTTAATTTATTTTCAGACATTACAATGCATTATAAATAACTTAAATGCCAACTTTGGAAGTTTACGCTTTACCCTGCAGTTAGATACTGAACATCTGTAGATGTAGCCAGTTTAAATAACACATTGTCATACTTGTGATAACACCTGTGAGGGGGGAGAAATTATACACTTGCACAGCTTTAAATGAGCTATTTAATGTAAAATCAAGCTTTTGTCTGATGCTGTATTTTGACTGCAAAATTGAGATGCTAGACCTTGAAAAAATTGTTATGTTCTCATCATTATTTATAAATAAACCTCATTGATCAATATCTTGTTTTTCTTAAAAAGTGATGTGATTTTTTTTTCATTGTTGAAGCAAAAATATTTCTAACAAAGCTTAATAATCCACATATTTAAAAATAAATATAGGAGACCTGCCCTACCTTTTTACTGCAACATATTTCCAGGTTTATACTGGAAA
Source organism: Poecilia picta (assembly GCA_033032245.1). Classification (NCBI taxonomy): domain Eukaryota; kingdom Metazoa; phylum Chordata; class Actinopteri; order Cyprinodontiformes; family Poeciliidae; genus Poecilia; species Poecilia picta. Next base: position 20,209,639 of record CM065372.1, on the reverse strand, counting down.
TCTACCTGCCATAAACCCAGTGCTTGACCGTTTAGCCTGAAGGTTTGCATCCACCGAATTGATCAATATGAAATGGATACAGGTAATATGTACTGTGATAACCCAATGTTATACAAAGTCTGCTATAAAATAAAGTTCAATCAGTTACTTTCAGAGGCCAAATACTTGCATTAACTGAATCTATTTGATTGTAATTTAATCTCAGTAGGAACTCAGCCTCAGACATTAAAGAACAAAAAGCATCATAAAGACAAAAGAAAACCCCAGGCAGGGAGAAAGTTGTAGAAAAATTTAAGGCTGACTTTTTAAACCTCGCACACAGAAGTATGAAATTGATAATCTGAAAATTTTAAGAGCGTGTTGAAATTCCAGACCTACCAAGACACAGGCTTCCATCCAAAGTAACAGGCGAGGCAATGAAAGCATTAATCAGAGCAGCAGCCAAGAGGCCCATTTAAACTCTGGAGGACTCAGGTTTGAGGATCTATGGGCAAGAAAACCATTAGTTGTGCACTCTAAAATTCGGTCCTCTGTGCCAGAGTGGCAAGAAGAAAGCCGTAGTAGAAAGGAAGGCCTGAAGAAGCATGTTTGCAGTTTGCCACAATCCATTTAGACGACACAGCAAACACTTGAAAGTAGATGGTCAGGCCTGATGAAGACAAAATCAAACCTTTTTTGGTTAAATGCCAAACAGTATGTGTGTTGAAGATGTATAAAACTCAGTAAAGCATAATGGTGATGGAATCGTGCATCAGAACAGCCAAATGAAGATAGTGTCACCTGAAAAAATGTGCGTATGTGGTACTAAGGTAGATATGTATCAGATAGTTTTCAAAGCGTCTGCAGTCTGAAGGGTCACATTGCATTTTATCCGACTCTCACACCATTAACATGAGAGATTAATTTTAATTCTGCACTGAAGAAGCCAGATGCATCATGTTCAGACGTAAACGATGAATGAAGCCAGCAATGCTAACACTCAGATTTCTTCGTTTTTTGTTTCCTTCATTTTCTTTTGTTTTTGTGACGAAACTCTCACCTCCCATTGCTCGACATCTTCATAATCCCTTCATAGACGACTGCGTCTATTATTACTTCTGTGAACAGTGCACTGCTGTGTGACGTCTATGTTCTTATTCTGTGCATGTGGGTAGTTTTGGGGTCGTAAAATGTTCACACAGAAGTCTGATTGCAGCCGCATTTAATTAGCAGTATGAATAACAACTACACATAGACAGACACACACACACACGCACACGCATGCGCACACACACACTCAAACAACAAAAACAGGCAGAAAAACGGATTCAGCAAAAAATCTGAACTGAGCATTAAAACCTGCTGTGACCGCAATTTTTACCAGCCAGAGCTACATGCTATAATGGAGATACTTTAAATTAGTTGTTTCCTCAAGTATTTGTATCTTTAAGTATATTTACTTTCTAGAATGGCCCAGTCTTCCCCTGTGCAAAACTGACAAACCTCAAAAATTCCCAGCAAACAATTTCTGCCTTCTTCACAATTATGCGTTCCTGGTCTGTCTCCCAAAATTCCAATCAAAGACATATTTTATAAATGCAATCTGACAAAAGTTTGAGATATGAGTGCTTATACTGTATGCAACAAGCTAAAAAAAAAAGAAACAACAGCAGTTTTACAAGTATTGGTGTAATTTTAATCCATGCCTACTTTATTCAATTTAAGATGATACATTAAATTCTAAAGCCTAAATAAATGAGTTCAAAACATAACTAGCAAGAGGTGTGAAATGGATAGAAAAGACATCTGTTTCAAAACAAGAAAAGTCTGTAAAATGGGTTTAGAAAAGCCTGCAACATAATTTGTGAGGTGGTTTGTTGACTGGTAGGGCGTATTACTCTGAGAAAGTGCAGCTGCAGTCCTTGCTACATCTTCATATTCGGCTCATTAGCCACTGCCCTGCCGAGGCTTTGCAAAACTCATGCAAAGCAGACTTGCAAGGAAACAGAAAAATAGAGGCCATTCCATAATATTAGGTTTCATCCTCTGCCTCAAAGCAAGACGTCCACACGTGTTTTTGCATCTTTATAAATGTAGTTCCAAATCATGGACTTGGAAAAATTTTAACTGCAATGCAGGGACACTTTTATCTCTCAGACACAGAAATCAGAGGGATGCTTCACAAAACAAACTCTTCCATAACCAATCATTTTCACCGTAAACATTCATTAAGCCATAACACTGGGAAGAAACGGAGCAATTCTGAAATAAAAATAATGTGCATCACGATAAAGAAAATAGCTTTGTGGCGTGTTGGCGTAACGACTTTTGGAGTCAGAGAAAGAGCACGATGCCACAAACATCAAAGTTTAACATGAGCTGCAAAAAGCCTGCATACAATCACAGGGAATGTTGTTTTGTTTCCCCCTCTTTCAAGAGAACTTCATTTAATGAAGCTTCTTGCTGAACCTTCATTTGCCAAGATATCCATATTAACAGATTCTGGTTTGAACAATCAAAGTTTTGATACCCTAAATAAATATTGCTTCTGTTGGTACTCTTTACATCTCTGCAGTTCCTCTGAAAACTTTCCATAGATCTCTGAGTATAAGTCAACATCCAAGAAGCTGAGAAGTTCATATGTCTGTGGGCTAATTAAAGAGTTAATATGCAGTGATGTGTTTCTCTTCAGGGAAGTTGACTTAACACTTTCTTTTTTACATGGGTAATATAAAAAAAGCAACTTAAAGACAGTGGATGATTATTTCCACAGAACACTGCATGTGTTGAAGGGGAATCATGGACTCCACAGTGTTTATAGTCAATTTATTTTTCAATTTAAAAAATTCACATATAATTGAGAGATGGATCAGAATACAGATTCAACACCGAAAACCTGAAAGTTCCCATGTGGCTTTGCTAAAATATATTTTCAATGCACTTTCTTAAGGGTTGTGATTGTGTAGGATTACCTAACTTACGGCTTTTAAAGGCCTAGAGTTTCTTTTATTATTAGACGCTCAAATTACCTCGTCTCTTCAGACCTACCTGACGTTTTGATAGCATACTTCTGTCTTCGTCAGCGGTGCCACAGTTGTTGACGAGCCAACACCGCCTCCTGCTGCTGGCTTACTGCTGGAGGACAATCATCATCCCTCCACCGCAAGCAATCATCTGGAACAAAGTGATCCAAGCAGTAAATGACTGAATAGGTTCTTGTTGAAGATTCGCTGCGGTACCAGCACACCATCTTTAAAGGTTCTCTTCGATGCAGTCCAACCTGAACGCAAACTAGCCTGACCAGATTCGAGCAGGTTGTTGTAGCTGACTGAAAGCTGGTGTTTTATGCTCTATCCAGCAATAATAGATTTTTTAAAAAATAAATAAATAAAATATTTTTCACTTTTTTAAGTTTAAGTGGAACCCCACCTCTTCACCTATAATATCCTTGCAGACCAGCTGGTACCTACCTCCAACAGTCACTGGGGAAGACATGTGGTCCATACTGATTACTAAGAGGTTTTTATTAGAATTAACCCAAAGTGAAAGACATTTTCAGTAAATGAATGTAATGGGTAATAACTACTTTTTATAGTTGCTTTTGTTGTCTGCTTGTACCTTGTTGTTCGACAGCTAATTACTATTGTTTGTCATTTAACCCACAGTAGTTTGGACCCCAAATTTCTGTCTGTGACATTGTGGGCTATTAAACGAAAAATTTAGGGATAACTGCCTTAAGTGATTAAATCCATTAAAAGAAATGTGATCCAGCAAAAAATGTCCTGAACTGGAGGAGGTCTGATAAAAATTCGATCACTTGCCTCTAGCTGTTCGATGCTATCTAACAAAGTTGGTGAGAACACTTGCGCCCATTGATGACTCTTGAATGAGATTTCATTAGATCAATATCAATTAGAGTGAGAGCAGACATTTACATAAATGATGTTCAAACGGCGTGTCTGCCCCATAAACCTCCTATTATTCTCATATCATGTTTTCTAGACTCTCGGCTCAATGACCAGAGCTCGTACTTTTCACAGCCTCAGCTGAGGAGTTTCATTAAGCTAAGTGGATTCTTTGAATCCCCAAGGTTGATATTTGGAAAGCTTTAATGGGATATAATTACTTGCTTTGAGTGGTCTGTGTTCTTTCACAGTCAAGTGCAATGCTCACCAGGGTTCAGTGTGTATTAAGTACATTTTCATCGGAGCACGCGCGGTATGAAATGCAAAGGCACAAGAACATGTTCACCTCTCTGTATGGCTGAACCGAGCTGACAACATGCCAAATAGTTGTTTACTGCCCTTCTTTCGTAAAGGAACACCAACTAAAACATTTTTATGGGCTTGATAAACAATATTTAGACTTCTGAGTCACTAATTTGTTTTGAAAAATACAAAGTTGTGCATCTAAAGAGTATCATGAATTACTCATATCCATTACGCCTACCTAGTAATAATAATTTCAATGTATTTTACTGGTAATTTTATAGAGCACACTAAGCAAGCACATAACTGCATTGTACAGTGTTGTATTTGCAGACATTATTCATGGTTTAAATTTTCAGAATTACGCTGATGGCAGTCCTCTGCCTTATGAATAGGTTTTGTTATGTATTACATGCAGTGTGAGAAGGAAGTAAAAGAAGCCAAATGGATGATTTGTCATGCTACAGAGCTATGTGTGTCACTTCTGACAAATTACATTTAAATGGTGACTTTAAAACATTCAACATTTAATAGAGGAAAGGAAAGCATTTAAAATCTGAAACCGATTCAGGTAGTATGTGTAACAGATTAACAACCCCTTTATGTAGCACATTTATATAGCAAATGTGCTATTTAAATAAAATTACCTTACCTTACCTTACCTCCACCTTTTCTCTGATGGTTCTCCTCCGTTCCTGCAGTTTTAGCTTTGCTTTGCCAGACACAACTATTCCATCTGCTGTTGACAGCAGCTTGTTCTTGCAGCATGGCAGGAGGCCGGTATCTGTCTCTGGGTGTCGAGCAAAAAGGCGGGACATACCCTGGCCAGGCCATTACAACACAGTTGTGTTTTTGGACTGTGGGAAAAGATAGGAGTACTCAGACAGAGCACCATGTAGAAAGACTCAAGGGGGGGATTCAATTATATAACTTTTACGAATAGAATTTGTATTTATTTATTCATTTTTTTTACATTAAAGCTATCATTGGATTGTGATGCTATAATATGAGATCGACAACCTGTGAAAACAATCAAGCTCCTATGCCTTCTCCTTCTGCTGTCATCTGCTGAAATACTCTGCCCATAAAAATCAACCAATCAGAGGCAGGAGGAGGCTCTTAGCGCTATCAATCAACACATGTACACACTCCTCACAACCTCTCCGTTTCTCTCTGCTAGGCTGCAGCTGGTTTATGACAACAGAGCCTTCCATGAATGCTCAGTCTAGTTAGTATGGCGTCATTAGCACATTTAGCAGCGTGTACCAGAGGTTGAGTGGCAGCACTACGACCTTCCTCCTGGTGCTGATTTGTTGTCTTTGATTGAGAGTCATGTATTTTTGAAAACTTGGTGGAACTGGGAGGACCGATCTTTTCACAGATTATCAGTCTTGTATTACAACATGGTGACAGTTTAAACAAATTTGTAAAAGCTACATACTTTAGCTTTAATGGATGGAGGGAAGGATGAATGGATGGGACATTTAAATTATGTGACAAGGAATAAAGTCTTTATATTCAAATGTTTTTCCGTGCTCAATTAGACTTTTCACTTTCCATAGAAACTCTGCTTTTAAAGCAACTTCATCCCTTTGTGCTTCCTGCAGGCATTCATACTTGTGCTTTTAACATTCAAATAATGTATAACAGTCAAAAAAATCCCTCAAAGTTTATTTACTTGTTTTATCGGGTTTTTGTGCTCACGCTACAGATTCACATCCATTTAAGCTTCCAGCATTTTTCTGCCTATTAGCACTTGTTGCAGCGGTGTATGAGGCTCACATCAGCTGTGGGTATTAAAGGCAGTCAGCCAAGAAATTGATAGTGTAATTATTCTTAGTGTTAGGGGCAAAATACCATGAGCTGATTACAGTTCACTACAACAGAACTGCCAACTGTGGCATTAAAAACAACAAATGAACCGTTTCTAACATTAATTTAAAGAAAAGTTGTTGTTTTTTAAGTAAATTAGGTCTTCAAGGTACTCTTGAAACCATAAATATGAAATAAAATTTCACCTTTATTTGTAAAAAAAAAAAAAAATGTAGTTGCAAAGTCTCTTGAGTGGGTGAGTCAGAAATTCAGCTTTTCTAAAGAACCTTTAGAGCTATTATTGCCATTATTTGCAGTTTACTGTAAACTATGTCCTTTTTCCAGAGGTATTCAATACCTCTGCTCATACAGGCTGTTAAATGGCCTGTTTTTTTTGCGTGCTTGCTCTTAAGTCTGTAACATCCCGTTGATTCATATATCTTTCAGAATACACCCCGGGGATGAGACACTAACTGTTAGTCAGCAGCCCAGGATTGAGTGTGTTGCAATCAGTGCTGTGCCTCCATCTTTGTAAGTTTCTAATTAGTCTCATTTGCAGTACAAGCCTAGACCGTGGCCCCTGCTGACTTTGACAAATACCGGAGCCGGAATACATTCTAAGCTTTATGCTGCAATTCTGTGCTGGCGATTAACTGGCTGAGGGCTGATGGCTTTAGGAGGAATTTATGTGACCCTGTGTTCAGTGGGTAGCATCCTGTCTCTTACAAGTTACCCAAGTTCCTAATCCCAAATTGAATCCACAAGGTGCCCTTGGGAAAAGAGCCTAATCCTGAATGGCTTCAACAACTTCCAAGCGGTGCATAATGGAAAATACAGTTTTAAGGTGCTTACTTAAGACTGTATTTGGTAATATATATTGGCTGATTACCTGTAGTTCAGTCTGAAGGTGAAGCTGAAATGGTAATACTGCCAAGGACTATGCTCTAATTGATGACAGACCTCAAGGAGGTTTTTGAACAGCTGCCTCCAATGCCACGCACCTCAGCAATATGGTAAAGTCCTTTGGAGACAATTATCCGCGCACATTAGCACTGCTAAGCATTCACGCACGCATAAACCTCCAGTAAGCTGCAATAACAAGAGCGGAGTTCAGGTTATGGGAAATGCCAGGTGCCTGAATGAGAGGATTAATTACATCCTGAGGGGAGTATTTAAAGATGTGACAAGGCGACGCGAGTATGACATCTGAATATGACAGGCACTCAGGTGGAAGAGGAGCCGTGGCGGACTGAGCCGTGTCTGCCCTCGGACCAAGAATCTAATTAAAACCGAAGCAGGTCACACAAAGGAAAAAGCCATGTCCAATTCTTATGTGGCATGCAGCTGTGAATTTTTGACCCTGAGGTCAGAAGACGATGAGATTGCTTTAGTTATGGATATTAACATGTTTCTTTTTTTTTCCCTTTCCTAAAACATGAATTTCACTATGTACCTTTTTTTTCTTTTTAATTTTTGCATTTTTTTTATAGTACATGTTGCTTTACACTGCCTGGTTGCTGTGGCTACTGAACTAAATCAAGAACATTATAGCTGAAGGCCAGATATAAATCTGGCTGTCTCCTGCAGTTCAGGCAGGTAATATAGAGCATCGTTTCCCAACGGTGGGGTCTGGACCCCACTCTGGTACACGGAAAACAAGCCAGGGGATGTGAAACGATTTTCAGAAGTCAATTTCTGCCCCAATTGTTCCAAATAGATTTAAGAAGTAGTCAGTGATAATGGATGAAAATAGTTTGGTGTTCCTTGTTGCTGCTTATTTTGTTGTTATGGTTTTGTTTCCTGTGTCTGCTTCCTTTGAATATTTCAATATTTAAGGAGACGCAACTTTTTGGAGCAGGATGTACTGTTGGCAGTAGACTGACTGTTCATGAATTTGCACAAAATCACTCAACATACTATTGTTGCTTAAGTATACATGCAAAGTAGTAGGAAGCACACACCACCAAACTAATGCAATTATAGCTAGTAATAAAAGGTTTCTGCACTGACATCATTAAGCAGAAGCCAGTGAGTTTTTGGTATATGGAAACTCAAACGGTTATTAAATAAGTGTCTGTTTATGGTAAGCTATTTGTGTATTTATTTAAACATTTGACATCTAGTATTGCCTTAATTATATCGGTGGAGCTGTACTTTTCTCCCACTCCAAGTAATTGTTTTTGTCTTGCAGGAAAAAAGAAAATATCTAAAAATGTTTCAGGTAACTTAAACATTAGACCTATATTTCTTACAAACAGGTCTATTTTGAGTTTTTGACAGTTGACCCTTTTGTCCCCATCTGTCCATCCGTCCATCTATCCACCTCTGTACTATTTGTCCATGAATTATAATTCCATCCACTTAGTTTGACATCTGCATCTTCATACACCATCGAACTGCTTTAAATTGTAATTGCAGGCATCGCACACACACAGTTATACGTATTTTCCCTCATTCTGATGTTACTCTGACTGGAGCTTGTTTTCCTTCACACACTGGCCTTTGTGATGCATGAGTCCGCCACCCGGCCTTTTCAGCCCTGGTATCATGCGGCTCTTTCAGTCTTGTGGATCCCTGGGTGGCTATAGTAACTCGTGATTAAAGCACGAGGCTTGAATGTCACTCAGTAATAAAGTACCAGAGCTGCAGGTTTTATTCCCTGTTTGTCTGACTGTTTTTTGTGTCTGTTGAAAGAATCTATTCCTTGTAAGTGGACCGCCTGAGGGCTCTGCAAATCACATACTGCACCCTTCATGTTTAAGTGTACATCACCTTCATCAGGAGATCTCATAGCTGCACGCTGAGCCAGAGGGCTCCTCTAAAGCCAGTGCTTTTATTTTCCTCCCGTCACAAGACAAATGTCAAGTAGCCAGGCTTTAGGAGGGAGCGTGGCCCACCCGTCTGCCGCCAGTGGTTTGGAGACAGCTAGATGAATGCGAGGCTACAATGCGTCTGGCTCGCACCGGAGGCAAGGAGTCACGGTGCAATGAGGAGGCCGTGCTGCGATAACGACAGAAGGGTTTTAATCATCACCGCTCCCCGGGAATGACACCAGCGCCGCACGGGGTAACGGAGACAGAGAGCAAGGTGGGGTGGGGTGGAGGAGGGCGGCTGGCACCCAGCAGACAAACAAGCAGCTTGTAGCATCCCTGTGTGGATTAGCACTGTTGCTTGGTGTGAAGCGCGTGTTCTTCTGGAAAGCCAGCAGGAGAAACATATTACTCTTTTATTGTGTTTTGCTTTAGATTTTTTTTTCGGCATTACGGATTGTCTGGCACCATTAAAGATCGTGTCTGTTTTTCAGGTTTATTAAGTCGAAATTAAAACTGTGGAGTACCTCACAAAATGTATTTACAGCCCCTTGAACCTTTGCACATTTTGTCAGGTTACAGACAGAAACGTAAGTGCATTAACAATTTATGTGATGAAACAACGCAACGTAGTGCATAACTTTGAAGTAGACGATTCTTCTCAGATGTAGAGACAGAATTTTTACTCCCTTTTCAAAAAGCTCAGACAGATTGTATGGAAAGTGTCTGTTAACATCAGTTTTTAAATTTTGCCACAGATTTTCAATTTTACTGAAGTCTGAGCTTTGACTTGACCACTGCAACACATAAATGCAGTATGCTTCAATCTAAGTCACGCCAGTATAATCCTGGGTACTGTATTTAGTTTTCTTTCTGTAAGTTGAATATTTACCCCACTACATAGTTTATAACTGATGTTCCTCCCAGATTTTTCCGTATTGAGCTCCATCTGTCGTCCAATAAACTTTGAGTTGATTTGCTGTCCCGGCTGAGCTAACGCTTCCCTAAAGCATCATGGCACCATCACCATGTTAGACGGGGGGGTAGTGTGTTAATGGTGATGTCATTTTTTGTTATTCCAGTGTTATGGCTTTTGACATTTTTTGCACTGACCATAGACTTTCATATTTTGGCAAGAAAGGCCAAATTTCATCTGATCAGAGAAGACTACCTTCTTTTCTTTCCCTACTGTCTTCTTTACATAACTTGTGGCAAACAACTCTGCTATTTTTTCCCCTTTCGTCTTTGTATCATTTTTAAGAAGACCAAGTTTAAGTAAAAATAAAAAAAATAAAAAATCACCAGCTTGAGCTGTGAATCTCTCCAGCTCCTCCAGAGTTACCCTGGGTCTACTGGCTGTTTCTTTGATTTATTCTCTTCCTCACTGGGCTGTTAGATCAGATGGACCTCATGTACTCTTTCCATTTTCAGAGATGCTTAAAGATGCATTTTGTTTGATAGATTGGACTTGATTTAGTCAGTTTTATTTTAGCACACCTTCCACTTTATATTTCAGCTCTACCTTGTATTGGTGGATCAAATAAAATTCAAATGATATGCACTGTAGTTGCAATGTGACATAAATGTAAAAAATGTTAAAGGCACAATATTACTTTTATGCTTTGGTGGGAACATTTATTTCTCCCATTTCCAGCTCTGCAGAATGAACATATTTTTATTTCCTTAGCTTTTATGATAATCAAAACATTACCCAGCTTCCTCTACATATTTAGTTATCCCGAATGTTTAAAGATGCCGGGGTTTGTTCCAAGTCTAAACATGCATGCCTGATGTTTATGGAGCACAGAACCAGAAAAAGAAAGAAAAAAAAACTTTTGTTTGCATCTTGCTGATATTTACGGAGCTTTGTGGGATTGAAGTCGGCTATCTGATGGAATTTAGTCACCCGGGGGATCAGTCGATGATGTGAGTCGTGCTCTTTAATTAGCTCACTCTGCATACAGATTTTATGTATGCATGTATAAATGTAACAGATAAATACAGCAAATGGTTGAATATTAAAGGATTTGCTTAGAATAAAAAAAAACATGTTGTTTAGAGGAGACTGTTTAGAGGAGACTGTTCACAGCCGACTGTTGCACTGTTCATTAAACGCCATGATTTATAAAAAGAAGTGAGGATTATTGTTTTTATTGACCTGCTTCATCCCAGTGTGAGCTCACAAGTTGTGGCTTTACAGAAAAAGAAGAGAGTAGCTCACTATAATTTAACAAACTGAGCCATTTACTTTGAAAGCCAATACCACTGTCATGTGGTGGTTATGTAATGACATTATTAAGGAATAGCAAAGAAAATAAATTAAATACCAACTGGATTTATTTTTTATTTTTTCACCATGACCAAATGGTCAGAAGGAGACTTCATTTTCTGGATTGTCTTCCCTCTGCGCAAAAATTAAATGTGTGAGACCTTTTTCATACCACAGCATAGTGGGAGAAATGTGGATAGAACCCCCCAAAAGGAATTAATACCACAAAGAAACACTTACACTAGTTAGAAGAGTGAGCTCTGATCCCTCCACAGAGATGTAAAAGACTATGTGTTTATTACAGCAGATGCTATTTCGTCCAACAGTGGCACAATCAGAGCTTATTCTTTTCCTTCTGGCTTTTCCCTTTAGGGGTCGCCACACCAAGTCATCTGTTTCTATCTAATCCTATGTTCCACATCTTCTTCTTTCACACCAACCACCTTCTGTGGTGACACAACTGGATTTTTTTTTCACATTTTTTTTTTAATATTGAATACCCCCATATTTAATATTTCCATGGTGATCAGTAAAAATGGAGTGTGGGGAGAAATGTAATCTACAAGAAAAGCAGCACTGCTTCTTTAAGATACTGTTTAAGATACTGTCCCATTTCTCCAAACAGCTGTCACCAGAATATATTATATTAGGGAATCATACAGATATTGTTTAAGTTTCGTTTTTTCTTACCAATCAGTGTTTTACCTGTGAGGGTTTGGCTACGGCACTCAGTGGTATTCAAAGACATAAATAACACAATTTGAACTCTGACACTCTAGTTAGTTTTCTCGCAGCAGCACCTTGTTTGGACTTACATTCTGTTGACTGACTTTTCTCATTATTTCATATAAAGTCTGCACTAGAGCAATTTGGTTATAGTTATGTTTATGTGTGTTTGTGTGATGATCAATGTGGGTGTGTGAATGAGTTGTGCCCTGACTCTTTTGCCGTCAGGAATGTGGTATTCACACCCGTCCTGTGCACTGATTTCCTCATATAACCCAACAATAAAGTATTATTCCCAGATTAACCTGGTTATTATGGTAAAACACTGAGGATTATCATCTGGAAAGAGAGTGAGACGGCAATGAGTTAATGCTATCTGCAGAAATCAATACATGGTTTTTATACTGACACATGAGACATAAAACATTGACTCAATGAAAAACGAAAGCACTTACCAGATATAATATAAGCTCACAACACCCACGGTCACCTCAGTGATCTGGTTGTTGACTCTCATCTTGAGTTAACATTTGAAGCAACTGAACCGTATTTTGCACTCAACCCTCAGGTTTGAGTAATCGTGTTCCTTACGTTAGTGATTTGACGTGTTCAATAATCACGGGGCAGAATTTGCTTTCTGACGGAGAGCGTTTTTGTGAGTGAGAAAAAAATCCTACACAGATATTCCGTGTAGATGGAGCTTACTTTATTCCTTTTCCATGTTGCAAAAAACATCAACACATCCATTTATTTTTATTGAAAATATATTGTCAAGGAAACAGTCTGTTAACTGAGTGATTGTTGATTCAGTTTTAGAATGTCTTAGCCACACTACTGTATAAGAAAAGTGCATTTTAAAATTAGATGCTTTGAAGCCAGTGGAATTATTTTGACTTTTTCCTAGAATATGATATTTGAAGCCATGCACTTAAAAAAAAAACTGGCAACCGTTTTTTTTTCCTTTTCATAGTTTCCAGTCACTTTCATCTGAAAAAACAACAACAAAGAAATTAGCAGTAATTGCTCTGAAAACAGGAAGCAAAGTTATAAGTAATATTGAAGAGCCAACGCTGCTAAATAAAGCTCATATACCGCAGAGAAAAAGACACAACTTAAAGAAAATGCTTTTGCATCCTTTTAGTAAAGAATGAAAGATAGAGAGATCAAATGCCAAGGTAGCATGTGTTGAAGAAAGTAAAACATACTTTATTCAAAGTCCTCGTTTTAATGGCTCATCAATGAAAGATGTCATCATGTAGCATAGCTGCTGCTTCTTTCAATTGCATTAATATTAGCTGCTTTCATATCTAATGATTGCTAGCAGATAATCTTAAAAGGTGTGCCAAATAATCCCTGATTGCGTCATTTTCCTCCCTTGTCTCACAAATCTTCCCACTTTTTGATCCTTTGTCAGCAGGCTGCATTTCAGGGATCTGAGCATCCTTAAACATTTCTATGCCGCATGTAGACATATTTCTTCTGTCTTTATTTTTTGTGCCACGCTTAATCAGATCATGAAATACATTTTTGTTGTATGTCAGGTAAAAATATCCTGGGTAAATACAATAAAAGCCTGTTTCATGCTGTGATTTTATGTATTAAAGGGGAAAAGAAAAGCTTTTCAAAACAACCCAGTTCTATGGAACAAAGTAATCGCAACAAACTAACTAGACCCTAAATCTAATTACATGTTGCCCCCCTTGATCAGAACAACTGCCAAAAAAAGCAGTTGTGAAAACTACTAATGAGTCTTTCACCTTGTTGTGATGGAATTTTTTTCTAAGTCTTACTTGCAGAATTATTCGTTTCAGTCCCAATGGAGAGATGGTGCAGGATGAAGTCATGCCATAACAGTTCAGTTGCATTTAAATATGGACAATGACTAATACCGCTCCAAAATGTCTCTTTTTATTTTCTTCATATTTGCCACTCATAGGTTGACTTGCTGGGTCATATTCTGATCATAAGCTGATGTTCAGGCATTCTCGTTAGAATGTGCTTGAATATGTGAACAAACAGCTTCTTCAGCAGTTACCTTATATTGCTTATCCTCCTTGTGAATGGTGTCGATGTCTTCTGGACATCTGTCCAGTCAGCAGTCTTCCTCATGAACATGTAGCCGACTGACCTGGAGTGAGAGTCCATTTAAAGGCTCAGGAAACTTTTGAGTCAATTAGCTTATTGTTGTGGGACACCATTCGATTCCAGTAATGACCTTTTCAACAGTATTCCAATTTTTCTGAGACAGAATTGTGGGTTCTCATGATCCGTAAACCATTATCATCAAAATTGCAAGAAGCAAAGGCTAAAAATACATAATTATATGTGGCTATTCCATATAATAAAAAAGTTTGATTTTCTGAGATTACTGGCAAAAATATTCCACTTACGTGCAATATTAAATTCTTTTTTAGACATACTTCTATGCAGAGCAGGGCTGGCTGCCTGAAAGGAAAACATGAGTGAGCAGAGATTAGTTTGGGTCAAGTGGGAATGGGCAAGTGGGAAAGAATGACAAGGAAGAAGAAAGATAAATTAATATTCCTTAACATGATGCTTTAAAGTCAGATCAGTGTTTGTAAAAACAGAAATTTCAAAATGAAGAGTGTACATATCAGTCCACCGATACGCACAGCAGCTCAGGAGGCGTAAGCCGAAAATACTGGTATCAAGGGAAATCCCACTTTGCAGTTGGAAACCCACCAGTGTGTGGAACAAGACGGAGGCGTGTTGTGGTTTTTCTGTTTCAGGAAAGTTGTGATCCGAGTCGTTGTGCTGCTGACTGATCGGATGTGTCTATACTCATCAGATCAGTGTTGTCTCGCTGCGTGGAAGCTGTCCGTTTTGGCTTTTTTATCCAGTGTCATCCATCAGAGAAATATTACGTTATTATGCTGTCCCTGCATGGGTCATGGTCTGCTGACTGCTTTCAGATTCAAATAACTATAATGCTAGAAATAAATATTGCTGTCTCATTTTATATAAAAAAAATTATACTTGTGTCTCAGTCTGAACATTTATTTTATGAAGTATTTCAGAGAGACAACAGTACAAAGTTAACCAACGAGAGCAGAGAAAGCTGCAGTGCTTTAGTTTAAAAACATCCTAACTTATGGCAATAATACATTTTATTTAGAAAGGCTTTTTCCAATACTCAAGATCATTTTGCAAAGAAAGTAAAGAAAAGAAAAATAAGAAAACTGACTTTCTGTGGCAAAAGGAAACTGAACAGACAACAAAGAAACTCATTGAAACCCATCTGTCTGGAAAGATTTACAAAGACAGTTCTAGGTCTTTTGGACTCCAGAAAACCACAGCAAAGCCATTATCCACAAATGGAGAAAACGTGGAACAGTAATGAACCTTCCCAGGAGAGGTCAGTCTACCCAAATTGCTCTTAAGAATTCATCGGTGACTGAACCAGGGATCTCAAAAGAACACAAAACAACTTCTAAAGCACTACAGGCCTCATTTACGCCAGATAAGTTCAGTATTCATGATTAAATAATAAAAAAAATAGCAAAAGTATTGTAAAAGTGCATGCCAGACCACACACAGAATAAAAAACTTGTAGGGTCTCTTGAGACTTCCCGGGTGGGTTAAAACTGCTGATCATGGCAAAAAATCCTGGACCAAAATTTCCTTACAAAGATTTAAAAGAGTCACTATCAGTTACTGCATGACCAATTATTAGGTTTAAATTGAATAGCTTTTGTTCGCCCTTGAAATGCTCCCTTGATAAATCACATTTTGTAATTAATAAATGACAGAAATATTAAAAAATTTGATGATAGATTAATTTCATTGTACGCCATGCAGACTCTCTCTCTGCACAGATGAAGATATGCTTACCTCAGCAGCTTTTAAGAAGAAACTGTGATAGGTGGCATTATTTAAAGCAAACATGAAATCACTCAGGTGGTCACTTTCTGTGGTTGATGTAAGCTACTGTTTGATTGTTTTACACTTTAAAACTCCACAATTGTGCCTAGTCCCAGTGTAAAATAAAGGTTTCTCATTTTTTCATTGGATGTAACTCGAGTCCAACACTCATTGAGTTGTAATTAGAGTCCCAAGGTGTATTAAAATGCAGCAATGGCTGCGGCAGGAGGAATTTGAATCTTCTTGTGGAAGATTTTATAACAGCCACATTGGGTTAAAAATGTCAGTATGCGCACTTTAAGCATGAATCTTTGAGTGAGAAATACATGTAACTTGTAATATATGGGAACCTGAGGATATCTGCTTTAGTATTCACATACTCTTTTATGAAATTGGATTCCATGCAATGTTTTATGTGATTTCAAGGATTAGACTTAGAAATTCATTAGGTTCCAGCTCTGAGAACGAGGCCCTATTTTCATCTCCTATATCAGACTGCGAATTTGATAAAGTATGAAAATATGATTCATTTATTCAAGAACTGTGCGCCGCGGCTTTATGTGGTTCTTAATGAGTAATCTTCCATACTCTGTGGGAATCTTTAATAAGTGCCATTTAATGAATGAAACACGTTGTGTGGCAAATCATTAACTTTGAAAGCACCCCTGATTGCTTTTGAAGGATTACAACGCTTTTCTTTGATTTAAATGGGTTGCGTTAATTTTTCTGGAATTATCTTTGTATTTAAGGGATAAGCCCTAGATTAGAAAAGTGCCATAAATAAAACAACAAATATTTTCCTCTTTAGTCATTTGAAACGTTTACCTCTTTGCTGCCGTAGCTGGCATTTGGAGGGGTTCAGGTGAAACCAGACAAATGGCAGTTATTTGATGCCAGCGTTGTCACATCTCTTATCTTTTTTCGATAGAGATCAATCATGACAGCGGGAACAGACAGATGATTCCTCCCCTGGCGGCCAAATTGTCCCCTTGCATGTGCTCACTTTTGTGACAGTGTCTGAACATTTGCCTCATCATACATCAAACCACTAAACCGTTTGGATTGACAGCACTTTTGAAGCGGAGAACACACACCAATAAGCGAACAGAGGCAACAGCCGACGCAGACTTTCACTTTGACTTGGAGAATCCTCAGAATTGCCTACTGAAGGGTTGATGTAAACCGTCTTTAGCACTGTGAAATGATATCTTCAGATCAGTTAGACGTTCAAGGGCTTGAGTGGTGCAGTTGTCAAAAGGATTAACAGGTGGGAAAATGTCAGTACATTTTACATTTAATAACAGTTAAGTGATTAAATGTACTGTAAATCATATGTTTTTCATTGACTGATTTATTGTGTTTCTGTTTTTAGTTACCCTTTTAGTTGCACATCTTTTTACACCACACTTTTCTTCCACTCAACTTTCCATTAATATGCTAGGATGCAGCACTCAGAGCACTTAGTGATTACTTTTTGTGGCTAATCTTCATTGTGGAAGGTGTAAATGACTGTTGGACAACTGACACAGGAAAGAATGAGGTGAGCAGCGTTTCTGGAAGTAAAAAAAAATGATATTGATCGTAAATAATATTCTATTTTTCAAAATGAACAAACTTTTAATAATACCACTCTATGTAATCTATGTACGAGTTTCTTATTTTAATGAATGGAACATTTTGCTGGTGTTCAAGTTGATTATAACTCACTTTAAATGTCCCATAAAGGATGGATCCCTCACTAATCATGGAAGAATACCGAGATGAGATTTGAGAAAAACAAACGTTTGCCACTCTTATCATCACCATCTTCTCTCTCTCTCTCTTCCTCTCTCTTACTTTGCAGGTGTCATACGGACAGCTTTGCCCAACATGGACCGGGAGACGAAAGACCAGTATGTGCTGGTCATTCAGGCCAAAGACATGGTGGGCCAAATGGGCGGCCTCTCCGGCACCACCTCTGTCACGGTCACTCTCACCGATGTCAACGACAACCCACCTCGGTTCGCTCACAGTAAGAGACCTCTTTCTGACTGCCTCCACAGTGCTGATTGAGTTTTTACATGTGCAGCAGCTACTTAGCAATCAGAATAAAACCTCCACATCTTTTTCTTCTTTTTTTTCACACTGGTTTTGTTCTCTAGGTTGAATGCAGCTCTTAGGATGTACTATCACTGCAAGACCACTTGAACTAAGAGAAGCGAATAAGGGCCCTCGATCAACATAGTAAAAATGCTGTGTTTTTTTTTTCTCACTCGGATGGAAAGAACCGCTTTAAAAATTACTTTTTCTATATTACTTTTTAATAAAGAAAAGCAGTTTTGGTTGAACGAAGTTTCACAGAAAATGAATGAATGAAGTTAATTTTTCAAAATGAATACCTCTTCTCACCCTTTGCCATGTTACAGTAAACCTTCAGTCTGAGAGCAAAGTGCTTTATTAGAAGCGTGTGGAATAATCAAATCGCTGATGTATAACTTCTTATTAATAAAAAATAATGATGGAGCTGATTATATGTGAAAAGAAGAATCTTAAACTCTATTTTGGATTTAACAAGGAGTCAATGAAAATAAGCTAAAGTAGGAGAAATATGATCTGTCGTTTTTATTTTAATTTTGTAGAACTTCATTTAACAGGATTTAGGGCTACTTTTTTTTCAAACTTCTTTAAGCTTTGAACATGTAGACTGAAATGTTTGCCAGTTGATTGCAAAAAGGATGTGTCGTAGTTAAATTGAATGCAAATGCATCTATAGCTATCAATCAACAGATTTTCAATTAGCTGTATGTCTGGACTTTGACTAGGTCATCCTAACTCATTGATATGTCTCGGTTTTGGCAGAAGGCCATCTCTTGGTGTCATTGGAGTTGAACTATACTTGAACTGCTTTCAGATGATGAACTGAATTCTGCTCTGTAAGATCTCCAAGGATCGGGACGTTGTTTAAGAATTTAACCCCACAATGAATCGCTCAACAATTGATGCTCTCTAGCAAACCTTTAAGCCATTCGCTGGTCCAGCTGGAGCGCAGCCACCACTGGACTGCCATGAAACCGTATACAAAAAGACTGACTTGTATCACTCTGTGAACTCTAACGGAAAATGGTTCCTCTGGATTTTATTTAAGAGTTTTAAGATTGCAAAAACTGAGAAAATTAAACAGTTATGGATAGCTGAAAACCTGAAAATCACAACCTTGCATTTATGTTTTCAGCAAGAACTTGGACTTTTCCTAAAAAATTAAGAAAACTGTCTGTCTATAAAAGCTGCTCCTCCCAGCTTCATTCTTCATCAAAGACAGTCATTCCTTTTGCATTGGACACCAAGATCAATCAGGTTTCTTTCTTTTTTTTTTTTTTTTCCTTTTTCTTTCATTTTGTCAGCCCTTTGCACAGGCTGCTAATGGCTTCCAGGAAAAGCTTTACGATTCAAAGGCATGCAGTGCTTCTCATGATAATCCCGAAGCACCGGCAATCGGTTTACTGCTGATAGCCCGACCGCTGGTCCGGCTGGAGCGCAGTCACCACTGGACTGCCATGAAGCCGAGTCAATTTGCCGGTCCCCGGGGTGAAAGGGAGATTCAAGTTTGCGCGACAAGCCATCAGTGTCGTTTTAACCCAGCGCTGTCGCACTGAGAAGAAAGAGACTTTAGAAGAATTCTGGGGGGTTTTGCTCCTGCTGTTGCGCTCACAGGGTCATGGGTCAGAATCGATATGCCATTACAGGGCTTCAGAGCAGATTGAATCCAGGAGCACTGCTTAGCTGATGATATGTGGGGAAAAGGGTCGGGACGGGGAAGAGTAGGAGGTGGGTGCAAGGGTAATAGGATGGGAGAAAAGTATTTTTGGGGGGCTTTTAAAGAGCTGCTATTCCATGGCAAATTAAAAAGCCATTATAAAAGATTACATGGTGGCAAACAATGTCAGGCAGATTAGCATTTAGACTGTGGCTGAGGGAGACACTGAGGAACACAGAAAGGTCTGGTAATGAGCTCTGGCTTGGTGATTGGGGAGATTATGATTATGAATATGATTCCCTTCTTTATTCTTGTAGGAGTACTTTAAATTTAGGGGGTCAAACAATAGCGTGGAGAACACAATGGAGAGTTTTTGGAGTAATAGAATCCTTGAGTGGACATTTCATCCAGCGAAATGTAACAAAGGGATTTAAAAGCGACTCCTGTTGTTCTTTTCTTCTGGCCTGGACAGCCTCAAAGTGAAGAAATTTTTCATCTGGCTTCATCCACTATCCTAAAAGTAAAACTTGTGGAGCACTGTGAGGTGAAATTAGTCTCGCAATTCAAATGAGATATATATATATATTTTGTTTGCCTTCTTTGCTGTCTTTTCTACAAAATCCTGCCATTTAGTTCAAGGCTTTCTTAGCCTCTTTATTATAAACAAATGAATTCACTTCAGGTAAATTGTATTTTTGTTTCTCTCCTCTTCTGTGAGTTCCCAAAAACAGTAAACATGTAACAAATCATCAAGTCATTCAGATCTTAAGGTCCTGAAAAAGTTATGAAGATTTGGCTTCTTTCTAAGTTCCTGTGGTTCCAAGCTGTGCTGCATTGCCAATGCAAATCTTTTTAGAAAAATGTGGAGATTCAATTCCAGCTATATCATTTTTTTTGCTCTTTTTGCCTGAAAACAGTCAAACTCATCCAATGATTCACAGTTTTAGGAGCTACAGTGGATTTTTGGATCTGCTACTGCAGCACAATGCTAATATTCATGAGTACTAAAACTATTTACCTATTCAAATTGGAGATTCAAATTCATTTGTATTGTTTATTCCTGCTGGGGTTTTTTTTTCAACAATCTAAAAAGAATCTATCATATGTCTATAATTACCTTACTTTTGGATCAATTGTTTTGCTTTTTTTCCATTTGCATTTCATTTTTTTTAATTGGCATTTGTCAGATTATTGTTATTATTATTGTTCAAAACTAATTTATTGATAAGAATCAACTGGCCCAAATGGTAATTAGTAACAAAAATAATTGTCAACAGAGGGTAATTCAAAGTTTCTAAAATGATATCCACGATTCCTTACAAAGCTGAAATGCAATGAAAAATAAACTAAGAACAATGACTGAAGTACACGGGTATGAGAAGTTTGTTTGGAAGTAGAAGGGAAAAAATAGCATTGCATAAGCATCATAAGTATGAAGGCGGGTTATTCTCTAAGCAATAAACAGACCATAAACAATTTTCTAAAATGTATCAAAGGGATCTAAATGAGACTCCTGTTCTCCCAGCCGGGACGGCCTCTATGAGGAGAAATTATACATTTTGCCACATTCATTCTTTTAAATGTGAAACTTCTTGAATACTGTAAACTAAAGTTAGTCTTGCTATTTTAATAGCATAATTTCCCTTTTTTCTCTTCCTCGCTGACTTTACCACAAATTGGAGTGAAAACCGAGATTTATGTGTCACTGCCCCTGCTTGTTAGTCTAACGCAAGCGTGCTGGTTGCAAAAAAATAAGCACATCCATTACAAACAGCCACTCCTGTCCTTCCCTTTGCAGAAAGCTATCAGTACACAGTGCTGGAGTCGCTACCAGTGCAATCTGTGGTGGCCAGAATCAAAGCGGCAGATGCTGATATCGGTTCCAATGCGGAAATGGACTACAGGATCATGGACGGTGACGGGCCCAGCATGTTCAATATAACAACAGACGAGGACACACAAGAGGGGGTTATTATCCTGCAAAAGGTAGAGTTTGGAAAATAGACATATATTTCACAAAAGAAAAAACTGTCAGTTTTACTCGTCATGGCCGCAGCAGATACATAGCTTTTAGAAGGTTATTTTTATTTTTTTAGGACAAATCTTTACATACCATATGTTTTTGTGACAAAACAAATATATTTTTATGGATTTTACTTGTCAGTATGCGATTCCCAGAGTATAATATTAAGTAAAAATACCACATATTTGTGGGATGAGGGTTACACAAAAGTTGTAAAACAACAATTTGCGTGAATTGTATGCGTTTAAACAACCAAAAATTTTATTAAAAATAGTCACATTTTAAAAAATGAAAGAAAAATTACGACAAATGCCAATACGTTCTGGAAAATATGTTGTGAACTAGAGAGACAATATTGGAAATTTTTTAAAGTTTGTGTGTGTGTGTGTCCCATTCAATAAAATAAACAGCAGTTTAGATAAAAAGTACAGTAGCTAAACATGGTGGCGGTAGTATGATGGTCTGGGTTGTTAAATGAAATAGCCCAGGGTCTTTCTGCCTGTTTGACAAGAAGCTGCAAGAAGACATATATGACCTCTATATTTAAAGAAATGTGATCAAATAAGTAATGCCTTATTAATTGAAAAGGAGTTCTTGCATTTGAGCTTGATAAATTGTAATAAAAAAACCATGACTAAATATTTTAGGATCCTAAAGTGATAATTATTATTATTTTACATTTTAGGTCTCTAATTTGATTACTCTGTTATCCAATAAAGTTTTCTACATTCACTTTAACTGTACTTATTTTGATAAATAACGATGGACGACAATCATCCTCAGCCTATTACTGTTAGCTTTCCAGTCATGGAGCACAGAGTATTTTAACACCATATGTTTCGCCTCACTGTAGTAGAATTTTTTTGTTTATAACAAAATGCTGTTTTTTTCTGTATCTGTTGAGTATTATATAAATAGTACAGTGCATCATAACTTCATGGGTCAGATTTCCAGATTTCAGTCTTGAACCGGCCTCTTCAGGCCTGGTGAATGTGACAGCTCATTGCTGTCTCTCCTTGGTCAGAGTGCTATAGAACCATTGTTGCCCACAAGCAGTTCTTGTCAGACTGGCCAATTTGATCCTTTGTTTGTTTCACACCAAAACTCAGACAAACACTAGGCAGAAGTGAGTCTCTGACAATGAAACTGTCAAATCCACGTGCTCAGTATGTTACATTTTGCACAGAGAGTTTAATAAGCCAGACAAAATGTTTCAAAAGCATTTATCTTTGTTCGCTTTCATCCACCCTGTGTGCCTTTCTTTATAATCACCGTTGGTTCATTTGTGGGACAAAGTCGCTACAATTTATTATCAAATCACTTTGTCTGACAGTGTGCTAAATTTTAGGAGACCACAACCTTAATTGTGATCAATATCACCAGATTCGGTAAATGAATATAAACGTATTTGCACACAAGCTGGTCATTTATCCTTGACAGAAAATGGTGATATTTCATGTTTGTACAGCAAACGACAGTGTTACAAAAAACATTTCGAGGCACTTTTCTTGTTTGACAAATAACTAAGTTAAAGCTGCTGTAAGTAACTTTGATTAGAAAAAAATATTTTTACATATTTGCTAAACCTGCCACTATGTCATGCTACTAGAATGTAAGACAAACAAAAAAGTAGGAGGAAAAAAAGCCTCTCCGGCTCCTTCTGGTGGTCCTACTGCCATCTGCAGAAATATGTCTCTCCCAATTAGGGCAAGAAGGAATGTCTTAGCACTGTCAATCATTCTCATGTACGTGCAGCTCACACCCTTATTTGCCTCATATTCTACTGTCAGGACATAGTGACAGTTTCAACAAGTATAAAACACATTTTTATAAAAGTTAGCTGCTGCAGTCTTAATTCAGAGTCAAGACAATTTCTGATCTTACTGTGGAAATATTCCAGGTCTCAATGAGAATTCGAAAAGAAAACAATATGGAAAAATATATAAACATCCAGAAGTTATTCCTTAAAAAGTAGATCGATCCATCCATCCATCCATCCATCCATCCTTCCAGGAGTCATTCTCTATTTTTTTTATTACATCTTTCATCCAGTTAGAGAATGTTGCGGACTTAATATTTAGCACCTTAACATTTTTTTTTCCATAAGCTTAACATGTCTTATATGTTTACTTAAGTAAAACTTGCTAAAAATGGGCTTAAGCATCTGAAAATGTGAAAAGACATGGAATTTTTATAAAAAAGCTGTGTAGAAACCTCGATGTGACCCATTTTCTGTAATGTATTTTTTTATCCCTTTTATTCCTGCAGCCTCTAGATTTTGAGACAAGAAGCGGCTTCGCTCTAAGAATCGAGGCCACAAACAGGAACATTGACTCCAATTTCTTGAGCCTCGGCCCATTTAGCGACATAACTTCAGTGAAGGTCACCGTGGCAGATGTGAACGAGCCGCCCGTCTTTTCGACGCCGCTTTCCAAACTGAATGTTTCCGAGGATGCCAGAGTGGGCACCTCGATTGGTCGAGTCTCTGCCCACGATCCGGACAACTCCAACAGCGGCATCAGGTACAAACCCCGTGCTTCTCCGCTGTGCCACGCAACAATAGGCCAGAAATCTGATTGGAAACGAAAAAACCTCCAGACACCTCTCTTCCTTTCAACTTTAAGTTATGCAATTAGTTTACAGTTTTGCGTAGAGGAAAAACAAACAAAGTAAACAGTACCCCAAATATGCAAACAAATTGCTTCTCAACATTATCTACACACACAGACTCCACAGAGCCTTGAAAGTCCCCAATCTGGCTGTCACAAAGACAGCAGCAGATGGTGGGCGGGCCAAGGAGTGCTGCATTTGCAAATATAAAATGCCATCTTGAACAAGAGAAGGGCATTCCTGCAGGAGGGTCAAGGCCCGACACTTGCGCAGTGGCATTTACGACTCCAAACAAGCACTCACATTGTCAATCTTTGCAGTGTCACTCTCGAGATGCCCCTAACCCCGCCGCCCCCCTTCTGCTCTAATTGAATGAATATTGTATGGTATTCGTGCTTGGTCTGTTAGGATTGTTAGTAATCTTAATCAGAAAATCTAATTACTGCTCCATTGTAGCTGTAAATTGCCTTTTTTTGCCCCCGTGACTGTTATCAGAATCAGCAATATATTTCTCTACATCTGTTGAAATTAAAATTACTGTGGAACTAATGCCGCCACAAGAGTCGAATTATACTCCAATAATATCCCTTGGATGTATGCTAATTGAAGCAGTAATTTTCTTTTGGTATTGAAAGGACTCGGTAAGTGTTGTGTGTTGAGGGACCGTCTTCACTTTTATCAAAATTTAATAGGCCTTTGTGCCACCCTATAAGTTCCAGAAAAAGGTGACGTTATCTGTGACATTTAGAGAGCAATTGGGAAGAAAAAAAAAATATTTCATGAAGTTTAAAATCAATACAAGGAGGTAAGTATGGAGCTTATTATTTTAATTTCGCACAAACTGATGAAAAAGGACAGAACAATGTTTTCCTTCAGGTAAAAGAAACTACTATACTTTAATGTCAAATCAATACGAGTTAATCTCATTTTTTAGCAATATATCACGTGTAATATAGATGAGTTTCTGTGCCCAGGTACTCCATTGACAGGAACACAGACTTGGAGCGTTTTTTCAACGTTGACGCTTCGAGCGGGATCATCAGCACAGCCAAGTCTCTGGACCGAGAAGCCAACTCCGTCCACAATCTCACCATTTTAGCCATCGAGAGCTGTAAGTCGACCAACAGCAATGAGATAGTGAGAAATACAGTGTTTGTTCAAATTCTCCACCGTTAGTCAAATCATTAAGTAACTGTTATAAGTAATAGTAGTTTTCAAGTAATTGTGCTTGCAGATATGACTGAATCTGTGGTAGGGCCCTTCCAGAAAGGAACAGGAAATAAAAAGGCTAATCAGAAAATTCAGTTCCACTGAGTGACAAATGCAGAATTTCATTCAACTTTATTCATAGTAAAGATTAGTAATTAATTATAGTTGAGGTATAGGATTAAATTAAAATCACAAAACAAATGAATGAATGAATGAATGAATGAATGAATGCGCACGTTTTAGAAATAGATCAATGTATTTTAAAACAATATGAAAAATTGACCTGTATATATATATATGACATTTTTTTAAATAAAAAAAATAAATGTAAAACTCTTTAAGACATTGTAAAACCATTTAATACAGTGACTGCTATAGACACAGTTATGATTGTAGTTTTCAAACAATAGAGAGGCAGTCAGTTTATAGTTTCAATGGTTAAAAAAAGAACAATGTGTCTCATTGTGGGTGACATGGGATTTGAGAAGACAGAGCAGATACACACACACACACGCACACACACACACACAAAAACAACAACAACAGAGAATCACTGCAGTTTGTGTAGTTTCCACGTAATGAAACAATAAAGTCAGTTAAAGCAGTATCTCCTTCAGCAGCCGCAGTACAGGGAGAAACACAGCTAAACATAGAAGCTTTGATCTGGTAGTAAAATCAATGATATGAAGAACAGAGTACACACAGTCACAGCAACAGCTTCTTCTGTTGGTTTGTGCAGTTAGACAGAGAACATCATTGTTCTCTCTGGCAGACTTCAGTCTGACCTTTAAGAGCGAAAGCAAAGTTTCCTTAACACACGCCTCATATCAAAGCTAAAATTGTGCAGCGTCTTTCTCATGGTAGAGGGATTCACCTTCATGGTAACAAGTGAGCCAAGCAGGTCATGTGATTTAGGGTTTTTGAAGACTTCACTTAGTGCCGCCATACAGTCTGCTTTTAGATTAGGCCATTTTTCATATGATGGAATAGCTGATTTCAAAAATCTTTAGAGATCTCTTTACCAGACTGACAAGCTGTAACAAGCTTCTTCTTTTTTTCTAAACCCCTCAAACTGCTGTTTCATTCTCACCACAGTTCAACCGTCAAGATCACAGCAAGTTGAATGTGTGGGATTTGAACAGACCCAAACAAAATGCTGAGTTGCCATGCTCTCATTATGTGCACCACTTGCATATGAGATACACCTGTGTGGGGTTCTGGTCTTCTTAAGTGGATATATATCCAAATTCATCCTGCTTCAGAAAATACCCTTTTTTTGCATTTTAAAGAGCATATCAGAAGGTATTATCCAGACTTTTTTTCAATTTATTTTCTTGACAATTTATAACGTATTTTCCGCCCTATAAGGTGCATCGGATTATAGGGCGCATAGAATAGGAGCTTCAGTTTGGGCTATTAATTTGTTCTGTACTCTATTATTGGACATCCACATTTGTAAAGAAATGGTCCCATAGTACTTTATATAGTAGGCTGCCCCAGTCGTTGTTTCACTCACGGTGTTGCGATATTGTGCCCAACTGCTTTGTGGGTAACACAGACCAACCGTCCGCCCCTTGATTTAACTGTATTATCAAACTTTATTACCAAACCAGGGTTCTGACAAATATCCCAGCATGCACCAGGCACTTCTTCTTCTACGGGGGAAAATAAAGTTGGTGGCTGCTTACCGTAGTTGTTAGACCTGCTGTGACTCAATATTTGTCCACATATTAGGCGCACTGTCGGCTTTTGAGGAAATTGAAGGTTTTTATAGTGCGGAAAATATGGTATAAGGCGCACCACATTGTAAGGCGCATAGAATAGATGCTGCAGTAGCGGCTGGAGTTACGTTATGCATCCACTAGATGGAGCTGCACTAAAGTATGAATGTCTTAAGCCACTTTGTTGACATAAAGAATGTCAATAAAACTGTCCGACTCCGGACGGCGAGGAGAGCCTTCCACGACTGGGCCAGGGCGTCTGGGCCGGACGATGGCCACCCTTCTCTGTTCGCGCACACCATGTTCGTGGAGAATGTGGCGCTAAATGACCTGCAGAAGACCTGATTCTAGACGGTTGGTAGGGAGATAGGTCAGTCAAACTTTATTAACAAACCGGCGTTCTGACAACAATCACAGCATGCACCTCGCGCTTCTTCTTCACAGGCAAAAATGAAGTCGGTGACTGCTTACCATATTTGCTAGACCTGTTGTGGCTCAATATTGGTCCATATACAGTATAAGGCGCACCGGGTTATAAGGCACACTGTCGGCTTTTGAGGAAATTGAAGGTTTTTAGGTGCGCCTTATAGTGCGGAAAATACGGTAATCAATGTTTATATTCAATGAAAAACACATAGGTTGTTGTAGAGTTTTCAGTTTTTCTCACACGACTATATTTTTTAAAATATCAAAATATCAGCTTTAGGGTATCTTCAATGCTAACAGAAAAATGGCAGCAGTGACTTGCCCTGACTTTTTTTTTTTTTTTACATATTTTCATGCCTCTCTTGAAGAGAATCTCTTCAAACATGGCTGTCAATTTATTACACCATGTACTTACTTAAGATTCTGTCCATTTTCTCTTTCTACAAAAATGCCCCCCAGGGTTTAGAGAAGTGTCATTTAGCCTGTCAGTAAAAAATTGTCGCTCCTCTCAGACTTCCTAATGCCCATTAGTCTGCAGTACAGGGGAAATTACAGCACATAGTCACGGGGTTGACGCACGGCTGTCAGGGAATGTTAATTTACACGCAGGACGGTCACTCTGACCTCCATGTCTCCCTGAGCCGTGGGGACGAGATGCTGACTAAGGGCAGACCGTCTCACCCACGGGTGAACAATGTTAATGCGATGTGAAGAAGTGCCGCATGCCTTTTTTTTTTGTTCATCTGTCAATGCTACAAGGACGTGAACACCTTTTTTTTCTCCCCCCGTCTTTGCTTTGCAGTCCCATCATTTTACTGACATTACGCTAACACAATGGCCAACTATCATCAGCACGAAACCCACTGAGCACTTCAGACAGCTGCGTCACACCAGTATAAGTTAAAGAAGACTAGCAGCCTGTCAGCATTGCACTTCTTCTCTTTTCCTATCTTAAAAGTGACTGTTGTATAAAGACTGTTCGGTTTATTTATTAATATTTTTATCTATTTTCCAAACCTTTTATGCTTCCCTACTTCAAAGCTGTTTTTTTTATTTACGTCTCATGGCACACAGATGTACTTCTTGGTTGATTTCAGAAGTGTCACCTGATATAGCACAAGAGAGAAGGCAGGATAAAATAATAGCCATATGAAATGTCACAACAGTCCCTCATGCGTGAGGTACTGACTTCTGACACACAGTGATACTCACGCGCCGTTTTCAGCTCAAAAACATCTTTGATTTGGAGGATTGCCGCTGATATTCCCTGCCCTCCGCTGCCTTCTGACATTATTAATAGTAAATGTGTTCTATGTAGCTAAAAAAGGGAGCAAGTATGCTTCAGTGGAGGCTTGCTGGGCATTCGAGCCGGAGTCACTCACATTTCATCCGCCCTGTGCTCCGTCCAGTCCACGCCAATGACAACAAGTCTGTGGCCCGAGGCTCTGCGCGCCCTTTTTATCGCCATCAAATAAGTCGCCCCGAATGTCAGCCCATCATCTCTGGCTGGCATCATGGCGACGCCACACTAAATCATCGTCTCGCACTCGGACGCAGCCATTTGGCCATCAGTGTATGTCAAGCAGACAGAGCCGTGAAGTCCACTGTGGAGGATGGTTCACGCACATGGCTTTCCCCGACAACAAGCTTTTAGTGAGGCTAATCGCTCACGCCGATCGACAGCAGACGGGTTAACAACGCCGCCTCTTTGAAGTAGCTTGAAGCTTGCAGTGTGGTACCATGAAAATTTGTGTATTTTTTTTTATGTATTTGTAGAAGTACAAAAAAAAGGCAGACTTTGGAAAAAGTCAACTCTTCTTTGCAGGATGATTTGAAATCACCTACATTGGAGGGTTTTTTGAGTTCAAGGTAATTCCTTGATAACTAAATCTTACTTACATGTATAAGTTAACCCTTGTGCATCCATGGACTGAGCCAAACGTAGAGGACTGTGGCACATGATACAAGTTTTACGTGTGTGGGGTCGGTTAGACCCCATTTCTTGAAACAAGGGTTAAGACCCTTTCAAAAACTTTAATTTATTTTCGTTTTTTATATAAATGAGTCAACGGGAACATGTTTTGTCATGAAGACGTAAAAATTATTATCTTCTATGCTTATATGTTAACTTGCTTGCTTATAACTCGCATCTTATTGAAAATTAAATAATACTAGCAGTTTATATGTTATATTAAACTGAAATTACTAAAGTTAGCAAATTTTCTAACGTTAGTATTTTGGATAAAACCTGCATGTTAGTTGACACCAACTAATTCTAGCTATAGTGAGAGTAGCAGACTATATGCTAACATTTCTTTTAAAAGCTGTTCTTAACTAACATACACATAAACATATGTCAGTGTGTTAGCCAGCCAGCTCCTCCAGTTTTTTCTAACTCCACAATCATGGGAATTTGTGCAAAATCAATAGATCCTTGCATTATTTTATGCCAAAGCATAATTAGGAAGTTCATACTCTCAAATATGCATAAATAAAAATATTGCCACTGTATGTCAGTATGTTATACTTCTGCTACACTGCTGGCTTGGCCTTACCTGGCTATCATGGTGATCAATATGACAAGAAACCGAACAAAACAAAAAACAAAATACTGTTTCAGTTAGTGAATGCTTACTGCGATTAAGCATGAAGCATCAGAAAATAACAAAAAATACTCAGTAATACAGCCAAGAATGTCAAGGTCCAGGAAAAGCAGAATTAAAAACGAATTTTGCAAAAATATGTGAACCTGGACTCGTTCCTTTTCCTTTGTATTTTTTTCCCCAGTGGATCCAAACCAAATTGGGAAAGGCATCACTCTGATCACGGTGTTGGACGTAAATGATAACGCCCCGGTCTTTGCAATAGACTACGAAACGCTCCTGTGTGAAAACTCAATGCCAGGGCAGGTAAGACCCAGAGACATCTCTGTTGTCGGTCTGGCATCCTTTCTTCTTTTCTTTCCCTTTCTCTCTCTGTAAACTCCCTTGAAGTTTGACATACAAAGACAGCCTGCTGAGCCTCACAGCCATTAAAACTCTCCCCTCCCTCTAAACAACTGCATTGTGCTCAAACTGTATCTGTTTTGCAGCTCAGGGTTACGCCAGGTGGACAGCATCATTAGTAGGAGACACAACCTCAAGATTTAATAGGAATTGTAGGAGTTGCTGTTCATTAGAGAACTTTCTCTCATTCACTTTCTTGCCACTTTTCTATAGTGGTGTTTTTTGCACACTTGAATGTCATTTTATGGAAGGCTGGAGTGGTGTTTTATAATAGTTTGATAATAAGCCTGTCATGAACTAGAGCAGAAAGTTTATCTTAGTATTGTGCTATGAAATCCAATGCAATTTTTGCATCTAAAACAGAAAAAGGGGGAAGTAAACTGTGTCCATGCATTGCATTTTCCCCCTCCACATTTGGCCCCATTGTTGCTGAATGACTTGTGTGTTTGTGGCGGTCATTTTTCAGCTCTTGGCATTTGGAAAATACAATCAGAGGCAAAGGCTAAAGAAAGCGTGTATGCCTGAATATGTACAATTGATCAGAATGATGCATTTTTATTAGAAATGACTATTAGGCCATTTTAAATGTGCTATTTGCATTCATGTGTTGTAGTTCTTTTATCATTGGGCTCATGGTGGCTGTGCAAGAAAAGGTAAATGAGTTTGTTTGGAAAAATGAAAGATCTGGATATGTCTTTTTTTGTTGTTGTTGTTCTGTGGGCCTAATTTCTGACCACAGTAGTGTTTTGCTTTAAAGAGGTCACACAGCCTGGCAGGCTCCAAGTGTTCAGGCATTTTGTGTTTATATTATTTGTTTTAATGAAAATCTCAGTGTGAAACTTAAAAAAAAAAAGAAAGCTCGTATTGGAGGACATTTTGTCAGGTTACAACTACAAATTTTACTGCATATTGTTGGGATTTTGTGCGAAATACAAACAAATAATTGTGAAGTCGAAAGGAAATTATTGTTTTTTTTTTTCTTTTACAAGTAATATTCTGAAATACTTGGGCAAATATATTTAGTTCCCTTTATTCTGATACCCTTAAATGAATCCATATAAACAATTTATCTTAAAAACATCACCTAATTATTATCAGTCAGTGTAAATAAAGCAATTCTGCATAGGCAGCTGTAACATTTGAAACATTACACACTATGGAAAAGTTCAAGATGGTTTAGTTTATTTGCAAGCCATGATATTTTATAACCTAACTGTACTGAGATTTATATAACACTGACTTTTACCAAAAACAACTACATTCCATCAGACTCTCAACTTTTGAGATTCTGAATCAGAATCTCAACTTGGTGCAATTCTTTCACGTTCACCTCAAAAATGACAGCAGAGAAACTTAACCAAAGTAATATGTCAACAACGGTATCAGCCTCCAGGACACAGGGACCGCCATTGCAGATGACAGCATCATCAGGAGGAAAAAGGTGTAGCAGATCTGTAATTACTCAGCTCGAGCCGACAGATTGCTTACCTAACCCCTATGATAGCTGAGCTGCCACCTCCCCCTGGTGCAGCCGCCGGCTCCTCTGTGAAGCGAGAAGCTTCAGCCTATGAGTTTGTCCACCCTGTGAATTGATATGATACATTCAAATTCTGCCAAGATATGTTTCCGCAATTATTCCGCAAAAAAACAACTGCTGTAGTTTGCTGAAATATACTTTAGCAAACAGATATCCGACAAATAAAACAGTGTTTAGGTGTAACCACTGCTGATTTATTACAAATGCCTCCTGTTTTCTGGAAGGAAATGTTTCAAGTATTCTAACATGCAAGAAAATCTGGACTAGATTAGGTATCAGTAGGGATACGTCTATACAAAAGTCATGGTTCTGTCTGCAATTTCTAAATTAATTAGATTTTATTATGTTCCAAAAGTAAAAAAAAAAGAAAGAGAGGAAAAAAAAAACAAATGAAAAGTGTAGAACTGGCTGGAGAATTGGTTAGATTTTCTTTTTGTCAATAAATAAATTAGTATAAGCAGGCATAGCCAATCCCTAGATAGGTAGAAGACACAATATATCTCCTTTTTTATTTAATGACTGCGCTCATGTTTGAAAACAACTTCACGACTTCACTTTAACAACCATGCAGAGGAGCGCAACATTTTCAAATCAGTTCTAACAAGGTCAGAATACTGATCTACATCGCACCATTAAATAACTTAGGACAATGTTGGAACCACTGAAGTCAGGTCTGAATTGTCTGATGAAAGTTATTTCAAGATTATTTAATAAACACGGCGAAATCACTTTGAGGAAAATCCACTGTAAAACAGGCAATAATGTTTAACTGTGCAAATAGGAGCCTCTCCTAACAAAATCATTTCATAGAGAGCTCGCTGTGTTGGGACTTAACAGCTGTGTAGCCTGAAGAAAACCATTTATCAGTGGGGTAGAAGAAGAAAAGGTGGCTTCAAAATGGCTATGGAGCGTAAAGATTGAACTTTGGAGCAGTGGAAAAAGGTCATGTGGTCTGATGAATCCAGATTTGTTCTGTTCCAGAGCAATGGCTTCTTATGGTAGGAAGGGCAGTGGATGAGCTGATGTATCCGTCTTGCCTGGTGTCTGCTATGCAAGTCTCTGGGGCAGTTTTATGATCTGAAGTTACTTGAAGAGCAGAGCACAGGGTCAGAATACAATGTATTGTATGATCTGTAATACTGACTGAATAAATGCGGTGAAATTAATATTTAGTTTTTTTTGTTTTTTTCTCCACACGTCCTTACCGAGTTGCCTGCGAGTGTGGAGGGCGGAGCTGGTTTTAAACGGCAACACGCCTCTTAACCCGTTTCATCCTTTTGGTTGTTAAGACGAATCACAGCCGCAGACGAGGAGTGCTTGTGTTTTTTTGTTTTCATCTCTCACTTTTAACAGTTTCTTCTCAATCCCATTCAAACACAACCTTCTGGCAGGCAACACCGCGGCGCACCGGTGGGATCCCACCTTCCGACTGCATAATGAAGGCAGGGAGGATGGAAATTTCATGATGAAATTTACACCCAAAAAACACATACAGAGCAAAGGGAAGCAGAAGGGCTGACATTTGAATGTGAAAACACAGTTTGAATTACAACGAGGCGTCTGCTGCCTGTTACCAAACAGACTGGGTGGACTCATTACCTGTCTGATACACGCTCCACCAGCGCCGTGATTCCTAATTAATGGAAATGCTCCTGTTGTGTGGATGTCGGTGTGAACACGTCGGACGCACTAAATGGGCTTGCTAACCTGTAAAAGCCTTAAGAAAAAAATTTACATAAAAACAAATAAATAAATATCGCAAGCTGCCCACGGGTTGTCACGCCCATTGGGTTATTTAGAGCCACAGCAAAGATGAAATAATAACATTTGCCAGTTAGGACCAGAGTTGACTCTGCGGCTCTGTAGCTCAGATTAACAGGCAGTTCTGCGGTGGAACAACCTGCCATTTTTCAGGCCTAATTAAGGCAGTCTCGTGGCACTGGCTCTCTCCAGAGATGCCACTTGTTACAGTTCATTGGTGCGTCTGTCTTCTGCCATAATATAAATTGATATCATGATGGGGGTGGAAGGGGCCAAGGCACTGTGGATTGCGATGGGGACGGCGGGGAGGAGGGCTGGATTCACATTGTACAATCACTTCATTGTAATCATTACACACATGAGTGGAAGTGGGATTCTGCTGTCCCCAGCCTGCTTGCAGCTTCCCACAGGGAGGTTAGTCCAAAATGATGTGAAGATGTGAGTTCTATATATGTGTTTAGTGTTGTCCCTTAGCAAGATTGCACCAAGTTACTATTTGACATTTTAATTACCATTGTGTGCAGGGTTAAGCTGGACTTGTTCAGTTTTCCTTTTAACCGCTCAACTCTGTGTGGAGTTTATTAGAGGATTTGTGTCTTGATTGTATTAAATGTTGTACCAAGCTGCCCAATTTCTGCAGATAAAAACCAAATTTCTTTTCATGTTTTTCAAAATTGTTATGTCACTTTTTTTTTTTGCTGTTTTTGATGGAGTAGTCAGAGTCCTCTGTACATCTACTTCCTGTTTTGGCCTGTGAGTCTGATCCTTTTGTTCACATATTTATAAAGTTAGCCAACTGAGAGTCAAACTCAGATTATATTTGTCATTTTAAATTTAAGATATATTGTTATGCCTGTGTTAACTGAAGGGAATATACTACTTATTAAAGTAAAAATTGCATGCATGTACAAGATTCCAATTCACGTGCAGGATTATAGTTTACATGGCATGTTATACTGTTGGCACATTAATATTTAAATTAGTCTTTTAATCGTATTAAAATGTTTTCATTTCTGCCTGGAAGCAATATTAATGTCGTTGGAGTGGCTTAGCCAGACTCCCAACTTGAATCTTGATCTTGCATGTATCTTTTTTTTTTCTTTCTTTTATCTCATCATCAAATCATAAACTTTCTGGTTGGATAAAATTTATTTGACCTCAGGGGTATTGATCATTTTGGCCTTTGAGTACACGTCTCAGGGCACAG
The DNA here is from genome assembly GCA_033032245.1 of Poecilia picta. Classification (NCBI taxonomy): domain Eukaryota; kingdom Metazoa; phylum Chordata; class Actinopteri; order Cyprinodontiformes; family Poeciliidae; genus Poecilia; species Poecilia picta. The sequence continues at coordinate 20,174,721 of CM065372.1, read as the reverse complement.
GCTGGTTACTGGTATGAAAGTGTAACGAAACTTTGAATCCACTAAACTTTAACTCGTACCGTTTCAATTCCTTCTAAAGAGTTTCCCAGAGTTATTGGAGTTTTCTTTGACAACATCGAGCATGGAACGACAAAGTTGTCACAGCCGCTCAGTTGGTTTCAAAAAGTCTGTGACAACTTTCTCTTACAGTAATGACATATGAGGAAATTTGTAAGGATGTTGTATGTAGTGCAGTTGGGTTCCAGATAAGTCCTCATCAGGCCCTTAATTTCACACTGTAAATCCCTTTTTCCACCTCCTTCCTCTGATTAAATCTACCTTTTCTGCTTGTTCCTTAATTACAGCAAAGCCTTGACTGTCTGTACAGAAAAACGTCTTCACACCTCTGGTCACCAATTGAGATTATCAGTCTGTTAGAGGTGTCGCGTCACGCCGGAGGGAGGACGAAAACAGATATACCACGGCACCAGGAGCAAGGAAAACATTAGCGAGCAGAAGTGTGGCGTCTGTTCTATAAAAAGAAGAAGTGAAATTTAATATCAGATCTCACCAGAAGATGACTTATCCCCGACAGCTTTGGCTTGTCGGGATCAAGTCAACAGACGCGCGCTTGTAACAAGCTGAGTCTGAGCAAATGACTGAGTTGGTGTGAAATGAGAGGAGCTCACAGAGGGGAACATAATCGAAGCTATTGAAAGATGTCATTTGCAGAACTCCATATATTGATCCCAAGTGCAATTTATGTTTTCCCTCTGAGAGTGTGTCCCGCATTAGGGTGCAGAAAGTGAGTGGGCGCTGCTAACCGGTGGGTCTGAGGAGGCACCGGCGCCGTGTGTGGGTGATGTTTGGGGCGTTGATGTCGTGGGAAGCGGCGCGTCGAGGGAGTGAGCGAGGCGGTGCGAAAACAGCATGCCCACCTCCTCCTTCGTCAACACAACCCCTGGTGACAGCTGTCACGTCACCATGGCAACGAGTGCCACCTATTTCTTGTGATGCTTATTTATACTCTTAGTTGAACTTTGAAGTGGCTGGCTTGATCTCATTGTGTGACTCATCTGCGAACGGGGTTTTAAGGTAGCTTAAAGGGAAAGGCTCTTAGCCGGCAGAGCCAGTCACACCCCACTCAGAATCGGATAATTATACTTTAGCAGACAGTCTGATGCTCATAACAGCACTGCAGACTTTAGAAGGGGGGAGAGAGAGGGAGTGGAAATCAAAAATGTAGTGTTTATTTGCCGCGTGTCGAGAATGGAAAAATAAAATGTGCGATAAGCGCTTGTTATCTCTGAGATTGCAATTTGTCACTCCAGCCAAGCTAAATTAGTCGACATTACTTCTGTCATTAAACAGGCCACGTTTTCAAAACGCCAGACTCAAAGGAACGCACGGCGCTTTGTGTCAGAGTTACAGGGGATTGTAGTCTTTGTGGTTCACTTTACACACTTAGGGGCGTTTGTAAGTAAACTGGGTAGGTGGGTGGGTGGTTAGGGGTGGGGGAGTTAAAGCCGGACTGTTTGAACTGCATGCTGGGGAGAAAATAAAAAAAAAAAAAAGTAAAAGAGAGACGTTTTACTTGGCAGGATGCTCTTTGTGGAATTACTGCAAGTAAACGGTGAGAGAACAGTGAGGATTTCACCTATGAAGGCTCGGCTTCATCACTGGGTGGCAGGATGCACGAGGAATCGAAAAACAACTTTGGAGAGGCAAGTTCTAAGAAGTCCTGACCGAAACTTTAACTTTAGAATAAAGATAAACCTTTAAGGCTTCAAAATCATCAAACACATTATATAAGCCACACAAATATAACTAAATAGATAAGTAAATACAAAAACAAGCTAGTGGTATAAACGGTTACTGCCCCTTTTAGTAGAAATTGGTGTTCCTTAGTCACAAACCAACATGACTAATAAAACAGCCCCACAGAATTGCAGGTATAACAATGTTATAATGTAGTCAGTATCACGATAATGATTGAGGTTTCAATTATTATCTATTTGTCTTTGAGTTTCAAGGCATAATTAGCTGCATATGGCAGTCACATTCACTGCTCCTTTAGAAAGCATACGTTTTCATCTGCTCAAAAAGCCCTGTTGTTATTGTTACCTGGTTATGCTGCACCTAATTCTAATTGAATTAATCTAAGTATGTCAGTACGTCCTAAAATAGATGTCACTTCTTTTCATTCACTTTGGGTTTTAATCTTTTACTGTACAGCCTATCCCAGTGTTTTGTGACTGCTGTTCTACTTATAGCTTGCTATTATTCTAGATTAGATTCCATCCTATTTCACATTAAATGCAGTTAATTAACACAAATGTAGTTGACATAGTAGCTAATTGTACAGAACGTCTTATATATTCACACTCAGAACTGACATGACTCAGAATTGAGTTACCCAATTGATTATATTGTCTTCAAATTGAAAATTCAGAGTATCACAGAGTCAAACAGGTTTATTCAGAGTATCTTCTTTCTATTCAGAATTTGTTAAGCCCGCTTTCTGAAACAGGACCCCGGTGTGTGATTATCCATCTTCTCGCAGTTTACCTTTTGCCTTCTCACCCAGTTACACCTTGTGAATAATCAACCACCCACCTCTTGTCTACAATCACACTGCCCTGTATTTAAGCTCATGGATTTTCATTGCTCTTTGCTGGATTCTCCCTCATCTTCTGCTGCCTCCTGGTTTCCTTAGTGGTTTCCAGAGGTCTGAAAGTTTTACTATTATTTCATTATTAAAGTTCTTATTCTTGTACCGGTCATAAAAAAAAGAACCTTGGGTCCACACATTTGGGTCCTCATCAAGACTCACTAAACTCAACAGCTTCACTCTAAAGGTAAAAAAAAAAGAAAACAATTTTACAGTTTCTACATGTTTTTCAATCTTTAAAAGCTTTGTGCCTGTTTTAATGCAACTGTTTAACACACAGAGCTTTCTGGAGTTTGTGGAGAATGGTTTGAGACAATAAACAATAAGTAGCTAGGATCAGAAACTGGGGCTACATTTTAAACAATGCTCCCCAAAGTTGGCAATGGTTGGAGAAACATTGCCTCATCCAATGATTCTCCATTTCAGCTTTCACATTAAAATGGTTGGCTCAGAATTGGATGTAATCGATATGAATACATCGATCCATCTTGCCTTGTGTCAATGGTAGCGGTGGTATAATGACATAAAATATTTTTTCTGCCCTATTTAGACCCCTTAGTAAGAATTGAGGAACAATTATTTGAGTGCAGTGTATGGAAAGATTAGCGTTATGAATGTGCAAACAAAAAAATTGGCAGCAACTCTACAATGTTTGTAAGTCAGTGTGGAAAGAAGTCTCTTAGGAAGGTTTGAAGCCTAATGAAATGCAGGCGTCTAAGAAATGAGCCAGTTTTGATGCCAAAAGGACGTCCAACCTAGTCCTAACAAGGTATGCTAAATAAAGTGGCGAGTGGGTATCTGTTCTAAACAAATTCTCTGAATCTTGCTCCAAAGTGAGAAGTAGCTGCATAACTTTCCCCTCTGTATCTTTTTTAATCTGACACACAGCCAAGCATAAACTCAAGAAACCTTTAATTCCGTGATTCATCGGCCTCTTCGGTCGAGCCTTGCGACAGGCACCAGTCGGCTGCCGCCGTTAATGTCTCTAGGAGAGAATTTATGTCTAAAGCCGTGCCTCTCTCTTCCTATCTCCCACTCAACCCATTAGAGGATTCCCCACCAAAGGTTTTGCAGGAACGCCTTCCATCAAGAGCCACGCTAATGAAAGGCATTATACATTACAAAGTGTTTGATTTAGGGATGATTTACAGTCCCTTTCCCCTCAGCGTTGAGAAATGGAAACCTTCCCTGAGATAAGCTCAGAATCCACCTGCGATATTCAAAGGACATCAAAGGGTTCACATAGTGTATAGGATTCATTGTCGGTGTTAAGAACCACAAGAACAGCTTTCTATCAGATCTGAAATTTCCATAACAGAGTGAGAGGCATGAGAGTTATTATGTTTCCAGGATCAATGGCAGCTTTGGTGATACGCGGCCGAGTTCGCATACGCTGCATGTTTGGGTGCTGGATCGCTGCCTCTGCCTGTCGCTGATCTGACGCCAACACAAACATCATTTCTGTCTGTTTATACAAATATTCCAAATGTTCCTGAGCCGCAGATGATAACCTTTTTCTCATCTCTACTCTGTGTAAATTCCCCCAGCTCTGCAGAACTGAACTGTAAAAAGCAGACGGCCATACTTTCCTATTAGCTTTCCATTGAGTGGCCAATGACGGAGCCTCGCAAAAGTATTCCCACCTCTGTTGCTTTTTCCCATTTTTCGTTTTGACAACCAGAAACTTTGGTGCATTTTTATGTGCTAAACCAACACAACGTGGTGCATGATTGTTGTGGAAGAAAAATAACACATTTTCAATCATTTTTTTTGCAACTAAAAATCTGAAGTGTGGTGTGCAATTGTGTTCGTTCCTCTTTATTACCCCTAATTAAAATCCTCTGAAAGTTACTGCTTCTAGAAGTAACCTAATAAAACAGAAATCATCTGTAATTTATTTTCAGTATAAATTCTGTTTACATTTGCAGGGAGAGTAACTAGAGGGATGCAAAATTAATTAAACTTTTTATTTTTTGACATTTTTGCTACTTGCATAGTAATAATTTTTTTTTTTAATATTCCAAATGCATTTTACATCACATAAGACATAATTAAACAGCAACATTCAGGGCAATGTGAAGGAGAGTAGAGAAGTAAACAGTGGAAAATCGTTACATTCTGAAGTTGCAAGGAAAGTTGCTAAGAATACATGAGCAATTCTTTTCAAGCTCATCCAGTTGAACGCACAATCTCCTCCCCCCAATGAAACATGGTCTCTTCAGCTCGTAAAAGTAAGTCTGGGCTTCTCTTCTGCCTCCTCAGCTCTATCCAAAATTAAACTGATGATGGATGAACGGATGGATGGACCAATGGAACATGTTAAAAGCTGCAACAGACATCAGTTGGTTGAAGGTTCACCTTTCAATGGGTGAATAACCCTACATTTTCAGCCAGATGTTGATAGAAAATGTAGAGCCAGGGGAACTAAATACAAATGCCGGCCACACTTTTCAGATTTTTATTTGCTTAAAAACAAAACAGAAAATTTTGCATCTTTACTGTTCAAATCTTTGTACCCCTTTGGGTGACACTTTATTTGAAAGGGGTGAATAAGACTGTCATGACACTGTCATAAACATGACATAACATGTGTCATGAACATGAATAAGCCTTCATGAATATTTATGACTGTTGTCAAAGTGTCATTTGGTAAATTATAACACTTTTAATACAAAGTTGACATTATTCAAAATGTCTTTGTTATGAAAACTTGACATTAACCAAGAAATTATTACTGTTTAAACTTTACCTAAAAAGTTACCTAATTTTTAAAGTGCAATCAGTAATACTTTTATAATAAATTTATATCAGTAATGATTTCAACAGTCATAAATATTCTTGAAGGCTTATTCATGTTAATGACAGTGTTATGTCATGTTTACGACAGTGTCATGATAGTCTTATTCACCTCCCCCCCCTTCAAATAAAGTTTTACCCTACTTTGCATTGATCTGTCATTTTAGGTCCTAATAAGAAACACTTGAGGTTTGTGCTTCTACCAAAATCTGGAAAGGTTCCAGGGGTACAAATACTTTTGCAAGGCTGTGTGTTTTAACTTTTTTTTTCCCTCCCTCGCTGCCAGTTTTAATAATTGGCATGATTTTGTTTGCCACCTACACAAATACTTAATACCTGACAGCTTGTAACCAGCAGCATTTAATCACAGCTGACAACTGATAATCCTTGTCTCTGCCCTGATGGATCATTGACTTTCATTTTTCTCTTCCTCGCCCTTTTAGTCCCCCACTCCTTATCTTTGTCCTCATGTTAGACAAAAAAGCTGTTTGGGGCTGGAAGATGTGATAATCATGTGTGAATTGCTTCTAAAAATCTCTTGGATCACATCCACGGGTGTTAGCTGTCACTGGGTTGAGTTCCTAGATCTGCTACAAAAGACTCAGGAGGCTTGATGTAAATTTATGTGAACATTGCCACAGTAACTCCAATTTTGATGACCGTCCCAGTGACTATCATTAATCGTCCATATGGCATGTTGGTGTGTGATGTTCCTCTCATGTATAGGATCTACTCCTTCTGCTCTTTTTCTCCCTGTTTTCCTTCAGCTGGTTGCTCAATATTTTAAGCGATAACTCGATTTCTAGAGAGTCTGTTTGTATGAATAAAATAATAATTATGGCACATGCTGCTGGGTGTGGATAAATTGGATTATTTAGAAATATTTCCTCCAATCTTTATAGTTGTCAGCTCTGTTGCATAATAAAGGCAGGGAAGTCTTTCTCTTAGTCCGAGGTTCAGAAGCGGAACAAAAAGGGCCAAAACAAACAGCGTCTACTTGTTTCACTCACAGATATGAATTCTTGTCTTGCAACGCCTCGAGCGAAAGCAGTTCTTATCGTGAGTCATTTTCATTCCAAATAATGAAGTAAACATGCCTGGCTGCACAGCGTACACATTTATTTTGGACAGCATTAGTGTCACGACACGCAACGGACTGAGCTGACATTGTATTTATTTTTCATGCGGTGCTCAAGGCCAACAGATCCGATGCTGCTCAGGATATTAGAGTAAGAGGATTGTGTGTGCTGTCAACTTTTCCTGTGAGAGTTCAAGTTTCTTTCTCTTGCTAATTGCGAACACAGACGAGGCTTTGTTCTAAGATTGACTAAATGGATTTGCCAAAAAAAAAAAAAGCCTTAAGAGTCAGTTTTAGTTAAAGATATTTAAAAAGTCAATCAACTGTTATGAAAGGCAAGAAATCAAAATCAGTTGTAGTTTGGTCCTTGCCGTGTTCCCATCTTCAGCATTCAGTACACTTTACATCAGAGGGATACATATTTTTTGTGATAATTAAGTTGGAATGCATGTAAATAACTTTAAATCTGTCTGTATGGCTGGATTAAATGGATTTTTAATTTTTATTTTACAATTGTAAATGTGCTTATCTATATTTTTTTGTTGTCTACTGTGTCAGATAAGATCGTTTTGTGACTCCAAGGAGCAGGCTGTTGAAAATGATTTTGTTTTAATCTGTCATTTTTTTTTATAAGCAACAGGAATGAGAACCAATTTCTGAGTGAAGTCCAATATAAGGTTTTCTGGCAGTAGTGGAAAAATTAACAACACATATTGATGCTTAATAGTCTTTTCTCAGGGGTACAGAATAGAAGTAGCTCTGGACAGAATTACAATGTATAAGTGATTGCCAAAGATTATGACTGACTTGGAACCAAGTGCTTCACAGTTTGCCAAGTCAAACAAGAAAATGAATACATTTGTATCCTGGAGTGAAATTAAGCCAAACCAGCTCATATTAGATTGCTGGAAAAGCTGATGATTGTCTTCGTACTGAATCGTGTTTTGAGATGTGAAGTAGTTAATCGAACTTGGCCCTGTTCGGTGGGTCTACTAGCACTCAGTTCAAGGAGAGAAAATCCCCGAAGCATTCCTAAGTTTCTACAGCATCTCACTTACATGTCACACCATGCACCATCTTCAACATTGCTTTGAAGTGTCCATGTTTACCAGGCAAACATTGCAGCTCCTTGTCACTTTCAGCTGCCTCCAACGATAAGTGACTCCTCACCTAGCGCCATGATAAAATACTCAACTTTTACAGCAGCAATAAACTATTTTATAGCCTATTGATGAAAACATTTTAATCTCAACAGCCAGTTTTTCCTTTCACATAGGATAGAGATGCTTGTATGTCATCCTTTTAAATCATCTATGGTACAATCTTTTGTTGTTGTAAAAACTTGAAATGTGCTAAATGCCAATGGTTGGGACAGAGAAAATAATCTCTTTGAAATGATTTGCTTTGGAGAAATCACTTCCTAAAAGAAAATATTTTTACCCCTAAGAGGTTGCTAAACTCTTGCCAAATAAGCACTTACTGTACTACAGGGAACAAATGACACAGAGCCCATGCCAATAGTTATAAAACAAACCTTCTCCATCAATAGGAATTAGGTTGGTTTTCTCTAATCCACTCACTCAGTCGCTCGGCCCTTCAAACAGGGTTTGTCACTTGATGTGTTTAAATTTGTCATAGTGAAGAAGGCCAGAGATGTACAGTACTTTGAACAAAAAATATTTACCATTTTAAGGATTTTTTTTCCCCCACATGTAAATGTTTTAGATAACTATATTTTATTATCAAAGATAATCTGAGGAAATATAAAAAGCAGTTTTTGCCATGATGGGGGTACAGTTTTTTCCTCCATTACCCAATTAAATGTTTTCTGCAGGGTGGGAATCAAATGATCCTGCATTATTTTATACCATTCTGGGCCAAATCATTTCAATAATTTCTATAATTAAGAAAGAAGGAAAAGATGACCTAAATTGTAGCAACTATCGCCCAATCAGTGTATTAAATATTGATTATAAGTTGTTCACTTCCGTCATCTCTAAGAGACTTGAGACTATTCTGCCAGGACTAATACATAATGATCAAACAGGCTTTATTAAACATCGACAAACCCAAGATAACATTAGGAAAGTTTTACATATAATGAACCACGTTCATAGACAAAAAATAGAGACTTTAGTGTTAAGTTTAGACGCCGAAAAGGCTTTTGATTCTGTGAGGTGGTCCTTTTTATATCAAGTTCTTGAGAGATTTGGATTTGATAAATCTATAATAAATACTATATCTGGGTTATATAATAAACCAACAGCCAAAATCAAAATTAATGGAGACCTTACTGAATCATTCATACTCGAGCGAGGTACTCGACAGGGTTGCTGTTTATCGCCACTACTCTTCGCCTTGTTTATAGAACCATTGAGCCAGTGGATCAGACAGAGACGGGATATAATTGGAATAAGGACCATAGGAGGGGAGCAAAAATTGGCCTTATTTGCTGATGACTTGTTACTTGTTATAGCTCATCCTACACAGGTCCTCCCCAAAATAATGCAAATCTTATCAGATTTCGGTTTATACTCAGGGTACAGGGTTAATGTGAACAAAACACAGGTACTAACAGTAAATTATGACCCACCAGCTGAAATTAAAAATTGTTATAAATGGAAATGGGAGGCGGATAGTGTTAGGTATCTGGGGGTGGTGATCCATCGTGACTTTACTAAAATGTTTGAAGCTAATTATGCTCCCTTGAATATAGCCTTAAAGTCGGATATCCAAAGATGGAATGCCATACCTTTCTTAGATTTACACTCCAGGATTGAGTCAGTTAAATCAAACATTCTTCCCCGAATTTTGTATTTATTTCAATCCCTGCCAGTTCCCATACCATCAAAACAATTTGTAGAATGGGATAGGATGCTGTCCAAATACATTTGGAAAGGGAAAAAAGCCAGAGTCAAATACAAAACTTTACAATTAAAAAAGGAAAAAGGGGGTTGTGGGTTTCCATGTTTACGAGAATATTTTTGTGCAGCTCAGTTGAGACCTTTGATATGTTTATGTTCTCCTGATTACACTGCAGGATGGAAAAATGGGAAGGGGAAACTGTCAATACTATACCGATTAAAGCCATAATAGCTGACACAAAATTACAGAGCAAAATTAATTTGGCAGATGAACCTATAACACAAGTAATGATATCTACATGGAACGAAGCAATTAGAATCTGTGGCTTAGAAAATGCCTCTAAACTTTTAAGATGGTGCGCGTATGATTCAGACTTCGTCCCAAATCAACATGATGATAGATTCAAGAAGTGGATTTCTAAAGGCCTAACTAGTTACTATTCTTTTGTCCATAAGGGGGCGTTCCAATGTTTTGAGACCTTGAAAAGAAAATATGACTTGCGTGCAGATGATTTTTTTAGATTTTTACAGGTCAGAAATTATTTTAACAAAGATCTAAAAGTACATTTACATAATCTGAGATTTGTGGAAACGTTCATATTACTAACGAAATCAAAACCAGGCAAAACTATCTCCAGGTTATACGACGCCATCCTGCGGTGTAAGAAGGACAGCACTGTTTATGTTAAAATGAAGTGGGAAAAAGAAGCCAGCCTGATGATTTCAGAAGAAAACTGGGACCATATCTGTGAGATAGCATGGATAACAACAAGATCGAAGGTTTGGCGGGAATTCTGCTGGAAAAACATTATAAGATTTTTTATAACCCCAAAGCAGAAACGATACCAGGGAAAGGGTTCTACCTGTTGGAGATGTGGAAAGGATGGGGCCAATCATTTCCATATTTTCTGGGACTGTCAAACCATTCAGCAATATTGGTCTCAAATCCATGAACATTTACAGAACATCTTCACAGTTAATTTTCCTTCAACCTTTGAATGCATATTTTTATGTAACATTCCGGTTGATAAACTGAACCATAACGATCAAAAACTTCTGTTCATGTTACTGGCCGGGAGCAAAAAGGCCCTCACAAGAAAATGGCTCAAACGGGAACCTCCAACAACTGAAGACTGGATAAGTGTGGTGAAAGAGATCTATGTTCTGGAGAGACTGTCCTATTCCATTAATGTGCAGAGAGACACTTTCTATAGGCTGTGGTCAAAATGGACAGAATATGTCAAACCTGTTATGTCTGATTTTTTGTAAACCTTGCTATCACTCAGATTGATGTTCTAATTGGATATGTGTTGTCAATTATTGAATGATACTCAGGCTGTCCCGCCGCTCCCTTTTAAGTTTAGGTTGTTGATTTTCTCCTTTTCTGTTCTGTTGTGTTTTTTCTTTTTCCTACCAAAAATTTGTACACAGAGAAAGCATGTACAAAGGTGAACTGTTCAGTGTAATCGTGTAGTTGTATTGTGTGGTGCTTTCTCAATAAAAATGTTAATATAAAAAAAAAAAGCAGTTTTTGCATAATAATATGATTTATTAAAGGAATAAAACCAACGTTTTCCCTAATTTGAACTAGTAACTCTCCATAAACCTGATGATTGTTTATGCTACTGTTGTTGAACACCAGGGATTTGACTAAATATATTATTTAGGGTAGTATCTTTTTTTTTCTTTGTGAATTCTGACATTTCCATGTAAATGTGCTTAATTCTCCAATAGTGTGCTTAAAACTGTCAACTTTCTATCCTCCTTAGGTCAAATAGTTTCTAAGTAGCTGAATTCTCTTATTGTTTAAAATAAACTTCACTTCACTTGGCTTCATGTCACATGTTGGCGTAAAGTCAAGTTTATTTGTTACCACGTTTCAGCAACTGACCGTTAAGTGTTTTACACCATAAATACAACACAGTAACCAATTATCAAACAATCAATAAACATTGCATTTTTTTTTTCAAATGCCAGAATCAAATTAGTCAAGCAAATATAGATCAAATATACTGATTAATGTTTCAGTTATTATCAATCAAAGGTGTGTTTTTAGCCTATATGTAAAGAAACTCAGTGTTTCAGACTTTATGCATTTTGCTAGAAGTTTGTACCAGATTAGATGAGCATAATTACTGCCTGCTGCTTCTTCTTGGCCGTGGTTCTGGAGATTCAGAATAGACTAGAACCAGAACGTCTGAGTGGTCAGAAAGACTGATATGACATCAGATTTCTTATGTATTTTTGGTACGAAGCCATTTTGTACACTAACTGAAGTATTTTAAAGTTTATTCTCTGAGCTCAGACACACAGCCCCACCCGGTGGCGAGTCATTAGTTGGAATAGTGAGTGTGTGGCGACAGCAAATATTGATCAGCAGCGTTACTCAGCTTTACAAATGTGTGATGCACTGGCGACGGGCATTTTGCAGGCTGGTGACTGTGTCAGACTGTCTGCAGCGGTTTGGAAGTGGAATGAGGTCGTGGCAGCACTCGCTCAGGACAGAGCCAGGTTGCAGCAGCGCTGCAGAGCGTTGTAAAAATCTCCGACATGACAGAAAAGAAAGTTGACAGATTTGTCACCGGTTGGTTTTTAGATTAAAAAAAAAAAAGTTGCAACGGGGTGTAGAAAGTGGCTAAATATAGCGACAGAGCTTATAAATTGGCCTCTGTCGTCCTGACAACAGCCATCCCTGCACCTGGCCACGCCCTCTTTGCTCCACCCATTTTGCTGGAGTTTTTTTAAAACATGTAAGGGGCGGAGCTATGTTTTAAGAGGTGGCCAAACCCTCATTTGGAAACTGCTTTTCATAATTCCCCAGGTTATATCTGTCTAACATAAGAGGAAATTCTTTGGTCAAATACTTTTACATTGCATTATGCCGTAATGCACTCCTAAGTGATGTACTGAGGAAGGGTTTGAGCATCCTCTGACTCCATGAACCCATTAAGCAGTTTACAGCTTCAGTTCACAGCAAATTGGACTGTGAGATAGGATAAAGATCACCCAGCTAACTGATCTGAAACGTCTGTGGGTTTTTTTCATGTTCCTCTCTTCCTCAGGTGATTCAGACCATCAGTGCGGTGGACAAGGACGAACCTCTGGACGGACATCGCTTTAATTTCGCCCTGGATGCAACTGTCGCTGGCAACCTGAATTTCACCCTGCGAGATAACAAAGGTGCAACTGCCTTTCTGTGTCACTCTTTGATGCTGTTCAAAGATAGTGGGTTACTCTTTATTGTGAATTTATAGAAGAGCGCTGGACGCACACGCACAGAGAACCTGTGAGTGTTTGATGCTAAAAGCACCAAAAATAAATAATAATTTGAGTAGGTAGAAATTCTTTATGTGGATTAGGAAACAGGAAACAGACCAATGTTTGGTTATTATAGGCTTTATTTAGTCATTTCTAGTTTAAACATCTTTAGTGAATTGCTAAATCTTTTGATATATTTTTTCTGAGTTTTGTTTAGCTCTAACTTCTGTCACTTTATTAGTTGTTCTACTGTCAACTAACTACATAAACACATGTTTTTATTAGTGATGGCACATATGTCTCTTTGAAAGTAACTGAATTTTGAATGAGCCATTCAGATGATCTGTTTTTGAAAATATAATTTTTTCTAAGACAAGCAATTTTATCTCTGTTTCCTACAGTTGCTTACAAGTGTTGTGTGTATTCAGCAACACGATTCAGTGTCATTTGTAATTCAGAAACACAATAAAAGGGAAGATATAAGGAACAATAGAGGACAAAGTGAAGCTGAGTCGCTTTACCAGAAACAAAAGCTAAATGTCTCAGCTACACATTTTAAAGCATCTCTTAATATTTTTCATTACTATTTTATTATGAATATGTATCATTATTGCAAAGATTAATTAAACATAGGTCTGTCCCAACATTTCATAAAAACGCAATGACTGCCATATAGTGCATTCTGAGTATTTTCCACTTGAAAGTATGTCAAGAGGGGTTTGCGTTGTTACTTGCACCTTTTTATTCTACCAGCCAAAGCAATTGACTCTTCCCATCCCTCACTGGGACTCTGCACAGCATACACCACCTACGCCACATTTCTGCTTAGGACATGAAGCAGAATCAACAAAACCATATGGTACATACCTCTATTTGCAACACCGCGTAGTCAGCAACGGCATTCCTCTTCCACCAAACGATGTACCTTTGACCTTTAGACACAAGATGCGGCTGCCTTTATACCGTCATAATCTGCTACCCACCCACACATAAAAGTGGGTGGAAAACTTCATTCTAATTTCTATGTTAGACGTATAGACTTGAGAGAGTTGTACTTGACTCTATGATTATGTGCTTTCACAAATCCCTGCTGCTTTGAAAAGAAAAGGAAGCATGTTCAGGGCTGATAGACTCTCTGAGGCGATGCCCTGTGTTGAGTGGTGCGCTCACCTGTGTGGGAGATGAGTTGAGGCTGTCTCCATACCTTTTCTCAAGGCGCAGCAGCCGTCATGCTGTGCCAGAGTAATCCACATGAGTGTGAACACGTTAGACACTGAAGTGTATGTTCAAGGTAATTCAGGGAGCAGATTAGGGATTATCTGGTCTGCATTGGAAGACCTGTTTCGTACCGGTATGGAGGCAAATCAACTTTTGAGGGAGTAGCAATCAGTCTATTTTTGTATGTGGATTTTTATACTTAAATGGTAGATGCATATCATATATAATTTCAGGAAAAATTGGTTTTATGCATTTAAATTTTAAGTATTTTTTAGGACATTAAAATCTTTCAGTCTTCCAACTGACCCAGTATGTAGGTGAATGTGGAGCTCAATGAACAGAGGGAACAAGAGTGACAAGAAGAACTAGACTGTTAATAGGAAGCCAAAATGTCCTGTTTTTAGTTTGCACCATGCCATGTAGATAAAGCAACAAAGCTGTTAAAAAATATACAAAGAAATAAACTTTTTGGCCTGCATGTAAGAAGATAACTGACACTTCCCTCTCAACATGCCACCCACTCTGTGAAACACGGTGGTGGCAGCATTATCTGACGGCTGTCGAGAGGCTTTTCTTCATCAACTTTACATTTGTGTAAAGTTGGAGTGGAGCAGCGGAGATGTGTGAGTAATCAGGCATTTCTGACTGGTCAAAGGGATGAATCTGGGTTTAGCAGTCATCATGACACCAGCACTTTTCTGTCTGTATTGCCAAGTGGAAAGTTTAGTGGAGGGATGATAATAGTGGTTTGTTGTTTTTAAACGGGTTGTGCTCTTTGTCTGAGTTACAGTGAAATGAACTACAAATACTGTGGAGTACAAAACAGAAACGGACAATTCCATTCTCCTGACTGTGAGGACAGGTTGTAGTTGCCACGTCAACCTGATGGTGGAAAGCTTTCACAGAAGAGTTTAACCTGTTTTTGTTGCAAAGGGTGAACTAAGACCATTTTAAAGGTGTGAGTTGAGCTGTTAGTTAGTAAAAGCAAAATGTTTATACTAAACTGCATTTTTAACTCCAAACCCTAACATGTTTCCTAAACTCTGATCTTACTGATGCTCATATGGCTTAGAGTGGGAATGTATCTGATGTATTTCCAAATAATCACGTAAGCAGCAGCATGGAGATCACCATCTGTTTGAAGCAACATCAACAACTGCATAAATGCATTGCCTGATTGATATTTTTCCTAACTTTGATTGGTGATTTCTGACTGGGAGCAGTGTATTTCTGCAGATGGCAGTAGGGCCACAGGGAGGAGGCAGAGGAGCTCAGATATTCACACATTGTCTGTCTCGCCTTCTACCGTCACGTCCAAAATGACAATTTTAACAAGTATGCAAAGAACACATTTTTATAAACGCCACCAGCTGCAGCTTTGAGGAAATTTTTATCATACCATCCATCTGATTTAATCTTTTGGACTGATTTGTGCATTTTGTTTTTACTCAAGGGAATATATCCACCTCATATTTTAAGGAATTTTTTAAACGTCGCTTATGTAAACCGGCTGTTCTTTTTATTCCTAGGTAATCATGTTTTCTTTACAATAGAGCCCCTCTTTGTAATAAATTTCACTTTTTTTTCTCAGACATCTGAAAGCAAACGAAGACAAAGAAAGCGTCTTTTATCGTGAAATCTACATTTCAATCATGGCGGCTCCGTTTGAGAGTGGATTTCATTCTATTGATGCAGCCGTCATGAAATGCTTTAGCTGCTATATAATGGCCCTTTGTTTTCCTTTCATACTGAGATTTGACATAAAATTTTACTATGAAACCAAAGCTGTTATTAGCCAACAGGTGGTCAAGACCCCAGAAAGGCACCACTGTGTGTCATATAATAAACTGTGTTAATGATGCCATCTGTTAGCCCTACTGGTGAAGTCATTTCAAAATTCATGAACAAAGCAAAGAAGGTGTTACGCTACCTGCTGTTAATATCTACATTGGATGGATGCACCATTAAACTTGTGTTTTTTTTCTGTCTTTTGCAGACAACACTGCCTCCATACTGACGAAACGAGGCGGCTTCAGGAGACGGGAGCAGGCCGTGTATCGACTGCCCGTGTTGATAACAGACAACGGAAAGCCCGCCCTCAGCAGCACCAACACGCTTTCGGTGCGCGTGTGTGACTGTGACTCTGACGGCGTGGCCCTGTCTTGTGGAGCCGTGGCCTACACGGCAACTGGCCTTAGCACCGGCGCCCTTCTGGCTATTCTGGGCTGCATCATTACACTTCTGGGTAAGAACCGGATGACCTCAGTGTCAGAAACATAAAGCCTTGTTCCAGCTGCTTGTTTTTCTCTTGGCTGGTCTATTCAGCGTAAAGGTCGGAGTGGGCAGCTTTTAATATCGGAGGAAGGTCACAGATACTGGCTTTATGCTTGAATTTCTTTGTTTCTGTTATATGGGTCTTCAACTCAAGTGTTGAAAGCGCTATTTAAACATTTCTAGGAATATTGAAACATTATTAAAACAATATTAAAATGATGTGCAGCGATGTACAAAAGTTTATTCAAAGGTTTATAGGTGGTGGATAAAAGTACAAATTTGTCATTTCTAGACCTGATAAATTTTGCCATTTTTCTTTTTAAAGTAGAAACCAAATGATATTCAAAAAGTGTTTCCTCCACTTTCTGATATCTCCTCTTTTTTTCTGCGACATCTACTTGTATCTGACAAGTACATACAAAATACAGTTTCAAATTATGATTTTATTTATTAAGAAACTAAAATGAATCCCACCCAATATCCCTATTTTAGTTAAATGGTTACCTATGACAACAGAAGTTTTTTCCTGCCTAAAATCTTCCATTGTGTTTTCAATGCATATGAAGTTAATTACAAAACTGACCTTTTATCACCTATTGTTGCATAATATATTATTTTCTGAAAACATTGTTTCATCTCCCGCTTCTATTTATTTTGGTTATGCCGCCCAGCTGACTTATGAAATGCATTCTAATAGTTATGTGCCTGACAGAACTAAAGCAGGTCTTAGCGACCTCCTGCTGTGTTGGATATTTAATCACATTTTCTCATAGTTGAATCCATAAAATCCCTTTAGGTTGATGGTTGCCAAAGCAGTTATGAAATGATGTAATTGAGGGAGATGTAGAACAAAACACAAAAACATGTTTTAGTTGAACGAAATCATTCAGTATTTGTCATTTCATATCAGAGAAGAAACAAAATGCCTAATGGTTGAAATGACCTCATATCTGGGTTGTGTTGTGGTCTCCTTTCCCCTACAAATAGCTGAAATCCACCTATTTCCACAAACCCCCTCACCCGCACGCCTTCCCCACTCTGCTCCATCAGACTAGCAGCAGCAATTAGAAACACCTGGTGGAACTGGGCATCTGCTTCTCAGCCCAACACTCTTAAGAATCGTTGTCATTGGGAGCCAGTGGCGCAACTACACTTTATTCAGGTGGATGCAAAAACATAAATCGGAAATTAGTTGCAGTTTAACGGTAGCTAAAATGCTTTGTTATTTTTCTGAAGCAAAAATAAAACGATGCACACTCAGGGCTTCCAGACTTTACCATCTGCCTTGTCCTCGTGCATTTTTCATTTTCCTACCTCGAGCTTGTAGATCATATTCTGTTCCATATGTTGTATTTGTTTTTTGGTCTCAATGAGTATTTTAGCAAGGAAGATGGATGCAACATTTTCATATTTGGTTTGTATTTTGTTCAATTCTGTTTATTCTACAAACGCGACTGTTAAAGTTGTTATCTGAGTGAGAGCAGTGCTTGACACTCTCTTTCATTCTTTTAAAATATTCTCGCTTGCGGAGAATATTTGACAGAAAAGGATTTGGAAAATATAACTACAAAACCTGATTTCCTTTTAGCAAAGGGAAAATACAAACTGTTCCTCTTTTCTCACCCTGTGCTCCCATTAAAATTCAGTCCCTTAGCAAATCGAGGGAGTGGGCAGTGCATTGACAGCTTATACACCCTACATTGGCACTGCTGCGCTCCCTCATAATCTGCCTGAACTTCCACTTTGCAAACTCCGCTCCGTTTGGCTGTTGAGTTGCACTGGGAATTTATTTAAAATAACAACCCCTGCAGTTCAGAGAGTAGTTCAGATGTAAGTGAAGGTAGGTAGCCATTCAGTCCAGTACTTGGAACCAAAGAGAAGCCATAGAGTTTGCAGCCAGTCCTGATCTATCTGAAGGCGGTTGAAGAGCCTCGACGTCTGACATTCTCGCACAGGTCAAACCTGGAAGGAGAAATGCTCCGTTAAATTTCCATAACCGGAAAATATAGTGACCTTGGTGAGGCAGCTCTGAATAGCCGCTCTGATGTTTGCAACTTGAACACCAAGAAAATCCAATAAGATCAATTATGTACAGTGAATGTTACTGGAAGAGGAGGTTTTGAATTTTAGTTAAAAAAAAATACATTGGTGAAAATTGAGGTGAAAGCTCAACCTTTGGCTTTTTGTGTCAAATAAACCAAATATGTGACTGGTTACAACAAATCCAGTATCCCTGGGGATGTTTTTGGTTATTTACAGTTTGTGAATGTGTGGTTAATAAGCTTTCCATTAATGGCAAACACCTGGAATGAAATTAAGTAAATATGACAATCTGAATGTTGGCATGCAGCAAACGTGATCACTGAGAAATCAGCCCTCAAGATTTCAAAGGTTGTCCCAAAACCTGATCAGCAGCCCGGGGTGTTAAAACAGGCTGTTGATTTACATAACTTTACATTAACTTCACCCCCCAAACTGTCGACTGTTAACAGGTAGACTGTGCCTGGGAAGGTGTGCAGATAAAAGCTTTTACAAGCCAGATTTTGTCAACATTATTGAGTAAAAAATATATTTTCTCAAAGTTTTCAGCAATTGTCCCTTTTCCAATGAGACTGTGAACTTCTATCTTGTGAGCCCTTGTGATAGAGTGTCTATGAACACAGTTTAGTAGTTAAGGTATAAGTTATCACTGAAATGATGATGGTAAAAGCATCCCGTTTCACTGTTGTAAGAACATTGTCCATTGTTAGGTTGTGGAGTGTTGTGCTATTATGGATCATAAATCATATCCCTTTAATTTTCTTGTCTGCGTTTGAATGTTATTTTCTAGAGAAATTCTCAGATTCATTTCTTAAGCTTCAAATGAATCCGAGGGATTATTGAAATAAGTGCTAGTGCGTTTGAAGGACGCTCTGCTTCTGTTTTTGTGTAACACCATATGTAAGGATGCCAGTAAAGACACTGGTAAATGAGCATTCATTACCACGCTTGCACAGATGACGCAGCTCTGAGCTGTCACCTCCAGGCAGCATTATTACTACTATAAACCCACAGACACAGTTTAGCTTTTATTCATAGAGAAGAAGGAGGATCTAAACAGTGCATACAATAACTGAGATAAAATCTGTGATAAGGTCAAACGTTTCTTTTTTTTCTAATCCCCTGGTAGTTTTTCTCACCATCAGTTCAACAGAGAATGCCTACTGTGCTGAATTGACATTTTAAACAGAACAACCCAAAACCAACACTTTTGAACGAGGCCTTAACTGGTAGGATATTCTAATTGTGACAACCTCACACACTCAAAAGACTTGCAGCCTTTATTGGATATTTGCTTGAGTGGGTCGCAGGGTGTGTGTGGTTGGTGTGAAGGTGTATATGTGCAAACCAAACCTTTCAGATTTTTATTTGGAGGACGTTCTGAAAACTTTCTGAAATCTTTACAAGAATCTGTAGCTTTGTGTTGGTATATCACATTAAAAATTGAATGGTTATTGATAGATTTGTAAAGCATTGGACCATGTTTTTTCTGTAATGTCCTAAACTTGATTTGGAATTCTGCTGAACTTGCATCTTTAGGCCAGAATTAGCCTAGCTGTAGCATGCGACACAATGCTTAGCTTGGCACATGACACCATCTCTTGACTTATTTACAGAGGAGTTTAATTACGGGAGGGCTTTGCATGTTATTAACTTTTTAAAACAGTGGTATAGCTATTTCTTGGCCTAGTGTTAATGCCCAAGTGTTCCAGACGAAGTCTCCTTTGCACGTGAATTTAATTGTGCGTGATGCTCTGTCACCATCTATCTATTTAGCACAATTAGATGAGCATGTTTCCTCCTCTTCTCCTCTTCCTCCTTGTGAATATTGGTCCCAGCTCTCCCTCTGTAGTGGAACTTTGTCCTTGGCTGGCTTTAACCAGCCCATGTGTGACGGCTCTGACGGATCCTTTATTCTTATCTCCGTTGATGGTCTTCCATCAGGAATCTTTTCAATCTGTAGGTTGCTATTGAGGCCGTGATTGCGTGTGATTGTGTTGTTGTGGATGACAATCAAGCTTGACTGCGTCCCAACCGCTGTCACGCTCAGGTTCTGTCACTCTTGCGTCGCCTTTTCTTTCTTCCTCGTTTCCTTTTCCACTCTCCGTTTCTCTCATTGGGTGACCACCAGTAATATTGTTTCCAGTGATCTGTCATCGTAATAATACCTAGAACATATGTTACATGTAGTGAGCTGCTTTTCCCAGAATGCATCGCTTACGTTTTAGAGCTTCAGCCAGGACAGATGATAGAAAACAGGCAGTTTTCACCTGCCAAGCTAAAAACCACTAAGAGCTGTGTTTGCATTTACATTAACTCTACATGCTCATGAGCTGAGTGGTCATCAATCATGGCTTGATATTTTTAGATTTAATTACCGGGCTTGTGCTTCTTGCATTAATAGCTCCGAAAATGCCTGAATACAACTGCACTTTTGAAAAATGTCATTTTAAACCTGGTTTTTTATGATCCAGCCACTTTGGAAGATATGTCTAAACTACTGAGACGATCATTATCTCGTTAAGATCCTGGGCCGTTTTCCCCAGTGCAGGTCAGGTATGGCTCAGCCCTCCTGAGAGCCAATTAGGATACTACGTAGCACTCCAAATCTCCAGGCATTTATTTCTATCTGGACGTCTGACTTGCTTATCAGATCTATTTCATTAATCTCTGTATTTGTTTGTGTGTCTCTGGTTGCTCTGGCTGTCCCCTGTGGAAGCCGTGTGTGTTTGTCTCTGTTTCGACATCTCCAAAGTAGTCAGAGATATTTTATGTTCAAGCTGCTTTGTTGGAAGTCGGCCTTTTCTTTGCTTGAACAAACCCATTACCAGCCGATTTAACTCTTGTTACACATGGAAAAAGCTGAAAATACCTCACATGGGAGAACTGGGAGGAAATGGCTCAGAGCTTCCTAAAAGGTTCCATAGAGGAAAATACAAACACAAAAGTTTATGGAGGAGAAAACAAATACAGAGTCTAAAGCCTGTACTGTACAGTCTGACGAACCCACAGATGTGGACCAATTTGGAGGGACCCCTGGTAATGACAAAAAACAAAAAAGGAAATATTTTATGGCACTGGCATGATATTTCACCTAAATTGAAGAAAATAAAAGACATTTATTTTTAATACATTTTTGGAAGTGTGAAGAAATCATGTTAAGCTACCAAAACATTTTCTGTCATCTTGATGCTCAAAACCCAGGATTTTCTACTCTGTATGGGGATTGTTTCTGAAAAACTAGAAGGAATGTCACTATACAATGAATTACTGTTAATAGTTTACTGCCTTATTGCCTTATATCACTAATAGAGACAGATAGTTTTCCTGAACTAGCATGAAAAATGAAATAATTAAAAACAACACAGATGTTGTAAGTGGAAAAACTGTCAAAACAAGGAAACAGTCTTAGTAAAAATGATTAATTAGTGAACTGATCAGATGGTCACCAAAGCATGAGTCGATCTGACAGTGTATGTAATGTAAATCTTTGTGTTCAATCATAATGTTGCTGGGCTATCATTCAGACATGAGGGAGAGTTACAGCTTCATTATGCGTCATGCAACACTGGTTGTTTTAAATGTGCTCAACTCTTAGTAAAGAACATGCGTCTTGTCATCTCAGACCATGTTTAAAACATGTGTAACCTAGGAAATGAGCCTATGAAATGGGTTTGATCATCAGCTTTAGGTTGGGAAAATAGAGTATCTGTCCAAAAGCTTCATGAAACTTAAAGCGTGATTTTAGAAAATGGCAAAAGTTATTCCAAATGCGGAATCACCTATATTAGCCTAATGTATGACCTGCTGAAAAAAAATTTTTCCAGCTAGAAGTAGGCTAAAGCAGTTATCCTTAGTCCAAGGTATCATGCATATTTCAACAAGTATAAAAGTTGTTCAAACTGGAAGTCAGCACACACTTCTGCTGAATTAGCTGAAAAAAGTTTAATGGTTGAAATAGCACAAAGTGTGCAAAAGCCGTTTAGTGACCAAAGAACTGCAAAAGGATCACAGGCGGGTGTGTGACACCTTGCATTCACAGGTATGCAGAAAGCTTCGAGAAGCATTGCTGGAGAACAGAGGAAGTCCTGCATAACTGTTGTGATAGCTGCTGTCTGTCGTCATTCATCACTTTGTACATTCGCAGCAGCAGACAGTCGCATCCCTGAAGGAGAAAGACACCTTTTTATGTGACCAGACACAGATTTTCCATTCGCTCTTTTCAGTGTGTGTTGCTCTTGTTGCAAATGTATTCGCTCTTTCGGAAAGATTGTTTTACCCAGGTTGAATTCACAGTAAACAAAGCTCAATGTGTGGGTGTAAGGCAGTTGGGGGATCGAAACCTTCACATTTGATTAGATCAATCAGACTTTCCCTCTAGTTCCTGTAGTCTAAATGTTTGAGCATTGCTGTTATTTCTCTTGTAGCTTATTACCATGCTGGAAGGGGTGAGTTAGTCATTCCATCTGTATACGTAAACCTAAGCATTTCTGCACAGGCCTTTCCGGGGGCAACAAAAAACTTTTTCCTATTCTATAATGAAGGAAGACCCAAAAAAGTTCAGAAGCAAGTTTATCATAGAACCACTGGCTTTATTTGAGAAACAATCAATGGACAAACAGGAATCTGAAGAGCTGAAACAAATGCACCAGTTAAGGCTGGCTAAAGAAAGCACAAGCAAGGGAAACAAAGTCTGAATGACGTGAACAAGAAGTAACACGACATTAACAGAGAACCTAGTAGAAAGCATATACACTTGAATATTTGGAAATGTGGCAAAGTATTTCAATATGGCAAAGTCAGTGTAAGGGGAACTGATGCTCTTTCTATAGAGAAATGAGCTCTGTAAAATTATGCAAGGTAAAAAAGAAGGCACCCAAAAAAACAACAAACTTGTAAGTAAAAGATTTGTCAAGCCCTGCAAAAGGTGAACATAAAAACATTCCAAAATATTAAATAATACAAACATTTCATAGAACTCAACTTTTCAGCAGATGATTTAGCTAAACGAAGGCTTCAACTTTCTTGGAATATGGTTTGTTTTTTTTTTGGGTTAACGTTTTACACGTTATGAATGATTTCCATAAAATAAATAAATAAAAATATCAAATAATTTTGGGTGTAAATTGAATTAAAGGGTTCTTAAGTACTCATTACCTATTATAAAACATGTGATTTAATATTCAAAAATGATGTAACTAGGCAACATGAAGTTTTTTAAAAAGTGTTTAGAAGTAAATCGAATTCTAGCTGAAGGAACTCTTTCCTAAAATCAAACATGTGAAACCAAAACTTGCAATCAGCTATGTTTATGTGTTATAAATTAACAATAAGTTCATGTATGCGCTGTTCAAACAAAACATTTCACTTTAAATCTCTATCTGGTTTAGTTAAAACCAGCCTGTTCTTCAATCAGGTAGAGTAGTCAGAAATGTTGCTTCTGTAGCAATAATATCACTCACTTGGCTAGAAGTGCATGTATATACAATAATTGTTTTGCAAAGATGACATGCAGCATTTCAGCAACAGGAACGCCTTGAGGAATTAATTGAGCAATGCAAGCTTCGTGTGTGAGGCTCGTCTACGTTCTTCTTACATGTCTGTGTCAAAGTTGTTGATTAATTCATCTTTATTAAAGAGCAGTGCAGAGACACGGACTGTGTGGGTGAGGCAGTGAGTAAATAACCTGTTGCGTGTTCACCTGAATCACACATATAGAAATACTCTAATGAGAAAGCGATGCCTGCTGGTAAGAAAAGGGCAGCAGAGAAAATTCACCTTGTTCACTATCGATTGCGTGGGGTAGATCATTTAAACAATTCAATTACAGCAAAAGCCTTTGTAGCGCAGAATTGATCTCCTTTTCTTTTTTTTCTTCCCCCTCTGTTGTTCACTTAGTTTACATCTGTTCTCCAAAGTGAAGAGTGGGTACCTGTCGTTCCGTGGCTACGTTTGCTAAACCGTCCAGGCTGCAAACTGCGTCTCTCGAAAGAGCCTCGGAACAAACCATCTGTATTCTCGGCCATCAACCAGCTCCACCTAGAAGGCTGTAACTGGATGTTGGCCTGTTTCCAGTCCATGAAGCATTGTGTCTGCCTTCTAGGCATTAAACCCTAAAGAGCTTTGCTGGAAAGCACTTGGAATATTCTATTTGGATGTGCCACTTTGTAATTCATTTTAGCGGAGCCTTGCTGAATTGAATAGAATTTAGAATGACTTGGGGCTCTAAAAACAGAAGAAACAATCTCCCTTGGAAATGTTTGGAAGCACTAAAATGTGTCCTGGATCTAAGGAGGGTAATTGGAAAAAAAAGGGACCACTCAAAGTCCCGGTGAACTGCAATATTCTGCATTTTACACAGGATTCCTACACATTTTGTCATGTTTTTTTTTTACTTCTCAGTCCTCCATGTTCATTTTACAATGTAAAATACAAAAGTTCACCATGTGCTCAGAAATATTTATACAGCAGACATGCTTTTAAATTTCATTGAATGAATCAAGTATGCTAAGTCACAAAGCAAGAAAGAAGAAGAAGAGCAGCATAAAGCTGAAAGAAAGAAAAAGGAATGAAGGACAACACAAGAAAAGATAAAGGAACCAAGGAGGGATGCAAGGCAGAAGGAAGTTAGTCCACAAGGAAATGAGGAAGGAAAGACACAAAAGATGAAGGAAGTATAAAATTTTTCTAGATCAAATTCTATTCTATGATTATTATTTTTGGACGAATGGAAATCAAATGTTGGACTTTTCCAGACCACTAAGGTACTGTGGATGCATGCGGTTGCCAAACAGAAGGCTGCCCATTCATCTCCCCAGTCCTTCGGTGTGACACCTCCCTCCCTCTCTCCCTGCCTCCCTCCTTCCCATCCCCTCTGTTTGCTCCTTTATTAGAAGGTGTGAAGTGGTCTTTGAATTTGGTTCCTGGGCCTCTGTCTCTGCCGCCAGCAGCAGCTCGATGCCGGGCAGGAAAAGAAATATGGACCAGTGGAACAATATTTCACTGGCACCAGCCTGACATTGATGGATAGAGGATCATTAGACGTTTGCCAGTTTGCTTGGGCGTGTAGTTATTTTCAGCAATAATGTATGGGAAGAGGGAGCAGGGGTTGAAGGAGAGCTTCTGCTATATGATCTCAGAGGCCCGTGCATTCAGCATGGCGGAGCTGTGAACGAGTCTGGAAGCGGAACGTGGGCGGCGGAAAACACGAAAATGAATTACATCAAACGTTTAGCTTTGCCTTCTCAGCTTAATATTTGAACTGTTTATTTATGACTCTCAGCCTCGTTTTCCGCCATTAATCTCCTGTCGTCTAGTCCAATCATTTTGATAATTTAATTTTAGTTTAGTACTTCCAGCTTCGTCTTTTACTTTTGACAGCACATATATTGTTCATATATAGCGCAACAAGATGTCTGGGATATAGTGAGATTATTAATACTTTGTCCTAACTCTCTTTGTCAGTTGCACCGCTCTGACGCTTCTCTTGTTTCACACGGTCACGAAAGAAGGTTGATTTTGTGGTTTCGTTTCCTTGGAACCCATTTGATTTTTAAACGAGGTTAACAAGAGATGTTTTTTTCTCATATTCCTTCTTGATCATGTCAAAGTGATATATGTGGTTTTTTTCCCCCAACATGGCTTCCAGACTTTGGCATTTGAAATGTGACTAATGGTTTTTATTTGAAATTCCTTATTATTGTATTGTCCGTATTTTCAGGCCAGCTTAGCTTTTGTAGCCATTTTAATAAATCTTCCCCATGTTGAAAACCAACTAAAAAAAATAAAACTATATTAAATTAAACATTTATATGTTCCTACTGCATACATATATTCAAACTGAAAGATGAAATAAAGAAAAAAATTTGATTTGTGTTTTTAAATAAATGTGAATTTAGTTTGGGGATTTTTCCACCTGGCATACTAAAAATGTTGCAGACCATGTTAGAACAAATATGATATTTTAGTATTTTAGTGACTTAAACCAAATCTAATTACTGTTTTGAAAACATTTTCTTTCCACAGATAAACAAATTGCTATTTTTGTTCTTGTATGGAGACATGGCGATCTTACCTAACATTATACTTGAAAATACACGGAACTTGAAATTCCAGTATCCCAGTATGTCTCCAATATATTTATTGGAGACATACTTCTACTTTTCCTCTTACGCTTCCTATGAATCTCATTTTAAAAAATTGGAAGGACTGTCCTATTTTTCTCTCAGTTGACGTATCAAAAAAAAAAAAGAAAGAAAAAAAATGACACACTACTCCTCCCCGGTTGTTTTAAGTCAGTGTGAAGTGATTATCAGCACGCAGATAATACACATCATCCCACAGTCTCTCACTCCAGGGTCTCTCCTCCTCTCCCCTTTGCAGTGATGGTTCTGTTGATTGTGACAATGCGCCGGAGAAGGAAGCAGCCCCTGATCCTGGAGGAGGAGAGGGACATCAGGGAGAACATCGTCCGCTACGACGACGAAGGAGGGGGAGAGGAAGACACGGAGGCCTTCGACATGGTCACCCTGCGCAACCTCAACATCATCAGAGACCCCGCCTCACGGCGAGACGTCACGCCGGACACGCCCACCTTTTACCAGTACACCTCTGCTTCCCGCCCGTCCTACAAGTCGCTGCCCGACAACGTGGTGTTTCGAGAGTTCATCTGGGAGCGGCTGAAGGACGCCGACGTGGACCCCACGGCTCCCCCGTACGACTCCCTGCAGACTTACGCCTTCGAGGGCAGCGGGTCTGTAGCCGAGTCGCTGAGCTCACTCGAGTCACTAAGTACAGACTCGGACCAGAACTACGACTACCTCAGCAACTGGGGGCCGCGCTTTAAAAAGCTGGCCGACCTGTACGGCAACAGTGACGGCGTGTTCTCGTAGCCCCCAAATGTCTCTCTTAGCAGTCCTGGAACTTTGAAACGTGCGAGTAATATATTGTTAGAGCAAGTGGTTTTGTCCGCCTTGGTGCAGCCGAGGAAAAGATTCAAAGACAACATAAGTGATTGAAGGAGAAACACTTTGACTTCAAAGGTTTTTTTGGTTTGTTTACCTCCTAGTATGGGCTTTCAAAAGCGTGCCATGGTGAGTTTTGACACTGACTTCAAAAGTGGCTTGACGGAGGAGGAAGCCTTGTGTGCAAAAGACATTAAAGGTTTCACATTTTGGGCCTGAGTCCAACCGCTGACTGCAAAATGCATTACATGTGGAAGCTTTTTTTTTTTTTCTTTTACAGGGAGAAACCTGTCCTTTCATTCCAGTGATGGGCACAGTCCCAACACTCTGGCTTTGATGCATTCCTTTGCTATCTCTGTGCTAAAAAACAAAAAGTTTCTCATGAAAGGCTGTCCCCCTGGCAGCTAATCAGTAGTCTCTGGACTGCTCAGATGAAATATGAGAACAATTTATGTTTCTTATTACCGTTTTTTTTTGCAGAAGACGGTTGAAAATGGGCTGTATTTTATAAACCTTTACACCCAGAGCCACATTAGTCATGGACTCAGTCATAATTCTTAAAGTTACTAGCCAGACTTTTCTGTAAAATCTGGTCAAACTCACTTTAGATATTGCCACCTGCAATATATATTTTTTTTATCAGATCTTCTCTTTGTTTTTGTATTTTGTCGTAAATTCATCCATCCGTTGTCTACACGCGTCATCCCGGCAGGGTTGGAGGTGCTGGTGTCATTTTATGGCAAATCCCAGTTGTAAATCCTAGAAACACACAGTGTGTAAAACATGGCCACACTTCTGCTGATGTCACAAGTTTGCTCTCTAGTTTTTGTAAAACTTTGACCAACCGATTGCAACCAATTCCCATTTCCTTTTAGGAATTTCTGCAAGCAGCTAACAAAATGTAACAGATGTATATCACAAAGTAGATATTTTTGTACTTGAAAAATTGGGTGAAATAGGCAAAGGAGGCAAATGACCTGTACCTGCTTTTGTAATTATCTTAGTTTGGCTCACTATATATTTGCATTTATATGAAACATATATTTAGGAAACCGCTGCTTGTTTCTCCTTAAATTGTGGCACATTTGTGAGGAAAATAGATTTGTAGGTTAAGCAGCAGAGTTGAGTATTTGGGCAGCACCATGAGACACCTGGCAAATTCTGTCTTCCAATCCTCAAAACATTGACTAGTAACTCCTGTTTGGTGTGGTTTAGTGGATTTAATGATCCAAGTTTAAAGAAACAAGACACATCGACAATATAGCAATGTGTTTCTTTAGCGCAACAGACACTCAGATGATCCATAGAAGACCACAGCAGCCTGGGACCAAATTATCCTTCTGATTACCTCCTTGCCTACACACTTTTGTTGGATAGCATCGTATTTTTCAACCAGCATTGAATCCATCGGCCACTGTGGTTCTGCTGGTCACTCTGGCATGTACGACACACCTCAAGTGATCCCACAAGTGTTCGACGGGGTTGTGGCAAAGACTGGAGGCAGAGTCTGGCTCCTGAAGTCGGTCGTATATGAAAGTACTGCGTAAATTCTGAGTGATATTCCAACAAACACCAAAGTTGTTGAAGATGACCAGAATTTCACCCTCGAGGAGTTGCAGATCAGTTCATGCAAAGTTCTTGAACAAACAAACTGCTTATTGTTTCACTTTAAGTTGGAACGGAAAGAAGAAAATGTTTCCTGCCGGTAGCTGCACAGCTGCTGCATCACCCACCACTACCACCAACTACAGTTGCCAGGCACATCCACTTTTGATGAGCCAAATCCTACCTGTTGGCTCTACTACTCTTGCTCCTGCCAAACATCCTTTGCCGCCATCATCTTTCCAGTTGCTCTGCAGCCAGATGGAGTGAAGGTGTACGGGGGAATTTGTCCATTCAGTATAACACATTTGATTGGTACTTACCAGTAAACAAGCATTCCCTGCCACTCCCACTACACTGCGGCCAAACACGTATGACATAGAATTTAAAAGAGATGAACATGGATGGGAGCCAGTCAGATGGAAAACATCTGGAATATACAGACTCTTGAAAAAATAAATAAATAAGTACTCAAAATCTCTGAACTCCCTTGAATTTTGTTAAAATCACAAAGAGTGTTTTTGAATACTGGTTTTAGTTTATGTGGGCAGTAGGGAACGGGAGGCTGGTGGAGGTAAATACAGGACAATCATAGAGGAAAACTGTTGGAATCGGCAACAGACTTGAGATTTAGGTTCACCTTTCGGCTGAATGGTAGCCCTCAACAGAAAGCCAGAGCTACAGTTGAATAGTTTAGAACAAAGCGTGTCTTTGAGTCAAAATGACCCAGTCAGCGTTCAAACAAAGATGCACAATGTTCCTTCTGACTGAGCTCGAGTCTCAAGACGTGCAAAGCTGGCGGATACCTTTCCAAAAGGACTTCTAACCTGTAATTGTAGCTAAAGGTGGTTCTCCAAAGTACTGAATACAAATTAACATCATACTTTTGAGTATATTATTTTGTGTAAAAATTTCAATACCAACTACTCTTATTTTGTTCTTTTTCTTCTTTTTTAACAGGTATTTTCTAAGTTGTGATTCTCTTTCACTGGATTCCCTTCAATGGATTCTCTTCCAGTGAAGAGAATCCATTGAAGTTTGGGGTTGTAAATTGACAAGTTGTTACAAAGTTCAAGCAGAATGATTTCTTCTGCAAGATACTGTACATATAATTAAACCAGTTTATTTCCAAAGGCCAAACAAAGTCCTCCTGATCTTTAGCATCCACAGCAGCATCAAGGCTGAATGGGTCACAAATGGAACTGTTCCTCTGTCTGATGTCATTGTGTTGTATTGTTGAGTTTCTTCTGGAGGTCCCACTGACGGCATCAACATTCAGTCTATGTTTCATTCCTGCTGGCTCATGTGATGCCATCAGCTCAAACACAGACACACTAGAACCATTAGTGGGTTTTGGTTTAATGTCTGGTTATTAGAAACTTTGTATTCCACAGTAATAATCCATACTTCATGACTGCGTCTTCAGTGTTGTACAGTTATTTCTGAAGAAAAATACACCTCTGGCTAGTATCTTTAACACTACATGACACACAGATTCATACCTGTAATACAGTATAACCAAGTACAGTAGTCGATGTGCTAAGGAAGTTGTGTGAATCATAAGAAGAACGACATCCATCAGTTTTATATATCAGCAGGGTGACAGAGAAACACAAGCTCTTCTTCTCCTGAAAGTACATTTTGCAGATGTCGCGATGTAGTGTGTGTCTCGGTCTGTTTCTACTTCTGCCTTTCTATTACCAACAGTATCATTTCTCAGCTATGAAGTCGGGGTTTAGTTCTGCTTTTCTACAAGGTGGGAACGTCAGATCAGCGAACCTCGATGATGGATTTATCCGCGCTGTGCTAGAGATTCACAACACCTAGACTTTAGGGGGGATTGGGGGAAATCAAGTATTTGTTTTTAAAGTGGCTGACCCCACAGAGGTCTGGTTTGTAATTAAATTAATTTAGCTTCTGTAGTTTGCAAAGTCCAGCATATATTGTAATTTTAATATCGAATTTTAAACTATGTAAGGTTTGAACGTCGATGGTGAACGGACTCACTGTATGATAATCATATTGTGGCGATTTTCTTTTTCTTTTTTTCCTCCTTTTCCCAGCTTAAACGAGTTCTGTTACAACTGGGTGTGCACATGTGCAACCGCTATGTATTATTTATTTCAAAGAGGCAGAACTGTGCAAATGATGTTTTTATCTTTTTGCTGAAAATAAAATTGATATTCAGTTCCTTAAAAGGCTTAAGGGATTTATTTCAGGTTATCTGAACATAAAGGTCATCTCTGGCTAGAAACTACAGACACCATACAGTGGCAGTAATAACCAACGACTCTGAACCTGTTGCCATCATTAGGGACCTCATAAAAACCAGAAAAGGACTCGGGAGGGGAAGAAGCATTGTCTGTGCGGCTGCTGCAGCTGACAAAGCTTTAATGCTCCACGGAGGCTGTTGTGATGCCTCTGAGGCTCACCGACGCTCATTTGGGCAGCTTAGTGCAAATGTTTCATGCCCATTTTGACGCACCCAAATAAAGTCCACATGTTTTCTTGTTAAACGCTGCATCTCAAGCAACCAAAGAAAAAAAAATGTTAATTGACTCCCCTCATTTAGGAATGTAGAGTCAATAAACAAATTAAACGAATCATGAACAATATACTGGATTTAATTAAACACTGCCATAGTTTTCACACACACAGTGCTACAAAGTCTCCTCTCCCTGTTTTTTCAGTCAGCTGATCAGCAACGGGCAACAACAGGTGTGAGAGGGGGAAGAGCTGAGCTACCCAGAAACGCTCACATTCTTTCCATACTGAGATTCTTTTACACTTAAAAAATATTTTAATTTCAACTTTAGGGTATTTCTTAATTCAAATGACATGAATTATTTTGAATCGCAACCAAACCTATTCTCAGTTGTTAAAAGCTCCAGCCATGCTGCTCTATGTTTAGAGTAATTTAAGACTAAATTTAGGTTCAGGGAGCACAAAGGGTGCTGCAACATATGGCGTGGCCTTGATCTCAACATCACAAACTCAGTGTGGGAACACATGAAAAAGACAACAGAGTTGGGCTAAATGCACAGATTAGCTGTTCATTAAAAAATTCAATAAAAACTTGGAACATTTGTGCCTTATAAAAATCCTCTAACTGAACCATTATCAACAAAAAATGTCTGACACATTTCGAAGGGGTCTTCTTTCCCAAGCTTTGAACATTTCTCAGCTCCACTAACAGATGCACAAAATGAATAACCTCAATGTTTGTAATTCCATTTTGTCATTTTTTACCCCCTAACATTTGACTTTTTTTTTCCCTGGCTTGCTCAATCCAGATTTAAATCAAAGCGAAAACAGCGTGTGTTCCGCGCCGTTTCAAGTAGTCAGAGCTCCATGAATACAACTGACGGTATAATTCATAGTGATGATGCAAGAGATTGCAATGGACTTGTTAGGTGTTTTTTTTTCCTTGGTAAATATGTCGTCTTCTTACAGGTATTGACACATTTTTGCAAAGCTTTGAACCTGGAAAAGACAAGATTTTGTCAGTGTGACTTCAGAGTAACTATAGTTACTGTGTGTGAGCATTATTGTTCAATCAAATCTTATTCTTCTCTCATTTTTCTGTATTCAACAACTATAATTACAACTCCCTTCAAAGCCTGTTTGAAATAATGATCATGTATAAGAGGCTCTTTCATATGTGCATGATGATAATTGAATCCACTTTTATGTCGACATTATTGGTTAATTTTCTTGTAATATTTCAATAAAAGACCCTGTGACAGCAGAGCAAGAACACAAGCTTATGTTTATGCAACAATCAGATTTTTTTTAATGTCATCAATTTATTTTGTCTCACAGATGTCAAACCTTGACTTGGCCAAACAGGATAATTTGATTTATTATCTAAGCAAAACAAGAATACAAGATTACTCTCAAATAACCTGCACTATATAAGTAAGTTAAAAAATGAAGTGAAAGAGGCATCCCTCTGGTCAACCTTGAAAATTAGTGGAACGGAGCAAAAACACCTTGGTAAGGGAGGGTTAGGGTGAAGACGTATCAATATCATTTTTTTTAAAAAAAAATGCAGTAATTAAAACTGAAAAGATATCACTGAAAATTTTAGGACACTCCGATCTTTAACGTTTTATTCAGTCAGAAAATAAAAATCCCACCTAAGAAAATGAATGCTTCAACAAAATCCCCAAATGTTGAGACCCCAACTAAGCCATAGAAAACAAAATAACTCCCATCAGTGAGGCAAAAATGAAGTATGTAGATTCACGCTAATATAGGAATATAAAAACAGAAAGTAAAAATAACAGTCTATACAGTAAGATCAAACTTAAAGAATAAGACAAAAAGAGTGTAGTTAGTAAAAAAAATAGCTTATTCAGAGTCAAAGGAATGTGAAAGGATAACTTAAGTAATGTACAAAATGTGCAGGTATATGTATGCATGAGGAAAATAACATACTATTTACAAGCAGCAATAAAAGAAAAACACGGATGTGCAAATAGCAGCAGGGATGTTATCAGAAAGCTGACAAATTTTGCAAAAATCCTCCAAAGCATATGTTTCGAAAGCTGCATCAAAACTGGGATTTTGGGATCATCAAGATCCCACAGCAACCATTAAACATGATCTACATGTCAGCCAGTTGTTTAGTTAGCAGGCCAGAAAACATCTGTTTTGTCCAACCCTGTAAAATGTTTAGCTGTTTCTAGGTGATTAGGTCAAATGTGACTAGGAGTGAGATTCTCAGAAAAAAAAAAGAAAAAGAAACAGTCCTGGTAGGTCAGGCGTAAATAAAAGGATGAATTACTTGGAAAATCCCATCATGCATCCAGTTATGTAGGGTGAAGGATCTGTGATGCTCTGGGCGTTTTTCTCCTGTATTGACCCTGGGAACCTCAAGTGTTTTTCACACTGGATTATTTGAAATATCTGGATGTTAAAAAAAAGTAATGGAAACTTCTCCCAGAAAACTGATAAATTGTCTTCATAGGACATCAACTGTAATGACATGACCACATCATCAACAGACACAGATATTACAGGTCATATGTGGCTTTAATAAAAATATAAATTTAATATTGCATTTTTTTGTCCTAAAATGAAAAAATAGCTTTTCCAAAGCTACTTAAACACCTTTGCTAATGAGTGTAGTTGATGCTGTTTGTGTCTTTTTTAAGCTGATTAAACAAAAGATCTGAATGCACCTACAGTGGTATAGACCTGCTGGATGATTGGATCTCAAACTTTTAATGTAAACTCTGGTGTTGATAGCAGCGGCTAACAGTTGTTGATTTTGAATGACCCGTCGCTGTCGATCAAAATCAGCAGGAAAGTTTCTTTAGCTGTCCGCCGCCTGAAATACTTATAAGCAATCAGGAACATTCAGTTATCAGGCGTTCGATCGGGACCTCGGCTGATTGCCTGTGTTGGCCCCGGTGCCTTGGCTGCTGAGGCCCCTGCCGCCTGCAAGCACTTCGCTCCATTCTTATCATAACCGTAGATCATCAACAAATTGCCCTGACAAAGAGGTGGCCATTTTCAGAGACTCTCAGCGAGATGAGGAACACGCTTCCCTCAGATTGTCTGCTGGAACATCACTAATAGAGTTTGACCTCCTGGCATAATAAAAAAATAAAAAAATCAGATGCTGTGGTTGCCTTTTTCACTTCGTGTGCTACACAGACTTTTGAGGTAATTTCTCTTTTGGTTTCTCTGTTCTTCAATAGCAGGCATTTATGCTGCTAAAAGTTTTGCAATTTGTGGTTTTTAATTCCGCTTTTAAAGAGAGCAGTTTTCCCTGAATAAATCTAGAATGAAATAAATTGCAATCTGCTTTTTTCTCCCCCAACGCCCCGAAGATATTAGCATGCTGACTCGAAGCAAATGTAGATTTTCATAAACAATGACATCTGATTTCATAAGCTGCAAGAAAGTAGTTAAGATCACATAAAAACACAAAAGTCATGATTTCAGGGAGATAAAAAATTCAACATGCTCCCTTGTTGTACATGGACTGAGAGATCAGTTGATGTTTGGGGCTTATATGTAAGCCAAAGGGGAACAAGGGTCATGCATATTTATATGAATGGGTGAATATTTATTTCTGTGATTAAGCAGCACAAAACAAAACAAAACAAAAAATAGAAATCGGCCTTCTGTACGTGGGTGAGCTCGGATGTTGAGCAAAATTAAAGCAGCATAATCTGCTCTGGGTACCTGTTTGTGGCTCGTGTGCCGCCATCAGCTGGATGACGACTCAGAGGTCCTTTGAAAATGAGCAAAGGGAGGAAAAGAAGATCAAAGGCCGCTGCAACACCATGTTTTATTCTCTGTCTCTCTCAGCAGCCAGCGCTCACGGCTTGCTTGCCCGCCTTCAGCGAGAGAAATGTCAGACCTCAGGTTTGTGTACTCTAAAGTTCCTCTAAAATTAGACCGGTCCCAGACCTGGGCAATATAAATAATTCTCTTCAGAGGTTTGGTGTGAGTGGGAGTGCAACAACTTGCTCAGATAGAGCCTGGGGAGCAAGGCGGGAGTTAGGGGGCTGGAGGGGGGGGGGGGGGGAAGTGGGTCACACTGGCAAGATTATGGTAATAAAATGTAAAAGAAGAGAAATGCAAGAAAATTGCTGGATGGTGAGTCAAAGTTGCTTTATGATGAAGACGTCAGGGTAAGTCTGCAATAACTGTGCAGGCTGTGTGGAGAGGTGAGGGGAAGAGAGATGGAATGTGATCAACAGTCAATGTGTTTGTTTTCCAAAGGTCAAACACAAAAAGATATCAGTGACAACAACGGGATCATCCGTCTTTGTTTCTTTTCGGTGAAATTATAACCTGCGTGATTTATTCCGCCAGGTTTCTTTAGCGTCTTCTCAGAGAACACGCAAGAATCGTCGCTATGGCAATGCGGCAAGAGAACGTTTTTAATCCGCCTTTGGCACGAGGTAGATCTCTTCGAGGTGTGACAAAAAAAAACTCAGTCGCTTAATACACCTGTATTAGCAAATAATGACGATTTGTAACCTGCTTGTCGAGGTGAGAATCTTATTGTGTCTTTTTGCAAAGTGAAATGTTGTTTTGCTTTTCTTTTCTTGTCTGTTTGCTGTTTGATCAAACCAAATGAAAATCTGTAAGACACTCACAGGTCCCACTTTGAATGCTGTTCTTCAGCACAATAATTCAGAAGAGAGTGAAAATGTCTCCCTGGAGAAAGATTTCACACAACATGCTTTACAATTCAGGATCTAAAACTTTGCACCAAAATTAAACATTAACTCAAACTACATAATTATACCAGATTTTACGCTATTTCCATCAACAAAGTTAAAGATATGGAAGCATAAAATTAATAATAAAAAAAAATAAAAACCAATCTTCAGGGATCTAGGAGAGATCCAGTTTTTTGGTTTGATGTACATTACATTAAGGGATCTATCCTCTTCTGTTCCCATTTACATGTGTGACTGTGAGACCGATCTGCACACAGATGAATTATTGTAATTAGAAAATGATGCACCGAAGCCCTTTCCAGCGATGATTGGCAAAAACCTGTCAGGGCAACACCAGCATTAATGAGCCATAATCGACACAGGCCTAATTAGTGGCGCTTTGTACTTTTAGGCAGGTTTATCATCATTAGCCATGCCTGGCTTGACGTAAGAACTGGAAATGTGAGGGAGAATAAATGTTTGTTTATCATGTAGACATGGAAAATAGTTACATGCTACAAGTGCCTCAGTGGAGACGCTTTCCTCTAGGCCCACAGTTCCCATCAGCAGGAGCCTCGGGGCTAATTAGATCTCAAGAAGAATCAGGAAAGTAAGTGTGAAAGCAGACGTACATATTTAAAGAAGCCGTGTTTGGAAGAGGTTACTCGGTTACTTTTTTAGTTCAATTAAGTATTCAGATTAACAAACTATCAATGGGAATATCACAGTCCATCAGATGCAAATTTAATCTGACTACAGAGCGTTGTTGGAGCGTCAGTGTTTGCATTTATCAAGCTAAGTCCATTTTAGGTGATGTTTCTACTTTGGTATTCTCCTCCATACCGATTCCAAGATTGTTTGTCCGACATAATTGAGAAAAATTATCACCTATCATGTCTTCTTCTCTCTGCCAAATTGCATTGTTTAACGCAGATAAACTAAGCAAACACTCTGCCCTCTGCTCAATAATTCACGGGCAGACTTCCCTTTTCTGCTGCCGAGGTGCAGGCATGCAGGGTTTATTTTCCCAATAAAACCAAACGGAACAATGAGATGATGGAATTATCCCGGTTGTATTTAATTGAGTTTGACCAGGTCCCTGCTCGCTGTCCGTCTAATCTCCTCGCGGCGCTGTAGTCTCACTCCTGGGGAAGACGGAGGGAGGCTGATAAACTTTGAAGCTTACGCTAAGAACCAGCTCACTGCACCTCCTGCATTATTCATGAGTCCGGGACTAGAGCATCTTCAAATGGCTTGTCATTTCTTTTTACCCTCTGTCACAATGGCCATATGGTCCACAAACACAGAGGAGAGGAAAGCAATTGGTGGGACAGAGTGGCCAAACTGGAGCGCGCGCGCGCACACACACACACACACACACACACACACACACACACACACACACACACACACACACACACACACACACACACACACACACACACACACACACCACACACACACACACACACACACACACACTGCTTTGCAAGTATATTAACTCTTTTACATTTCATGATGTTACAACCATGAGCAACTTCTGGTTTTCATGCGGATTCAGACATTTAGGAAGCCATACATATAATAATACCAAGCCCTCTTTGTTACGATACCCTTAAATAAATTCCAGTGTGATTATCTGCTTTTAAAGTCAAATGATATGTAAATAAAACTGATTGCGTGTAACTTGTGGTATGTCTTTGGACACAACTGTCTGAGTCGATAATTGTGAAAGTCTGTTAAGGGTCACTGTCACACATAACACGTGAAAAATTGTCCATACGTTTGGCAGAACAGCCACCCTTTGAAGTCTTTGTCCTGTTTGAAGGAGAACCTCCATGCAGTAGGATTGTTTTTCCTCCAGCCTTACATCAAATCTAAACTTCGATCAAAGACCATAATTCTGTCACCGCCATATTTTACACATTTTTTTAGGGGGGGTGCGGGGGGTGAATTAATGTGACAGAACAAAACAAAGTAGCACATAATATGTAATGTACAAGTGTTCCACAAGTTGGTAGTTAACCATCAAGCAGTTAATTTTGGACCGACCCAGGCTGAATTTTGGCTCAGGCTTGGCTCATAAATCCAAACTTTACCCTGGAATATGTCTTTTAAATAAAATGCATTATGACTATTAAAACTACTTCTACCACAAGAAGGGTAATTGAGTCTTCAAGTATTTCTACTC
The DNA here is from genome assembly GCA_033032245.1 of Poecilia picta. Classification (NCBI taxonomy): domain Eukaryota; kingdom Metazoa; phylum Chordata; class Actinopteri; order Cyprinodontiformes; family Poeciliidae; genus Poecilia; species Poecilia picta. The sequence continues at coordinate 20,136,600 of CM065372.1, read as the reverse complement.
TTTTACATATGTATTTATGAGAGGGGGAAGCTGCTTTCTGTTTCACACAACTTGTGACGTATGAAGAAAAGGTGCTCAGCCACACGCATGCAGACAGTTTTATATGTCTTAAATATAGTGTGTGCCGCGCTTTTCTTTAGCCGTGCTGCCTTCCTGGAGACATTGACTGAATGCTGTGAACATCTAAACATTGTCTCTCTCCTGCTGTTCACTTTCTGCTTAAAAGGTACAGCTATATCAGCTCTTCCGTTTCCTTTGGTGTGCTTCTTCTCAAACCCCCATCGGTCGTGGCGGATTGCTCCTGCTGAACCAGGTTCTGCTGGAAATTCCTTCCCGTTGAAGGGACGTTTTCTGCTCTGCTGTTGTTACATGCATGATCAGTACTGTGAAGTCAGTGACACAAGGCAAGCGATTGTCTGTTGTCGCCATATGCTCGTCCAAGAGGGGGGAAACGCTGGAATGGCTCGATGCAGTCTGCTGGGTTTCCTTAGACGGACAACTTTTTAAACCAATTTGAAAATTGAATTTAATCCACTGTTTGATAACTAGATCAACTGGACTATATGTGTGGTTGAACTGAAATGACTTGTTTTGTAAAGCCCCTCCAGAAGAGACCTGCTATATGTAGACATGAACTGAACTGAATTTAAACTATTTGAAAATGCTGTGTCACTTTCGTTCCTCTCATGCTCATCTATCGCAGAAAATTAAAATTTAATCCCTATAAGTGAAAAAGGTTTAGAGTTTATGACTGTTTTTGCGAGGCACTGCGCATTGTTTGAACCAACTTAAGGGAATACATACACTTGAGAGAGGTTTAGAATGTAAAAAAAATACTTTGGCACTTTTTTCTCTCTTTCAACATTCAAGACCAACCTCCTCCCACATATTTCACCCTACGCAGCTCAAGCTGAAGGTAGCCCTGTTGTCTTCCCGAACTCCTTTGAAAAACTTATGAAAGGACACACAAAAGGGAACAATCAAAAGTTTTTGGAAAAGGTAACAACCACACTCTCCGCAGCAAACAAAGGACAGGAATCTCTCCCTGCGAGGCGCAGTTAATTTTTTTCCCTTCTTTCTTTCAATCTCATCCGTACGCTAAACAAAGTACGGAGGCGTAATTGTTGTTCAGGTTTACGCTGCACGGTTTTCAGCTCTCCCAATTCTTACCGGTGACATTTTGTCAGTCCCCTCAGCTGGTCTTCCACACACTGTTTGTGTTTACAGAGTTTGTTTGTGTGACAAAGCCACGCAAGGCACATCCTCCAAGGTAACCAGGATTGCCGTCATTTGGCCTCCCTAATGTGTGCCATTCAGCATTAACATATCATTAGCTCTTTCTGGGACCATTCAGTCAGAAAATTAGAGGTCTCTAAAGGCCCGCGGTTCCATCACTAAGGCAAAACCAGTTGACACCTTCACTTCAGCGTGCTCAGTGGGGAAAAGAAAGCAGGATAAAGACATGCGTGGGAGTGAGAGCGGGTTTCAGGTACCCCTTGATTATAATGATTTCTAAAACTTTTTGTGTATTTCGCGACTGGATTCATTTGAAAAGAATATTTAAGTGACTTTTTCCCTTTCTTTTTTTACCGACCTTCACCTTGAAGTAAAACGATGGCGCCAACAGATTGTGGAATGTGATAAAATTCCATGTATGGTTCCCAAGGGCAGAGATGGATTCTCCTACGGCCACATCAGCCTCAAAACGATTGGTTAAATGCTACTGCTAAAAGCCCGTCCTTGCAGAATGGTCAGGATGAACGGCTCTGCTTCAACATCTAATGACAAAACATCTGGCAGATAGTTCCAGCGCTGCGGTGAAACTGCCACAGATGAAGCGTTTAGTCTTCGTAATACCTTGCTTTGACACCTGTAATGGAACAGAGTCATCCTTGCTTTTGTTGTTTGTGGCAAAACATCGCCTGAATAGGTCGAAGCTCCTCCTCTGCGGGGTAATTACAGGTTCGAACTGGAGCTAAATGGAAATACAAATGTGCGACAACATGAATCGCTTTTCCAGATATTTTCTTCTAATCTAACTTGTACATATGATGCGTGTTTGAGCGATAGATGCTGCAAATGTTCTCGCTTCGAAGGGCTTCTCGAGTTCACCCGTTAATTGCAAACAATCTTTTCCTTCTGTAATTAGCCGACTACATTAGAATACCTATTTGCATATATATCCTGCAATGTTTTGAAAACTTATTTATCATTAAAGCTTTACATTTATTCTTTATTGCAATTATCTTTGATGATTTCAGTAATTTTCTAGTGTTTACTACAATTTCAGTTACATTTTTGTATAAGAAATTGGTAAGAAAAATACAGTTTTTCTTACCTGTGTGTTTTTTTTTCTTTTAGAAAATGACATTATTTTTAAAGATGGTTTTCCTACATAATAAATAAATATAATTTTGTCTACTGTTATAAAAGCAAAAGGGTAGTTAAATAATAATAACAATAGCAGTTAAGCCCAAAATCACAATGTAATTTCCAAAATGGACTCTGTTTGGTTGTCTTCAATAAAAGAATCTGCAATACAATTCTGTTAGAATTTACAGAAATGTATTTTTATTTACTCTCCTTTTGATAGAAATAATTAAAATACTTGAAATACTGCAGTTAAAGGCTGACTGTTAAACGTTTACCCATTCAGACGTAACAATAATAAGCAAAATTTTAATGGCAGTAAGATACTGTTGAATGAAAGTCATTAAGTTTATTTGAAACTTCAACATAGGTTTAGATGAAAAAGTGGACAAGCGTAAATCCATGCTCCTGTTCATCCTTGCAGGGTCATGTGGGGGCTGCTGCCGGTGTCCAGCTGTCACTGTGTGAAAGCAGGATACATCCTATACAGGTCGCCAGCCCATCGCAGGGCAACAAAGTGAGATTCAAGACACACACACACACACACACACACACACACACACACACACACACACCACACCTACACATGCACACAACACACTCCTAAGGTCAAATTAGAGGGAGCAATTAACCAAACTTGCATATTTCTAGACAGAGAGAGGGCTGATCCGGAGTACCTATAGGAACCCAGACACCCACTCACTCACTGTTCCTGTGTAAATATCAGCATTTCAAGAACTTAGAAACAACAGTTTACAATTTTGTTTGATATTATTTTTTGAAATGTTGCAAACATTTTTGCAACAATTAACAGAAATGCACCAATCATGATTGCTGTTTTGGCTTTGACCGTTCAGAGCAGATTTTAGTCTGTTGAGATGCTGAAATACAACAGAAAATGTTTATGCAAAACATTTAGCAAAGTCAGTGCAGTTAACAAAACAGAAATCATACATCCTGAACGCTCCCGATGTCTGCCGGTATTCCCAAATTCAGCATGATTCTCAAGAGACAGAAGTTGGAAGTTAAATTTTAGTCTGTTTAATTCACTGGATGCAACATTTTCCTTTGCATTCTCCAACATATTTAATATGAAAGCCAGATAAACTGTGAACATGTCAATAAATTCATGAACCACTGCTACAGCATTTACACGACTTCCACTCCTATATTACAACAACAGGCCAATAATAGACCAGCCTTTCAAAAATTGTTGGTGGAAATCCATACATTAGCTGCACTGCAGTGTTTAAAGCAGCAGCATATAGTCTGGAATTTATGGTAAATTAAAGAAATATCTGTAAATAATATATTAGTTCTAAAATATTAAATAAAAAAACCTTAATGAGCAAGGCGTTGCAAAAATTATGAAAACTATTCTAATCGTCGTAGTTGTTTTTATAGTTCTAATAAATATGTTTTAAGTCTTTGGTTGTGACTGAATGTTTTTATTTTGTAAGTATTTACCAGTGCTGCTATCTGCCGCTGTCTAGAAACTCACAAAAATTTAATCTGAATATTATTTTCAACATTTGATGGAAATATAAAATACATTTCACAAGAAATCTGAACTTTACCACCTTAAATTGACTCTGCTGGTTGATTATGATATTTAATGACTCACACATACACTGTTTTAGAGGTCACCACTTCGACATTTTATAAATATTGTGTATTTCTTATAATTCATTGGTATTATTTTGACACCATGAGTAGTCCTTTTTTTATTACTCTGATTTAATACTTCTAGTTCTACAAAAACCGACAGGTTCAGGCGGCACAAGCCTTCAAAGCCAAGCCAGAGAAAAAGACATCAAGGTTCCCACATAGCTAGCAGCTAAATAAAGCTATCTGTCCCTTGGGGATAAGTTTGGGATCCTGATGGGCATATCTGCACAAGCAAATGATAAACATTTTCAAATGGACAGACATTAAAAAGTCACTGTACATTGGCTAAGGCTGACTAATCCTTGCTGGTGTGTGTGTGTGTGTGTGTGTGTGTTTCAAGTCCAGGAGACAGAAGGAAGCTGATCCAATTCCCTGCTTCCTGCAGGACACAGATCTGCATTTCCACTGCACTTTGATGAAACAGCAGCCAAGCTGTCCCCCTCCATTAACAGCTCCTCTGATTTCGCTCTGTGCTCTGACAACCCGGTATGCTTGTGCATTTGCCTCAGTGCTTGTCTGTGGGTGCATATTGTAAATAAGTTTTAGTGCATATGCTTGCTGTGTGAGTGTTGGAGAGGCAGATATTCCACAGAGCCTTAGGGATGAGACCAGACTGGTCTGTTTATTCTTAGAGGGTGTGGACAGACTGAGATCATGAAGGTTAAAGGGGAAAAAATGTAAATCAAACCTAATTTCTGTCTGCAGCAGTTCCAATAGTTCATTTAAAGATTATAGTTGGAACACATTTGAAAATCTAGCTATAACCTTCCACACATAGCATTTTTGGGGGTTAAAGTGGAAGCCATATCCTAGACTCTCTTTTCATCGGCTGCTAGCATTGCACAGTTCTCACGCCGTCTGCTTACCCTCTCCAATCGCGTCCAGTTTATTAAACATGTTTGCAGTGGCGCAAAACGTGGGCGCAGCACCAGAGGGGGCGCCAAAACCCCGTCTGGAGGGGGCGGCGTGCCAATGATGTCTTCCCATACACTTCAGCGCCTTTCGCTCCTTCACCTCGAGCACATAACGAGGTAAATGTAAGTCTTACCTTTCACGTATCGTCGCCTCTGGGGGGGGCGAGAGCTACTTAGCCCTGACCTGACATACCTTCCTTCCAGGGGGGGGGGGCTGATTTATGTTTTTGCATCCACCGTAATAATGTGTAGTTGCGCCACTGCATGTTTGTTTGATTGCAACTCAAGTTGAGTCGGGACGATCCAGTACAGACTGATGCAGACTTTAACCACGACTGGGAAATCAGGGCTAAAGGTGGTCAAATTATTTTAAAGTTTGGCAAAAGCTTCGCTGTCTTGTTTAGAAGTCATGGTAGGATAAAGTGAGAGATCGACAGTTAGATTGGGGGACTTCCTCTGCAGTAACGGTCCTGTCAGTAAAGCGGTCCAAAGAGCCGAGCCAAAAGGTAAGAATCCCCACCTGTGGTCATGAGATACAGATCATAGCTGTGACAACGAGATCCAAGATCAGTGAAATAAGTTCCTCTGTAGAATTGATTGAGCCCGTCCTTTAGAGATAAGGTGAGGAGCTCTGTCATCTCGGCCCCGGCTCCCCCTTAGGAGTCCACTGAGGTGGTTTGGGCATCTAATCAGGAAGGATATCCCACTGCGGGGGATCCAGCAATAGGACTGTGTATCCCTTCTTGAATGGAAGCACCTTGGCAACCCCAAAATGAGCTGGCAAGAGAAGCTGCGCAGAATGCAGTCTGGGTTTTTTTCTTCTTTTTTTCTACAATTTCTGATATGTAAGTATGTGAAATAATTTCAGTGAAACTACCAAGTCAGTTGTTCATGTCACTGAATTTTGCTGCTGCATGTTGCAATTATGAAGCGTCAGTAAAAGTTGGATTCACTCACTTTGACATCCCATCAGTTCCATACTGTAAACAATGTCACCTCATAAATCCAATGTCTTTTGCAAATGTGTTCATACAGTATTTTTTTTTTAAGTGAGAGGAGAAATATACTGATGTTCATTCTGCTTTAAAACCCAGAGTAGGTTTTTACAACCTCTATATTTATCGCTCCCCCTGGCACTGGAGAGGCTGTTTCTGTCAGGCTCAGTTGCTAAGATTTTTTTTCTCCTTTGCTCTTATTATCATGTTTGATATTGAAAGAGAACTGCCAATACGTATCTCGTGTGGCTACTAGTCTTCTGCTATGTAATTACCACAGTTTCGTGCTCAAATTGAGCCCTAGCCTGATTTAAGTGAAAGTGATCATCAAGCAGAAGGACATTTGTTCGGCGAATCTTATAAATATTGTAGAAAAAGGCGAAAAGTCCCAGCAAAACTTCAATGTTTCATCCTGGAGTAATAGAATGAAACTCAGATGCCCACAGCACTGCATCTGGGCGAAGTCTTTGGCACACAGTCTTTGAATGTACTGCCGCTAACATGTGGCAGTACATTCATTGGGCTGTCATCTCTTAATATGTGTGTTATTAGTCTGTGACAAGGACACTGTTGTATAAACCAAGCGCAGTGCGTTTTTTTTTTTTTTTCCCCTCACAAAGTAATATTTTCTAGGTCACATCATTCCAACACTGGTTCAGTATATGAACATGGCTGGTGGCTCAAATACTTCGACCTAAGAGTCTGTTAAATGCCACGCAGGCTTATCACGTCACCGAACACCGATCCAAACACCTTGAAGGGCAAAAGTAGAAGAAGGAAGAAAAAGAAAGAAACATGGCATATTTTTGTTTCACCTCCAGGATGACGGGCGCGCACAAGATGGCTAACAAAAATAAATTGGTCCGAAATTGCCCAATAAGTTCAGATGCGGTTGTAATGTGGTTTAAATTGCATGCCCTTTCCGTCAGTGGAACAAACCCTCTCAATGTCAGCACTCTCTCCCACATGTTGAACGCCTAGTTTGCCATGCAGTACAAGATCTCGGGGCCTGTTTAGTATTCACCCACTTGAGTTTCCTAAAGGTTACCAAACCTAATTAGACATTTATGCAGGATCTTCAAAGGTCCCTCCGTTATTAATGATGTGCTACTTCTGAGGACTGCATCGATGCCTTTCTTTTTTTTTTTCCTAACTCGAGAAGCAAGCGCCTCACAATATGCGCATGCACAATGGAAACATGCAGACATGGAAAATGCAAGAAGAAACTGATGGCTGGCTGGTGGTAATTACTGAGATGTCTGGAAGAGATGCAGCGAAATACATGAACACAAGGTTAAAATCATCAATGAAAGGATGAGTCCAATTCTGGCCAAGCTAGAATGAAGCCTGGCAAAGCTGCAAGGCAAATGTTTGGTATTTACAGATAAAGAAAAAACAAAGCTACAAAACTGCATAATGACGTAACAGTTGAGGCTAATCTTTCCTTTTATTTTCACTGCTGATTAAACTGCAGGTTATGCTAAACTTAAATAAAACAATGAAAAAAAGCTAAATGACCAAAGATCTAAGTATTTGGAACTTTAAAACGTCAAGATATTTTTTCAAGGTATACTTGATAAGGTAAACTGTTCTAAAGATAAACGAGGGTCCAGTGTCATACCAGCAAAGATAACCTTATACAGTGACTGATGGTACTTTTTTTTTTGCTTATTGATTATTGAAAAAAAAAAAGCTTTTTGGCAGCAGTTTCATTATTTTCTGTGAAGATAGCAAAAAGGCCACAAAAGAGATAGGTTTCCAGTAAAGTGGCATTTTTAGGATTTCAAGACTCCATAACATTCAGTAGAAATTATCAATATGGCAACTGACTGATTTGGAGAACGTCCATCCATCCATTTTCTTTACACTCTTCTCCCTTGGTGGGGTCAGGAGGGTTCCTGGTGCCTCTCCAGCTAACGTTCCAGGCGAGAGGCGGGTTCACCCTGGACAGTTCGCCAGTCTGTCGCAGGAAAACAGAGACACACAAGACAAACAACCTGTGTTTGTCCACACACAACACAGAGACAAACAGGACAAACCACCATGCACACACACACTCACACTTAGGGACAATTTGGAGAGGCCAATTAACCTGGCAGTCATGTTTTTGGGCTGTGGGAGGAGGCCGGGGTACCCAGAGAAAACCCACACACGCACAGGGAGAACATGCAAACTCCATGCAGAAAGACCAGGGCCGGGAATCGAACCCAGAACCTTCTTGCTGCAAGGTAACAGCTCTACCAACTGCACCACTGTGCAGCTCTTGAGAACTACCATTATTATTATTATTATTATTTTTTGTCCTGGCATCAAGTGCATAAATGTGAAGGATGCCACAAAATAACATTTTAATCGACATTGTGTGCATGTTTTCAGCCACAAATATTTCCTTTTGCCTAAAATAAGGGTTACTTTATGGCAGACCATCATAATGTGGTGGATCATCTGTGATGTTGTGGGTCTTCTTTTTTCAAAAAGCCTAAGAACCGTGTTTGTGTTTTCTTCATGAGCTCTTTGAAACTGAATCATTTTAAAACTAAATCTAGTGGACTCCTTCAGAAAACTCAAACTGGCTTGTTATTCGTTCCCACAAAAGGAAAACGATCCATGAACATCTCCAATTTAACACAGAAATTGCTTACCAGACACAAATTCAGCCTCATTCTACAAACATCTCAGTTCCCAGACGTAGAAAGCATGTGGCCTGATCTGAAGATCCAGAGAGGGAGTGCATAAGAGAAGACCCGAGACTTAAGGAAGAATGTTCAAAGACCCTGTTCTCAGTTTTCTCCAACCCTCTGAAATTTTGTGAGAACCAAAAAAGTGCTGCCCTATTTTTAAACGGGTTTATGCAAAGCACTAATATCAGGGTTGCCAACAAATGTTGTTTTCAACTATTTTTAAGACTTGGATTCATGTCTCTTAGTCATTCAATTGACTGATTTATTTCTTTTGTTAGGTTTTGGTAGCATAAGTCATGTGTGTATGCAGACAACATGGTAAATTAACTCTTGGCATTCACAGGACCCCCAGGAGAGCTGCAAAATAATTTCTGGGGGTCGCCAGATGGTTGCTGAGAAAATAAATAAATAAAAAACAAAGTGACTCATTTAGACTGGATAACGGTTTGTACATTGCTTTGCCTGCGCCAGAGATTGGGAGTTATCTAAAAAATAATAACTGAATTTACAAAGATAACACTGACTGATAAGTTCAGTTATTTGCTTAAAAAATAGTAGCTGAACATCCAAAAAGTAACAATGACCTACAATATGCAAGAGACATGAAGCATCAAGAATTAATTCTGAATCAAAACTATGACTTATGCTCCACTCATCCGAGATCAGCGTGTGGGGCCAGAAAGTCCTTGAGAAAAACTCAATCCCTCCACAATCTCCAACTTATTCTGTGGGATCTTGAAGTGTTCCCAGTGGGATGTCCCTGAAAAACCTCCAAATCGGCACAGAAGGCATTCTGATCAGATGCTGGAATCACGTCAACTCTGGCTCCACTATGAGCCTCAACTCCCCCCAGGGATGACCTGGCTCTTCAGCAGAGCGTCCCATCGTTTTGAAGAATTGCTCAGCAAATACTAAAATTAGTATTTTAATTTTACTTTTTGAACTGGAGATTCAAAAATGTTAAAACAGTCCTTTAATTTCCAATTGTTTGGACTCTCCAACTCAAATGCTAACTTTAGCAACCAGCTGTTATCTGGTATTCTCAAAATGTTCTCAAATTATTCCAATAAGGCTGTATTTTAAAATTAAAGCACCTTTTGAAAACATCAACCTTTTAAGTGAGTGTTATACTTCCTATAAAGCCCACATTTATCTATTCTAAATGATTTTTATTGGTCTGATGCAATTGTTTGATCTTAAATGTCATGTTTTCATTAGCCGTGAGCTGAATATCATTATACAGTACATAATAGAAATAAAGCCTGAAAAAGATGAGTGTGCAAAGAAAAAGTAAAGGACACAAGAAAACAACAAAAAGAAAAAACAGAACAGCGTCACAGAGCCTGATGTTGGTAAAGCTTTATCCATTTTACGTTGAACATCTCCTTCCTGTGAGTCTTTCTGTCATCTTGGCGTAAGACACCTTTAGACTCTCTAAAGGTCTTCCTCACTACTTGTAACATTTCTTCACTTTAGCAGCCCTCTTAAAGTCTAAGGTGCCGAAGAAATAACTTTTACCTAATCAAGGTAAAACTCTTAGAAACATTTTTCTGAAACAAGCTACGATTAGTCTTAGGATTCTCTGAGAATATGGACCCAGTCCTGTGATAAAATAAGTTTGTGCTTCGCTCTGTTGTCTTTAGCACCGTGGAGTCCAGGTCAGGTTTGAATGTTTAACCTTAAACACTTTATCAGATGAGATCACACGTTGACACCAACGGGATAGTACGCTTAAAGAGAGACTTCACTTTGACAAGAACTTTGTTTCTCTTCAATTATTAATTTTCCTTCAGGAAAAAAAAAGATGTTCTATTTATCTTAAAACCTGACAACATATCCCCCCCCCCCCCGTTTAATTTTGACAAGGGTATACATAATGTGATGAGTAATTACCAAGTAATTACAAAGTCCTGTTTACATCCAGCCTCAGATACGTATCAGGAAACTACAGTTGGCAAGTCGCCAGAGGAAAAATATCCGGTTTTCATTTGTTATTTGACTTTTGGATTTTAATCAATTATGAATGGCAGCTAATTAGAGATCTTCAGGGACCATCACTCTCTGAAGCGTCAGCGTCTCCTAAATGCACTGTGTGTCACGGAGGTTGGACATTGACAAAAAACCTCTCACTACTTCACGGATTTAGGTGTCTTTTTCCTGAAGAGTCTTCACCAATCATCTGTGAAGGAATGTGCCGGGTGCTTGTGAGAATGTGCATGAGGGCGCGTGCGAGAGAGAGAGCGTGTGTGTGCTTGTGTGTGTGTGTGTGTGTGTGTATGTGTGTGTGTGTGTGTGTGTGTATGTGTGTGTGTGTGTGTGTGTGTATGTGTGTGTGTGTGTGTGTGTGCGAGCGTGTGTTTCATAATAATAAGGCGGAGTGAAAATGAAGAGGAGCTAAACTGTGTAAGTCATTTCTCATTTCCGTGCTTCAGTGGCTGTCAGGAGAAAGCCCCACGTTTTTTGAATGATGGTTCAGACAACAAAAAGTGAACAACAAACCCTATGGCTGTAGAGAGGAAAAGGGAACGAGAACAAGAAGAAAAGAAAATACTTAGAAGGAAAAAATGACAAATGCATGTTTTTTTTTAAATGACCAAACCAACAAACAAGGCAAAAATCCCAATATCAATACCCTGATAATACCACAGAACATGCCCTGAGAGTGAAACATAATAGAGGGAGGGTAAAAAATCACCTGTACAGTTGGCACTCGTACAGTTTTAGAAGGACCTTTCAAGGGGCTGATTTAATGTGAGAGCATCAATCCTTTTGCAGCGCAGGGCCTTGACAGCAAGTGAAAGTAATCTCTTCTTTATTAATGGGACTTTTCACTTTGGACCCGGGGCCTTTGGTATTCCATAATGGTACTTTCACACTACAGACCTAAAGAAAGAACAATATGAAATCAGATCAAGTGGATGCGTTATGAATCGTAAGTGGGAAGTATTCCTTTGTAAATCCAGAAACGCTCTTTTAAAAAAGTGAAGGTGGAGGAAGAGAGAGAGAGAGAGAGAGAGAGAGAGAGAGAGAGAGAGAGAGAGAGAGAGAGAGAGAGAGAGAGAGAGAGATATGCAAAGCTAAGCTCTGAAAATAGCTTAGACGTGGAATATTTTACTTTCTTTCAAAATGTGTCTAGGGATGTTTTTGGAGGACTAAACCTTTTATAACAACAGGGAACACTTTAGGTTTCAAACTATTTTTTAACATAGTCATTCTCAATCTAAGGATCTCCTTCTGACTGTAGACCTACTAACTTTTCACTTCTCTTCAACAGTTGGATGTCGACAGCAAAAGTTTTGAGCAAAAATATACCCAGGAGCTGCAAAACTTACTATTTTCTGAGATAAATCCGTCAAAGTGTTCAGCTTAACATATTTTGTATTTTTCTAAAGTTTTTGGATGTGCTTGGTATTTTATAACAATTTGTGTTGTGGCTTAACCTTTCTTTGGTTTTTTTGTTACCATGAGTGAACCAACAAAATTTAACTGGATCTAAAAGTAAAGACTTGCTCCAACTTAATCAACATGTAACTATATGTAAAATGTTACTAATTACAGCTGTTAATAGACATATATGCACTTATTTGCTCCATGAAATAATGAAAAGCTAGTTTCCATATTGCTAACTTGAATCTGCATCCCCTGAAAGAAGAAACCTGTAATTCCCACTATGTTGTTTGTTGTTCACATTTTGACTACAACTCTGTTTTATGCAAATTTGGCCTGCCGAAGCTGAGAGGGTCACTGCCCTTCACTAGCCTGTTGCTTGCAGGAATGTTGCTGAATTTGTCAGGGACAGAGGCAAACAAAGATGTCTGTCATGAAAACTACACTCCCACTCCAAAGAAAAGTTGCACTTTAATATTCCTCTGGACCGACTTCAATTTATATTACAATGACTTCCATGCTGTTATTTTTTATTTTTTTCAAAAATCTTATAAAAATGAAGAGCAAGTTTGAGCACCGTTCAAACTCTAGAAGCAGTGGAAGGGCATAAACACTACATGTAAACTGCAATAGAATAAGGTAGCTTTTGAAATAATTGTGTCCATAAAAGTAGAAATGTCATGCTGCCCATCTGCTTTGTTCTCAGTTCCTAATCTATCGTGTGCTATTTGAAGAGTAAAAGTCGTCACTCGGATATTGTGTGACTTTCGATTTGCAAGTTTGAAACCATTAATCCGGGCAAGATAAAAAAAGAAGAAAAACTGAAAATCAGAAGAAGAGAGAAGCTTCTACCTCTTTTCACTTGTGGCCAGAGGAAGTTTGAGAGCAAGAAGAACGTTTCAGACTGGAAAGGAGGTTTGAACAAATGTCGTCAAATGTGAGAGAAGAAGCAGAAGCCTTGACAGAGGGCAGCGCAATATCTGAGTAAAAATAAAGAATCCTGTTCTTAGATTAAAAAAGATACACTCTTGAATAATAAAAAGTATTTTAATGACTTTTATTTTATTGTTTTTTTTTTTTTTTACTGTGAGATCAAACTTTCTCAAACATGCTGAGAGTAAACAATCTGATTAAATGTGAAGCCTTGTAGGATACATGGAGGATTCCTGCTGGTGTCACTTATATTACAGTAGAGGCTGGAAGTTGTTCACTGCTGATGACTCTTATGTTTATTCATACTAATCATCACACCTTGCTTTGGTCGTGCCTGACATCTCTATGTTAATTTAATAAATAGAACTCACACGTTAATACATATTTATACATCTACTTAGTCTCAGGTAGACCCAGCCACTTGCTTTCTGCTCTTTATCCTTTTCAGTGCTATTAAAAGGTTGGAGGCATTCTATTCTCATCAGGACCGATCACTGTGAACAAACTGCATCTGTTAGTTAGAGCAACAACAACAACAAAGAAACTACTAATCGATTCCACTGGGTGAATGACACTGCATTTGTAAAAATTATGCAAGTAAATTTCAGGACAATTTAAAGTGGAGCGATCACGAGAACACAAAAGTAAATTCTCAATGGTGCTGGTCACTATTTGGCTGCATTTGACATAAAAATACAGAAATATGGGCAGAACTTTGTCCATAACCTCATACAGCGCCTCATGTTAATGTGTGCAAACTGTTTCAGTGCTGAGGCTTTATTTGCTCAGTTGAGCTCATTTTGGACCAGATGTGCAAATATGCTGGTGAACTTGTCGTTTTTAATCTGAAGAATTAACTTGTCTTTGAGCTCCTTCTTATGGAGTTCTTGCTGAAAACTCCCAAGATCTCTAATATTTTCACAAATCTTTTTTTAGAGAGAGAGAAACAAAAAAAAGTACATATAACCTAAAGATCCAGCACCCATCGTGATCCATACAGTAATATTTAACACAACCAGTGTTGTAGAACTCAACATTTTTTTCCTCAGATTTCAATCCTTATATGTTATAATTATGTTCACATCACCAAACTGAATGTGAATCATTTGCTCCCACTTCAGAAGCTTAAGGCATACATGCAACTAATGAAAGAAGGAATGGCTCTCCAAATCCTTTCAGGCATCTTTTCAATCATCTCACTGTCTGCCTAATGAGAGTCCCTCTTAAAGACCCTCCAGTGTGCATTGTGGCGCTGTGTGATGAGTTCGGCTCTGGGTTTGGAAAAGGGGAGCTGAATATCAAACCTGTGCAAAGACAGAGACAGTTGACAGAGTGAAATTCTTCACGTTGCCGTAATGGGTATAATTACACAAAGAAAAGGGCTGTTAGGTTAAATTACCCGTAATATTCACCGTGGATAATGGCAGAAATTCAGAAGGTTAAATGACACCAGTAGCCGAACCCCTTTCGACATCAAGGTACAATTGAAAAGGAAATTATAACTGAGCTTTTACAGGCAAGTCCAATGCATGTTAGATGGTGAAGATTGGTTTGAAAAGACTTTTAAAAGGCCTTTAGAAGCTATTGTGAGGTGATGATTTAGTCTAAAAAGCGCTGGCCGGTTAGATTGTTTCCAACAGTGGAAGCTATTTGAAGCCCACTTTGAGTTTGGAGAATGTCTGGAAATTGTCCTGCTGAGTGCTGCACCTACTCATACAAGAAACCACAGCGGGAAACGCTGAATAAATCCTTGCAATTAGTTGTTTCCATTGCCTCTTGCTTCCTTATTTCATGTTCTTTCTTCAAAACAGACTTGTGCATGATTGTTTTTTTATATATATATATATATATATATATATATATATATTCCTTCAGTGGGAACTATATTCTCTCTGGTTCAATCCCTGACCTTCACAGCCAGCAAACCACCCAATTAGTGTATGGGCAGGTGAAGAGGGCTGGCCCTGATCACCACGCAATTACCTCGAGTCATCCCACGAGCAACCGCCTACACAGCTGCATGCGGTGTTTGTCTAATGACCATGAAGAAAGAGGAGAAAAAAACAGATTCAGTGTTATTCTATATAGCTTTCTTACTATAGTTGGTTCCCAGCAGCTGCATTTTCTTTATACATCTCAAATCAACTTGTGGCATACTTTCACTTTTCTCTCTCAACCTTAATTTGCAAGGAGTTATAAAGTAAGTCGCCTCTCTGCCCTTTTGATTGCTGGCTGTTCAAAATGAGTGGTTTGATGGTACTCAGATTGGTACATCACACAGCATAATGCATGTTGAGGATTTGATATTTGCTGTATGTACTGAAAGGAAAAACAATGCAACATGTTTGAGACACGACTCGGTTGAAATAGTG
Organism: Poecilia picta; assembly: GCA_033032245.1. Classification (NCBI taxonomy): domain Eukaryota; kingdom Metazoa; phylum Chordata; class Actinopteri; order Cyprinodontiformes; family Poeciliidae; genus Poecilia; species Poecilia picta. The sequence continues at coordinate 20,121,280 of CM065372.1, read as the reverse complement.
AAAATTGTCCATAAGTTTTACGAAACTTAGGAAAACCAGAAAGCCAACAAAAATACACGAGAACGAGAAAGAGCAAGTCAAAATAACACAAACGTAAAAGTGTTGCATTTACCTGCAGCCGAAGTTTCCCAACAATCGTCCGATAAAACCATAAAAGCTCATTGTTAAAGAAGCTGACTTTTAACAGAGGACTGTATCCCAGCATAGGGAACAATCAACAGATATAACATAATGTGAAACCCATTTAAGAGATTAAGGAAATATTCACAATGTGTGGAGTGATATTTAACACTCAGTGTGGCTAGGGTCAGTCCTTCAGGAGCCGCCACACACATGGATGCTGGACATTGGTTTCAGTTTCACATCCCTTGTATTAATTAGACCAATTCTAAATCACAGATAGAGGAAGAAGTGCCTTACCTCAACTAGGGAAGAAAAAGAGATTCAGAAGTCAAGATCGCAGAGTCCGAAGGAAAAGTGGAGAAGTACAGAATTCAAGTAACTTGAGGTTTGATGGAAAGTTTCCACAGTCGGTGCTTATTCAGGATCTACGTCATGCTGCAGTTGGTCAGCCCTAACATATTTTATCCAGTTTTAAGAGCCGTCTGTCAATACATGTTTGATCCCTGCTTGCGTCCTTCTGCAGACAAGCTTTGTCATTTTCCAGCAGGACTTTGCACCTGCCCACATAGCCAAAAGCACCAATGGCTGCTTTAATGACCACTTATCACTGTGATTGATTAGCCAGGAAATGTGGCCTGGCCTAAACCATATAAAGAAAACACAGGTTATGGTCAAAAGGAAGAGGTCACTATTAAAGCTTCCTTAACACTTCAGCAGAACCACAGGATCGCCTCCACTGATGCAACAGTTCCTGCAAAGGGTACAGGAACATATAATGTACGTTACATGAACACACTTTACAGTAAACCTACGATTCTGTTATTAAAACTTATTTTTAAAAAAACATTATACTTAACTTTTATGAGAAACTGAATTTTGGGATTTTTATTTTTTTTTTATTTTTAAGTCATAAAATATAAATGAAAAGAAATAAATGTTTGAAAGGCACCACAGTTTGAATGTAGTCAATCTAGTCACTCTTACATAAATTGACATTTTTGTGATATTCTAATTACTTTAGGTGTAAGAAATGAAAAATGAGTTGTTATAAATTACTTAGAGTCATACCTTTTAGCAATAATGAAAGTGCAATGTCATAAGGAGATGAAGAAAAGAAAAGTGTTGGTGACATTATATTTTATTCATCTTATAAAAACCACTACAGACTGTTCTCAACAGAGCACTTCCTGCTCAGTGCAACAAAGAAGTCAGGCGGAAAAAAAGCTACAAACTTATAGCTTAAAGATAACAAGATAAGGAACCTTAAAATTGGTCCCAAGAGTTGGTGGAAAAGCAGAGCTAGATAAGCTGGACTATGTGATAGTAAGTAACTATTCTGATCTGTTTCTAACTGAAAAGTGTTTATGGTTTAGCGCTGGCGTCCTTATCAAACCCGTGTCTGGTGTGTAAGAGTTTTGGGGCAATTGGTTAACTACTTCCGTCAGGAATGCTTCTGTTGCCAGGACACAGTTGTGATCTACAGCTGTAGCGTTACAGAGCACACGGCCTACAAAGATAAACATCTCAGCTACAACTGCAAAAAGTAAAATAAAAATGAAAAGGTGAGCTTTTTTAAGTACAAGACTTAGCAAACAAATCATCTTTATATAGCTTCATTTTAGTTTTACCAATACTTTAGAAGCTAAGACTAAAATAAAGCTGAATTTAATAAAACAATGTAAATTTAGATGCATAATGTACATCTGTATCTGTACTGTCATGAAATTCCTGTATAAAACATTAGTTTATGTCTGCAGACTAATCTATCAAACTTTTACTAACTCATTTTCTAAATTTTCAATTCAACCAGCTGCTGCTTTTTTTAGCTATCATATTGTATTTGGATAAAGTTTGCACAACTTTGTGATCTGCTGTAAATGTGAAATTTAAGTGCTTTCCAAAAAGAGAAATAAACTGATGAACAATAGAAGAAGAAAGTAGTTTGAAATGAGAGTGGAGAGGGGAAGATGAAGAAAAGGGGGAAAATTCGGGATATGAATTGGAAAAAAGGTAAAACAGAAACACTTTGTGGACTAAACCACTGATTATTATAATATCTTTATAATTTGAGAGCTTTTTGGTATTTTCAGATCCAGCTTTATTCAAGTCCCAAAAGGCCATTTAATGTTACAGCAAGTATATATAACAAATTGGGAAAAAAAATCTATAAGAAGTGATAAGAAAATAAAGAATATAAGAACATGCTTTTTAGTTCCTCTAATCCCCTTTTACATGATCTCGTTGGAATAATATTTTCAACTAAATGATACACAATCCCAGTCAAACAGGCTGAAATTCTGTACTAAGTAATAAATAGAGCATTTAAAAGAAGTGAAGAACATAGAGGAGAGTTAAGCTGTATGCATGGTTTTAGAAAGCAACAAAAATACATCTGCCAAAATGGATTGGATATGTGAAGCTTCCAGCAGTAGCTGTTTTTATATAAGGCTTGATATTATCTTCACAGCAATGGTATGACATTTTAAAAAGTACACTTTGTCATTGTGCAAACTGTCAAGATGAAGAAATGTCGAAGCCTGCAGCCTTAAAAGCCCTAACAACAGGGAGAAGAAGTGAGCCTGAAATCTAACAAAAAAAAAAACTACAGGAAATATTGGTACAAATATTTACCCTACATTTTTTTTTGTCAGATTTTGCAAGCACAATATATTTTCTTTAGGTTTTATTCAGTTTTTATGTAGCAAAGCATCCCAGGGCAGCAGAAGCACGGCTTGCAATTTCTTTTAAATAAAAACCTCAGATGTGGGTCAAACGTTTGTGTCCACCTTTACTCAAAGAAATAAAGCATTTAAAAGTCGCAAATCATTTTCTAACATCTTCAAAATCGAATGTTCAGTTACTTTGCACTGACCTACCGCATTAAGTCCTGATAAAATGTGAAAAATATTCAATGAGTGTGAAAATACCTATGAGAAATCACCAAAGCTTACTGGACAGAAGCTGTCCTGGTCTATTTACCCTTTAACAATTATTATCAATATATAAAAGGTGGGGGAGGGAGGAAGAAGGCGTTCTTCAGAAGAATGTGTCCTCCTCTGCTCCTCCGTACCAAGGGGTGAGTCTTACTGCATAAGGCTTAGAGTTACACACAGGTTTCTCAGGTTCAAATTCCAAACAGGAGTCCAATGAGCTCAAAGACCCTGAGGACGACCCTGACCCCTCGTACGCATAAGTCCGAAGGCAATCAAATGGTGGGACGTAAGGATCCTGATCGGCTTCTGCCAGTCTGTCCAGGATAAACTGCCTGAATACCTCGTCCTCCGGCCCAATGAGGTGTGACTCTCGGAGCGACATCCGTATGCTGGCCCTGACTTCCTCCCTCCGCAGTTTCCTGTCCCTCCTCCTCGGATGGGGGCGCAGCGGGACGGGAGGCTGGCAGAAGTCCAGGCCGGCTCCCCTCTCTCCGTAGTAAAGCACCTTCTGGGAAAAGGTGTCGGGCAGCTCCAACTCCTTCACCTCCACATCCGTCCCCTCCTGTTGCTTCCGCCTGTGCCTCCTCACAATCAGCATTAGAACCGACAGCGCTGCAGACACGACACAGTGCGAGATCATTAGAGTTAAACACCGAGGCCATGAGCTTAGCGAGAAGAAAAAAAAAAAACAAAAACAAAAAATAGACACAGCATACGGTGCCTGATGGAGCATGCATGAAAATAATAGCAGGCAGATTTGTTTTCCTGCAACATGTTTTCCTGCAAATATGGGGAAAAAACCCCACATTGGTAATATCTTACTTTTTTGTAATTTCACTTCAAAAATAAAGAATAAATTCCTTTATTCGCTCCATGTGGCACAGAATACTAAAAGAACATTTATCTTTTTTTTTCCTACTGTTTTAACAGCCTCTTGTTCTCTGAGAAGTGTTAGCATAGCGGGTTTTGTCATTAATCTTTCATGTGATGGGCAAAGGGAGGACACAAAGCAGCTAAGGTCATAATAAAGCTCTTCACTATGCACACCCATCAGTGTCCCAGGATGGCATTGGTACTGATGTATTGCAACCAATACACTCATTACCTGGCATCATTGCACTGCACGCTCCAGCATTGTAATCGTGTGTTAAAGGCACGCTGGTGAGTTAAAAAAATAAAAAAACAAGAGGTGGCTTAAACAATGAAAGCGGAAATTGGTTAATGAAAACCCTGCTGTTTCATATACTTGCCAAATGGTTGTCAGGTGGAAGTGCTTTAGTTCACATCTGCTGGAAAAGAGGGACTTTATGAAAACAACATTTCAGAGAAACACTTAATTTTTTTTATTATGCTAGGAGTTTTATTTTCTTTTAAAGTGTTTTATGGTTTGTTTACCAATGAGATGCCCCGGAAATGTGTAGCTTAGACTCTTCTATCACTTATCTATGTCACCATGTAACACATTACCTCACTGCTGGCCCAGCAGCTATTATACGCCCTCTGACAAAGAACGAGCTGTCATCTCTTTGCAAAAGGTGCTTCTGCTTAGTAGAAAATGTCTGAGCCTTAGAGCAAAGCAGATGTTCTGGTAATAGCGACAGAACCAGAACACGAACTCCTGGAATAGAGGGAGCTCTTCACATAATGGATTATGTGGGGGGGGTTGAGGGGGGTTAATCTGCTGCCACCCAATCGTATTAATGTTTGGAACTGTTACCAGCCGACATCAAACAAAACTAATTTTGAAAGTGAAGCGGATTTCAAAAAATGCAGACAACCCAGTTCAAATGTGGGTTGTCTACATATGAACTGTCACCTTTTGATTGCATTTTTTTAATATAAATATATGAAATCAAATGGTTAAATATGTAAAAATTATTTGAACTTGTTTCGACCCGAGGCGAGAAAAGAATTTTAAAAAAAATGATCTACTGAGATGCATAAAGTGTGCACACACTAAATCTAATATCTAATTATAGAAATTAGTTTTCTTTAGTTCACAACTAGCATTAATCATAGTGAGGGTTATTAACCTGATTTCAAGCTCAGCTGTCCAAGAATAAGATTTTTTATGACATTTGCAGCTTGCAAAGAGGTGACAAAGGATCCAAAGAATTTCAATTTGCCAAGATGTCGGTCAGTAGAAGACTATAAAAAAGTAACAACATCATACATCAACACAGTTATCATGAATATTAGAAGTAGAAGGAGTATTGGAGAAAAAAAATAACCTATAAATATCAAATATTTCTCAAAATTTGCTGGAACCAAACTTGGTCTTCACCACCAAAACTTAATAAAATGCAACAGATGGGAAATATTTTACCCAGTTTTAGATCTCTACATAATATGAAAATCCACTTGCTGTGGTAGAGGGAAAAGACTTTAATCATGTTGTCTGTTGCTGTTCCTCAGGTATTTTTTATTTTCCCCCAGTAAGAAAACCAGAGAAGCTGCACTGGCAGCTCACTGATGTAACAAGAAGGGTAAAAGATACAGATATTAACTTATCCAAGTTTAAAACACGCGTCTATGGAATGCTGGATAACGTATAAAAATTCCAGAGAGTTATTACTGATATTTCCTTCGCAGTATCTGACAAACCTGATGGAGCTCCACCTCATAGCTTTCTTTCATGACTACATAGTGACGCAATATAAGCAGAATACATTGTTCATCCAAAACTCTGCAGAAACTTCTCTGTTGAGCAAACAGACATGATCTGTCTGCCTGCAGTCCAATGCCAGTATCACTATGTCAGTTCATTATGGTCTGAAATTTGGGTTGGGAAAACCTTTTCATTTTCTTGCGATCTCTACTGCTCACTTACAGGATGTGCAACGAGATCATGGGTTCATCATTCTTTCCTATTCTCTGAAGTTTTGCTGTTGTTGTTAACAGATTATTAAATCGGTTTAATTTAAATCATTAAATAAATCAGGATGCCACACGGCTCAGTGGTAGAGCAGGCACACCATACGCAGAGGCTACAGTTCTCATTTGTTGCTGCACGTCCTCTCCTTCTCTCTCTGCCCCTCTTCCTGCTACTGGTACAGCAAAAACCCTTAATAAAAAAAATATTAAAAAAAAAAAAAAACATCCAGTGGATGACCAGTATTTGCAGGGATTGGGTCCAGAGCTGCCAGTGAAAGAATAAAATGCACAAATTCTTGAGACCCTTTGTTGAGAAATATTTATTTTATTAGCTCAAACGCCAAAAATACCTTAAAATGCATTAATATGCAAGGTGGAAAGTAGCACTAACTACCTCTGGGAGGTCCAGCCAATCAGAGGCAGAGTAGCCCTAGCCAGCCAATAGTGTGTCAAGTAGCATTGCACCGATGTATTTCAGGTCCCCTCTCTGCATTTTCCTTAAAGTATTTTAGATATACTCTATGAAAACATATTCTACAGTCAGGCAGATGGAAAGAGCTGAAGGATTTTCCAACATGTACTGGTGCTACCCTCCATATGTCTGGAGTAAATACTGAAGCAGCAAATCATTTATTCCAGAGAAATCCTCTGAGCCTACAATCACAAAAAACCTTGTTGGAGGAGTTGCTGCGGTCTGATGGAACCAGTCTTCAACGTTTTGGACCTATTATTCCAAAGGAGTAGTTTTGGCTCATCATGCATCACTAAAAGAGCAACATCACAGCTCCATTAAGGAACGGCGTTGGTACCATCATCCTCTGGAATAGTGTGTCTTCAGATGAAACTGTAGATTTTCTCAAGGCAGCTTCAGTTTTGTTGAGATTAAATCAAAAGCACACTTACATAACAGGGTAATGATTTCTTTTTTTCAAATGATTTATCATTGTTCACATTTTCATGGCACGAAAAAGCTGACATTTTACGAGGGAATAAAGAGGTAAGATCACAACCATGTTCGCAGATGGAATGGAGTTAAACATGGTGTCTCAAATAATTGAGATTCTTTTTTTTATTCCTGCCCAGTCTGTCAGTCTGTTACCAAATGTTTAAACAGCTTTGAACATGGCAACTGATCGCAACAGACTGACTTCATCTGATCCATTATCATCTCCACATCTCCATCTTTCTTCCCATAGACTAGAAGCCAATTAATGGTTTTCACTCAGTTTCACCATTTCCATTTTTTGTGTCATTTTAGTCATTTGCGATCTAAATTTTACAATTACGAGACAGAACCACTAAAACAATAACACTGTGTTAAGGTCACTTGGAGACACAATTAACCCTGAAACTATCTGTAGGTCTTTCAGGCTTTTCTATACCATCGTATTAATATGTAATGGCTTATTTAAATGAATATATTAAGATTCAAGAAACACTGCTGACCTTAATAATTCAGCTAGCCACTAATTAAAATTAACCTGGGTAAAAGGTTTTTTTTTTTTCAATTTAAATTCCGTTATAACATAACATCCAACATAACATTTTTCTACAGATTTCCACAGTGGTTGTAGTTTTCTGAAATGCACACATTTTGAGAAAGCTGTTGAACACAGGGGGAGCCGATGAAGAAGCCGTTATACATTAAAAGACATGAACATTACAATTAATTGTTACTATTTTGACAAACTGATATTTGTCTCACTAATAAACAGATTTAAAAAGTTAGAAACGCAAAACAAACGACAACACGATTAGATATGACTAATGACATGTTGACATGGTAACTTTATGGCTACATGACTTCAGGAACAGTAAACATTGACTTTCACTTATTAAAAACAAGTCATCGTCACGTCCATTCACACTTACCAGTGAGAGTGACCAGGCAGACTAAAATCCCTACTAAGGTCTGCATGCTGACCCCGGAGAGAGCGAGAGCCTCGACGCCGGCGGTGGGACAATGTCCAGCCGGGAGGCAGCTGCAGACGCTGATGGTCAGCGTGGTGGTGCTGGAGAGAGCCGGGGTGCCGCCGTCGGTCACAACCACAGGAAGCAGGTACTGAGTCTGGTCTTTACGAGTGAAAGTGCTCCTGCGCGCCACGATGCCTGCCGTGTTATCTGGAGCGACGACGAGTGTGAAAGACAGGTTTTAGTGACTGATCCTCCTTGTGTGGGTACCTAAAAAAAAACGGGAGGAAATACCTAATATGCCTAAAAATTTGAAGTCATATTTTTCTTAAAGATCAATACAAAGATAAAATCAGTTTTCATTGCATGTGTTACATTTAATCTGGCCACTGAACAATAACTGACATAAGATAAGCTGTGTGGCATGTAGTAATATGTTCTTTAATGTTCATTTTCTTGACTCATTATTCATCTGCCTGTCGCTGTCTGGTCCTCGCATGGCTAATCACCAATTCACTGCACCATTGTATGTTTCATTATATCTTATTTAATACATTTTAAAGTACTTTATGTTCCACTGACATGTTTCTATTCCTACTGTCTCTATTTATTGTAAACCTTTAGAAACAGCTATAGTTCTCTGACTAACAAAGCAAAAATTTCCATTTACTTTCTAGAGCACAAAACTAGAAAACAACTCATCTAGAGACACTCAAAGATTTACACATGTGAACAATATTAATTTGAGAGTGCAGCAGTCGGTGAGTTACTTCTCAATTCCTGATGAATCATCTAGCCTGGTAATTATCATAATCAAAAATACTTTATTATTATTAATAATCATAGTATCTTCTGATGATTTAATTAAGTAAAAAGAAAACCAAACAAGCATAGGTTTTTCTCTGCACAAACGTCTACAACTACCAGGAGAAGGTTCATAATTAAGAAATTAAATATTCAAAATAGTAGTTTAACTGATAAAAGTGAAAATCTTCCCAAAAGTTTTGGGTCTTTCAGAAGTTTCAAGAAAGGGGCAATCAGGCTTTTTTGATTTCCCACAGTTAGTGTTAAATTGAGGGGGGAAAGGAAAAGAAAATAATTCTGTTTCTGAATCCGTACTTCTTAAAATGAGCATAACCACGAGGCGGAGGGAAAAAGAAACGTTTTTGCAATTGCTTCCCACAAAATCCAAATGAATGTTGCAAAATTGACAATCCAAACAAAAATCTTTATTTTGGTCTCCCTGGTTCAAGGATGATGGAGTAAAACGTGCTTAGTTGTCTTTCTGTTATATAGAATGGAGTTAAACGTGATCAGAGAGCCTGATTAAACAATCAGAAGTGGATTTTAACAGCATGCAGTTCATGTCACATTACACATTTAACGAGAAACTATTAGTTTTCTTCAAGACATTCTCTTTCTGGAAAAATCTTAATTTATTTACAGAATTATGCCTTGTTTTCATATCTTAGGCACATCGGTAAATGAGGACACCTTTTGAAATTCAATTTCTGACCTTTTAGGAGGTTAATAACTGCTGTTTTAAATATTTTTCATTTGAGACAATTCAGCTTCTCACTTTTGTCTCCCGCTCTCAGCTCAATCTTCTTCTACTGATGACTCACTGACTGAAATCTTCCTCCAATGTTTGAAGAAGCCAGAGACTGAGAAACTCGACAAACTGCCAATGAGAGATGAACTACTGCATCTACAGCTTAAACATTTCAAATATGTAATTATTCTATTGAATAATAAGCTCTCATTTAAAGTTCAACAAATTATTCAATACGTTATGACCACCAAGTTATGACTCAATGAATGAAATCCGATAATTCAGATAGGAGGTTCTTCATCCTAACGAAGCTGTTCACTCGTTTCTAATGTTCAGTTTGCTGGTTGTTGTTGGAAATGTGTGGTTGTGTGTGAGGTTTAAGACTAGCGTGTGTTCGTAGGAGGGAAATGAGAGAGAAGACGAGTTGTCAGAGAAGTTGGTGTGTGTCCCCTGTGTGTGTGTGTGTTTGCAGCCTGAGTTCAAGCAGCTTTGTTCTTCTATTGGTGTGATTGTAGCCCACAGTAGCCATTTCAAAATGTACAATAAATCGACAGTTATTTACCGTCTTTTCAGTACATCCAGTTGGACATAGACAACACTACTTCTTAAAACCACGAGTTTTGAGGCTACAAATCACATTTGCATCAAGAAAAATGAAGATGTTCGTGGTATGGAAACAGGTTTTCTCATGTCTAAATGTAAAAGGCAGACACGGGTGTGTTGAAGGGCCTCGGTTAATACAGTTAAATGTACTTGAAAGCTCATATCTTGGGTGTTTTGTGCACTGTTAGTGGTCCTATGGTGTGTTTTCATCGAATGAATTTATGCTGACAAAAGTTTTACAGCCACGGTAAGGAAATGCATACAGATTGATCTTTTTGTGACTGGTGGGCAGAGGTGTACGCTGTAGCCTTAAGTCTTCTGCAAGAAATGTCAGGAATGTTCATAATGACATTTCTTCTTCCTGGAAGAATAATTACAGATTTAATTTATGCCAAATGTCCCTGCAAAAAGACCAAGTCGCCCAAGAGCTCATTTGCTCGACTTGATGGAGGACTTATTCAAACTGCCACCAAAGTTTGTTGCTAAAACTATAATCAGTTACATTTGAAACAGTGTGCACAATGTTCTTTATTCAAATCAGATTCTTTAAATGTACATTTGTTGCATGTCTGCAAACAGCTCAATGCTGGAAGCTAAGATTGCAAGCAGAGATAAAAAAAAGAAAGAAAACAAAAACTAATTTGGCTCTGTCCACAGAAGAAAAATGTACCTCCAGCTTTTATGCTCTGTTTCCACACAGCTTAGAATATTGTCCATAAAGATGGAGTACCTCACATCCAGTGTAAGAAAATGTTTATTTTTTGTTTTTTTGTAGGTGGCTGAAAACTTAACAGGAACAAGTTATTGGAAGAAAGCCAATATTGTTGCTGCTATTTTCCCCTGCAGTTTTGACAAAATTCAGACTTGGACTGAATGAAATGAAACGGCGAGATTGTACCGTGAAATAAATGAAACTTCCAGGTGTCGCTCCACCAAACTGTGTTTTACCAGCATGAGCTAATGGGCAGCTAGCTGGCATGGACGTTAACTGAGCGTTCTTTAGAAATAGAAGCTAAAACGTATTAACTGCCTAAATCTTAATAAACCAACAGCATCCTCATGACGTCTTGCAACCTGGTGCAGCTGGAGAAGCAAAGCAAATAAGAATGAGCCACAAGATCAGTGAGCTGAGCTTGTGGCACCGTATTCGAAAAGACTCGAGGCTGTAATTGATGTCAAAGGTGGATCATTAATTATTAAACACAGGCTGTAAGTACTGACACAAATGTGATTTCTTGGTTTTCTAAATCTCCAAAACTTTATCCCACATCATCATAAAGGGGTAACTGTGTGAAGAATTTTGAGGAAATGGATGAAGTTAATACTATTTGGAATAAAGTGAAGTGCCATGAACACTTTCCAGATACACCGTAGAGATTTGGACTTTGACTAGACCTTCAGAATTTGCTTTGTGATCCCCCCTTAAAACCAGGAGTGTTCAATACCAAAAAAAACCTAACTTTGAAATGTTGTGCTTATTGAGCATTTTCAAGGATTTTTGTCAGGACCAACATCCTGATGTTTGATTAAATTCAATACTCTGAATCCAATGTGGGAACAATGTTGAATGTTTTACCAGGCGACCATTCAGTGAATGTCTATTCAGACAAATTATATATCTTATAAACAGAATCCGGCTGGATGTTTAATCCAGTCTTCATGCAACTGAAGAGGCCTTGGTGAAATAATATCAAGAAACCGTGGGCTAACAGATAGATAAAACACAATCTTGATCAAGCAGCTTTCTTAAATAGCAATAAAACACTAATTACTAGCTATTGCATAATAGATTACTTAACTTGAGGACAGCTGGGTTAGCACTACTACAGAATCTATGAACCCATTATACAATTCTAAAAAACATTATTAGCTGCATTTTCAATTAAATGTGACCTTGATTATCTCTGATGGTGAAGTTTGGATTGATGCGCTCCTGGGGAACCATGGAGTAGTAGAAGTGGTGCTCCTCCACAGCCTTGTCCGGGTCGACAGCACTGAGAAGATGAATGAGCTCAAGAGACACAAATGGAGAGAAGAAAAATAAGCACCGCAATTACTAAAGCACAAGTATATTATAATGTGACGCACTGTGTTTTCAGCTACCTATTCATCTCCTTTTTGAGGAATAAATAAGAAATTGAATCCGGCTGCTGGTAATTTAATGAGTGCACCTGGTGTACAAATATCAAATGTTTCCATGTCATCGTCACAGAAAAGACAACGTGGGATAAAGCAAATATGTTCAAAGCATTACGCCATATTAAAACACTTTTTGATTATAACATTGCTTCAAAGTAAAACCGCCAACATGAGTGCATCATAATGGACATACTTCTCCTGCTTGCGTCCCCTCGCAGATATACGGCTGGTAATCCCTCGCAAGCCTTGGCACGTTGTCGTTTACGTCCAGCACGGTGATGAACACCGCCACGGAGGAGGATAAACGGTTTTGCACTGCAGCAACGAAGACAGACATCCACTGAAGCCCACTGGGTGCATGTATCACAGATGCTTTGTGAAAGCTGTGGCAAAATAACACTTCAGACTGATAAATGTTTGGTGCTCTTAGAACACGACCGCGCTGCACAATGAGGACAGCTGAGCACAACCGGAATGGGATAATCAATGGATGCGATTGGATGAACCACAAACTTTGCCCTGCACATCCTGAACATACAGCCCCAGCAAGAATGGATGGTTTAGGTCAAAGGATGTTCATGTGTTTGAATATCCCAGTCAAAGTTTGAGCTAAAATTCAACTCACGATCCAAGGTGATATTAAACAATTAAAGAATATTTCTGTTCTTTATGCAATCTGACTAATTTGGTGTTATTTTGCAAAGAATAGTCTGTCCAGCTGACCTCATACAATCAAGTGATCCATGTTTACTTTGCATGGGAGGTTAAAGAACAAGACTTTCCAGAAACAACACCATTGTGTGCTTCATGTTAAATGAATAACTCTCTTTAAGGAGACTTAACTTATTTGAAATATGAAACTATAATTTTAATGGACTGAAATGCTGCAAATGTAAAGTTGAGGCACACCGTGACTTTCCAGGTGTGTCTTTCATAAACTCATGTTTCATTCATGGATTGTTTGCATGTGAAATAGTTTGCTAACAGTAACATTATAACATTATCATGTACTCTTTCTGTCTAAATTTCAATTACAAAATTGCACATTTAAAGAAGAGGAGGTTCAGGCTCAAATCATTCATCTTTCAAGAAACTTAATGGACGACTGGTTTCCGACCGAAACCAAAACTTGTTCACTGCATTAAGCCATGTAAATATTGAGTGTACAAAACTGCATCAATAATTGCTACTTATGACTGGTACTACTGCTGTTTATCAAAGCATCCAGCCTGGTTGAGTAACGGTTTGATCATCTAACTTCACTGCATGACCTCCAGAGGTACATCCACATGTCCCTGCACCATTTACAGTCACCATCAATCAAGCATTCCAGGTGAAAAAACTGCATCTGTGTGCAAAAGAATAAAGAATTACAAGCCCATCTCAATAATTTATAATATAATTTTTAACGTATTTCGTCCGACTGGAACATCTCACAGAGATTTGCTTCTGTTAATACAGCATGGAGGTGATCAGGCTGTGTCTCTGCTGAAGAAGCCCAACTTGCTTTAGAAGTGACCTTCAGCTCACCTGTTAGATCTGAGTTTATTCTTCTTCCAGCTGACAGTATTCAATCAGATATCTGGGGTTTAGGTCTGGGCCAGTTGACTGAATTAAATCAGGATCTCAATAAGGTTTGTCAGCAGAAAGTATTGCAAGAGTTCCTGATAGACAGACAATAACTTTGAAATTGAGGTTATTTAACTTTTGGGCCATAGTTTTTCCTCCCACTTCACTTTCCACATTTTTTTTTTTGGTACTCTGCGAAAAACAAGCTTAACTCAATACATGAAGAGCCAGCAGTTTTCTCTTTAACTGATTTAATTACTTAGGTCATAAAATAATTCTGCATTCAATTTTGTTCTGTTATTGGTCTGTTTAAAACAAGAAACTGATGATTGTTTTTTTCACAATCTGAAGACAATCAGTAAAATTAAATCAGCAGAAATCTTATTTGTAAAATGTGCACCGACATGAATCTATGTCACCGCTTTATTATTTTTTATATCAAATTACAATTAGAACTTTTCATTTCCATCTTAATTTATTCAGTTTTTACCTGTTTACTAGTATATACATTCACTCCAAAAGTAAAAAAAAGAGCCATCTAGTTAGTTGTGACTTTCCTAAGCAAAAATAAAGTTGGAACACGTTGATTAGAGGCGTCGAATGGGAATGAAAATAAATGTGCCACGGCTCTATCAACAAGATCCAAATCAAGAAAATATCCTTACTGGTTTCCTTGGCTTCTACGCTCATGTTGTGCCAGTCTGCAGTTTCTCGATCCAAAGCCTTAGCGATAGCTATGGTTCCACTGTTTGGGTCTATTTTGAAAGCGTTGGTGGCATCGGTCTTCTTGCCGATCGAGTATCTGGAGGAAAGAAATTCACAGAAATGGCACATTTAACACGGAAGGCTGGTTTCTGGGCAAAGAAGACGTCGCAAAACCGCAGGGAAATTAATTAGACAAACTGCTCTTTTTTTTTCATCTGACAGATATCCAGCAACGCAAGTACACACACAAGCTAGAGAGAGAAAAGTGACAACAAAGTGATGCAAGGACACAGCACCTTACTCTGATAACAGATTTGTTTATGCTTCCAGTCAATATAAATTGATTTTCATTTTTAATTAGCAACCCTTGTTTTTTACGATGATGTGTAACTGATGAGTAATTTATAAAACACAAAAGAAACATTTTTTTTAAAAAAACATGGATTTAACAGCATTTTGCAGGAGAATGGATAACTTCATCTTTCAGACTTTATTCCTTCATATGTTTTAAGTTTTATCCATCTCAAGTATTATGTACGATAATGCTTAGTAAGAGGTTTTTATTTTTGAAATAATCTTGTACAAATTTTAATTCCAGTGCATTGAAAGTATATGAATCCTCTATGTTACATCAGATATTAAAAGTCGTTTGCCCTGTACATATCATAGTTGTCTAAATAATTGTCCAGTCATCACTATTGTGAGAGAAATATCTATTTTTTTTCCTGGAGCATTGTCTTTAAAATCATCATACATTTAACTCTTGCCTCACTTTAAGGTGACATCATTTCTATGCACTAATTCAAAGAAGGTCTGCACATGGCAAACTTAATCATATTTACTGGAACTCTGGAAACCCCTAAAATGTCAGCCTGAATTTATTAATCAATGAAACACTGTCACCGCAGGGACAATAATAGACGCTGCGCTGAGCATGATATGCAGCACCTGCCACTCTTAAGCTCTGCTGAGATGGACTACAGGCAGCGCTTGTACGGCTGTCTCCTCTGCAACGTGCCCCACTTGCAAATGACGGCAAATCTCAATTCCATATGCCACCTCATACGGTCCTTTATTACATTTCGCACGTTCTCTGCGACGTCGCTTTCCGATAATACCGCCGCAATAGATAGAAAAGCCCGTGAGGTGTGAGAGGAAAAAAAAAAAAGAAGAAATGTCATGATTTATTCAGAAGGGCTCATTTCCCACTAAAGTATTATGAGATAAATATGACCATGTTGTGGGAATTCAGAGATCAAGGAGGTAGAAATGGATGCAGCAAGCCAGTAAGGCTTTTTGAAATGGAATGATTTTTCACCCTGTGGAGGAAGCTGTCTCCAGGTGTTTCGGCATTGGGCGTCTAACCCGTCATTATCACGCCAGTTGTTGGATGCTGGATGGCAGATGCCCCTCGAGCCCCCAGCCCCACTCCTGCTCACACTACCTGATGGGATTGTTGACTGTGTCAGTGTCTCTGGCGCTAACGGTGCCAACCACTGTTCCCACTGCTGCGTTCTCGGGAATCTTCCACTCGTAGAGCGCCGAGAAAAAGACAGGCGGCTCGTCGACATCCTCCACAAAAATCTTCAGCGTCGTCCTGTCGCTGAACTCATCCAGAGGCAAAAACCGAGTGTCTGGGTGGTTGTTAGCTGCCTCTGCCACCATCGTGTAGCGTCTCTTGGATTCGTAGTCCAAAGGCTGTGACACAAAGAAAAAAATAATAATAATCTAACATTTCACAACAACAATACAGCTCTTTGTTTCTGATCAACTTTTCAATCAGGTTTCCCTGAAACTTGTGCTTCAGACAATTATTCCACTGGAAGTAAAACCTGTTTAATGATCAGCAATTGTCAATGAGCTCCAAGCTGTGAGAACACTCTTAAATAATGCTATGGTTTTGGAAAAAAAAAACATTAAGATGCGACTAATAGGAAAACAGCGGGCGAAACATTACCACGCACTCATAAACAAAGTCAATATTTATTTTCCATTTCATGGCGTTTAAGTAGAAATCTCCTCCCTGTCGTGAAAAGCAACAGATTACTTACAGTGTTTGTGCTGGAAAACAATTCTAACTCATTCTATGTTAATTGGAAAAAAAAATATTTTATTTCCAACCATATATATGTAGTTACAGGATGGCCAGACAAGACGAGTCGCGCAGAAAAAGTTGTACAGTTTACAATGTTTTAGGACATAATATCCTACTGTCTTTCACTAGAAACGTTCCTATTACAAACATGCGCAAATCTTTGTTTAGATTCAGCTAATGTAAAAATAACCCATTTTGATTTCTCCATTAATTAAATAAATTAATTAAAATAATTCAAAATCATGGCAAGTAGCTATGTATGCAACCTTTTGGGGAAATCATGGTTGACAATTTTACAGAAACACTATGGATTTAACATGTTCTATTAACACAGAACGTTTTATGCACTTGCGATGCTGTGAGAGCTCTGGTGGAGCCAGCCAGAAAAAAAACAACACAAACAAACCACCATTCTCCGACTACTACTTCCCGTCGTCTTCTTTGACATTTTCGCTTGTAGTAGCATTTGGCTGTTGATCACCTGACTGATAAAGTATTTTCATTGCAGTTTTAAGAAATACATCTTTTCAATATGGCTGAAAAACCACCTAATCCTAGAGCAAAACATGTTATCAAAAACCAGGAATGTAAAAGACTCATTTATGACTTAGTTGCAACAACTTCCATCAAGATGGATTGATAATTTACTAGTACATGGGAGTGTTTACTTTTGCACATTAGTCCGGGTTGGTTTAGGTCACTTTTTACCCTTATTTAATAAAGTTATAATTTTTTACTCTATCTTTTTTTTGTAATTTGAGCAGTTTTGCCAGCATGACCTCTTTATTTTAAACTTCCCTGGAGGAAAACCTCGCAAAACGCATGAAGTCATTCTGCGAATTTTGTTTTCTACTTGAAAAAAAAGTCAGAGTCACTGCAGGAAAAGATATGAGCAGTAATAGTCTGGTGTTTTCAAAGCTGGACTTAACAGGAACATCTACCAGACACAGTAAAGATGGATGTTGAGAGCAGTGAAAAGAACTATACTGAAGGTAGAAAGTGTGCACACTCTTAAACTCCTCTATATTACTGAACTTTTATGAACACCTGCATTTCAAAGGAAAAAAAAATTAGTAAAAACCAAGGTTTTCTTCTGCACCACTCTGTGACGACCATTTGTAAATTTCAGCAGAATGCGAGTTGTAAAGTACAAGAGCAAAAGTCTGGATGGTAAGTTTGCCTGAACTGAACCTTCATTAGATGGTATTACACTGTGTAACAATATAATAGAAAAATAATACAGACTGTACTTAATAATAAGTAACTGTGAAAAGAAGGCTGCTTCTTTGGATCACACATGCAGATATATTTTCCACATTATTGTGTCTTTATGTGGAAACAAAAATATTAGGGTTCCATATGCAAGTCACACGACCTGTCCAGGGCGAACCCCACCTCTCGCCCGGAACGCCAGCTGGAGATAGGCACCAGCACCTCCCGACCCCATTAAGGGACAAGGGTGTAGGAAAATGGATGGATGGATGCAAGTCACAAAAGTATTTGAGTTACTGATCAGGCTTAAAGCTGCAGTAAAGCTTGTTAAAACTATTATTATGTAGTGAGAGTATAACATGAGACAAATGGAGGGAGAGAATCTGATTGATTTTCAGGTCTGAAATTACCTTTCAGCCCTGAAAAACACAAAACTCTGTACTGTTTTAAAGAAGTAATTAAAGCAGAAATAAGCAGTGTAGCAAACTAGAAGGATGCCTAATTTCTGAAATGCTGATCATATCATTGAATCCACTGCAGAATAAATGTGTTTACAACTGATGAAATCTCCTAATTCTGTGATGCTGCTTAGTTTCAAATATATGAAGAAAATAACTCTAAACTTTTCATCCAGAAAAAAGAGAGTACACTTAAATGTACCCACGGATCAGATTTGATTTTCTGCTGATCCATACAGAAACGTTACTCTAGCTTTCTAAATTTGATTAAAAATTAATTCTGACTGAGCCAGACTAGGTCAGTCCGATCTGATTGTGGTGTTTACATGACGATCTCCTTACTACTGATTGGGCTATTAAGCTGATTATAGATAGTCCATGTAAACACAGCTAATGAGAAATGAATCACTGATGGAATGAAAACATCCTTCCCCAGATCTTTAAATACTCCACTGTCAATAAAGCATTTAGATCCTTAAAAGTAACTGAATTAAAGTTAGCTGAGAGATTCACAGTACTGTGGGAAAATATGTGCAGACCTTCATTAGTACTGATTGCCCACCATAAAGCCCTTCAAAGAAATACCCAAAGGAAAATTGAATGCCTCTTACGCATTAAATATGAATGCATTTTTTTTCTACTGTCTTAAACATTTCAAATGCGTCCAGTTGAATGAACACTTTTCACCCAGACTTTGCTGCATTTCATCAGCTACAATGTGAAACATCTTTGCTGGATCTCGGAAAGGTTTATAGGACTTTGTGGCGCTCCTGACAGAGTGATGGGAGTGAGAGTTTCCTGATATGTCTCCTTTGAGCATTTACAAAATGTCTGTGGACGACTAGTTCATTATCATGATGGCAACATACAGTATCTAGGTCATTGGTGTGGGGATCGGCTGGTAGCAGCAGTAACCTAAATGTGTTGGTCATCACAGATTTTGAAAGAAGAGTAGCCAAGGCTAGAAACCGTCAAGCAAATCCCTGCACTGGAAATAATAGAGACACTATAAGAATCTTCTTTAACTGTAACTGAAGGAATCTTACCACAAAGTTAAAACAAGTTAAACCCCCCATGTCAACAAAAGTCCAGCCAAAGAAATGGGATCCTAGCTGTGAGGGAAACACAGCCAACTCCAAATCAGTACAAATTGTGCATTTACTACCGTTCGCTAAGAATCTGAAAAAAAAAAAAAAAAAAAAAAAAAAAAAATCAGCCTTTTCTTATGCTACAGTTTAAATATGAAAATAATCTGCCACACTGTCAGAGAAAACTCAGCTTCACACAAGTACATAATAGTCACAGCTTCAAGCTTTAGAGCCTTGATGAGATCGGTTCTGAGTGACCAAAAGAAAACCAAAGCTTTGGATTTTCTGGGATTTGGAAAAAATAAAAATATTGTCTTGTAACAAGTTTTTGACATACTCCCATTTTCAAAAATGAGAATGTTTTGGGAGTATGAAAATTACAATATTCTGCTGCATCAAAATGTTTACTTAACTTTCGCAATAATGGCTTCTTTTTTTTACTTTTGTTGTATTTACCGATTAATTAAGCATCTGGAAATTTAATTTCAATGATGAATGAGGGCAGCTACTTGATCAGAAAGTAACTGAAGCTCGCAGTTTTACTGCATTTTCAAACATTTGACATGGTGAGGTGAGCAACACTTTAAGACGGCAAAAAATGTAGAAAAAAACATAATGTTATTATTGATTCATTGCTGCGATATTTTAGTGTTGGGCCCAAAAAAATCTGTGACAACGTATCGTGATAAAATTTGGCATGAGTGTCAAATACACATATTGTGATGCCAAACCATTATTTTTCCAGGACAATATTTATTTATACACCACTGGAATACAGAGAGGATATGCAGTAGGGTGACAGAGATATTAGAGAGCATCCTAGGGCAGATGTAATATAGCTGGTGTCACGGTTGCCTTCACACCTAAACATAGGTTTTCAGTTTTAACCCAATGGACACTTGTTTGAACAGTCCTGGAGGTATTACAGTCCTTATGGCAGTCTAAATCCAGTGTAAAGGGCAACCAACTATTCAGTGAATTTACGGAATGTTTTTTTCTTAAAGTCACAGACACTTTCAGACAAAGAAAAATAAAAAAAAAAGAAGGGGTAAAACATATTTTCCATAGGTAGATAACTGGTATAATGCATTTAGAGCAAATATACTTATTTCAACCATGGCCAAGTGGCAATGACAAAGAAATGCTATGTCTAGAAATATCCACAGCTGATCTACAAGAGCAGAGTTTCCCCCAGTGGATTATAAGCCTGGTGGGCCACCAGGCTTTAATTGTGCCCCCACCAGAATTAAATAAATAAGTAATGCTTATTTAAGTTTGTTTTAACTTTTGCAATTTTTTTAAGACTTTATAGTTGGTGTTCAGATATTAATCTCCCTAATATTCCAAATCTTTTTTGAGGTACCGAACCCATCGGTTTCATATGTGCATTCACTGAACCCTTCTGTAGTGATAAATAAAATATGATTTACCCCGCCCCCAAATTCAAGACATAGTAGTGACCCACCTAGAGTCTAGTTGTTTCACCCCAAGATCACCAAGTCTTCTTAAAAGGTAGAGTCTCTGAGAACAGTTCTTCAAAATATAGTCAGTGTTTTCAGCAAAGTTGAGCTGACTGTCCAGGAACGACCCAACGTATTTAAAATTTGCCACAGTTTCAACAGGTTGGCCATCGAGAGAAACTGGAACCACTTTAATGTCTTGTTTAGATCGTTTAATTACCTCTACATTCTTAACAGAATGAAAAATTAATAATCAATAATAAAGACTTTGTGGTATTCTGATTTAGTAATGTAATTATATTAGTTGTGTTACCACCCCCACACCACTAGAGGCAGTACCAACCCCAAAAAGATGCGACTAAGGAGCAGATTTAGAAGAACACCGAAAGCTACAGTATTTGGTAAAAACTGTGAGCTTTGCTGAAGTAAATAAAGACACAAGTTCAAATCCATGCTGAGTGGAGCTCCTCCAATCAGTTCTTCTCCGCAGCTCTGATTGGCTAAGCAATGTAACGTGATCCTTTGATTGGCTAAGCAATGTAACGTGATCCTCTACAGCAAGTGATGGCAAAGCGGAGCTTTACACAAGTGTGTCTTTACCTCTGCGGCAGAGGCTCCACCGAACCCCAGAGACCGACTTATCAAACCCCTGGGGTTCAACCGAACCCAGGTTAAGAACCACTGGTCTAGAGCAACAAGAAGACCAATGCGCAATGCGGATGAGCTAACAGTTGCTATCAAAGCAGCCTGGGTTTTTGTTACATCTCAGCAGAACCACAGGCTGATCGCCTACATGCCAGGCAGGAGTAATGCAGCAACCCGTGAAAAAGGAGGACAAATTTCACTCCATGTGTAATTAATCTATAAAATATATGAGTTTACTTTATGAAATTAGTGGCAAAAAATCTGAAAGGTTTTCATTAGTTAAAATTCTTTTGAGATCTCTCTGTGAATGTAAAGCAAATTGCACATTTACTGTATGTACCATGGCCAGAAGGATCACTCCTTCCTGTGTCACTGGGTCTGTTTCAATGATAAAAGTGGAGCTTTCGTTCAGGTCATCTTCCAGGAGGTACGTCATTTTGGCATTACTGCCAATGTCTCCATCTTCTGCCATGATTCTACCCACTGTGGTCCCAATGGCTGCATTTTCAGGCAAAGCAAAGGTGTACACATCTATGGAAAGAGGAGAAGTTAATACATGTTTTAGTGTTACTTTATGCCTTTGGAAGTGAAAGTCAGCATATAACAGATTGGCCACATTTTATCAAGTCACAACAAACCTCATTGTACTTTAAGGTTTTTATAAGAATGTCCAAGACAAAATCGCACATGGGTGTGATGATTAAAGAAAGTCATGCATAGTTTTCAAAAAATAGTGACACTACCAAGAGGTCCATAAAAACTCATAAGAAAATGCAGTACATGTGGTTCTCGCCATAAAACTGGGCTTTATGAAAGACTGACGAAAAAGGAAGCCAAAAAGTGGGGCCACACCACAAATGGTGACAATTGCAATACCAGTATGCACAATGCACATGGAACATTGCCTGCATAAGATCTTCTAATATTGTGTAGTTTTAAAAAAAAATTGTCGGAAGTTCAACTTGCACAAATGCCTCAAGTCATGTAGCGCAGTGGTCCCCAACCCCCGGTCAATTGGTACCGGTCCGCGGCACAAGAAATAATTAAATATTTCCGTTTTACATATTATTTGAGTCTGGAGCATCTTTTATTTTGAAAATCCTGTAACCGGATTCTCTCGGTTACTTGTGCGCCAACATTGAGCCACAAGCAACAAAGGGGAAAAAGAGACACATAGCGGCCCGGTAGGTGAGTCCTACGTTACAATCCGCTCTGCGTAACGGCTTTTGCCTTAGCGCGCGCAAACCCTCCTCCCCCCCCTCCCCCCCTCCCGTCGGCAGAAAAATATCGGAGTCTCCTTCTCGACTGTAAGTTGTTAATAGCAGAAAATAAATTTTGGAGGTTTCTAAAGTGAAACCTCCAAAGAGACAGAACATTGAGGTAGATAGTCAATTTGTGTGAGTCCCAGATAAGTTGTGGCAAACCCCACATAATCCCAGCCTAACTCTAATAAGAAGATGAGAAAATCTGATTGTGTCTTCGAGCGGCTCCTTTTTTGAGGGACTGGCACTACTGGGAGCAACTCAACAGGCAACCAGCTGCTCCTGGGGAAAAAAAAAATAGCCCTGCTGATAATAATTTGCAATTATGTGACAATGCAGAGGGCACAGTTCAAAGTGAAGTGCAGCCATCTAATATTAATAAGGCTTTTTTCACCAAACACAGAATCCATGGGATACACCGGTGCCTGCTATGAATTGGGATGTGACATTAATAGTTAAAAGCTCAATCCTTGCCGGCTCTTTCCTGCAGAATTGATTTCTTCCCACTGCAGTCGTTTAGTAAGGTTTATCCCTGAGAAGGCTCAGTTTGTTTCCAAAGGTCATGACGAATGTCCTTTCATGTGTGAATGATTAAATCCAACCCGCATGTGGCACATGAACGCGCGCACACGCAGATGTGTGCAGCTTTCCCATCTCATCCTTTCGACTGTCTGCTTTTTAATTTTGGGCCGCCGGCTGAATGCCACGACGTGCACAGTCAATCGCAGCGCCAGCAGCAACAGCCGCCCACCTGAACCAGAGGAGCGGGATCAAATAAATACCTTGTAGGTACAATATGAAACACTTCCTCGATGTCTGCAACACTTTGTACCCTTTCACTGATTACCAGACTTTTTTGTTGTACGTGCGCAAGTGGCCCTCAGCGTTCGCATCAGCCGCGAGTCGTGTTACGCGACTCACGTTGCCGAAATGTGGGCCCGTTGTCGTTCACGTCGGTCAGAGTAACGGTAACCGTGGTGGTGGAGGAGTAGCCGCCGCTGAGGCCCAGCATGTCCTTCACCTGCACCACCACCAGGTACTCCTCCCTGGCTTCACGGTTCATGTCAGCCCAGGACGTCACAACGATTCCTGCAGCGCGGAGGGAGAAGAGATGGAAGGAGTGGATGGAAAAAGTGAAGTATTTGGTTCATTAAGTGCATTTCTGTGGCTCTTACATATGTTTCATTAAACGAAACGTAAATAAACAAAGATTTCCTGCAGCTGTCCTTTGGAGAGCCATCCACAAAAGTCATCAAAAATTTAATCAGTTAAAAAAAAAATTAAATGTTAAGGGCTCTTTGAGATGGCTTAATGGTTCGTCTGTCTGGCCAGACTGGAGGCAGCAGTGAACTGAAGAACAATTTCAGACTCAGACTGAACCACTGGTATCTCCAAGGCCATCCTTGTCATTTTATAACATGACATTAAACTTTACAAAAGCTAATCATAAACCAAATATTCTCTGAGCTAACCGCTTCACTTTAAAACTCATCTGAACTGTGTTTAATGTTTGACACCAGTGGATTAAATGCAGTCAATACTGTGTGAACACATTGAGCTTTTTTCAAGAGAGTTTTAAACAAAGTCATAATGTTCATATTATATTGGGCATGATCATATATAGCATATCACTCAAAACCACCATGACATATTTAAATGTTAAAATTAAAGATATCTGCACTTATTTCTCACATCTGAAATCACCAACCAACCTAAAGACCTGTAGATATTCACAGTGAACTGCTGCCTACTGCTTTCTTTAAAAAAATATAACAATGGGCTCTGTTACAAGTCGTTTTGTCCTCCCATGTACTGCATCAATTTGCATTTAAAATTTCTTCAGCGTCAATGATGCTCCCTTAAAGCTCTCCACAGTTCAGGTCAACAATGTGTGTGGAAGTGCTGTGGCTGACCCCAGTATTAAAGCATGAATCCTGTATTCATGAAAACTTGTTGAATCGCATTTTAGATGAGGTAACTTGTACTGAAAGAGCAGGAAAATGTGTCACCATTCATGTTTGAAGATGAGAGGATGATTGAAAGAGATCTGAAGGGGCATTTCAGCAAAGCCAAATATCTCTGAAAAGTCTATTTATTTGTATGATTACATTCAAAAACTGAAAAAATATCTTATAAGGATTTATTACAAAGAGAGTGAAATATTTTGACATATTTCAAGCAATTATTTTGATAATTTTGATAACTTAGGCTTCTGAGTGCAAAGACATAAGTCATATTTTGATGTGAAAAGAGGTCTGTGGACCACAAACAAGCTGCCTGTTTTCTTATCTCATGTAAGATGAGTGTGATGATTGTGACAGGCCTGGTTCTGGAGGATTTAGCACAAGAACAGCAACAGCTGAAGCCCATTTCCTGATGACCTCTCCATATGGTGGCTCCTGAAGCCTCGACTCCAGCTACTGTCTATGCGCCATAAGTCTACGATCAATTTCTTGAGCAACCTTTGGCTCAGCATGCTGCAACAATTAACATCCTTGCACACATCATTGTGTGGATCGCCAAGCGTTCCTTCCAAATTCCTATTAATGCATTACTTCAAAACCTTTATGACTGCTGCTGTCGGGGCAAATTTTTCTAGGACACTGTATCCTTCCACCAAGCTTTCCATTAATCTGCTATAATATATTGCTCTTATAAAATTTGGCCACTTATCTGAAAAAACCCACCAATTAGTGAAACAAAAACCTTTTTCCTGATAGTTTAAAGTTTTATTCTGAAAAATTGCCCTTCCTAATATCTTTATCCATTTAGGCTTCATTTCTAGAAACAGAGGAAGAATTTGGACACACAGCGTCGGTTCGTGCCGTACCCGTCTTTGGCTGCACAGAGAAGTAGGGCTCCCCCTGCAGGATGGAGTAGATCAGCTTCGCGTTGTTGCCAAACATGGGATCATCCGCATCTGTGGCTGTCACCTGGGCCACCGTGGTCCCTGTGGGGGCAGGGAGCGGATTGCACAGTCAGAGTACACTCAGGCAGCAGTTCCAGTCGACAGGGAAATAAAGTGATTATGCCACAGTCCCGCAGGGTCTGTCTGTCTGACTCAGGAGGTGGAGGGGGAGGCAGTGGAAATGGAAAAAGCGGAGAGCAGAGCAAGTCTGAGGGAGAGTTAGTGGAGGGATGTTGACAAAAGGGAGTGGTGGGGGTGGGGGGGGCACGTTAGCCTTTCACAATATAGAGCAGGTGTGCGTGACAACCTTTCCAGCCCTGTAGGGACATCTCTCTATCCTATTGCCCCAGGTTTTCTCTCCTTGATTCAGTTTTATTTCACTATCTTTCACACTTGCCACCTCTCTCTGAGCTGACCATATCCTTGCCCTCACCTTGGTTTCTAAGATATCTTGCTCATGTCTGCTCTCTGTCTCATTCTTTCTTCCATGTGAGTGGTCTGTCTTTCATTCACAGGCGCGGCTTTACCGCCGCGTTTCCCATTTTCGGCTGCCCTCGCTTCAACCTTCCCCTTTCACTTTCCCTCTCTGAGTCAAATTCATTGTGATTTATTATGGGTTGGGGGTATTATGCAGCAGAATCAGATTACATACAGAATGAAATGGTAATTTTTTTTTGTTTTCTCTCACATAAAAGTGCAATGGTTATAATAAGCATATTTAAGAAATCTATCGATAAAAGCATCCACAAGTCGTGATAGAAAATCCAATACTTCTAACTTCCGGAAAGGGGGACGGGCGGATGACAGACGCTCCTATACTTCTTTGTTCATGGTCTTCAGTTGGGATTTCATTTAAGACAGTTTTCCTTTTATCTCAGAACTAAAAGGTTGGATCAACCTCGTTACAGTAAACATACCAGTAAATGGAAAATTCATGAAACACACCAACCTTTGCTGCTTTATAGTTTGGAAATATACTGGTTATCTTTCTCTTTCTTCCTGGATGTGGACACAGAACCTGAAAACATGCTGGACTCATTATTTTCAGCTGAAACGCAGGAGATGGTTCAGCACTCAGGACTCTTCTTTGAGTTAAGAATCTAATTATACCTCACTGTTTCCTTCGCTCTTTGGTTCAATTTTGGCAACAACTATTGGGTGTTTTCTGTTAAAGTTCTTTGCCAAAACTTTCAGTCCTTCCACAATTTTTTTCATTTTTAACCACAAATATTTCTTTTGTGTTGATCTATCACGTAAAAGCTCAAGGTATATCCGAACAAAAGAAAATCTCTAATTGAAACAGTTGAATACATCTTTCAAGACACTGAATCATTTGAATAAAACAAGTTACTTTCATCTTCCATTACCTCAGAACAACAGCAAAGATACACACCTACTGGACTCATCTCAGGGATGCTGGAAACATACGGTTCGTTCAGGAACTGCGGAGCGTTGTCGTTGATGTCCTGCACTTTGATTATGAACTCAGACTGGGGCTCCACCGGCTCCTCGGTCCTTGTGTTTATAGCCTGGGCCTGAAGGACATAGAAGGCCTTTTTCTCGCGGTCCAGCTTCTTCAGAGTCCAGATCTCTCCAGAATTCTCGTCTATCTTGAACACGTCTCCAGCACCTTCTCCTGATAATATGTACTTGATAGTAAAACTGCCTCGATCAGAGTCAGATTTGACCTACAGAGGAGGAAGAAAAGAAGGTGTATAGAGACTTTTTCTGAGGTATCTGATAAACATATGTTTTAAAGGGAATAACCATGTCAAGGACATGGCAGGCATTCAGTTTGAAGCATCACCTGGCCAATAATTTGAGAAGTCGGATCTTCCTCCTGGACAAACAGCTGCTTCCAAATCCAGCCCCTCTTTTGGCGATGGTGCAGAACAGTGGACCCCCGGGCCAGCTGTTGGCCGTCCAGACCCTGAGTATCTCTTATATCACTCAGTAACCCGCCGGGAATCATAGAAAACACCGTCACCACAGCCAGCACCCCCGGGGTGCTCATTTTTACTGTCCGTGCATGCATTTCCTCTCCAGCAGCTCCCATGGTCAAACAGCGATAGGAAAGAAGGGGGTCGTTGTGTGTGTCGGTAATCCTTTATTCACCAGCGCTGTCGATCATAATCTTGCCAGTGCTGCATCCCATCTTCCGATATAGTTTGTACGCAGGTTCATAACTGAAATTACAGTTCACAATTAAATTAAACCTGCTAAATGAATTACTTCAGTTTGTGCACAAAATGTCTGTTGAATGGAACCACATTCTTTTCAGCAAAGCTGCTCGATTAGGAAATTTTTTCCACTTTGCCAAATCAAACTTTTAGACAATGTTGCCTGAACAGCATTTCAGTACAAATCCTGCATCGTGCCAACTTATTCACCCAAAATGACCCACTCACAGCTGCATTACAACACAGCAAAATCCTGCAATAGCTTGAACAAAAATGTTGACTGATTCATTTTACAGTTCCTTAAAATCATTAACATAGTGTGTAGAGAACTGAAGGTTTGTTAGAACCAAAAGTGCATTTTACAGAAAGCTTCTCAACTTGTCTACGTCAGCAAAGCCATGATTTGTTTTACATTTAGACAATGCCCTGTATTGTGTTTTATGTCTGGGATGATGAGCCAGATCATCATTCCTTAAGGATGACACTATACTCTGCAGCTGACTAATGAAGACTTCTAATTAGATCAATGTCTCCCTGGACACGGAAAACAGAGACGCATATACCGCTGACAAACTCTGAGTCAAATCGATGCACCAATTATAATGTGCAGCGAGATCGGGGTCAAGAGTGCGAGGACAATGAAAGTCAGAACCAACAGCAAATTTGTTAGGCGCTTCCATTTAGTCTAAGTTCTGACAGGCCTGGGGAAGCCTTTACAAGTTTAACACACACATGCACACGCAGCCAACTTTGTTTCTTTTTTTTTTTTGTAAATCATGGAAAATGCTAATTCACTTGCTTTAGTTGTTGTCGACATCAAACTGACAGCTCACAACAACAGGTAGTTGGAAGTGAGTGAGATATCTGCCTTTCAGCAACACAGTGGCAACATCAATACTCTATGACATCACAATTCCCATATTTAATCCTGTAAATGTAAATTGGCTGTCAAGATTCATTTGCAAAAAGCTGTCCTTACACAGGATTTCCTCCTAAATGAAATTTCACAAAAAAGACCCGAATGAGGGCATCTGTTTGTGCGTTTGTACGTGTGTAGAGGCCGTATTCATATCTCTGAGCATTGCGGAGTGACACTCCAATTAGTGACCAGTGAATCGTGAGGCGTTGTTGTCTTTCACGGTGGCTGCCAGGCGTGTGCCTGGACCGAACGTCTCGAGGAAACACCCAGACAACAGCCTCCTCAATGATGCTACACCAAGCAACTGCCAACAAACCAAGGAATAGGTTTCAAAATGCTTCTGTGGGCTGAAATAGTGCACAGGTCAAGAGATGTTTGGCTGTCAGCTTAACAAGATGGGGCATTTTGAAAGTGAGTGATGAAATTGTGGATAAATAAAGCCAGAGAAGCTTAGGTCAGGGTCTGGAAAAGGGAAATGTGAGGCATGAGTATGGTAAAAACATGTTTGGTGTGTGTGCATGTGTGTGACAGCCATGCTTATTGTACTTGATAACAAGAGCAGCTAAACCAAAGTGTGGTTTTAAAAGCACATTTTGTAGATAGAGGCTTTTATAATACAAGCACATCAGCACTTACATGTGTTAAAGTGTTCTGAAAAAAAAAACCTCTGAGGACCTAAAACTAGAGAGACTCATTGGACTAAATGGTATATTTTCTCCTTTTTAAAGAAATCCTCATCGAACATGACACATGGAACATGTAGAGTAGCCTGTGCTTGACAGCCATTCATTAAATCTAATAGGCCTTCCTCCCATTCCCAGCCAGCCTCTTGCAGCCCATACGTACCGAGCAGCGCTGGCGCTCTGCTCTGCCACATGACAGAATGACAATGAGCTGCAGTCTCACCATGTTAGGCACTAGATGCGCTGAGACTGTCCCATCATTTCTCCATACGTCTTCTAGCTCATAAAACGCAGCTCTTTTGTAGGAATGGTTCCAGGATGCCATTAAAAGGTATCCTAAAGTGCCAACACATTTAGATGTTGTACATCGAACCAAGGCGATAATGAAAAGGAGTCCGTCTTCTGACATTGTGGGTGACACATTAATATCAATGCCTGTTGCTGCCCGAATTAATACATTAATGCTCTAGCAAGATGTCCAACTGAAAAGAGCAAAAATT
Organism: Poecilia picta; assembly: GCA_033032245.1. Lineage (NCBI taxonomy): Eukaryota > Metazoa > Chordata > Actinopteri > Cyprinodontiformes > Poeciliidae > Poecilia > Poecilia picta. The sequence continues at coordinate 20,091,461 of CM065372.1, read as the reverse complement.
ACGTTGCTTTAAAAGAATCAATCATTCTGACCTGTTCCAATGTTTTTCACGTTACAACCACAAACTTCAATCGCCAAAATAAAATTGGTGCAGATGGACGGATAGAAGTTTTGTTTCAGTAAATCCTGTTATTTTGAAATGACAAGCTTAGAATTTTAGATTCTTTAAGGGTACGACAAAATGTGTTTGATTACAGAAAGGAAATCATCCCATCTACATTAATGTAGTTTAACTCTTTTCAGTGCTCTATTACTTCAGGATGCTGTTTGTTCACTAATGTCCACTAAACCTCTGAGGCATTTCTCAGAACAGCTGGAATTATATTGAGATTAAATTTCACAAAAGAAAATGTTTTAAAGGTGTGATTGCTTTTACTATGCACTATAAGGATTCATTTGTTTCCTCCTATTTGCAATTGTTAAAGAAAAGTGCATTTACTAATTGTCACTTCCTTAAGATTTTCAGACAAAATATCCTTAATTGGTCATTTGGGAGTCAGCCAGGAGAGTCGCAGTTCACCATTTAACTTCATAAATCAACAACTTTGACACCGACGTGTAGGTTGTGTTTACTAAATCGGGACCAAGACTAAGGCAGAGGGATGTCGAGTCACAAAGTGACTTGTTTATGTATGACTTTGTTCTATTTTACTAAAAATATATAAGCTATAACTTCTGCTTTGCAAAATATAATGAATTTACAGAGATTTATAAGTATCAGCACCACGTTCTGTTGTTTATCTGCTTCTGAGGGGAAACAAAAAAATAATTAAGTAAGTTCTTGAATGCCGACCGTAGAATAAGCCATGACCAGAGGGGTTTCAATTAAAGTCAGCATTTGATTGCCTCTTAATTAGGCTACAAAAGCATAAAATGCATGCTGTCTTCAATCATTAAATAAAGAATGCAGTGGAGGGCACCATATTTAGCTCACTGTATTTTATGTTGATGTATTTACATAAAAACGTACAAAGCTGAGATATTAAATGATGACGAGAAGACACTTATTTTTACTTTATAATTTAAGTTATTCGTTAAGTAATGGGTTTTATGTGTTATTAAATGTAAAAATCATTATGTTTATAATTTTTCCCAGTGAAATGTGTTAAGGCTTGTAGCTTACTTTCACAAAATTTACTTCTACCACCAAAATTTATAAATTTGAAGAATCAAAAAAAGCTCTATTTTTTGAGTTCATAACCTGAAAATTCAAAGGAAAACTCACTCAGCGAGGTGGAGGAACGCTGGAAAAATGTCTGTGAGCAGGAGCTTTGAGACCCAACAAACCAGCACCCTGTGGAAGGAAGAAAGTGCTCTGTGATTAGTGAAAAGTAGTCTGCCTGCACTTCACTGATGACCATTTGTGACCCAAGCTTCAGGTAGATGTTGTAATTTCAGCTCAAGTTCTCACCAGCATTGTTGTTCTGATGTGCATGCAAATGTAATAAAGTCTAAAAAAAACAGTCTGCCAAAAAAATAAAATACTCAACCTGTTTGGAAACTGGAATTTGTTGAGAATATATATATATTTAAGAAAAACTTACAAGTTGGACACTTGGACTTTTTGCAATTAGTTAACTTGGAATACAAATTGTAATTTTTTAATCAAATTTGCTATAATTTTGTTAGGGTTGTACTTAAGGAGACCAATCATGAATATAAATAAATGAGGGTTTTCTTTTTCAACAAAGTATTAACCATATGTAGCTAATGAGGTACTTCAGTTTGTCTTTTCTTCCTCTCATAATTTCCATCGTTCTTCACTTGAATTGTACAAGACAGATGCTACATTGTGGGCTAAGTTGTGTAACATTTCACCATCTTGAGGGTCTTTTCATACTTATGGAGTTGTATGGCTGCAACTAAAGCAAACTGTGGTTGCTTTAATATGTTAAAGACAAATGTTGGTAACTGCTTATAAGCAAAGCCAATAAGCAATTAGCTGGAGTATTAACAATATTAGTTAAATATTTGTTATTGTTAAACAATATATAATCTCACTGAATGTTAAAGTGCATTGTGACAGCAAAGACAATTTTTAATTTAATCTTAAAAGTACTGAAAGTAGTACAATTTAAAGTTGAAATAAAGATGAAAAGAATCAGTCTGGACATCTGAATGGTTAACTGACTAAGATATGTCCAAACTTTTGTGGTGAGGAAAACTGAAGTGCTAAATTTTTTCAATACTTTTAGAAAACAACAAAACCCAACCAAGTTTAAACAGCAGAAATATCTAAATTTGTCACTTTAAAAGAAGCAAAAAGGACTCATCTAAAATCTCATCAGGCTAAAAGGTATCCCCGATTTTATGCCGTTGCACTAATAAAATATCTGAAACCAAGTTTGACTGCATCGCCACACCCACCTGTTTGTGTGATTCACTGGTCCCGGCTGCCTCCAACAGAGATCACTACTGGGTTTAAGGAAAAACAATCAGCTTAACTAAAGATCCTGGTGCATAAAAAGAAATTCACTCGATACAGAAAGAGACGAATGATCATGCTTCTTACAATGCGTAATCCCTTCAACTGACAACCTCGCCTTTTCTTCTTCTTCCCCCTTTTCTGTCCTCCTCCAACTTTCTGAGGAAGAACAAACACAGGCTCTATTGTCTGAGACTCCAATCTGAACACTGCAGAACACTCGGGGCCTTCATTGACATTCAGATAGCCCCAGCCCAGACTTACAAATGGTTTTTATGTTTTTTTTTTTTTTTTTATTCCTTGGTTTTTTTCTGTCTCGTCTTTGTGAACAATCCTGTGCTTATTAGAGTTGAGCTGGAGCACTGAGCAGATGGTATTTCATCCTCTGTAAGGTCTCCGTTTTTGCTAGTGATAGGACACCAACAATCTGTTTTTTGACATTCAAGCGGCGGGATCATGCTGTTCTTCCACGCTTCTTTCGAATCTTTTTCTATTTAAATAGTGAAGGCCCCTCCACTGCCGCCTCTTCCAGTGAGTGACAGTTGTGAAATTAATCCAGAAATGTTTGTCCTTCCATATTGTCCTACATCATCAGAACAAATGGAAAAAGAATGAAATGTATTCATCTATACACTATAAAACTGCATCGATGTTTAATTTGTTTCAGCAAGTAGGTCTAAAACTTACTATCAACTTTTCCTCGTCAAACATTGTGTAGATGATCCACTATAGTGGGAAAACAATGTTCTTTATTGTAAAATCTGCAACACTATGTAGGTATTAAACATGTAATCCCTTAATTAGCTGCTAATAGCTGTAACTTTTTTTGACATGAGCACATTCACAGTAATTTGACATTTTTAAAAGGATCCTGAGGGCAGCGAAGTGCAAATTAAACAGCACAAAACACAAGGAGTTCAGCATCTGACACATTAAACTGAGGAATTCAGTGATTTTTTTTCTTTCTTTCACTGTATAATTAAATTCCGTATGTATGCAAAAATTTGCTCGCCCTAAGGACATGTTTGAAACAAATACTGACTAGCTGTGATCTTCACGCCCTCAGGCAGCACCGCGTGAAACACAGACATGATTCTGTGGTAGAAGTTACTGCCTGGGCTGAATACCATCGTCTGTACAAACATACAGTTAATCGCTGTGTCTGTGATTGCAAATTAGTTTCTGCCAGTCTGAGAACACATACAGAGGAGCTGCAGTGAATGTGGCATTAAAACTGAGAAAAGTGTCCTTTGAGAAGCAGCAGCACTTTGCGACGCTTCAGTCGTTCTGGGTTCCAGAAACATTTCCGGGCTTTTGAACCAGTATGAATTCAAAAAGTTCACAATGAATTTTGGACATTTCCATAGATGGATGGATGGACATGCTGACAGAAAGATACATAGATGCAACACAGCATGTTTTATATAATTTGGTAATAAAGTATATTGGTTTTGCTACTTATTTGAAGAAATTCTCATACTCCATTTTGATGGTAGAGAGAATATAATCTGGACTATATGCTATTTTTAATACTCTTCCTTCTTTTACAGTTTTTATCCAGAGATTGAAACCACTTCCAATGATGTTTTTCCAAACTTTTCCAGACTGTGTGACTACTCATGTTGTCTGAGAATGTGTGTGTGTGTGGGGGGGGGTTCACACGCCTCCCCTTGTTTAGTTCTCCAAAGCAATTATAGTAACTCCAATTACCAAAAGTTAAAAGTTGTCATTCTCAAGTCTTTTTTTGATTTGACAACCCAATTACCTTTCGTAAAAATACCACAAGACTCCTCGTTATGTGCTCCTCGTAAGCACACTAACCTCAGAGGGCTAATTACACCCCTAAACAATGCTAATGGATTCCATCATTAAAAAACTCTAAGAGGTCCAAACCAACACCGCCGGTGCAAATGTCCCCTAAGTGACCACAGAAGCCTTTCTGACAGGGTGGAATTTGTTATTTCGGAGGTTGAGATTAGTTCTCTGTGTGAACTCCTCTCCTATTCTGATTCCATATCAAACAGAGAAATGTCAGGACCTGCTCTGTGACATTTAAAACCTTCATTGTAGACCCCGTCTAATTGAGCCTCCCTCATTATAATGACGGAGTGCGGGCAGAGCGTCGGAAAGGAGCATCAGAAATGAAAGCTGCGGTTTAGAATTATTTACATTCCCTTTCTCCCAACGCAGCGGCGGATACGACTATCTCTTAGTCTCCTGTGACATTTTCAGCGCTGTAAAATAATGGGTGCAGTCTAACGGTCAGCATATTCGAACAAAGATAAAGGGAAGTCTGGTCAAATAAGCATTCACCGAGATGTCATACTGTATAAATAATGTGAGCTATAATTATGATGTAGTGCTCTCTTATTTCTTGTACATCTAACTATCGGTGAAGGTATCTTTCTTGTAGCAGGAGCCACAAAAACAGTCAAAGCAGCTCTGATATGAAACTGATCGTTTTTCATATTTCCCGGCCTTTTGGGCTCCACTGATGAATGCCTCTAAAGATCTTGTTGAAAACCGGTTATTTCCCAATCAAACACCACATGCTGACATAAAAAAGGTTCACAGGAGATGGAGTACTGAACTGTTCAACTTTGTCATGTCGGAGGCAGATGTGCCCTTCACAGCTTGTGTACATATTGTTAGATTGTCTCTGTGTAATTGGAGGAGGAATAAAGCGTCATTGGCATTCTGCTCAGTCCGCTGTGGTGAATTTGATGAGGACGTCACATTAAAAATGTATGTTCCTCGTACGTTCCTTGGCCTTTGTCTTGGACACTTATGACAAATAAGGACAGAGCCGATGCCGCCCGAGGTGGATCTCTGTGTTTGAGAGGAAACATCAGCATCTTTTTTCACTGTCTGGCTCCTCCACATGAGAGGAGCGGCTGTCAGCTGCTGGGCCTGATTTATGGCTGTAAAGCAGGGTTGAAAAAAAGTTTCATGGACTTCATGAATATAACCCTGTCAGAAAAATGTGATCAAAGCGCAAATCAAGTCATACAGTCTCAAATTCTGTACAAAGTTAATCCAAGTCTGCACAGTTGGCTGTTTTTTCTTTTGTTTGTTTGTTTTTTTGTATGCGTTTTGAAATTTTTGTTGACATTTAAATTTTTCTTCTTTTTGTAAAACTCGGTTTGTTTTAGTTTTGTTGTTTGATTTTGTATGCCACATTGTTTTTGTAACGTTTGCAACATCAGTCTAACACAGCGTGTAGCAGTGTTGTGTTCAAGACCACCTAACCCGAGACCAAGAGAAGACCAAGACCAGAGTGTATCGAGACCGAGACAAGACCAAGACCAGAGTGTATCGAGACCGAGACAAGACCAAGACTTTTAGGGTCCGAGACCAAGTCAAGACCAAGACCGAGGGAAGTCGAGACCGAGTCAAGACCAAGACCAGCGCCGCGCTCTACATATGATAGAATGTGAAATATGATCAAAATTACTTCTCAAATTGATCTCAAAGAGCCATATTCCCATAAAAACATATAGATATTAAATACTTAATAAATTTAACCAATATTAAATTTAACAAACTCTTTGTTCTGCTTTGCTTCCATCTACGATCCGTGTTGGTCTCTTGCCACCCCTAAAACGATAACGCCCTGGGTGTTTACCCATGTTTCTCATGTCAGAACCACCACTGTCTGAACCATTAAACACAGCAATTGAGGCAAAGCTCAACTGAACACTGACCAAGGAGCAACAAGCAAGAATGAATCTATGCAGCTGACCATAGACAACAACTTAGCCTGTAAGCTACTTGTTAACAAGCTTAAGGTGCTGCATTGATATTAGCTAGCTAGTCATCTTTTAGCTAACTTTACCTGCATCAAACAGCTTCACTAACCAGTCCGTTAGTTTGGGGGGAAAACTGTGAAAAGTTATTTGTGTTTGCTGGTTTCCTGCCATGATTCTAACACACCTGTGCAGCTCCACACAGCAGCATCAGGTCTCCTTCACTACCGCACAGGTGTAAACCCAGCATCATAGCGCTCATGTTGCGTTTAAAGGCGGCTCGGAAAACAGGTTACCACATGTTAACAATGGATTAAACAGTTTTAACTGCTGATAAAAGTTACAGAGGACACGGATATGGGAAGTGTAGAAGCCCCTACTGTATCAAATTGACAAATGAATAACAGAGTTGGCCGTTCTAAAGTAAAAGCCCAGTGCATACAGCGTTCATGTTTTGTTTTTCTTTTTCATCCACATGGCTTCCCGCACCCCCTCACCCCCTGCAATGACACGGCGCCCCCTCTAGGGGGCGCGCCCCACAGTTTGGGAACCTCTGATGTCTGCTATTCTGACAGCGTATTGTAATCTGATTGGCTCTCAGCGACACTCCAGTCCTGTCTAATAAGTAAAGACCCGTGCAGAAGATTCGTACCGCTCCTGAATGTCGCATCACTATATTGCAGACTTTTGGACACAGCTTGTCTCATATGTGCAACAAGTCAGTCAAACCTCCGCACAATAATTCAGCGCATTGAGTGACAACTTTTTTTCATCGCAATGCTTATGCGTCTCTATACAACTAGCTTTGCTAACATCACGTCAACGGAGCTTAACCTTCTTGGAGCTACTTTTCTAAGTGACGAAAAAAGTTAGACGTTGTCCCACCGTCTGTGAAAGCGAAGCGCTGCTGAGTTACTGTGGCCGTCAGGTTTATTATGATTTATGCAGCTTTATTCTATTACTGACTATTAGATCTTCTGCCGCTGAGAGGAAACCACTGCGCATGTCTGGAGCGCCGCGTGCGAGTGAAAGGTGAGGGCGGAAAAACATAAACACCTAATTGGCAAGTCACGTTATTGGTTGTGTTTTTATCGGTGCCTTTTGCCTCCACTGAAAACAAAGATGTTAACCAATAAACTGGACAGTTTGCTGCATGTTCAGTGATATTTTCACAGTTGCGGTCTCGACCGGTCTTGAAATAAAATGCCGAGTCCTCAGCGCCCGAGACCGAGACCATCAAGAAACGGTATGGAAGCCGTCTGGATGGAAAAAAAAAAACAAAACAAAACAAAAAAAACACTGCATGTCCTCTGTCGATTTGATACAGTAGGGGCTTCCACACTTCCCATATCTGTGGCTTCTGTCACTTTTCTCAGCAGTTAGAACTGTTTAATCCATTGTTAACATGTGGTGACCTGTTTTTCCGAGTCGCCTTTAAACGCATCATGAGCGCTAAGACGCTCGCGCTGGGTTCACACCTGTGTGACAGTGAAGGAGACCAGCTGCTGCTGCTGTGCTGAGCTACCAGGTGTGTTAGAATCATGGCAGCAAACCAGCAAAACGCTAAGAACTTTTCACAGTTTTCCCCCAAACTAACCGACTGAGTTGAGTAAAGCTGTTGGAAGCAAGTAAAGTTAGCTAAAAGATGACTAGCTAGCTAATATCCAGACAGCACCTTAACCTTAACAAGTAGTTTATAGGCTAGTGATGTTGTTGTCTATGTTCAGCTACGTACATTCATCCCCCCTTCTTAGAAACAGGGAGTCTCTAAGAATCCTCTCTCCCCCCTCACACACGTTGTTCAACCAGACAGCCATTTGTAATCCATACAGGCCCAGAAAATGTTTGGAAATCACTGGGGAGGCGCAGGAAAAAAAGTTTGAGAACCACTGATGTAAGGGGTAGCGGGCTGTGCTCTTCATACACCCCAAAAACCCAGATCAGTGTTGATCTGATGTAAGTGGCGCATGCCACCAGCAGGAGACTCTTATCAAATGGCTGCAGTGAGATTATTAATGATTTTTTTCCCCCCGTGACTTAAGGGAGCAGTCACAACTGCTTACACCAACAGACGACACGCCAGGAAAGACGATGAGAAACATGTAGACAGTTGCACCAGTGAGTTCTTCATGACCTTGGTTCATATGATGTGTTAAAGACGCATCATCAGATTGTATTTGCTGTTACAACACTCACTGTTAATGTGACAAGACGTAGTGGGGGTGGTATTGTTGCTGGCTCTTGAATGCACAATGGCATTTAAGAGTCGCCACATATGTGGCAAGCAAGAGGTAGTTTTATGATGTTGCCTCAGAAATGGCAGGATACAAGAGAAGCTTTAACAATTTTGGAGTTGTCCTTGTAAATTTGGAATTTATTCGTCATAGAACTCTGAAATGCTAGATGAAAAGCTATGGCGTTTTTGAGATTTATTTGGTTGTAATGAGAAGCCATGAACAGATATCTCCTTAACAAACCTTGTTTATCTTGCATGGAAAAGGGCACCCTCGATTAAAGTGTGCATGACTGGAAACAACTTTCCTTTAAAATTTCCCTGACTTCTTAGTGAAAGCTGATATTAAAAGTCTTCACATGAACCTCTATGACATTTTCAGACTGGAGTTGTTTTGCTTTCTGTCCAAGTTTGAAAATCCTCTGGAATGTCTATTTAAAATACAGAAAGGATGACAGAAATGTGCTGCAGATATGATACTGGCTCATCAAGAACTCTCACAAAACCTCACTTCAAATAAAAAAGTGAACTTTAAAATTTAATGAAAACATAAAATTGGGAAAAAAAAGAAAAAAAAAAATCAAAGCGCATGGGTGAAAGAAATTTTTCCCAGACCAGTGATATTGGAATAAAACTGCAGCTCGATGGTATACAGAAAGGCTTTTTAGAATAATTTGCAGACAGACAGCTCAGCTCAGGCAGCCGCTTGTAACATTAGACGTCTTATGAGAAGATGAAAGACGTCTTTTTACGAGGAGATTCTTATATTTCTTATGAACGGAAATTTATAGAATGTTATGGCTGCATGTAGCTTCTTTTAAGGACTGCACAGCCTTACTACAAAGTAAGATTTGCATTGCATCAAAGATAAAAGACAGAGCTCTGAGATGCTGTGTTATGTAGGTGGGCCTTTTGACTGGATGATGATCTGCAGAATGAGCAACTCAAATGGAAAAAAAAAATGCTGGAAGCCCACATCTAATTGCTACTGAGATTTTGAAAGTCGAAGTGGAATAAAAACATTCTTTCAGACACATTTCATCAGAAAAAAAAAAAAACACAGCAAAGCAGTTTATGCTGTACAGCAAAACACTTTTAAAAGCTGTACTGAGGAACAAACCAAACCCATGAATAAGACCATCTGAGCTGATACGGTTTGTGAATGAAGTAGACCTCACTCAGTCATGGCAAATTTTCAGCAAATGTTGTGAGAAGCTTGTGGACAGATTGCCCATTCTAAAAAATAAAATAAAATTATATAATAATAAAAATTAAAAAAAAGAAATGAATGTAAACTTCTCAACTTGTCTTTGTGTCTTTTTATTCAGTGTAACTGTTAAGTTTCAGATGTATGTTTTGCTGTCTTTCTCATGAAAACTAGATATTAGAAAATTAGATCAGCATCTGCCGGCCCAGTCCAAGTCAAGTAAAAACATTTCAAATTCCTCTTGATGTATTGATGAAACTCTTTTTGTAAATCAGAACATATTTAGAATTATGCAAAATATAATGAGTGCAGGAAGATATGTGACCTCAACTGCTGAAAAATGATTACAAAAAAAGATAATTTCTGATCTTAATTCCGATGCAAAAGTAGCATGTTTTATTTCTGTCCAAAGAGTGATTTACTTAAAAAAAAATCTTGTATAAAAAGCCACTTTAGAGCTGGAGGTAAAAAAAAGCAGTTTTTTTAACGTCATCTCCTGAACTGACAACATTTCTCAAAGGATTCACTCGAGGAATGAGTTGAATGCTCAGCGTTCTCCAGGGAAATATAGTTTGGAGCTAAGAGTGTGGTATCCATCATGCTGATGAAATGCATAATTAATTGTCATCTTTTTTGTATTCCTCTTTCCTGCCTTGACCACGAAGATGAAAAGTACAAGTGGAACAGTCGCGTTGTCGGGCCGGATGACATCCGTGCTAGTTTACTCTCTCTCGCTCCTTCTGTGGCAAATTAAACACAGATGATAAATCAGCGAGGTTAAAAAAAGTATTTACACAAATAAGTTAAAAACTATCGATCCAGTGCATCTCACTGTCGTACCCCTCGGGACGCTGCTCCCTCAGAAGAATGCACAACTCCCCCAGCCGGGGTTCATTTGAGACGCAGACTGTGTCTGATTGATCAATGAGAACCACTGCCGAGCCATCAATCTAACAGCAGCAGAATAGGAAAAAGGCAGCATTAACATGTATAAGCTGCCGCGTCCTGACAATGTCCTCTACCCTAAGTTGGTAAGAAAACAGCCACCTCTGGGGACAAGTGGGAAGTCTCAGACCTACGACACGAAGGATGTCAGCATCTTGATCTTTTTTTCTTTCTTTTTTTAACTCCTGCGCAGCATTTTTGCCCGAATTTGACAAAAACACAAGACTCACCTTCAAGCAGCCCTCAGGTAATTATTACTGTAAGCTGCTAATGAAAGCATAAAATTGCTGGCACCTTTTTGGCCACCTCCCTGCTGTTGCTGTATTTTAAGGCAAATGGGTGATTAATGAGTGATTTGTTCTGCCATTGCTGCTACACAGCTGTTCTATACTGCAGTGATAATTGGGCAGAGCGGCTAAAGCCGTGTTTGTCAAGGTCTTTTACTCAGAGCTATGACTAAATAAAAAAAGAAAAAGCTAACATTATGCTTGAGGAGGTCAGCAAACAAGGCGTTTCTGTACTGAGCTGTACATCTGTGTTTTCATTAAAGTATGACTTGCAGCTTAAAATTAGTTGTCTAGTTGAGGGAGACACATTTTGGCAACTTTATCAGGTAAAATTTTAGAATTATACTGTAGTCAAATATCTAATTTAATATAAAGCCTTACAGTGGCTGCATGGTTCAGTAGTGCAGATCTTCATTGCCACTTGGACAATTAAAATTCAACATCCTGTGTAAACAGAGCCTAGCAGACAAACACACGGGCCCTGAATCTGTAAGCACTACACCAGCTTCATGCTTCACCGGTAGCATCTTGAAGTAGAAAGGTGCGTCCACAAAATGCTTTTACTCTTCACTGTTTTGAGGTGGATACTAATGAGTTCACTGGCTTGTCCGACTGGGCGCTTTCAAGTCGCTCGACTGACTGACTGACTGACTGCACCTTTTCTGGAAGTCAGACTAGGATTGTTCCACCAAAAGTACTGGAATTCTTTCAGTTCCACTGCTCAAAAATGTTTCCATACTTATCTAATGGCCTTGTAGATCCATAATGACACCTTCTGGCTATGAAATGTATTATTTGCCAATAAGTTTTTTTTATCAGATTGTAAATTCATATAATGGAGCCAAGTCTTATGAGCCAGTGTTGGGAGTCTCCAAATGAACCATTTATCTAAAAGCAGGTATGATGGAACAGGGAAACACCTGCACTGATTTTGAAATTTGAGAAATAAAATTCCAGTTTAATTTGATACTAAGACACCGACCTGGATTTAAATTGGATGTGGGATGGCTTTACACTTTCTGGCTTTGTCACACCAAATCCTCAAACTTAAATGTATTTCAGTGATTCTTGAGAATAGGGACAAAACAGGTCCTATGGATAAAGCACAAAATTTGAATAAAATATACACAAAATATATATTTTTTTCAAATATCATACTTAAACTAACCTGGGTCATGTGAGCACAACAATGTATATTTTCCTGGTGTTTGCTTATTATTATTATTTTTTTATTTGTCGGTCGTCACTTCAACCTGCTCACCTGAGAAGACACAGTGTCTGGGGTGTAGCAAAAACGACACAGATTAAACAAATTAAAACAGATGGTCCGTCCAACTGTGTTCAGGTTATTAAAGTGACCCCTCTGTTTCGGTTTTCTTGGAAATATTTAATGAGATCCCTAATAAGAGCCACACTGAACAAAATTGTCTAACAAGGATAGAAAGTTGGAGTTTTACTTCAGTTTATCTCTTTTTTTTCTTCTAAATTTAACATTAGAAACTAAGCAAAGAATATCACAGACAAATCAGCTGCTTGCTGAAGCCACGAGCAGCTCATGCAAGTGTATTGGAAGTTGAACCATTTCGCAAAAGGAATCTTGACAAAAAGCTGACAAGTGGTGAGAACAGCATGTCTTGTTAGCTTTTGCCGCCCTCATTTTTGCAGCTAATCTTGGAGGTTGAGTAGGTGACATTTCAGCAGCTTTGCCAACCATGCTGTCATTTTTTTTTTTATTTTTTACAACCTTGAAGAAAAAAAAAGAGAAATCATATCGCTCTCCATGGAAGAGCATTACCACAATCTTAGTAAGCAGTTAATTTTTGAGATTTGAAATGACATTAGTTTACATTTTTTTTACTGCATCGAAGATTTTTATTTTTTTAATAAGCGGCAAATATCTACAGGATATCTGTCAGCTCCAGGGATAAATATAAGCTCAAATAGTGGCATTCAGATTGCAGCAGATTTGGTTCTTCAGTGCACAGTCACTGTTATATTCACTCTTGGGCATTATTCATTCAGGCCTGCAGTTGTAGCTAATCCCTGCACCCAAGGCACTTCAGCAATAATGTACCTGTAAAAAAAAAAAAAAAAAAAATCCCCATCCATATCTTTATGAGTTGTTATGAGATTAGTTAATATTTTATAATACTTTTGGGGGATTTATCATGTGTGCTTCACTTATGCAGCAAAATGTACCCAATCAGATGTGCCCATCTAAGCTTAAGAGTAAATATAATTTAACTTCAGACTGACGGTAGATATACAGAAACAGGTATTTAAATTTAAAATAACTAGGAGCTTCATGCCCTTCCCTTCCATCCAAATAAATACAAACATTTAAGCAATAGATGGTAAAGGTGCACTGTTGGGGTAGATGTTGGTTGGAATAGAACAAAACCATGACAGGACAATGTTAAAGTAATTTAGTTGCCTGCTGGAGACTTTTCCTACTAGAATGCAGAGAAAATAATTCAAACACATTTAAAACTTTTGATTTGTTTCCCTTCCGTCTTTGGAAAATGAAAGACGTGGGACACAAGAGAAGTTGCAGCACCTTGCACCTTCAGATTTATGCTTAAAATGCAGCAAGGGGCCTCCTGTCAAAACTGCAGAACAAAATCTAATTTAATAAGATGATACTGTATTATTATCCCATAATATGTCAAAACTTTTAAAAACAATGATTTGGTGCATCATCCGGAAAATGTGTGTTCATCTCTGAGTGATGAAGGCAAATCATTTTTTTTAATTAGACAAAGGTCTCTCGAAATGCCAGGTCTTGTGTTAAATCATTACATGGGAACAAAAAAGTAACTGTATTTATGCTAATGGATATTAATTTCTTTGTGACAGCCAGCAAGGCTTGTAAAGTAATTTATATCTCTCTTTGAGAGGTTTCTGTGGAGCCAGTTTGTGTGTTTGGCAGATGGGCTTTCCTTTTTAAGAAAGGCAGACATCTATCCATTCGAAACATTGAGAATCTGTAGAAAATATGCATGTTTTGTAAACTAAACCATGGGATTTTAAATTTCTAAGCACGAAGGGGGAAATCATCTAAATTCAAACATGAATGTACCAAAGAAAGAACTGGTTTGGGCAGGAAGACGCAGTCAATTGCAGTTTTCAACAGATAATTGTCATGATTAATGATATTAACATTGTTGATACTCTTTTTTCTTTCAAATTACTAGTCAGAACACATCTTTTCAAGAGCTTTTCATTGTAACCCTCATTTGTACAGTTTTTTTGGGGGGGTTTGTACATTTCTTTCTATTTTTAGTGTATTCTTGTATTTTTTTTTTCAAATAAATAATTTTTCCATTTCATTTGAAAACTAAAGTAACAAAGTCTGGAAATAAGGTGGGGAGGTACAGAAAGCTTCGACAGTCAGGGACGACTGATGTCATCTGCTGGTGGTGTTGATCCACCATGTTTTCTGCAGACCGCGGTCGACGCCGCCATCTACCAGCTCTGCTACTCGCTGTTTTTCAAGAGATTCTAAGCTACCAATTGCTTCTTTGTACTCTATGAACAGCTACATCTTCAAGCAGCTTCCTAAACTCAGAGTCATAACTCACCTTATTGTTCAGACGCAATAATATTGGCAGTTCAAGATCACTCAGGCAAACACAGATGCTTCTCTTCACTGGTATTTTACCTCTCTACCTCGTGCTTTAGTACCTTGAAATCAACGATACTTCCCCATATCCATAACCTCCAGGAACCAAGAAACCTCTAATATTCAACTTGATGTGCTGGTATAGATCCAGCATTCCTTCCTTCCTCTCGTTTGTCTTCTTGCAACTGGCCAAGCTCACGTTCCAGGATTACTCCTCCTTTGCCTCAACCTGACCTGTGCCTGCTCTACTGAGCATACCCTGAAGAAGAAGCCTGCTTTTTTGACCTTGTTTCTGGTTTGCTGCATGAGGATCTTTGTGGAGTTTGTCTGTCTTGCTCTCAGAGATGAGATGCTCAGACTGAGCGCCGGATTTATCGTCCTGACCAAATGATCCTTCAGTGATCCCAAGCATTCTCTTACATCAGAGCCGCTAAAGTCTTTCTGCTTCCCAGGAAGGGAAGTTGCTTAATTCTTGTCGTCCATTCAATTTGAATTTCTATCATGACTGTGTTTTAGGTGGGTTTTTTTATAGGACCATGTTTTGATGCTTTGAAAGTGACTTAACTTTCCTCTCATCCTCATTCTTTTGCTTAGTTTATACATCAACAAACTGTATTGGCAACAAGCAATTCAAAAGGTGTCAATCATAAAATGGAGAGCAAATATATATTTTCTAATAAAATGGATATGTATTTGATGTAAAAGCAGATCTTGATGCGTCAGAACAAAACTGACTTTGAAACATGTACATTTATCTCGTCTTAAAATGATCCCATTTGCTTTTGTGATGGCATTACTGAAATTGAGCTGAAATGAGTTGTTTCTCATTAGAGGTATGCAGACAGACTTTGTTCTTTTACCGTTATAGGGCGGTGGGAGGAAGAAACCTTGCACCTCTGTGAAGTGTGCCGGAGGCAGAATCAGTTAAAACACACTCCTTGACTCAAAGAATGAGAAGGCAAGGAGTCCCTGTTAACATTTTTCACTCCACTAAGCTGTTGGAACAGTAGATTAAGTGTGAAATGTTGTTGAAGATAATTAGGCAGGGGCCAGAGCAGGAAGAGTTGGAACAATCCCCGTTGATACAGCATCAAATGCCACCATCTTATAGATTGACAGAAACTACAACTGTAGTTGTCAGTAATTTTCAATGATTCTTAATGTGAATTTTTATCTTGCAGCTTAATTATCAGACAAAACCAATGTTCAACTACATTCACTAGCAAACTCAGTGAGCTTTCCACAAGACTAGCTCCTTTACATGAAAAAATGGTACATGAAAAAAAAGATGCTTCAAAGGTTTTATCTGCCACAATAAGAACAAACAACAACAAAAAACCCTCAGCAGTCAACAAAATAAATCTGAATGTCAAACATCATATTTCTTAGTAAAAACTCAAAATGGAAGCATAAGAGAGCATAAGAGTCCTGACCTGACTTTAGCTCTTCACTCAGTTCTGCGTGTTGGATGCAAGCAGTATTGATTTTTAACAAAAGCAAAAAGTCTACCACATGGGAGCCTTATTTACCATGTTTGACACGTTGTAGGGGAAATAGTAATTTTCACACTATGCTTTTGCATCGTGAAGAGTCTCCCAGGCACACGCCCCCTCACCTGCCCTCTCATGTTTCATGGTCTGAGTGGGAAACGCCAGCAGAAAAGGTTCCTCTATGAAGACGACATGCGAGGAGGACACTGGGAAGAAGCAGAAGCCAAACCAACATTCATAAAATTATTCACAGGAGCAAGCAAGACACGAAGGATAAAAACTAGGAACATTAAGTGACATCATGTATTTTAACCCTTCACTTCTCAGATTCATTTTAACATGGCTTAGATATGTCGAGTTTTTCCATCTTTCTTATAAGTTTTCCTCAACATGAAATGCCTTCAGAAACCGATTCAATGCAATCTGCCACTGCAGCACAACTAGCTGCTAACCAAACCACACTATTCAAGCATTTTATGACTCTGATGATAAATATTCTTCTTCTTGTGTTTATTGGTAGTTGGCAAACAATTTTCCGGTGTGGATTGCTACCACCAACTGGTGGGTCAGATTGCAATGATTCTCTTTTTGCGCTGTGCTCCTCTGTCTGACTCACTAATCAGCTGCTTTCAGCTCACCTGTGTCTTACCTGTTCATCTCCCTTTTTACACCTGTGCTCTCTACTATTTGAGCACTTGCTTCACAACCAGATTATTGACTTATCTGTGCCAGTAGAAATCAAGCAGTCCTTCCTTGGTCTTGTTTGTTTTCTTGTTATTGACTAAGTTCATGGACCTAGGTTATTCTTGCCTGGATTTATCCATCTCTGATATCTGGACCTCGACCCACGCTACAAACGCTGACCTATGCCCCACAAAGAAACGCTTATGACCCAGATATTCTCTTGGATACAAGCTTCTGTTAGCATACAACAATTTAGAAAGTTAGCTGTTGAGACTTGAGACCTTTTTGTGACCTATTTATTGTATTTTAGTCAAATGGTCACCATTCAGGCATATAAATACTACAGTAATTGTAGTTCTTCCATCAATGAGACCTATGCTATTAATAATTAAGGTAAACAATGCTTTTAAATTACATTTAACTAGAGCTTAGAGTTTTTCATTTGCTCTGCTACATTCTTTTCTCGAATAACTTTGGTTTTATGTTACATCTGTGACTATGCTGCTCCCTGGAAAAGCTCAGGTTTAGCAGCACTGCCAGTTAGGAGTTACAGCCAACCAACCAAGATGAAAGATTGACTCCAGGATTCATGGAGTTAAAATCCGCAATCAAAATCTGCCACCTCCATTCCTCACATGGCTCCGTGTAAGGATAAAAGAGATCATAAACAGCATTGGGTCTGCTCTACTCAAGCTCTTGACGTGACCCTCTTATACAGCCACCCATCACTCTCCATTCCCACCGACATGCTTTCCTGGTCTAACCTTGAAAAGACAGTTATTTTTATTCTCATCTACAAATTCATTTTATACAGCTAAAATGAACAATTATAATCAAGTGCTGCAACCTTTCTAATCTCTGTGTCAGTATAGAGAGGTACTCGGATGGATGGATGGATGGATGGATGGATGGATGGACGAATGGACGATCGTTTTTAATTATGTTGCGTTTGTATGACAGCCTTACTTACTGAGACAAAATTAAAATGTTTTCTGATCAGTTTTTGACTCTAGGTGTTTGTATTGGTTTCAGACAACTGTTTTGTTATTAGATGGTTTGTTATGCATTTTAGCCATTTTACTTGAATCATATGTTTTGTGTCTGTGACATATCATTTGTAGACTTAATATTTTTCATGCATTTTGGGCCAGTGCGGCAGTTTAAAGTTTAAATTTAGGACATTTTATAATTATGATTGCTAATAAAGCATGTTACACAAGAAACTGTATCTCACACATTATTTTTAAAGCAGTTTGTGGTATTTAATAATTGGAAAAATAGTAACTAACATGCTTTTTTGCTGGCACTTAAACGAGACACTGTTTAAGTTGGTGTGAGTTAGAACATGTAAAGCAGTACTATGATTATAGAGTGTTTAGTTTTATGTATTCAGTCAGTAACTCAAGTCACTAAACATCGATAGTTAAAATTTAAGCAATCTTGCAAATCTGAAGCAAATGTCCTTAATTTTTCTAAAGCATAGAAACTCTTTTCCCCACACTCACTTTTCTATTTTAATCTCTCAGACCACTCAGTAACCATGGAAATAGATATAGTTGAAATAATAGATATTTCATTGTCTGTGGTGCATAATGCGAGTTTGAGAAATAAACTCAGGGAGTTATGAAAAATTACTAGAACAAAGCTGCTGCATTGTAGGCTATTTATTATTCTCAGACTTGGCTGCAGGCACATATTCCAGAATTACACCTGTTTAAACCAGGCCTTTAGATTGAATGAGACGAGAAAGAGAGACTGCAGACAGACTGACAAGTGTAAAGAAGGAGAGACTCCAGCATGTGTTAATCGTATGGTGTAATCTGAAGTGTGATAACTTCTTATGTCTGAAGAAATGATTTTCAGCTTGTTAAAAAATCATTAAAAAGTTTCAGAACTCTCACAAGGGGTAAAAAGAAAACAAGAACTCTGTAGTCTAAACCTAGACTACAGAGTCTAAGAAGCATTTTTCTGTTTTCAAGCAAACAGAAAAATGAAAATTAAAGAAATGTGCAAAAAATAAAATCCGATATTGCATCAGAAGTTAATTAAAAAAAGGAGGTTTTAAACATATTTTATTTGTTACAAATCTCCATCCCAATGCTTTTGGCAAACACAGTTTCTCTCATAATTAAAATACTTGAACCAAAATTAAACAGTTTAAACTCTTTTCACATTGAGCAGAAAATTTCCAGAACACATGTAGATCAGATGTGCAAACTCTGAACTTTGAGCATGATGTCAACATCAGTTTAAATGTAGCTCATAATGCAGAGAAGTTGTACGATTTTATGATTTAGTGGTTATATCTCTGTTTTTTTAGCAGCTATACTTCAGTCAGTTACATTACTAATACAGGGACAACAATTAATACTAGGGATATGCCGATCAGGTTTTTTTCTGCCGAATCCGATACCGATCACATAGTTATGATTTATTTATTTTTTATCATAAACACTATCGTTACATTATGTGAAAAAAGGAACCATGAATTCATCTTAATTTAGACAAAAACTTGTTTTTAATAACTTTTTCCAAGAAGAAAACTAAACAAAACAGGCATTGTGCAAATTATACTACTATCAATAATACTA
Source organism: Poecilia picta (assembly GCA_033032245.1). Classification (NCBI taxonomy): domain Eukaryota; kingdom Metazoa; phylum Chordata; class Actinopteri; order Cyprinodontiformes; family Poeciliidae; genus Poecilia; species Poecilia picta. The sequence goes on along the minus strand of CM065372.1, from coordinate 20,072,232 downwards.
TCTTTAACAGACTGATAACATATGAAGGTTGTGAAGAGGCTAAATAATGCAAAGAGCTAAAATATAACCTTTCAACATTGCCAAAAAAATTCAAGTCTAAAATTTAACATTCAAAGGCAAATACAGGATCCACTGCAATAAACAATCCTGAGTTACTGAATAAAAACTTCCTGTTAGCATAGCGGCTAGCTGGTTACTGCTAGTTCTGATCGGCTGTTTCTGACTGAGCGGAGTAACAGGGAGGAGATCGATTATTTTTTTAGAGATCTGTCTCATGTTAGGACAGAGAAATTTTTAATACGTATGTAAAATGTATTTTTTAGGTTAGATGCTGCAGCTTTAAACAGGTTCGGTCAGAGAGTCGCTACAGGGTGGAGCAGAAGCGGCTCCGTGTCAAATATTACTAAATATTAAATATTACTACCTGTAGCGGAGCAGCGGTTCAACAGCAGAACCAGCGTCTTACATCGCAGCTCCAAGACTTAAATCATTTAGCGGGTTCTTAGTTTATCTTTCTGACAAACACTCACTCCGGTGTTTGTAGCTGCGCTGCTTTACCTGCTGTCTGATCCTCCATGTCTTTTTACTGCACTGAGCCTCGATGTAGCCAAACTCCGTCATTGTTTTTATGTCTATTAGCTTCGTTGTGTTGATGCATTTTGACCTGCTTCTATTTTCCGCCACAACAAACATCCTCATTCACTCAGTGCGATATAGTTACACATCGCTTAGCATTTGTTGCTGTGCATTTGCACCCTGTGAAGGAAAGACGAGATCAGCTGGACAGACAGGCTAGGAAAGGAAATGCAGGTGATCGGTATCGGCAGCAGAGCCAATGATCGCCGATCCCGATCATCACCGATTTCACGGAAATCGGCCGATTATGATTGGTTACCGATCGATCGGCACACCTCTAATTAATACTTGTAATATGCTAAATACTACGTTTAGTTTTTGATGTATTTTGTTTTTTTACATCGAAACATATCCAAAAATATGCTTAGGATATTTTTCTATATCCCAAACACATAGTTGTTGCCCTTATTTCAAGGAAAGTCTGATTCATCATTAGGAATACTTCTGGTAAATTACAAGATTTGATTATTTGGCAGCTAAAACACCCAAAGCTTTTATGGAGAGATCTAAAAACATTTTTTTTGATTGGTTATAAAGATCCAGGAAGTAAAAAAAGAAAGAAAGGAAGCAAAATATTATCAGATTCAAGCCATACTTATGAACCAAAAAGGAGACGATAAAAACAACTTACAAATAATGTGTCACCAATGTGGTCAGAATCTATAATCCTGCAGCAGACTCAGGTCCTCTTCAACAGCTGAAAGTTGTTGCAGCAAGTGGAACTTTCTTCAGACTCCAGTGCACCTGTCTACACTCTCACAATTAGGCAAAAGTAAGACAGGGCACAAGTCAAAAAGTGGTGACAGGAAGTGAGGTTCAGACAGGGGTACTGAAAAGGCATGCCAGGGCCAAAGTGACAGCCTCAAGGGATTGGATGGCTGACGCGGTGGGTTAGCAATGCCTCACAGCAAGAGGGCCCTCATTTCAGCTTCCTGTTTGCCTGCAGTTCAAACGTATCCACGGTGTGTTTTAGGAGTCAGGCAAAAGTATTGACATTTCTCTGTTTTGCATATCACAGCCATAAACTTCAGCCTATTTCAATGTGATGAACCACCACAAAGTAAAGTGGAGGAAAAAATATTTGCAACAAATTATCTTTATTAAAAAAATAATAAAAAGTGTTGTCAGCCTTCCTGAGCTGATATTTTTTGGAACTATGTTTTGCTATATGCTGGTGTAGCTGTTGTAGTACTTGCTGCATCTCTACTAGCTTCAGTTATCCATTAAACACAATAAAATTATTTAAGCTCTGGCATTCATAAAAAGTGTTGTACATCAGTTTGCTGTAGATTCTTAATTGTATTAAGGTCTGAACTTTGACTAGACCACACAAGTATGCTTTGACATAACCATGCCCTTGTAGGTCTGTCTATATGTCTGGAGTTGTTATGCTACTTAAAGAGTTCAGAAATCCCATTCATATTCAGTTTTTAACGTCATAGACTGTACATGTGAACTTTAAGTTTTCAACATTTCACTAAGTTATAGTTTTCACTGCAATAACATAAAGCTAATATGTTTTAAGGAACTTAAATAGGAAGGTTCTCTGCTTCCCCTTTAAATACTTTGCCCTTATCTCCCAAATGTTGTGCGCAGACAAATGATTCCCCAGTGGTTTGTGCATTGCTTATTTGTTCCAGGACAGTACAAAAACTTGATATGGATTGAAGAGGGCATTTTAGCAGGATATTTCTATTTATGCTGACTTTGGGATGAATATGGGGTTAAATTAAAATAACTTCAGTTTTCCTTAGCTTGAAAGTGTCATATGGAGTGGTGGTTATGGTGAGGACGCTGAGACCCAGGTAAGATGATGAATATGATGAGTTTAATGATTATATGCTCAGGGAAACAGTTCAAGACAAGCGCACAGCCGGTAGCAACTGACTAACAGGACTAACATGCGAGCGAACACAAACCAGGACTAGGCAGTTCAACTGGAGAGCGTAAACAGCCTGCAACAACCATAGACAGCAATTGACATTGATTGACAATAGACAAGGACCCAACAGACAACAGGTGGGACTAAATACACTGGGAGGGTAATCAAGGGAACGAGAAACACCTGGGAACAATCAACGGGGAAGACGCAGAGACAGACTCACAGGACAGAAACTGAACACAGAAAAACCCTAAAATAACTACACAAAAAACAGATCACGACAGAAAGTACTAATGTCACTGGTATCATTTTGGATTTGTGATTATTGCCACTGTTTGGGTCCCACATTCATGACCACTTCACCAGAAAGACAAACACACATTGTCACACTGGTGACACAACATACTGTTCTTTTTTTGTTTTTGTATTTGTTTTCTGCTCTATGTATAAAATACCCAAAAATGTCAAGTAGAAATCATGAATCTGATGTAACAAAGAGTAAAAACTTTTGGAAGACAACTGCTTATAGAAATGGTCCAACATTCCCCGAACCCTTCACAGATATCGATAATGTCATTTGAAAACTGTATATTACAAATATAAAAAACACAGAGATCATATAATATTACAGAACACATTAATGCCCTTATCTCCCTTAACTTTCACGTAGCTGTCACTTTGACATTGCATCTCCAGGAGAATCTGAGCCATTTCCCCAACTCAGACATGAATGTCAGTCTGGACAACAGAAATGATAAAACCAATTAAAACTTTCAATCTCTGTCCTTCTGATAACAAACAGAGGGAGTCTGTGTGAGGCAGGACAGAGGAAGGATGAAAGCTCTCTCGTATTGATGGCCTCGTGCCAGTAACAGCAGAATTGCCATTAGCGTTTTTTTTTATTTTTTTGTGCAAAACAACATTTGGGAACAAATCTCCTGGAGCTTGACTCAATGCATTTTTTTTCCCTCAGTAAAACCGGGTCTAGATCCATTCTCTTTTTAAACGGAGAAGAGTGGAAACCTTTGTTATTCATTGCATTTAAGTGGACCAACTGATGTTCTGTATGCAGCTTAAAATGTCACTCAAGAACTCTGAAGCTTCTTTTAAACCTTGACTTGTATGGTAATATAGAAATTCAGGTAATTTGAAAAAGAAAAAGAAAACTCTACCATCTGTAGATGGAGAAAAAACTAAATTACTCATACAGGGACAACTACTAATACCAGAGCAACAATAGGTTGGATAGGTTTTCTCCTTAATAAATGAAATCATTCAAAAACTGATTTAATATTCATCTTTGTCTGATATTAAAAGAAGTTAATCTGAAACATTTAAGTGTCAACAAAACAAAACAAAGCAATTTGTGACAGTCATTTTTCATATCTCTGCAATAGAGTCAACCTCAAACTGCAAAAAACTCAATGTTTAAAATTTCCCTGCCCCAACACATGACTCTGACAGCGAGATGTTTTCAACTTTACTGAAACTGCAAGGTTTGCGCCGCATAGCATTTGTTCAGTCAGAAGTTAAAGGCAACGTTATTAACTGAGGTGCTTATTAGGTCAATCTAGGCCCAGTGTGGTGCTATCGCTCTCTAAAATAAGATGGCATTGGAAGATCCTTGTGGGCGGTCGGGAGTACATAACAACCCTGCTTCTGTCACCGTGTCCATCAGCAGATCGATCCAAAAGGCCTTATCAAACAGCATATCTCCAGCTAACAGGGTGCTGAGGATTGACTTCGCAAATCTCTTCTCGCTCTAACTTTCTTTTGGATCTCGGCACACCGTCCTTCGTCTGCGGCTCATAATCAGCCGGGCTGATCTCGTCAGAGCTCCTGTCTTTACTGAAGAAGAGCTTTGAGGTTGCAGAATGCCAAACGAAACTTATGTTACCCGATTCTGCTACTCAGACGTTTCTGCCTCAAAAATATAAAGAAAGCAACTATTTCACCCATCAACACTGACTTGAGTTATTAACATGTTCAAGTGCCTCACGGGTTGTTGACTTTAAGATTTGTGCAATATTTTATTGATGCGCCTTGTGCAACTGTTGCATCATAGATTACAAAGAACAAGCAGCCCAGACGGCAGGGGAACACAGGAGGATCGTCAGAATAAATCAGGTAATGGCAATTGTTGCTCCGTCTCGTTTGTTTTTTGTTTTTTTTTACGGTGACGAGGATGTAAGCGTTGCGTCTCACTTCCTTGCACCAATCCAAAGATGGCACAAAGCGATAACGCATACGGACAGCCCCTGCTGCAAAGGGACCGGATCCTTCAAGTGGAAAAATAATCAGGGGCGATGAGCGAGGTTTAACTGCTGTCCAGTAATGTGCACCATCAAAGAGCAATAACATTTCAGGAGTGAGCCATTATGCTTTGTCAAACAACTTTCATGAGCATAAAACAGTATTTTACACTGATGGTATAGCGTGATTATCTGTTACAGCATTTTATTCTGAGATAGGGATGTTTTGCAGAAAAGTGTTTGTTTTGAGATCAAAGGGAATAGTGGGATTGTGGAGCCAAGATTGCAGTACATTGGCGTGATATCAAGACTGTCGATGTGATGTATAGAAACGCAGAATGATCCAAGATGTGTCTTTATTTAAACGTTAAATTTTTAGGTTACCTTACATAATGATTAAAGTTGAAAATAGAAACCACAATGGTAAAAGAAACCTAATCGAAACACAACCATCAAGATCCAGTGTCATGAAACACCACAGAAAAAAATACAGAAAGCAGGCAAAAAATGCTGTGGTGGTAGGAAGGTAGTACGGACCATGTGGCGCTCTGAACGGGTGGGTTCGGAGACGTGATCTGAATGTGGGCAGAGATGCTGATGCACAAACGTTCAGAGGGTGTGCATTTTAAAGCAGGGAGGCAGAGCAGCTAAAAGGTCTTTGTCCCACAGTGGACAGATGGAGCCCAAGCTGTGGAAAGCAGAAAGGCAACAGAGAACCTCAGCGTAGAGGCTGGTCTGCAAGACGTTAAGTGAGATGTGCGGGAGCGAGGTTGTGAGGCTGGCTCGTCAGAAAACCCCATGCAAAACCACAAAAAAGATGCAACCGACATGAAGAAGGTACTCTGGCCAGAGGAGAGCAACACAAAACCTTTGGCCGATGCAAACGGCTCAACACGCGGTCTTCATGGAGACACATGGTGGTGGTAGCATCATGCTGTGGGAATGATTTCCAGCATGGACATGGAAGAATGGGATATGGACGGAGCTAAAATCAGCAAACAACACACAACCAGAGCTACAAGAGAATGCTTTGGAGCCTATTCATAATTTACAATGGCCCAGTCAAAGTCCAGATCTATGTCGAGGCAGAACTATGTGTGGCCTATGTGGTTCTGGTGGATTCTATCAGTGTGGCAATAAATGACAAGGAGCTCCTCAAGTTGGCATCAGCTGTTTCTTTAATTCTCCATCTGCATTTCACACAACAGGCATGGAGGTAAAGTCAGTCCCTGACATAAAACAAGCTCCTCGTTGGTGATCCTCATGGCTCTGAGGATTACCCATAATAAAGTCACCACAATAAAGTCATTTCAAATTACAGTGATCGCATAGTGGATTTTGTTTTACAGTAATAGAACAACCAGTGAGTGTCTTATACAGAGAAAATAAAGTAACTAATTAAAATAATCTGGAAAATAAAATAAAATGCTGACATTTAATTTACTGGATGCCATTTTTATGTTTTAGTTTATATAACCTTGCATTTTAGAACAATGTAGAAACATAAATGAACCACATCATTATATAAAACTGTTAATATAAAACTCAGTCTCATGTTAACCATCTGCTACAGGAGATTTGGTAAAACATACCTGCTTTTCACAGAACGGGCATGGAGGTAAAGTCGGTCTCTGGCATAAAACAAGCTCCTGTAAGGAGGAGCCATAGTGTTACCCGCGTGGGAAATTCCCACTGCACTTTCCCACGAACTAAACTTTATGAAACACGACAAAAACGACATCATTACAGACCTAGCGTGACTCAAACCGAACATATTTCAACAATATGTAAAAACGAAAACCATAAACACACTTCACAAAATGCATAAATAATATTTCTTTATCACATGTCAGAGACACTTTACCTCGTTGGTGATCCTCATGGCTCTGAGGATTACCCATAATACCCCGCTCTTTCTAGGTGAAGGCAATACAACTTTTTACCAGCAGATGGTGGATTTTAGCAGGATTTAACCTGAACCATTTTAATTATGTTACAAATGGAGCAAAATATAAAAAAGACAACAAAACAAAAAACTGTCTCCAGTTTGTAAGCGGGTAGCTTTACTGGGGGATTTCGAATTTGTAAGCTTTGCAGCATCTACTTAACAGTTATGGGCCACTTGGTATACGACACAGAATGCCAATGAAACACAACGTTTGTGCTTATTATGTGAAAACATCTGGAAGATTTTAGGGGGTTAATACTTTTGCAAGGTTCTATAGATGCTGATACAGATTGAAAACAGTGTTAATCGGCCTAATCTGCATTTGAGCGAAACAGTACAGTATGCAAACAATCAGGTATTAATCCTGTTAGACAGAGTCATGTTGTTTCTTTTATTATAAGACACAAGTCATGATTCCAGTGTTTCTTAATCCTCTTGGCATTTAAGCAAACAAAAAAGTCAGTCAGGAAGCTTTTTTCCCATTGAACGTAAACATGATACTGTAGGATTTTACGAAAAAAGGCATGCATAGCAGAAGTACAATGCATAGTGCATAAGAGTTTTTGTGCACAAGAAAATATGTGCAGAAATGGTTCCAATCTGTTGGAAAACTTTAAAAATAATAAGTCAGTACAATAATACTAAGAGGAAAACAGTTATTGGTTCTGTCCAAAAAAAACAATCTTTCATGCAGTGGGAGAATTTCACCAGTCTTTTTTTCATAAGTCTACCATCTTAGCTTATCATTTCTCTTTTTTTGCACCCTGGTGATCCCCACTCAGAATAAGCGTGTAAGAAAATGGATGGATTCGGATACTGGCTGCTGATAACAATTCCGCAGAATCCCACTTACATAAAAATAACAAAACTGCTTGAGTACGTTCATGGTCTACTCTCTACCTCTAAGCATGCAAGTCTGTAATGAATGCTTCATTTCCTCATGCTTTCTACATCTTATAAAACTGATTTTCTTCCTGAATTTGAAGACTTTTGTTTTGTTGTTTGACACTGAGGATTTCTGATGTTTTTAAGCAGGATTAGTGGTTTGGCAAGTTAACTTTTGGTTCATCTTTGGGTTTTTAGTAACACAAAGCTGCTTCACATCATGACAGAATTGTATTTTAAAGTCTTTAGTCAAATTGAGGATGACAACTCGCAGTCTAAACCGAACCTTTCCCCACAAAGAATGAAGATTCACCATGAACATGGGAAAAAATGTCTTGAGAACATCTGTGGGCAAATACCCAGTTACTCAAAATCAAAGCTACTGTAATAAAGAAAACAAATATAAACATTAAAATCCATATGGGGAAAAAAAAGGGCAGCCCAGTGGTAGAGCTGTTGCCTTGCAGCAAGAAGGTTCTGGGTTTGATTCCCGGCCCCAGTCTTTCTGCATGGAGTTTGCATGTTCTCCCTGTGTCTCATGTGTGGGTTTTCTCCAGGTACTCCGGTTTCCTCCCACAGTCCAAAAACATGACTGTTAGGTTAATTGGCCTCTCCAAATTGACCCTAGGTGTGAGTGTGTGTGTGCATGGTTGTGTGTCCTGTGTGTCTCTGTGTTGCCCTGCGACAGACTGGCGACCTGTCCAGAGTGACCTCGCCTCTCACCTGGAACATCAGCTGGAGAGGCACCAGCAACCTTCCTGATCCCACCAAGGGAGAAGGGTGTAAAGAAAATGGATGGATGGATGGATGGATGGATGGATGGATGGATGGATAAAGAAAAAAGGAAATCAGAAAAGAAACAGAGAGATAATAAAAATGATTTTCATTTTTATTGTTACTTTCAAAATGTTATTATTTATAACCAGAACGTCCTAACAAAAACTACAAGAGTATTTTTACTAACAGTTCAAATGTTGCTGACAGAGTTGATTCTGATTCTGAGTGCTTATACAGTATAAATGAGATGTGGTTTAACATCATTAACAAAATAAAATATTTGAGTACATATAGTGATATATGATGACATTTATTTAGACTTCACTGCTCTCCAGTTGCTTGCTCTTTCTCTTCCTCCTCTAGAATGCTCTTTTTCTCATTCCTAATATATCCTGCTTCCGTATCTTAGAAGCCTCTGAATAGCTCAGCATCCCTGTGGGACAGGAGCTGCCTCAGCTAGCCGTCGGCAGTGATTGACACCACTGGAAGTGTGCAAAGTGAAATTAGAGCTGGTCTTAAATACAATTTCAAACTGTCCTCTTAATTGAATTATTAAATCTCTGATTATGTTTGAGTAAAGGCTATTTTCCATTAGTGGTAACAAAACTCTGACAAAGTCTGATGATGAAGCTGGTGATGTGTCTTTGTGCTCTAAGATAGGAGGCCAAAGTCTTCCCAAACTTAGAGAGGAGAGTAGCAGAAAACTAGAAAATTCCGCAGAAATTTTAAAGGGCCTGCCAAAGTGTGCCCGTCGGATTTTTAATAAAACGTTCATTACTTATTCCATTCAGTATATGAAACATTGGTATTAAGCAAGAAAATCGTTCTGATGCTTAACATTAGCATCAATGCTAACCTGAGCTAAATTGTAGTCAAAAACCTGTGGAGAGTCAAAAACATGTTGATGAAGCTGTACTTGCACCATTAATTTTGTTAAAATTAACACATAAGGTGAAATTAGCCAAAATGCTAATGTTAGCATGACTGCTATCAGTTCCATGTTTGGAATCAGTAGCGTGTTGTCTGTCATTACTTACTCCATTCATTATATGAAATGTTGCTAATAAGTAAGAAAAGTGTTCTGATGCTCAACATTAGCATCAACGCTAACCTGAGCTAAATAGTAGTCAAAAACCTGTGGAGAGTCAGAAAAATGTTGATTAAGCTCCTACTTGCACCTCTCAACATTGACAAAAAATTCAAGTATAAAACATAACATTCAAAGGCAAAAACAGGATCAATCAACATTTCAGAGTTACTGAATGAAAACTTCCTGTTAGCATAGCGGCTAGCTGGTTACTGCTAGTTCTGATTGACTGTTTCCGGCAGAACAGGGAGGAGATCGATTATTTTTTAGAGATTATCTGTCTCATGTTAGGACAGCGAAAGTTTTAGTACGCATGTAAAATGTATTTTTTTAGTTAGATGCTGCAGCTTTAAAGAGGTTCGGTCAGAGTCACTAACAGGTGGAGCAGAAGCGGCTCCGTGCCAAATATTAAATGTTACTGCCTGTAGCTAGCAGCGGTTCAAGAGCAGAACCAGCGTCTTACATCACAGATCTAAGATTTAAATAATTTTACAGGTTATTTGATTAGCTTTCTGACCGTCATGCTAATCCGGGTGAGTGTTTGTAGCTGCGCGCTGCTTTACCGGCTGTCTGATCCTCCATGTCTTTTTTTACTGCAGTGAGCCTCGATGTAGCCAATCTGCGTCAAGTATTAGCTTCATTGTGTTGATATATTTTGCTTCATTGTGTTGATATATTTTGACGAGCTCCGCCGCTGTGAGTCCAGCTGCACATGCAGGTTATTGGCAACAAGAGACAACGATCGCAGCGCACCGCTAATTGACACTATTAATGATTAACGAGCTTCAGACCGAGACTGAAGCTGCGCACATGTTCTCACTCACGGTACAAAATATTAAAAAAATAAAGACAGTCCATAATAGTTTATTTGTCTAAATCTTTCAGCCTTCATACTAAGGATGTCATTTCACACTGAAAAATTCAGAGAAATAATAATTTTATCTAAACAAAATATCAATAGTCACAGGAAATACTCTCTGCTGTCTCTCAGAGTAATGGCTGCCGCTGGCTGGAACCCGTTACTATGGTAATTAATGCCCCGCAGCTGTGAGGAGACAAAGAGCGGGAAAATCCTCTTCTCCCTCGTTTCTATACTTGGGAGACACCCAGCGCCAGTCTGAAGGACCCTGACAAAAATCCATAAGCCCTAGAAAATTTTTGAAAACATTTTACGGGAGCAGGGATGTGTATCTATGTTCTGACCAAGTTTTAGACCAATAGGGCAATATTTATGCCTGTGAGGGCGAGTTAAACACAGTTTTTCAGTAAGCCATCAGGAGTCCTGTGTGTGTGTTTCAGACAGAAAGGTTACTGATGCTGTGAGTTCCTCAATCTCCAATTTTTTCGTTTTTATTTCGTTTTTATTAATTTTTGTCGTCATTTTAAGTCAGAATCCCAACAAAAGTAATAGCTCCCTTCCCGGGCACGAGCCGCTCGATTTGATACCACTTTTGTGGGTGGGCACGCAGCGGTACGAGCCGCATTAACGGTGACGGAAGAAAAATATGGAATAATAAAGAGACATTCTATTAGGTGTAGAACAATAAGTGCCTGCCATGCAAATGCATGGAGGCAGTGACTGACCTGCTTCGCAGGTCAGTCACTGCTCTCCTTATGCATTGCAATGGCAGGCCCTAATAAAACCGAGAAATGCAATTTCCTTTCTTTTCCTTACTAAAGAAGATCTGAACTGCACAGACTTTAAATCACTTACTTCTGTAAAGCAAGTCCCCCTCAAAAAAATACCAATGAAATACAAGTAATGTAACAAAATGCAAAAAAAAGCTTTTTAGATAGAAAAAGCATTGCTATGTCTCAGGCAGATCTCAGAATTTTTGCAGGCTTTTGATTTTTGCATTTGAACTGTGCCAGTTTGATACATATTATAGGGTAATTTCTCAAAATCATTTAGATTAAAAATGTGTCATTTCAATTAACCTTTTCAGTGCATCATAAGAGATGAAAACAATCCTGCACAGCCACTGTTTCCTCAAATCTACACCCAGCAACCCCTTTGGAGCATCAAATGAGCAGGCTGATCAAAGCCCCGCGGTTTAAGCCACAGTAAACAGATTTTGCACAGAAACGTAAAATCCGTACTGTTTGTTCTGCTCTGCGAAAATAAACAGACATGAGAAGCATTTCTTTATGTTTTACCGAGAGACGGGAAACATAAATGTATCATTCAATTATCTGAGAGCATTAGAAGAAGATCAGACGGAATATTTCAGCCCTAATTCTGCCATGGCGCACGAGCAGCGCTGTGTGTTCGGCACTGCAGGAGGTTACCTTGTTGTCATCTGTGAGTTTATAGGTTTCTCCATATTTGAATAACAATTGATACAGCTGCAAGTGCAAAGACTCCTGCTTTTCCACCCCCATATAAACAACAACAACAAAAATCAGCCTGGCGATATGACAAATTGTGTGCTTTGTTCATTGACCCTCTAGGGTCAATTATGTCTGCTGCACGAAGACACCAAGAGCGCCTCAGGTTCACAAGACCGTAGTGTTGGCACGTTGATCGATGGCAGGGATGCTTATCAGCCACAGTGTGTTACAGACACCTAATTGCAATTGATCCCCCTCCGCTGTACCATTAATTGTAAATCCTCTCTCAATCACAAACTCCACACACACTACATATGTTGGAGTCAGATCTCAAACTTCATTCATTAGAGGGATCTACATCGGTTTCCAATATGGCCCCAGACAGTGCTGAGAGTGAGGTGCTGCTCAGTGTGCTGAGCGCTGCTGGGCGGGCTCCGAGGCGTCCGCATGGCTTGAAGGTCAAGGTTGATAACAAACAGCTGAGAGCGCTCATCAAGATGTCGACTCGCCGAGTTCTGCTGTCAAAATACCACAGTGAAAACCAAAGCAAACGCAATCTAATGAAATGATTGATCTTTTCACCTCAGTATTGGCAATCACTTGGCCAGTGGCGTTGTACCAAGCTGAAATGTCTCAATAAATAACTAGCCTTACTAAAGTTTGTATTGACAATGACTCGTTTCCACTAAGCGGTACGTCACGGGTCGGTGCGGTTTGAAACCTTATTTTATGGTCCGGCTTATCCAGGAGAGCATTTCCACCATTAGTTGGAGTCTAAATGCCAAACACACAACTGCTTGTTACAAGACATGACTATTATCCAACAAATCCAACAACGGCGGTTTGAGATACTAAAAATAGCACTTAAGCGTCGCACTAAGTACACATTAATGAAAGTGCTCAGGTAAGAGTAGAAATGTATTTTAGTAAAAAGGTTACTCAGTGACGAAGCACTATGGCTCAGTGGAGTTCAATAGTCTTTGGAATGGCTTTCTAACCTTTTTAATGATGATGGATGTCAACAATTTGTTTCTCGTCTGTTCATGAAGTTATTTAGATAAGGCAATGAAGTGCAGTATTTTTAAACTTTCCCACAACGTCCCACATGTGGACAAAAACCCCGACAGCTGAGAAACAGTGTGGATCAAGGGGCCAAGACCGAGCAGGTCGATCAATCCACCCTTCCCTCTCTTCCCCAAGGCGACATGGAGTTTTCCACCCACGGGAAGGCAAGAAGACGCCACTGTTCAGCAGCCAGTAGGGAGCACTCCTCTCCAGAACCCCTGCAGAGCCAAATAAACAACCCCAAACGCAACGCATCCCTCCCACAGCTGATGCCCTTTGGATATACCAGAACAGCCATCACATCAGCCCTCTCTAAAAGTAACATCACCAGCGCCCCCGGTGGTCCACAGACTGCAAACGCACAGGATCGTTCCCATACAGTCCACCAGTAAGTGCAGGACCCAGACTTAAAATGCCAAACACCGAGCCAATTTGTAAGAATTGTAGTAATAGTAGTTTCTTTGCAACATTTTAGGAAAGTAAAAAATATAATAAATAATGAAGAATTTTTACAGGATTCTTAAAACTTTATTTATTGTTCAGGGTAAACAAAATAATCTTAAGATGTCAATGCCAAGAACCTACAGGTATTGCTGTTGCTGACCCTGAACACCAAGAATTAAAAGAGAAGGCAAATATGAAATCAGCAAATGCTACCTGTTTGTAAGTTGATGAAGCTGTGCAAAGTATTGTGTTTGCATAAATGACAGATAAAATGAGTAACGTTTGCGTTTTCAAAGACAAACTGTGTGCTGCTTCTTTGTTTTGTAAATCTAGAGGAGCTTTTCTCAAGACAATGCTTCCTGGACTAAGCACATTCATACGAGGAGATTCTCGCCAGAGGCTTATTGGAATAAACATAGCACTTGACAGGGTGACAGGCAGAATGTGGCTACAGGGCTAACAGCTCTCCAGCAGCCTCCACCCTCTGGCAACAGAGTGTACACAACTACTCCAAGGTGCCTTGAAAGAAGTGTGTTATTAAATAAGGCAGTGCGGAGATAAAGATGTCAGCAGCAATGATACGTTTTCATTTTGACTCCAAACTTATTTGCTTATAGAGGAGGATGAGTTGTGCAGCTGGTGGTGGGTTAACAAAGGGGATCCCCCCTCGCTGCAGGGAGACTGATATGTCAGCAGAGACAGCGGCTCCGCCTCAGTCGTCCCCTGCCCTGGTAAGGACAAACTAATATAGCAGAACTGCATATGTGGCGCTTTCTTAACGCACTTAATTCTCCTTGCACAAACACAGACCAGGCCGAACGCTTTCATAACAGTCACCGGTGACGGACTGAAGCTGCGGTGAGGACACCGTGTGAGCGCATAGCTCACAAGTTTTACTGACGGGAATGATGTGAAAGCACCATACAGATGATTCATCCGCTCATTTGTCTTTCAGCAACCCAGATGATTTCAGTCTGGTCTCGCTGCATCCATCTCTGTTAGTGTCAAGTTGTTCTCTTTCATCATTAAGCGAGTATCAATAAATATCACAAGGGCAAAGTGAAAAAATAAATAAGGATTTGCACAGAAAAACTTGCAGTGTGGTTTACTGGCTGTTCTCATAGGATTGTTGCTATTGCTAAACATATAGCATAAACGGAATGCATAATTTGAATACATTTCTAAGAACATCTGGCAGATAATTAGTTTGTGTCTTTGAATATGCTACAGATATTGAAAATAACTTAAAAGAAATCTCTCACACCACATCACAGCTACGTCTGACCCATTGAAAGTGGCGTCTGTCTCTCTTTTGTAGCTCTGCTCTTTTACAGATATTCGGTTTTTGGTATTCACATCTCTAGACTGTCCTTTTCATAAGTTTTTTAAAGGATTGTTTTCATCTTCTGACTTTTTAGTAAACAATGAGATATTTGCAACTGAAGCTTACCAGCTACTTTTTAATCCATTTTTTTCCATCATCCACCCTAAATGTTCACCTGGCCATTTAGGTTGACCAAAAACACCTTTCTGCAAAACGCCTGATTGATCCACAGCCATGGAAATGTTTTCTCTTTTGAAAGAAACGCACCTTTTCCACCTCTAACACTATCTCATCTAACTGTGGGTCAAAACGTTATTTTTACATTACATCATTTTCTCCAATTCATTTTTTTTCCCATGAAGGTCAAACTTCTGCAGGAACTGCTGCATATGAAAGTGATTCTGAAGGTTTGATGCAGTCAAAAAGGGAAGAGAAACGAGACATGATTTGCCTTTCTATTGCGCTGTGAGAAGCTCTCTTGGAATTAATTACAAACTGAGAAAAACAGAAACTCTTTTCTATTAGCTTTCTGCTGCTCCGTGGACATTGGTCATCGTAATTCTTAAAATGCTAAGCAGCTGCTAATCTGCTCCTGGATGCAGATTGCTGGAACAAAGGAGTCACAGTGTTCACAAAGCAGCAAAATTTGCATAACCTGCCCTTTGCTAATGAGAACTGTGTAAAAGCCACAGCCCCAACAAGCTAATTAAAACCAAGACTTTGGTCAAAGCTATCTGATCAGGAAAATCTGGCAAAGTGCCCCAAACTTTTGCAGTTCCCTCCTTACTTGCTTCGACCAATCAAAATTAGCGCTGATGGGAAGTTTGGCTCTTTTCAGAGAGCCGTCTCTTTTGGCTCAGGCGTAGGAAGAGTCTGTTCCCAGTGCTGAAACGACAGATACAAACGTATTCTACAAAGAGCCACTTTTAGAATTAAAAGAGCTGAGTTTATTCATACACCTAATCATGTCCTTGTACATGAATCTCAGAGAAACTAATTACATCTCGTTTTGCACCCATTAATCTGTGATGATGTTTTTTTTTTTTCTCTCTCTCAACTGAACATCACAATTTATCACAAGAAACCTTCACACCATGATCTGAAGCAATGAGGCCGGCTCATAAATAGCCAAATTACAAATCCAAAGTAGCAACTTTACAACTTAATTTGGAAACTTCTTAAAAAGAAGATGCAATCTAGTTTTCTGATCGTTCTAATTACGAAAAGTGTTGCATAATTTTTGGTTCATTTTGGATAAAAGCAATCATACTGTCACGCAAAGGCTGCAACTTTTTTTCCTGATTGTTATAGTGCGGTATCACTCGTAAGATTTAAGTGTCTTTTCTTTGTGTAATGTCTTAGTTTAACATGAAAAGGATTAAATTACAGTAATGTTTATGTAGAAATCCATCCAATTAAAACATTTTAAGACCATATTTTTCCTGTTGTTTTCTTCAGCTGTGGTCTTAGAAACGAAAACAAAAATCTTGTTTTTGCAATTATCTGCCTGCCTGTCTATCCATCAAGAAGCAAAGTTCTAACCTTCCCATCTTAACAGTATCATGGTGAGTGGCTGAAAAACAACTAGAAGGGTAAACACAATTTAACGCTGGAAAAGCCAATTGTGTTGATTAGACGTGCCTCTTTCTTTTCTATTTAATTTGGCCTTCACTGGCTGCAGACTGACTTATTCTTGTTATAACTTCAGCAGCAACACCAATAATCAGGCCTTCAATCTGTTGAAAGTCTAGTCCTCTTTAAGCCTGCTATTATTCTCCCTGCAATAGGCGTGATTGTCAGGATGGCAGCAACTACTGAACTTTTTCCTCTGTCTGTCTGGGGGATATTAAAGGCTTAGTCGGATTGCTGAGTTATTAGAGGGAGTTTTGCCAGTTTTTGTATGCCGTCTCCAAAAACATTCAGGTCTTAAGGCTCCCTCCAGTGAAAATGTAGTTCTGTTTGTGTTGTTTTTTGGGGGGATTGTGATGGACTGGCTGGCTCTGCAGGATGTCTCCTCTCACTCCATAATAGCTGGGGTAGAGAGTAGCAAGGCCACAAAAAGACAAATGTTTTCATTCTTTACTTTCAATTTGGGGAGTTTTATTGGACGCATCATTAGTGAATCAATAACATCAGTTTTGATGGAAAGTTGCATTGCTTTAATAAACATAAGTGACTGACTACAGTCTTCCCTGAGTGGATCTTTTTTGACCTGTGTTACAAGCAATATGTTTTTATGCTACTTTTGTTGTTTTTGATTCAAAATAATGTTTTATATAATATGTTACTATGTTTTATTCCACACTAGAATCATTTCATTTTTGAAATATTTTTACTTTTCACTTTTTAAACATTTGTACAACATCTGTGTCAATTTGCAGAACATTTTCAAAACATTGAAATGACAATTTTACAACAGAAATGGAACAATAACAAACAATCGACAATCCTGCTGTTTTGAACTAGGAAATGTTGAGTGCAGTCACTTGAAATATAGGTTCTTTGACACAGGTTTTTGTTTTGCTGGTACACTTTTAAAGAGGAGCTGGGCTTCTTGAGCTCCTGATCTTGTTCTTGGTTCTTGGTCCAGATCTCATGAGAAAAGGTTCAAATTGGACTCCAGCAGGCCCAGGATTTCAAGGTTTAATTTTTGGACTCTGCTCTTTCTTTCTTTCCTTGGAGTGGAATTAAAAAATAAAAAACCAATATAGGTTATCACATTCAATTTAAATTTAATATGAGGGCAAGTGTATTTTCAGATCTTCCTGAGATGATCTGAGGAAGAATCTCCTACGCCAAAACTAGGCGTAGGAGATCTTAAACTGACTCCCTTAACTCAAGATTCTGGGTCACATAATGTTCCTTCAATAAACTGAGTTTGACATAGTTTTTATTTTCATAATGCCTTCTTGTGGCATCATGCATACATTTACATCAGTGACACAGTCTCCAAGCCACAGCTGTGCAGCAAATCAGATGTGTGTCAAGAGAAACATAAGAGGATACTGTGTCCTGTTTTTTATGTTAATGCTACTTTCCCAAGATTCTAATGAAATACTGGTGGGACGTTTTGGTCAAAACACGTAATTCAATTACCAAAACGTTTTGGTGTTTCAGGGATTCTGCATGATGGTAAATTAAATTAGCCCAAATTAAGGCCAATAGACGGTAACAAACAGAATTTGACTTGGTAGTAAATTTTTCAAAAAGATTTCATGTCAATATTTTTTTCACTTTTTCATTGATGTCAACTTTTTGTTTTAAGTTTGCTTAACTAAGAAATCTGTATAAAAATTATAACTTCTCGCAGGACCTGAGCTGACGGTGATAGACTCACACCTTAGCAGAAAGAAGGATTATCAGCAACGCGACAGATGGCGCAGACAGGCTTCCCCAAAAAAGACTGCTGCTCGATTTTGTGTTTATATTGTAGAGATAGTAAAATACATAGTAACAGGTAGTAAATTCAAGTCTAGAATTCCTGTATAAACCCTGAGTTTCCTTAGAGGATCTTTTCTTTTCAGATGAAGACACAGAGATTACAAATGGTTTTTGATACTTTGAGCTCTTATTGACAGTCTTTTTTTCTTTGTTTTAGACTTTTAGGAAGACTGATACCTTTTTACCTTTGCAGTGGTTTAGCGAGAATTTGAATCTAAAACAGTTTGTAATTAATGCAAAACAGGAAGCAATATGGTCACATGAAGCTTTATCTTCATGGCGTCTACTTATTTACATTGGTTGTTTCGATTCACATATTTGCCGAGGGCTTTGTATGCAAATGAAGAGCACAGAGTTTTGTGGTCTGATGGGCCAGGTGTCTATACTCTGAACACATCCTTTGACCTGGAGGCAGTTGGACAACTAAATGAATCAAGGTCTCGTCCTGAAAGCAGAAACTGAACGACCAGATGTCCAGGTGCCTCCCTCTGCTGAATTTAGCCATTTATTTTGAGAATGCTAAAGTAATAAGATGTTTTGTTTCAGGTGGTAGTTGAATTTTGCTTTAGCATTTAGAGATAGCCACAAGGCTTTATTGGTTGTGCTCCAGGCATTCGCAGTTTCTGCCGCTTTGAGGGGCTTTTTTATTTAATCAGACCGACCAGAACAGAACCTCTGCGTTGGGAGGAGTCCCAAATTTCCATGTGAAAGTCCGAGACAGGAAATGAACATAGACTATAAAATAGGTGCCATAAATGCTTAAGCACAGAGATGTACAGTGGTGCAGTT
Organism: Poecilia picta; assembly: GCA_033032245.1. Lineage (NCBI taxonomy): Eukaryota > Metazoa > Chordata > Actinopteri > Cyprinodontiformes > Poeciliidae > Poecilia > Poecilia picta. The sequence goes on along the minus strand of CM065372.1, from coordinate 20,053,371 downwards.
GGAAGCACTGCTGCCTTCCAGACAAAGGGTGCTGGGTTTGAATCTCAACCATTTAAGCTTGACCAAAATCCACACGCATATTTATTTTTTTAAGAAAAGATGTTCCCACTTCATTCTGTACATGTAGCAAATGAGTGAACAGAAGCCAAAGAATTACCGTATAAGCTCGAAGTAGTGAAATAACCAGCTATTTAAAAGCTAGTTAATTAAATAAGATGCCTGAGCTGACTTGCCTAAGTTCCCAGTCTTAATGAGCTTGATTGTGTTCTTTTTAATTAAGCTCCACTGTAGCCAGAGCTGCAGTGAGGGAAAAAATATATTGCAAATTACTTGTGATTTTCAAAGACTATTTGATTCACGCCAAACCAAAGGAGAACAGTTGTGAGCTTGTCATGCTATGACAACGAGAGGTGAGCTGCAGACTGAGCTAATATCATACATGATACATTAGACTAGAGTGTGTATCCAAACAGGCTACTAATTGACTTCCCAAAGAAAATAGGGCTCTAAAGCCAGTGAATTGTGACTACAGGCACAAGAACACAAACAAATGATCTATTTGTTTAATTTTCTGCTACTTTACAAGCACCGCTTTAACATTTTTGAACTAAAGCCATGGATGAACTTAGATTAGATGCTGTCATAGAATATACCTACTTATTTCAAAAACACTGATCTTTACTTTAGATTAGCAAAAAACTGTCAGGTAGCAACTTGTCATGTTTAATTAGGACTAGGAAGTGAAAGTGCTGTGCTGTGAAGGTCTGAACATACAAGGAAGTTCACCAAACTTTCACACGTATGAGTTTGTGTGTGAGTTTTATGTAGAGAGAGAAATACGTTTAGTTAGCATTTGGTAATTTGGAGTTTAGTTTTATACTTATTTCTCTGATTTACCTCAAGGAAAGACAGTTCATATCATATGTACATCCAGAGGTGATGGTTGATGCTACCGTAGAATGAACAAAGGCAGTTCTGAAGACAAAAGGGTAACAACCTAGTAGCGCAGTATACCTAATAAAGTGGCTGGTGAGAGTATAATATGTCATATTTGAAAATCAACTCCAACTTGAGTTGTTATGCTTGTCCTTTCTTTTCTGGGATCTGAGTAGAGGACCAGCCAGCAGACAAACTAGCAGCGTACCTGGATGAACTTCAAAACTCTGACTAGACATGCGGTCGAGACTCGGGTTGCGCTTCTCAAAAGACACCTTAACTCAGCTTGTTAACCTTACGTTGGCCTGTCAATACAAGCCAAAAACACCTTCCTCGCTGATGCGCATGACCTTTCAAAAGCCTGTTCTCTTTCATGACATTTCATTTAGCATCCACTCACTGTATTAGCTTTGCTCGGTGCTCACACAGTTCTGTCTTTGCTAATTCTTATCACAAATTAAGCATGCTGGATAAATCGCCATTATTGATTAAAGGGTGTTTTTTCAAACCTGGTTGCTCATGATTCTTACCTCTTGGAAAAAATCAATGCTCAAGTATTTGTCAGACACCAAGGTGACAGAAAAACACAAACCAGTGAATTGCCACCCCCCCCCCCCCACACCCCCAACTCATTGACCAACCATCAACCCAATGAACCCGTCATTGACTGTTTAGATGTAAAGTACAATTTGATGAGTGAAAAAAAAAACATCAGCTTTAAGCAATGCATTTTTATTTATTCAGCCCTTAGATCGCAAAATATTTTCTCCCTCCTTCCAGTTTTGTCTGCGTTTCCCAGAGTCACTAATTATACCTATGAAGAGTCTTTGCAGCACAGATTGGCTGATAAAATGTGGGTTGTGAGCGTTTGTGTTCTAGTCCTTTAATCTAAAATATATTTAAGGGAGACAGGCTCCAGACAAGACACAGCTCTACATCACCCACTGGGGTGCCTGTCTGCTGTAGCCACAGGGTCCGCCTGGGTGATTTATACCACAATAACAACGACTCTGATGGTAATATACTACAGGTAATTGAAAAGAAAATTGAATTAGGTCAACAAAGGCTGTGACAGTCACTGGATGTCCCACGAAAACCTTACAAGTGCAGCATCGTTCTGCTGCTCTGGCCTTATTAAATATCATGCTGCAGCCTAACATCAAGTGACTGGATAATTGTCGCTATCTTTCATTTAGACTCGGCACACTCTGTTAATGTAGCTCAGGCTGTCATGACACACGTTGTGGCACCGATAAGGTTTTGTACAAGTTGTCTAGTTGTTTAATGGGAGATTAGATGTTATCTCTGCAGGAGCACCCGGTTGTTGAAAGGAGTTGACGACATGTGAGCGATAAACCAGCACCGGTGCAAGAGAGAGCCCCTCGCTAAAAGCCAGGTCTTAGCCTAAAGATCACATTAGCTTTAGTAAGGTGGATGTGTACATCATTCTCAACCATGTGTCAACAAATATCACTTCATTATACGGTGAAATTTATTGGAATCAATATATATATATTTACTTACACCTACAATAGTGTGAGTTAAAAAAGGAGGGGAAAAGCGCACAATTGGGGGTTTGGGTTAAGTGACGATACACCCTTCTTCCTAATGCCAGGTAATAATTTATACCATGAATACTGTGGATTTTCCCTTACTAGCAGGTCGTCCTTTTTATCCAAACTCGAACGTAACCTGGGCAACGTAGTGGCCAGAGTTAGTGCAAAAGATTTTAATTTGTCCTTCAACAGTTTGCACATGGTCAAACAAATCTATAGGAAATAACTTGCAATGCAGGCATGTAGTTGGACCTCCTGAGATGTTGAGAAAATAAAAAAACTAGACTAATTAATTTATGCAACCAGCTGCCTGAGCAAAAGTGTGAGGCAACTGACTTAATTTTAAGGTTTTCATGCAGCCTTGAAGTGATCAGGTTATTAAAGGGTGTCTAAAATAAAACAGGGCTGATGTTCAAAGTTATTTTCTTCAAAAAGCCAATGGTAAGTAGTAATCTGCCTGTTCTGACTGCAAGTCTCTGGTCAAACTTGTAGGTTGTCAGTAAAGCTGACCAGTTCCTGAGAGTTATGGTTTCTTTTCATGCAGCATTCAATCCGTTTATTCAATTAACAAGTCCTTAGCCTGGTTGCATAGGCATAGGCATGACGAGTCAGTTTTCAAATATGTCATGAACCTGTGACCTGTCTCACACTGCTTGATAAGAAAGATGCCAGACAAAGAATGTAATGAGATCTTGAGTCACACAAACTCACAATATTGAAATCCTGTCAAAGTGAAGTCTGCCTTATGAAGCGCTATTCAGTCGACCTTGTCTCAAAAATAAGAAGACAAAGCTTTTGTCATGGGCCATGGATATAAGGAGGGAGTATAAGGCATTTGTATCGTTTGAAACTAATTTTAAAATAAGTAATAAAGGAATTTTCTCTCACTTTCACAGCTTTGTAGTAGTATCTGTTGGTAAATCACAATTAATTAATAAATAAATAAAAATACAATGAAAAGTATATTTTACACTTTGACAGTTAAAAACGTGTGAACAAAATCTTCTTGTATTTTTATTTTTTTTACTTCATGAGGATCCACTGTATTTTATTTCAAAGTCAAAGAAATGTTTGTGGATATACTTTGAAAAAAATGTGTCAGTGTGTCCTGTTGACACACTCTGTATCAGGCGACACATAGAAGACATGTAATATTGAAGGGGGAAATGCACATGTTTTATAATGGTGAACCTGCTCCTTACAGTCAGGATTATATTAGGTGACTCCGTCACAGTAATGAAACATATAACCTGGACTGCTTAACACAAATTCAGTTTTCAATACTTTGATACCCTTCAATAAGGATTTCTGCTGTGCAAAATAAAAATGTAATAGTGTTGGCATGCACACCTGGTGCTCGGTTATTGTAGCAATAGCGGTGAGTGTCGACAGCTTGAGTGAGAACATTACCTATAGGCCGGGGAAAAAAAATGTTGAATTAGAACAGAGCTTTTTAGCTCAGACAAATAAAACTCTGCAGCTGCCAGAGTTGAAAGGGAGAGGAAATGAAAATGTAAAATGCATTGCTTTCATTCACACACTTATTGCCTCACATGAGGAACATGGTAATATGAAATGTGCCTGAAACAGCTGGGTCGCAGTCTTTTTTTTTTCCTCCCTGCGTGCTGAATTTATTCATGGTCTTGCCACAAGATGCTAATCCCTCTCTCCTCCATTCCTTCTGTCCTGCGTGTTTGGCGCTGAGCAGCGGTGAGGCTGATCGCCACGGACAGTGTTGTCTGAAGGGAAACGATAGAGGAGACAGGAGTGACACAACTGTGGCCTCCTGCTGAGAAAAGAGAGCATGTAAAGCACGGAGGAGATGAATAGGCTAATCTAGGATGCTACCTTAGCGAAATGTATTCCAAACGTTCCTCTGTGCCTCTCACAGAGGGATGATGCTAAAATGTTTGGGCAGGTAAGGAGCCAACTGGGAGGGAGCACTGCCCCGAGGAACTTCAACACCGCCCCGTGGTCCCTGCTGACATGTTCTGTGATTCCCTAATATGCATTTAAAACCATTTCCCTCGATTCCCTGCCGCAACAAAAAGAAACATCCTTATTCAAAACCGAATTCTTTGAAAACACCTTCAATTTATCGATGGAAATATATTGCCCACATAAATTAAAACTGAGAGATCTTGTCTCATCGGGGCAGGAAGCAGAAGTACAGACCAATTTAAAATGGCAAATGACCAAGCTCCCCAAGTCCCCTCTCTAAGAAGTGAGTAATAGATCTCTGATCATAGGCTATTACCGGGCAGTCAGGCTGAGGCCAGGCTGCCTGTGGAATACAGAGAGCACTCCTTGACTTTTACATCAAAAAGATGCCACATGAAAAAAAAAAAAAAGTCCTAAGAGCTGTGGGCACCGTGGATCTCTGTGGCCGCGCCACGGGAGGAGTGGAGCCCAGTTTGTGGCTTCATCTTTCTCTGTGTTGCCTTTATTATTGGAAGCAGACTTCTAATTCAGAGGGATCTGCCGAGCTGATGCCGCTGATCACATAGACAGAAGGAGCCAATATATCAGCTGACATTGGAAGCAGTTTAAGATATTAATGTTCAGCGAAACAGTGTTGATGTGAAAGTTATATTTGCCATTTTGAAACCACAAACTGTCGTGTATTTCATTCTGATTTCATGCAACAAATGTAGGTAGTGTGCAAATTTGAAGAGAAAGGGAAATGCTACAAGGGTTTGTTAATTTTCATTTAAAAACCAGCTGAGAGGATGCATTTGAATCCTCCCCTCCCCAGTCAACACCTTGTGGAAGCACTTGTCACTGCAGTGATCTTTATATGCATCTCTTTACCAGCTTTGCACATTGAAGGAGATGTCGCTGCACATTCTTCTTCATGAAGCAATAAAAACTCGATGGAGAGCATCTGTAAACATTATTTTTCAAGTTTTGCCACATTTTCTCATTGAGATTTAAGTCGGGAGATTCACTTGTCCCTTTTAACAAATAAGTAATAGTTTGTCTTAATTTTTACAATGCAGCCCTGCCATATGAGTTGCATCATTTGCTGTGTTTCCATCCAGTTGCCATGCGAAGTTTGAGTGAACTTGTAAACTTTCGCAAAAAAAGAAGAAGAAAAAGTGAATTAGGCATATTTCCATCTACTGCTTTGGAGCAAATCAATCGTGCTAACTGAAGCAAAATTTCATCAGATGTTGATGTTATGCATGTAAAAAAAATAAAAAATAAAAATTAGGATGTAGAGGCTGCAAACGAACATGGACTCAGAAGTCAAAAATCTTTTACTGACTATTTTTTAAATGGCAATTACTTGTATTGATGTTCAACGAGCTAAATTGAGAATCCTCATCGAGTCATCAGCTTCCTGATGACTCATTTTTCTGCAGGTGAAAATGTTCCTTTCTAATCTGCCAACAGCATCCTCTCCTCTGAACCACGGATCTATTCTGGTCCTCTAGGATCACCGCGGATCTGGTGGCAACTTCTGTAAATGATGCTCACCTTGCCTGACCGGTCAGCTTCAGTAGACATCCATGTCTTGGTAGGTTTGGCGTTTTTCCCAATGACAGATTGAACTTTGTAGCTCCAGTGGCTTGCTGTTGTACCCACCGATAAAGGAGCTATTACAGATGAACTTCAGCCTTAGGTTTCTGAAGAAAGTTCCACAAATCAAATATGTATGTCTTTATGGAGATACAAAAAGGATGATACACTGAAAGAAACAGTTGATGTATTATTTTCCCATGAAGTGGAAAAACAGAAGACAAAGATGATGGGTTTTCTGTTTGCTCTCAGTTTGAGTGATGCTTCTGCTTCCTCATTGGCCCAAACAGATCTAATGTTTTCATCAGCTTGCTGTTTTTTTCTTATCATGATTTACTGACTTTGTATGTTTCTTTTACTCTTTGTCACAGTTGGATTTTATCTACACACTAACTTAGATCATTAATCAAGTGTAATGTTAGCTGATATTTTGAGCCTGTTTAGATTCTCAGATATTTTATTTTGTAGTGGCATAAAAATCTAACTAAAAAAAGCTTTTGAGAAGATTTGTATAGGGTGATGAAACTAAACATTGATGCATATGCCCAAACAGACATTTCTACATTGTCTGTTTTATTTTATTTTATCAATGCGGTTGTGACAAAATATCACACACTGCTACCTTAGCAAATAATGAAAATAGCAAAGCATGACAAACAAAGCAGATATATTGAAAACCTTTTATTTTGTGTTCATGTTCACGTTATTTCATTAAAATGCTAAATATAAAGTATTTGTGATTTGTATGTTGTATTTTTATATTGAGAAGCAAAAGTCTCAAAATCTATGAACAATATCGAATCAGAAATATATTCTCTTTGGATTATTTGACATCAGAAACAAACAATTGACATAGAGGAAAAGTATTTTATTAAAGATTTCCAAAGGATGAGGTTATTGAAACAGTCAGCAACTAACAAAGAGCAGTTGAATTTATTTTTTTTGTCCTAATGCAATTTTAGAAGTTTGACAGCTAAAACTATTTTGAAAGCGGGTCTCACAAAGTAAAAAAAAAATCCATAATATATTGAGCTAATAAAGGAGCAATAAAATCCACGCCGTGGAGGAGAAACTGAGTTCAGCAGCGACCCAATTGTTTTAATTACATAGACATCTCATCACGTTGGGCTGCATTGGAAAGTCTGTGTATGAGATGAAAATTCATATGAGCTGATGCAAATGAAGACCTTTTTGATCTGACAGTCAAAATTGATGGGTGGGTTCTTAGATCACTTCTACACTGAGATGAGAGAAAAGAAATTTGAATTTCAAATTCCAATCTTATTACATTGTGCGTCTGCGTGCGTGTGTGTGTGTGTGTGTGTGTGTGTGTGTGTGTGTGTGTGTGTGTGTGTGTGTGTGTTGTATGTGTGTGTATGTGTGTGTTACAGGTGTTCAGAAGTGCAAAGAGTGGACATATAGAGAGTGTGGAGTACACTTTAGCCAAATTGCTCTCTCAAGAAGTCACTTTCATACAGAAACCCCAGAGAGAACCATTGGGCAATATCTTCTCTTACAATAAACCTGATAACAGTATTCCCACCAGTGGAACTCCCCTCAGGTCAAACTTAAAGATCTGAACCTTAAACACTGAAATATTTTGCATCCAAATACTTTTCTGCCACATTTCTGGGTTCAACCGCATGGATAAACATAAAAACGGCCTGTGTGTTTATATTATCGCCTTTAGTGAGTTCTTATTGATCAAAGCTGACAGCTACACATGTTGGATAAAGAGAAACATCACGATGATGTATTTTTGTTGCATTATTTATTGTGACTGGCCTGGTAGGGCGACGCTCCCTGAGGTAATACGTCTCCTGATACATTATGTCAGACAAATCTCAAGCTCACTAGAGACTTTCTTCGCCTCAGAGTTTTATAAGGCATTCATTTGCTGTAATGCTCACGGCTCAGGTCTGTTTATGTGTGTTTGTTTCGGAAACAGGAAGTCGTCCCAAAAATATTAGCTCCTAATTTCATGTTTTATTTATGACTAGACTGCAGTTGTTTTTGAAAGGCACACAATGTCTTTGCTTTATGGGAGCTTTTAGAACTCGGAGTAGTTGGTGTTGTTTGGTTCGAGATAAATCTAAAGATGTAGAACTTCAAGCCTTCCTTGTTTTCAACAGCCGTGGTTCAATTTAAAAACAAAAAACTAAAAACAAGAAACAACTGCATGAGTTACAACTTAACCCACTCTTTCAATTTTTTGTTCAGATCCTCAAGTTGTTTAATGTTCACACCACAAGGTTAAGAATTCCTGGTCCATTTCTAATGAACAATTCAGGCAACTGAACTGTCTAACTATTCAAGGTCGTATTTATCACTGACAAGACTTAATACCAAACTATAGTAAAGGATAGACCATACATGTTTTTAATTCCACTAAGCCTTCTTTAAAAAGGCTTAAAATACTGTTTGATGAAATTGCTGTTTTGATTTCAGTTTAATTCCCTTTCTAGGCATCATTGGGGAAATTTGTTTTGCTTTCAGGCCACAATTCTTTCAGATATTGAGAAAAGAAACTGCATATTAAAATATATATAGTTAAAAGAAATGGTGATAACGCTGCAGGCTGTGCTATAATCCACAAAATTAAAACAATGAGAATAAAAAAATACTTTTTGCTTGAAAATCCACAAGTGAATCTCAAACTTGTTTGCCATTACATAGATGATTAAAAATTTTAAAAAAAATTTAAGTAAAACTTCAAAATTTTGTAACGTATTAAGTTTGAATTAGTATAGGAGAAGTCAAGATATAAAGTTAAAAAAAAAACTCAGAAAGACATATTACAAGGAAAAATATTCCTCCTATGAAAGGATGCAGACAGGTCATAAGATCCACAGTTTTTACTTAGCAACTAAAATAAAAACATATACCCAGCACCAAAACACCTCAGAAAACATAATGAAACCTCCCCTAAGGAAGTTGCTGCTGCTTAGTGATGTAGATGTGCTAAAACAGCAGTCAGCAGACTCAAAGCAGAGGAAGTAAAATAAACTACCTGCATGATTGTTGGAGAAAAATCCCAGAGGGTGAAAACTCATTATCTGCACTGATTAAATAGATATCACCTACAGGAATATCAGTTAAGTGTATTTAAGCATGTGAGTGGTGTGTGAAATGAAAGCTGTTAGGAGATCATTTAACAATGCATCCACACATATATCTTCAGGAATATAGATCATTTGTGTTTCCTTGCTGGCAGAGTTTTCATTTTAATCAATGACAAAATACCAAGAAGGATTAACATGTAATTATTAAATCATTAACATGTATCAAATTATTACCACGCCAGTTTCCCACTCCGCATGTAAACAACTTAGTGGATTTGTTGAGATAATCAGAGGAGGACAATAATGAGATTATTGCCTGTAAACACAGCTATAGTGCTAATTACGTGCTCTGCCCCGGCTGTCTGAGATGGGTCTGATTAGCTGCGGCGGATCTACGTGAAGATGGAGGATTTGATTTCCCTCAAGTGACTGAAAGAGGTTATGTGTTTGGAGTTCAGCTGTGATGGGAGGAGAGGCGGAGGAGACGGAGCGATTTTAAGCGCCTGGAGATGATTGAAGTGTGTTAAACAGTTCCGGGAAGTCTTAGGAGCCGTTGGAAAATCGAGGAGATTGCTGCCAGAGCGCCCACAGAGCAGAGAGCTCCCACAGGAGACATCAGCTGTTTTTGTGTGTCTGCCTCATTTGTTCTCACTCATTTGAACAGACTCAACACATCAGCGGGAGCAATATATCAGGGATTCTTTTCTGTTGGACTAAAGATTTGCTTTTTCCCCTCCATTTTGATGGTCGTCTTCGCAGTTTCTCCACGTAAAACGGAGCTTTTCGTAGACGAAGAAAACAATGCCTTAGAAACTCACTTAATTTGAAAAGAGATCCCCTGTGTTTGTTTTTTTTTGTTCAGTATGAATTCAGCTGTTGTTCTGAAGGCCTCAGAAGGCTGTTAGAGAAAATTAGAGAACAAACAGCATAATGAGGCCCAGCGAACGGCAGCAGTCAGGTCAGGGGGAAAGTTGCAGAGATGTTAAAGTGGGGTTAGATTAGAAAACAACATCAAAAGCCTTTAATTTCTCAGTGAGCAAAGCTGGAAACCAACCAAGGCATCATCTAGCTAAAACACGCAGTTTTTAGCTAGATGTGTTTAGGGCTGTAGTGATACAATAATCTCACAATACGATACGATGGATGATATTCTGCTCACAATACAATATATATTGCGATATTCAGCCAATGATACAATTCAATACACTTTTGCGATTTTTCTGGAAGATTTTAGAGGGACTGAGTGATTTTGGTGACATTTTGTGACTGTTACAAAGTTGGATTAAATTAATTACCTGAAAACTGATTAAAAGCACCAACTACACAATACCTGGGTCTGTTTGGAAAGTTGATAGCTGGACAAAATGAATCATCAAAGTGGTGAGAAAACATGTTTCTTTTAATTGAAACAGTACAAACTGTAGCTGACATGCATGCACATGTAAAGTAAAGAAAGTGCACCAAGTTCCTGCTCTGAATAGTTTGATACCTTTTTAACCTTGACACTTAACATATGAAGGAATCACTCCAAGCCTGATGACAGAATCACTCTCCCAGCAAGGTGACAGTTGGATGTTTCGATACCTGCTGATGAATATCGATTTTTTTCTAGGAAAGAAAATATCGATATATATCGCAAAATCGATATTATTACACAGCCCTAGATGTGTTGTGGGGCACCAGAAGAATCAGCCTCAGTTGCAATTATTAATCAGAATGACAACATATTGAGCTGAAATGTGTGAAGCGTGTCAGTAATTGCAAGAAATGCATAACAAAATTGCTCCAGAAAAAGATGAATCTCCTCCAGTCTTCCCTGTGGTGCCTTCACGTCCCAGTGGCCCATCCTATTGTGCCTCAGTCCCAGGTTTGGCAAACACCTGTGTTTGAGCATGGCCTAGAAAAGAGGTGGGGCGGAAAAGAGAAAAGGAAGAGAAAGCAGAATAATGCTCTCCTCGCATTGTTTCTTTCTCTCTGCCTCTTCTCCAAATCAGCACGTACAGAGACAACGTGTAAGGTCGCAGGGCCCATCTGCATCCTTCCATGAACAATGTACAACACAAGAATGTATAGATGGGTTCAATAATAGTGGGGGATATGTTGAAGACCTGGCATTACTTGTTTTGACCTGATATTAGATATTAGTTGTTTCATGTTTGTAGGACTTTAGAATCCAAATGTTTGCCTTTTTGCCTTAACTGGCCTTGTTTCAGTAATCAAAACCTCAATGACAGAATAGTAGTTGTACAACATTCAAGTTATCTTAAGACAACTATTTTATGTTTCAGAACAAAGAACAAGTTTTCTGCAACAAATTTTAGGAATACCACTAGAACTAATTATCCTCAAATTAATGCAGATGCTTATTTTTGGATTTTATTACTCGCATATTCACTACCTGGCATCAAGCTACTTCCACACTCCTCTCTCTCTTCTTTGTGCCCTTTTCATACTGATAGAAAGATGAGGGCTTAATTATATCAATTTTTTTGACATCCAATTTCCCCTTCTCCGGGGAATTGTAATTAATCTATTATAAACAACACCTGTTGTCCAATATGTTAATGAAGTGACCTCTGCGGTTAACATTATAGTGGCAGTGAGAGCAACACAGTGGATCAATATGTTTGAGTCGTGTTCTTCAAAGATGTGTGTGGGTTTTCTCACGTTGATTCTTTTTTCCAAAGAATAAATCACCTATCACAATCAGCCAATGATTTTTTTTTTTACTTTTACACTTTATTGTACTCAAAGGGGAAATTATTTTCTACTATCCAGCCCCTGCACTCCCTTCACCAAGTAGACAATAGCAACCAACAACTAGGTAGAAAATAACATACAGAATGAGACAAACTACAACTCCATCAAAAGGTTTGAAATAAATGATATCAGACTTTGTGCAAACAGGCCCTCCTGTACCTGAGTGTCCGATATCTGCACCCCAAAGGGCAGTAAGGTCAGGTGTTCCTGTAGTGGGTACGGAGAGTCTCTTGTTATTGGTAATGCAGTGCATGTGATGGCCTTATCATCGAGTTCAAAAAGGTTAAATGTGGGCAAACCAGTTATTTGTGCAGCAGCTCTGGCTGTGTGTGGGAGCACAATCCAATTTTTAACAGTGAGCATGTTATTAAAACTGGTGCATTAGAGTAGGCAGACTGAATGATGCTGTGTTAACATAGGGTTCCCCAAGTTAATAGAAAGTCTCTGATGTCTCTGTTTTTGAATTTCTGTAACATGTGGATCAATGCTAAGCTTATTGCCTGGCGTTACTCCAAGATATTTAAAGCTGTCAACTATGTCTACAGTTTGGTTGATGATAATGGGCAGCTGTGACGTAGGACGACTCTCCATTGGCTCTCTCTGTTCTTTATGTACTGCAGGTTTATTTAACCCGCCACAGAAGCCCGAGTCCAACCTGGACCCGACCATCAAGCAGATAATTCTGGCCCGACCCGGAGTCGGATTGGGCTATAACTTTAAACTCAACTGCTTCTGAATGAGGACTTTAGACTGAGCACCTGCAGCAACGTGTCAGATCTTCTAAAAGTCTGTTTTGGAGAATGCAGACTCAACTGCCAGACTCTTGATCCAGACATCAGACTTTGTGACCCAACATATCTGCAACACACAAACTGAAATCATCTCTGCCTACAACAATCACCACCTATGATGACTCCTTTTAGAAACAGACACACGATTTGCTACCATATCTAATTTCTACATATGAATTAACAAAAACTATTTTCTGAATTTGTTGGAACAACTTCATCCCAACTCCATCTGACCAAATAATTGACTTTTTATTGTAACCCATTACTTTTCCCGGGGTCTGTCATTTTAATGTTGTCATAAAGATTTCCTCAATCCGCTCTGTATTCTCTGAATCTCCAATATATTCCAATAAGTTTTCGCATAAACAACTGACATGTGATATGTATTTCCATGTCGATGAAAAATACAAGTAAAATGCATTTCTATTGCCCTGATATTGGTAATGAATCATCAAATAAACTACTTTATAATGGAGGAACAGCAGGCATGTCTTTGTCTTAAGTCAAATTTGTTACATAGCCATCGGTGAAAAACACAACATGCTTCTTGTGTTACTTGGAGCTGTAAAAATGTGCCTTATTATCCAACTATTGTCATCTTTATGCCATATGAATGGTCACTCTGTCAGTTCCTTCATCTTGCTGCCTTCTCAGCAGTTGCTAATTGAGGTTTCTCCCCCATAACAAGCCTTCTGTCAACTTCCATTTATCACAAGGATCATCATCATCATCATCATCCACAATCGGAAAAAAAAGCTATTAAATGTAGAACATTGAGTTCTGGAGAGAACAAGAACTGCCACAGCAAACTTTCACACAGCCATTGTTGACCAGGTACGGAGGGATACAAATAGGTTTTGCAGTGACTGAGACTGGTGATGGAAACCATAAAACTATTTGAAGATGTTTTGGGGAAAACATAGATCTGCAGAGTCAATATTGTTCCTCTATGTAAATTAATATTTACAGAATACATAGAGTTTCTGCAAGGACTTTCAGCATAATCTTTGTACTGGACTAGAGTTGATGAGATGAAATGCATGACTTGACAAATTGAGCGACATGAAACCCACAAACCACGTCATCCCCGGCCTTTTCTGGTTCTGGAAGGATCAACTTGCTATTTGTCGGTTGCTGGGACATTATACTGGCTGTGCCATGCTGTCTAAAAACTCATTTTTGTTCCTATTTCTGTATTGCATGTGCGGTGATTTCATGGATGACTCACAAAGCCGCACTCCAAGCCGCCTAATGCAAGTCCTGACAGAAAACGTAGGAAATAAATCACCTACTATCACAATTATCAGCTAATGAAATCCTCACAGATATTCACATTTTAACAGCAGACACAGGGATACAGTGGGGGTATCTTAGTGAATACCACTCATCTGCCTAGTGAGGCATGGAGCAAGACTTGGGGAGCTGCAAGCAGTTTTAACAACGTCTGTCTAAACTTTGCAGTTTGATTGAGTTTTATATTCAGGCGGTATTGTGAATTTCAAGCTTAAATGCATCTTGATCCTCAGGAAATCATCCCAGATTACCGTCAAAGTCACTTTTTCTATACTTTGCGATTAATTTTCAGTGGATTTGCTCAGACTAAAGTCAGACTGACACCTCACACCATGGCAGACAATAAATGTGGTGTGACGAGGCAGAAGTGAATCATCAAGAAGAATGTGAAGCTACAAAGATGCCTGAGACATCCGAGGTCTTTCCAAATAACTTGCCAGTTGCATCAGTGAATGGAGAAGATCATGTCCTTCAATAGTCTCTTACTGTGTCCCAACACAGGACTGTACTGTTCCAAACAGATGTTTGGAAAGACAGCAATTATGTGATCTTTTATTTTTTTTTCCTAATGCTTCTTTCAATTGTCCCGTGGATCTCTTATTGAGAGTGAAACTGGTTCTACATTAGTGAAACAGAAGTTGAGATTGATTTACTTGCCAACTGGCAAAGGAAAAAGTATTTCATCTGCACATGGGCTCTTATCCAGTTCCAAATCGTCTTCTGTTGAAATTTAGTTACTTCCCATTTTTGGTTAGGCTCCATAGTTACCTGTATACATCTCTTCTGGAAAAATCTTATTATCCGTCTACGTCCTGGTTGGAAACTCCTCCATAAAACTCACTTTGTAAACCACAGGAGTTCACTGTTGGTCACTCTCAGATTCAGCCAGTAATAAAAATGGATTCCTGCATCAGTCACACTTGGTGTCTCCTGGATCAATAGCGCCACCCCTGGTCAGTCTGTGGGCCACTGACTGTAACATGTATTTGTTGCCTGATAACACAATTCAAAACTTTCTAATAACGATCTTCATTGAATGAACATGTGTCTGCAGTATGTTCATGCAGCAGAGTGACATGCTTAATGAACTTGATATAGTTATAACAATAGAGACGCCATTAATTTTTTTTCTATTTCTCTGGAATACTCTTGATGAATATGAGTCTTATTATGCAAGTTATTAGCATTAAAATCCATATAAATCATGAACTCTTACTGCAGACCTGCTTTGCCCAGACAGTGTTTCAAGAAACAAACATTTTCATCAAACAGGCCTTGCAGTTCAGTACACTTTACACACACTTTAGACCTTGGATTACATGAATTGCACACTTTAGTTGAAACTATTACATTTTTTGGCTATTAAACAAATGTTACCAGGACAGCTCGCTAAATAATCACTTCTATGCTGCTCACAGTATCACAAAAGTTTGACCAGGAGCATCCGTACAAGTGTTTCAAAAACCACATCCACCTTTTTAATCGTCAGTTTCTCATTTCCTCGTCATTTGAAGGCTCTTTGAATGAATTCTCTCACTCATCCAGGCGTTTCAAACAGCTGCTGCTTTATTGTTGTGGCATTTCAAGGGAATTAATTATTCACAAATGTGTACTGTGAGTTATAATCTTCTATCCTCTTTGCAACAAACATTTTTACTTCCTACTTCCTTTGGGTGAACACATTCGCCCTTTTTCAAAATGAAGTGAGATTGATGTGGACTTCTTTTGTGTGTTGGGCAAAGCATTATGCCACCAAACTTATGGTTGTTGAACAAACATCTGCCTTGTTGATGTATAAAAAATAAGTTCTTATATATCAGGGCTAAAAACCCTCATGCTAGACTTGCTTTTGCTTAATAATAATGAACATTGATCAGCACATTTAAAGCATAATATTCTGGTTGATTTGAATGACGGTATTGAACAAAATGCAAAGTTGTGCTTTGTTGCTAAAATGTGTCATACAAATAAACTTGACTTTAAATAGTACAAAAATAAAATGTTTATTAATTAATTTGTGAATCTTATTGCTGTGTTGCAGACACATGATTAGGATGGTGAGCAAAATTCAGATGGGGGTCAGGAAGTGGATTTCTCCAGTTCAAAACAGCAAAATGGATCACAGTGAGTACGCTAATGCCCTAAATGGGCTGGCACAGGCCAGGTATCTCAATAAAATATGCATATATTTAGGATATGATCTATGGTGTCTCGGTAAAAAAGACTTGCATCATGTGCAGCGCAGCAATAAAAAAATGGTGAAAAAGACAAAATAGATATGAAATAAAGTAGATGCTCATCAATTTCAGGGTTTTAAAGCATCTGAGATCTGGCCTTTACCAGATTTAAAAGGTATAATGAACATACAGTTTGTAAGAATGAGGCAGTGAGTCAGAGCAACATTTTGAAAACCCTTTTGGAAAGATATTTATACCAGGTTGTTTTTTTGTTTGTTTTGTTTTGTTTTTGGTTACAAACTGTGTTCTAAACATCTGTAATTAGTGAAAAACTAATTTACTCCAGGTTTGATTCATCTTTATTCTATGGTGCTCCTGCTTGTTTCAGTTGGATTGGCCCTAACAGTCCTCCAAACGCTAAGGGTCGAACTTTTCTGTTAGAGTTGAGCTTCTACAGCAGCATCTTCATATCATTCACAGCCACTCACCTCCAGCCACAGATTCTGTTAACAAGAGGATGTGCGTGGAACGTCAATCCAGAGCAAGTTACAAAGGGGAAAAAAAGTACATTAGCCTTCCACAGACTCCAAATGTTACCAGTTGCCAATTACCAAAAAGTTAAAACTTCCACTAGTAAATATACACAGCGTGTCTTTGACCGAAACTGCTGAGTTTGTAGCGCCATTAGATCAGAGGACACAGAGATGAGAGGTTTAGCTGTATAGGCTGTACCAGCAGTTTAAGGCATGATCCTCAGGTGAAAGATCCATTTCTGTGTAACAAAGTGACAGAGGCTGCCTGACCCAGAGCAGAGGGACAGACTGAAGCTGCATATTTGACTCTTTCTTCCTGTAGCATTTCAGACTCTACAGGAGAGACATTAAGTCGGCAGCCAAACTATTTTGTGTTTGGTATGGAGTTGTGAGGGTTATTACCCACTACTGCAGGGACAGTTAGGATGGAATAATGTAAAAGGTTATATGTAACTTAAACAAAAGGTTTATATTGTTCCTCACCAACTGTGATTTTTAAAAAAATATGTTCTTGACCATAATTTTGTAGTTGGAGTGGCTGGTTCTGGGCCTGCCAGTGTACCCAGGACACCCGGCCATGTTGTCCCCTCCTGTTGGCCACCATGTTCAAATTAGTGATATAAATATATATGCAAAAACCTTATGGTGTTTTAATTATTGCTAGCTTTTTCCGGCAGTGATTTAACTCAGCCCTGATTCTCCCTTCCCTACCTGCACTCTTCAGGTCAGCTGGTGATTACAGCACTTTTAAACTTTTTAAACTTAAAATTGGCAAGGCGACACAACAAAGGTTCTCCGTGTCCTTACATACTAAACAAAGATCAGCTCCAAACTGAACATACTGTGGAAAGCAAAAAACATAAAAGTGAATAGTTATGTACAAGTAAAACTAAAACTGAAGGAGAAGAAAAGTAGCAGAACTTTTCTATTCCCTGTTCCAGGTTCCATTACCCAACTACTTCTATGAAGTGACCGACAGTGAACCCGACTCAGAGTCTCAGTTCCTGACCACCAAAGAGACGGTTCCTTTGAACTCTAAAAAACAGAAAGTTAAAAGTGAAGGGGGTGTAAAGGGGATAAAAGGTGGAGAACACTGCATCTTGTTAACAACGTCCATCATAAGTATAAGGAAAGAAACTTCCAGACTGAGCGCTCAATTAGAGCTGATTTACTGAAAATCAGAAGGGAGGCTTATTGTGCAACATTGAAAGGTCAGGAGTAATTTTTGACTAATATA
Organism: Poecilia picta; assembly: GCA_033032245.1. Classification (NCBI taxonomy): domain Eukaryota; kingdom Metazoa; phylum Chordata; class Actinopteri; order Cyprinodontiformes; family Poeciliidae; genus Poecilia; species Poecilia picta. The sequence continues at coordinate 20,035,504 of CM065372.1, read as the reverse complement.
GTTTTTTATCATTGACTGGCTGCCTTCCTGATTAATTATGTGCAACATCAACATAAACAGGAGAGACTCAGGATGCTTGCCATGGCTTGTGTGTGTGCTTAGTACACAAGAACAGCAAAATATATATATATATATATATTTTATGTCAAAAAATTTAATTAACCCTTTTTCCTTGTAAGCGAAGACACGTTAAGTTGTCAAAACTCAAATTTGTAGCCAGAAGAGTTTGATTTATTTATTTTTTCTGACTGGCTGGTCAGAGGTTCAGCTGTTGTACGTAAAAAGACGGATTGACATTAACGTTTAATTTGTGATGTTTATAATTACTGCGTACTGAGTATCATCTGGTCACAACCACCAGCAGCTTGACCTGATAAAGGCTGTGGAACGGACGGTGGTTTTCCAGGGAACACCTTCCCCATCTCCTCACTTCACCATCCTCAACAACAGTGCCTACCGTTGGAACCAGTGTCTCTTAGGAACCGACATGGTCCTCACACAGAAGCACTATTCTGAAGAATAGACTTAAAAAGTTCTACACGACAGTTATTGAGTCTGTCCTCTGCATATCCATCACTCTGTGATTTGGATTCCTCCACCATACAGGACAAGTTCAGAATTACAACAGACAGTTGGGTCCGCAGCAAAGGCCATCGAGGATGACCTCTCCTCTATCCACGACTCGTCCAGGTTCGGTGTCAGTAAAAGGGCAGCAACATCTCCTCAGATCCCACACATCTTGGTCAGAAACTGTTAGGTAAGCGCTACACAATGCTATTTGCAAACGCGAGCCACCGCAGAGACAGTTTCTACCCCCAGGCTGTCTCTCTAATGAACACTTAGCAATCAGACTGCCCAGCTGCACTGCTGTGAATCAACACCATGCATACTTGCAGATAATTCAACCGTGTTGTCTTCTTGTGACATAGCACTGCATATATAAATATTAACATTAAAAAACTATTTACATATTCTTATTTAAAATGTCTGTACACTGCAATCAAAGAGGTAACCAAAGTCAAATTCCCAGCTTGTATCCACAAACACAGCCACTAAAGCTGGCTATGATTTGGATACTTAGAGATCAAATCTGTGCCACTGCTAATTTATTATATTCCACCATTTTACTCCTAACTGGTTCTACGGCAGTAAACGTTGCCATAACAATCCGATCAGATCATCTACAAATTTGACAAACAAATACAGAAAATCAAGAATATGCAAAGTTAAAATAATATATTGTATTGCTGCTATGCAACTACTTTAATATTACATTTTCCCTATATCAGACGTACCAAAGTTGGAGAAGAGGAGAAAATTAAAAACAGCTCGACTGAAACTGAATGTCAGTTTGTTTTTCCTATTGACACTAAAGCTAATGTTAGCAATACAGCTCAGACAGCGCGGACAATCATTTTTGGTACAGTTACTGTAGGACATAAAATAAGAAAAAAAAAAATTTGATTCTTAATGTAAATTTATACTTTTTATATTATTTTTCATCAAATACTTATCAGTGAATGAATATGGATGTAAAGAGTTGATCACTTTTTTTAACTTCATTTAAGTTTTTATATATATTTTTTTGCCTGACTGTGATGCTTTTTACAATGTCTAGGGTCATATGTATAGAACTTGGGTATTTTGTTCTGACATAAGCCATTATTTTTCAAAAATACATTATATTTTGAAATGTGCCTTGAAATGGTGACTGTGTGGCCAATCTGATGATTTTAGTAGAATCCAACTGGTATTCTTCAACAGCCTTTACATGAATATGTAAAGGCTTCATTTACGTTTTACTCATTGCACTGTTAATGACACCAAGCTTGGAGCTGCTGAGACTGAAACATATTCGCAAATCTGAATATAAAGATATATATTTTTTCTTTCCCTACAGGTAAGAATGAAATATAAGTTCAATTTAAGCAAATCACCTATTCAGATACTTAAGTGCTTTATTCTCATGCAAAGTAAAATTTTACTTAGTTGCACCTTCACCAACACACTCAAGAATGCAAACCATGCAAACAAGCTCTCCCTAATTTGGGCAAGCACTCTACATTCAGCTCTGATTGATAGTTTTCCCAACAACTGAGGCTGACATGCTGTCAGCGAGACTTAACACACCGGATGAATACCCGGATTGTCAACCGTCTTTTGATCCAAAAATATATCTTTAAATCTGACAAGGACAGACTGTTGAATGAGGAGCTTTATTTCCCACCATTCTATTTATCACCACATTGAAATCACATCACTGCTGTCACTGGACCAAACAATTGTGTAGCAAATGCAATATACAGTATGTCATGAATGGTGAGGAAGATACTGGAAGGCATTTCTTAGGCAACCTAAAGCTTTATATGTCCGAAGCATTCTCCAAAGTTGGACTTAATAAAATCTAAAAGATGTTGATACAAAGAGGTTCCACTTCCTCATTCTTGAATCATCTGTAACCATCTGGTTTATTTTACACAGTGATGTAAATTAGAATATGTATTGTACGGGCCTTATTTTAATTTCCAGGGAGCTAAAGCTCGTTCTCGCCCCACGACCAGTGAAGACAGGAACCAGCTCCCTGTGACCCTGCGAGGACGAGCGGGTGAAGGATGAATGGATAGAAGGTAAATGTCGTTCTGCTCTCATGGAAATGTTCATACCGGTTTCCTTAAACTGAACAAGTACAATAAAAGTAGAAGATTTGGCTCAAATGTTCTGCCGTATTTTATCTGATTTACAGTGAGTGATGCTTTTTAGAATGAACCACGTATCAAAGCAGCTCTAAAACTTGATCCTATTCTTTTCAAAATCTAGACAGCCTTAAAAACACAATCCCTAAAATTAATCAACAACACTACAGTCATCCTCAACATAACTATTTGTTTATTAAATATGATAAAGATTTTGGATTTAAAACAATCAAACTATGCTGTGTCTGCATTATGCCTCTTCATTTTAAAAGGTGCTGTTCTGTATGTCCTACTCTCAGTTTTGACCAGGATCCACTTAAAAGTTTGTGTTCAAACTAAAAGCACACACATAAAAAATAGAGTAACAGTGATGTTAAATACAGTATATAGAAGCGTTTTGTTGAAACTTTCATACATTTCACTTTAATTTGTGGCTTTATTTAAAATTTGATAAACAAAAAAAAAAACTGTGGTCACAAAAATCCTGTCGAAGGCTGAACTGACCATGTTCAGTACAATCTCTGTAAAGATTTTTGGTGTATTATTTTCTCTGGGGCATTTCTTTAAAGACAACCATCTTGACCTCCAGGTCCAACATTAATGTTCCTGAAATCCAAGTGTCATTTGGGAGGAGTATCAACTGTGACATCTTGAAAACCGAAGCCCTCATTACTTCAGCACAGATCTTGTCCAGCCTGGCAGTTTCCACTGGTCGGGGAGGGAGCAATAACATCTGATTTAGTGCAACAATTCCTTAACAAGACATCAGAACTCCTTATTTTGTAATTTTTCTTTTTTTTATAACGATTCCAGTTTAACTATTAAATTTCCAAGACAAAAAATGTAATTAAAATGTCTTCAACTTACATCTAACATCTAACTGCATCTAACTGCTATTGGTTAAACCTTTTTCTTCCACATACAATCACAAAAAACCAGAGTTTGATTAATGGTAAATCGAAGCAACACCTAAACAAAGCACAGCGTGAAGGACTCGCACCACAAGATGTAACACATCCATGTGTCATATTCCATCACAGGGCTATGAAAGTCCTGTCTCCTAGACTGTGGTGTCTCAGTGACAAGCTGCTGGCATACAGTGTGACGGGGGGAATGTAGATGGCCAGAACAGGGTAATTGCTCTGGTATCGGGGGAGACGGCACCAAATTGGAACGAATCTCGGAGGCTGATTGAGAAGAAGCCGGGATGGCCAGAAAGGGCTTCTTCCTCCGTGGGAGGACAGATAAGGGAAACACAGACAGACAGACAGACAGACAGAGAAGACCTCGGCATCTATTAGAAGGGTGTGTGTTTGTGTGTGTGTGGACTGCAGGCAGGGAGGAACCCACAAGTAAGCAGAAGGGGTCAGAACAGCCTAAATCTCCTCTGTAATGAGCTGAATGAGTGTAATATTCTGCAGCAGTAAGTCGAGTTTGGCTGTAGCACTGGCGGCTTCTCCAGACTCACTTCCCACACTGCCATTGTTTAATCAAAGCTTAATTACCCTGCAAGCGTTGTGACAAGCACAGGGGTTTATTAGTGACACTGTGCATTCAGACATGGCATCGTTATAATGAATGTGCGGCACAGGCCGATATATCAGGGGCACTTTGACAGAGGGGTAAGCCTAAGTGAGTCTCCTGTAAGTAAATACATAAAGATATAGCATATATGATCGATGATGAGCCTCGACCGGAACCAACGGTGCATTTTTAAAGAAACCTACCTACATGTACATAAAGTAAAAAACTAAAGTGTTGAGTCATCCTTCTTTCCTTTACGTTGCTTCCACGGCACCAGACTTTCTTTAAACCTTTTTTAAATTGGATCATTAGGCACTTTGTTACCAGCAGCCTGTCACAAAGGCACAATTTGTTCCCAATTCTTTTGCTGAATCTGTGGAAAAAATACCAAAGGGAACACAGCATGATAGACAGAAAGTGGTATTTCAGTTCCAACAAGGTGATTTCAGAAGACCCATTAGCTAAAACTCTAATCCACTTCTGCAGATGGGCAACTAAAGATGGGGACCTTTTCCAGGAACCGGCTAAGATTACTGGGGCTTTTCTTTGTCTCCCCCCCCCCGCCATTTCCACTACACCTGTCAAGGTAAAACCCAATCCCATCATTGGACATTATTTAATTTCAATGATCTGTGGAAGACATGCCATCTTAAAAAAGCTAGTTCCATATCACCTTCCTGCATTTAACTGTTTGTAGAACACACTGGTAAATCAGGCTGTGAAAAATAAAATCTGCCACATGAGCACAGCAGCTTTCACACTCATTCACCGCTGCTTCAGATTAAACTCAACTGCAACTCAAATGTCACAACAATGAACCAAGGATATCGTCCCCTAACCTACTCCAGATTAGGTGGCAGCTATGCAAGACAGAGGCTTGAAACTGAATGTGAAACATATGACATTATTTACTTAAAATGGTTAACTTGACTCAAGGGCACTGTGTATGCATATAAGAGGTGGACTAGCTATATGGTCAAAGCTACCTGCAGGCTAACTATCTTTAAAAACACTGTCTACTGAGATCACCTCCAATTTCTATGAATCACCCGTTAAAAAGAAATGCTCAGAAGAGACTGAAATTTCTCAAATCAAGAAGTTCAAAAATGAATCATTTTCTCTCCATCCAGAAATTAAGTAGTCCTCAAGTCCAAAAAATAATTGTCAAGATCTGTACTGATCACACACATTCTGGACACAAACTGTTTAGACTTTTACCTTCATGTTGGTGTTACAAAGTGCCATTTATTAAAAAAACAGCAACATCAGGGACAGTTTGTTTCCCCAGGAGTTCAACATTGTCCACCTGTCCAGTTCACCTGTGGGGTAAAGAAGGAGGTCATCGATCCCAGGTTGGTCTCTTCTTCTATTCCTCTTCTTTGTGTTCTGGTGCCGTTAGCCATTTCTGCTGTGTACCATATTTGTAAAATTAAAATAATTTAATCTCTTTTAATATGCTGACAGAAGAAATTAGCTGCGTAAGTTTGCACAAGAGTTAATATCCTCTACATTTTTAATCACAGCTTCTCTTTATTGGAAATCCAGCTCTATCCCCCCCTACACGGCTCGCATTGGGACACACAGATGTCAGCATCACCATGATGCATACCAGCCCGTTTCCTTTATCAGTTCTGTGTACTGTACTCTTCAGCTCGCTCCCAGCAACATACCTCCCTTGACTTTCAGATAAAACATTGGGTCTGTCACACGCCGAGATGTGCCAAGGCCCCGGCAGGGGAGCCCTAATGATCGCAATAAAAAACAAATGCAAATGATCACCTTGGGCTTCCCTCTTGTGTGGAATCTGTCGCTCAGCCTCTGGCTGTCAAGATGGATCATTGCCATCATCTGTGGACATGCAGCGTTAGGAAAATAAACACCAACTGGGCCAATGCGGGCAGCAACAATGCAATAACAATAATACCGTTATCTGTTCTGTCGCAGGGTGGCAAGATACGACCACTTTGGGTAACAAATGATGGGTCATGGATGATTACAATCATATCCTGCCAATTCAAGTGATCAAATTTGTTTGGGCCGATTCGTAACTTTTGCTATTGCAGTTTTACAGCCCTGCGAGCTTTCGGAAAATGATTTCTCATTATTCGCGAGGGCTCATATTGCAAAGCATTTTACCGTGTTTAATTTTGCCCTTGACATGAGGAAGCTTTGTGTGTCCAAAACTTATTTCTGGTGTTTATGATGCATTTCCGCTTACAGCTAATGGTAAAGTCGACATTTAAGTCTATAATATAGCATCGGGACAAACAAAGAAATGATTGGGCTTAATGAAAAGTAGGTTAAATACATTTTTAAACTTTTTTTTTTTTTTTAAAAAAAAAGCTGCTTTTAAATGAGACAAGTTATTCTCATATGAATCAATTTACTAATGTAATAAATATGTCTGGATACTCTGTACCATCACCTACAGTCTGGTTAAATAGTATCATAATCAAAGAAAAAGTTCCTTTTAATACAATCGTTTTCACACATAGAGGTTCTGAGTGCTG